>OV884059.1:237219479-237833353 GCA_930367215.1 Pollenia angustigena
AGCGCCCACCGTTGAATAAAACATTCTGACCATAATTTTTCTGAAAATATATATTTTTTTTATCAACGATTCTACTGGTCCAAAAAGACCAGTATGTACTAGTGTTTCCACAGCAGCTTAAGGATTATCATTCCTCCAAATGTTGCAACCCTGTTTATAAAATAACCCATTTGTTTTACCAAAAGTGAAATGCACGAAGAGTTTCTTGAATCGAACCTTGATGTTAAGGCCAATTTGAACGTTGCTTTCTCATAAGCATATTCATGATGAATTACCAAGCCAAACTAACCGAAAACAAACGATAATTGAAGCACAGCCGCGAATAACGTTTTGAGTTACAAAATAATAATTTTTCAGGAGAGCAAAAAAAAAAACGTTTTTTGACAGGCAGCATTAATCGTTTTAAAATTTTTTTTTCTATTAAAAATAATGATGATAAAAACTTTAGTGCAAAAGGCTTTTAAAGCATTATTCCGCACTGCAAAACCATTTCGGTTTCATCATTTTGTTGGTAACTTGCAATGTTCTTACACTGGCTGACACTTTGTACGCCATTTTGAAGGCGTTAAGGTGCACAGTTTTTGGTTGATTTGATGTTTTAACTGTGTGAGAGAGTAAGGTCAACGATTAGTTTCAAAAAACAGTTTTTGCAAAATGTGGCGTTCACAACGTTATTCGCGGCTGTGCTTCAATTATCCAATCAGCTGTCAATAAAGTGATGGTAATTTTAAGTTTTTTGCCTCTGAAAAACATCCAAACCGAAAATTACTGTTGAACAGTGCTGTCAATTTGTGGGTAATTACACGATCTGGGTGTAATTTTTTACTATAGTGGGTAGAGCGTGGGTAATTTCTTTAGCATAATGATTTGATTTCAGTGATAACATTTAAATCATTTAATATATTGTTCATGCAAAAAATTCACAGTCTTCTTCAGGTTTCCAAAGTTAATTGCGAAAGCTTGATAATATTAGATTTTGATCTAATTTGTGATTTAGAAAAAGACTTTCAAACTAAAAAAAAAAAAAAAAATAACCTGTAGGAAGACATATGGCCAACATTACAAAAAGTTATCACTTTTTTGTTTCTGAGTATATTTAACAATGTCCATCCGTCTAGCTGGCTTGTTCATGGACAGCCAACCTAAACCTTATGCGAAAAGTACGGGTTTATCTATTTGCATATTTACATTAAAAACTGTGAGATTCGGTCCATAATTTCACATTTGTGCCCATAAACTTAGGCTATGGTCACACTTGTCAAATATTTGACGAAAAAATGGGATCAACAAGCAAACTAAATAATCATTTTCTTTAATTACAATATTTATTTTGATTATAATACCACACCTTACAAAAAATAGTATTTTACTATGTCTAGTAGTATAATTAGTTCGTTTTGTGATATTAAGGCCGTGTTAAATCTCCTAACTACATATTAGCAAAAGAAGTGATTACGCTTATTTGATCAAATATTTAATAAGTGTGACCGTAGCTTTAGTTATTATGTTGGTATTAAGATAAAATTTGATACAAAAATATTTTATGCGAACCTAGATTATTTAACTAAATTTTTTTGAAACGGTCCATATTTGACCATGGCTCCCACACAAATATCACTCCTAAAAATTACTTAAAGGCCCGTTTTCACAACTTACCGATAGCTTAAAGCAGTGATGTTCATTCAAGCAAACAATTGTTTAGAAGCCCCACCCCTTTGTTTTTTACGCTCATTTATTTAGTTGCACACGTACTGAAGATGAGTTGATCTTATTTCAATTACAGTGTGTAAGATAAGTAATAAAATTAAAAAAATATTTGAATATGTTTACGAAATTGTCATAAAAGCATAAATGTAGAAGAATTTAGTGGAGTTTTTTTTAGATATAATACTTAATTTTAATTTCTAAACATGCTCGCACTTCGCATTGAATTTTTTTTAATGTAAATATTTAAAAATTTCCAATTCTTACTGTTTGACGGCATTTACATTATGCAATTAACGCCGCAACTTGCCGCAACTTTCACATGCAACTTTTTGTTTGTTAGCAAGAGGTCTAGGGAAGAAAACGGGGTTGAAAAAGTTGAAAAAGTGCTTGAATAAAATGTAAATGTAAATGTGAAAAAAGTTTCGTAGCAACTACTTTAAAAGAAAATAGAAAAAAAAACTCGGCGTTAATTGCATAGATGTAAATGCCGTCTTTGTTAAAAATTTTAAAAAGTTTAAATTTTAAAAGTCAATTTAAAAAATAGAAAATTTAGTTGGACGGTATTATTATAAATATTTTACAATCAAAACAATTCATTTCTATTAAATTTAAATAAAATTTGTGCGATTAGTTTTGCGTATCTCTGTATTTTGAAATTCTCTCATAATACATATGCAAAACATTTTTGAACATCAATGGCTTAAAGTCATGTCTTGTAGGGTAAGCAACTACACTCAAAATTTTCTCAACCGCATAAAAAAGTTAAGTACGTAATTTTAGGGTTATGATAGTATAAAAAACCAGAACTGATAGTCCGTTTATGATTTCATTGTTGATTGCAGTGTGTGTCAAAACTTGCAATCTGAATCAGAAATGCATTGCGTAAATGCATTGCATAGTGTGTACCCACTTCAACCCGGCGTCATGCAGGTTGGGTCATTATGACCCATGCTCTTAAAATACTGTGTAACTTTTTTCAACGTTTTGTGACTTGGCCAAATTTCTCAGTAGCTGGAGTGTATCGTTTTTGCATGTTGTTTATTATTTCGTTTCAGTTGATAATTAAACGTGAGCAGAGATGGTTGACCGTCAACTAAGAGGTAAGGTAAATATGACCCAACCTGGACGTCGGTGTAGTGAGATTTCACCACTTTAAAAAAAACTCAATTTAGTGTATAAAGCTCTGATATCAGTTTTTTGCTGAAATGGACCGCGAAGAACGTGAGCGTCAGAGAATACTCTCTTTATTAGAAGAAAGCTATTCAAAAGAAAGCGATTCTGCAGATTCAGATTCAAGCGTAGAGGAGAATCATGCTAGTGTGCGCAGTGAAGGAAGTAACACAGAGGAACAAGCTTCAGAATGTGATAGTGATGATATACCTCTTAATTTGTTGCTGCAGGAAATACCACAATCCGAAATTTATGTAAGTAAAGATGGAACCAAGTGGCGTAGAGAACCTTATCGTCGTATTCGAAATAAAGAAAATATTATGAGAGATGAGCCTGGAGTAAGACTACAATACAAATCTGCCGAGAGAAATGCGAAAGCGAATCCAGTGTTTCACAACAGACGCTTCTGAAGAAGCTCCTGCAAAAGTTTAAGGTGCGCGTAAACGATGTCAAGTTTGCCCTTCTGCAAAAGATTGCAAAACTAGTCACACCTGCACAGAATGCAACAAGTTTATTTGCTCTGAACATATAGCTCCTTATTACAACGAATGCTGAAACTCCTTGCAGAAAGATAAAGAAAATTACAGCTTTTAATATATAACTAACACCCATGTGATGAATTCAGCAATTATATTTTGTTTTTTTAGATTTTAGATTTATGGCATTAGACTGATTGGAGTTCCTTATATTTTTATGTTCGTTTATTGTTTTTTTTTTTAAATTAATAAATTAAAAAATTGAAAACAGTTTAAATATGTTTTTTTTTTGCATATAACAAAAAGCTAAAAGAGTCATGTATATTGCTTACAGATACGTTTATCAAATTTTGAAAATTATGCAAGTACAATGTCATAAAAACTAGGGTCATATTTCTTTTATCACGTGCGCGACGCCGGGTTAAGTTTTCAGGCTACCCTAAACTATGTATGCCCCAATTATATCCAGTACTAATCGCTTATTTGCACCGGTTAAAAGTATTTTACGACTTTACATCGAAACTTGTGCAATTATAAGGATTTTTTTATATGCATTTACGCATCATAATATAATACAATTTTAATTAATTCCATTTAAAAACTTCAAACTTGAGTCAAATGCAATAAAAAAAACGCAAAAATTATTTCATCAGAACGAAATTTGAGTCACATTTTGAATGCATGCTTGCACTTTCGATGCAAGTAAAATTGCTCTTTTCATAATGCTGATGCAAATAAGGGAGTTTTTTTATAAGCACACTATATATAGTGTGTTTATATACTATATATAGTATATAACCGTGTTTTTATAAATTCGTTTCTCGTTTAATAGCACCAAAAAATTAAATGCTTATAAGCGATAAAGACTGTATTTACTTTTCTTTGCTGGGAACACGTTATGACGATATATTGGATTATAACTCAATCTTGGCTTAACGTAATTCTCTTGTTAACACAGTGGCTCCACAAAGATCTTTGAAGTTATATGTTAATTCCAAGGTTTTCTTTTGTTATGATTTGATTTGAAAACTTTAGGTTAAAACCTACATTAACATAAAGAATTTGGCATCAGACTCGGGCGTCGCTTATTACATTTTTTTTTTTAATTAATAACATATTCAATTACTAATTGCATATTAGGGATTACCAATTACAAATTACATGTAATTGGAAATAAGAGGTACCAATTACAAAATATATGTAATTGGGAATTGGTGACTATTAATTATTATTTAATGATTGTCCATTACAAATTAAATAAAGCTGATAAAAAAATAATTAAAATTAAAAGTAGTTAAGGAAAATAAATTAATATTCACTTTTAAATTTATTTATTACCAGCAGTGTTATTATGTATGACATGTAATTGGCAAATTATAATTTTGTATTGGCAAATTGAAAAGTGATTGGCAACGCCCAAGTCTGTTTATCATACATAAATTCTTACAGTCATACATTTTTATGAGCTCGTATGTATGTTTGTATTTTTTTATAGATATATTTTTAAAGATACTAGTACGAGCTTGAGTACAAGTACAACAACAATTTTTATGTGATGTATTCTTGTCTGAATACGAATGTTTTGGATGTTGGGGTAGATTAAGGTAGTTTTTATTTTGTGATTTTAAGTTTATTGAACTTTTTTAAACTGAATTTTATTATTATTATAATAAATTAATGATTGGTTTTGTATTAAAAATATTTATTTCAATATATTTTTTTTTGTTTGTTTTAGGGTCTCTGCAATAACGTATGTATGTTAATAAATGTCACGTGCTAGACGAGTGGTCTGGCAAACATTAAATCTGGTTTTTCATAATGTTTGTCAAACATTGTTTGAATATGTAAATTATCAATTAAGGGCTTAAAACGAATGAAATTTACACCGCTGATTAGGAAATCCTTGGATTTTTTCTTGCGCATTTCGATTGTATCTTTTGTTATAAATGACAGTGAGAAAAAAATATAAATATATAAAAGTTAAAAAAAAGATCATCTGACCAGGTCACCCTTTATTAGGTATGAAAAATATATACAGTATATTGCATATTTGTATCTTAGAGATGATAAACTGATACTGGTGATTGGGCTTGGGATTAGTGTCGCCGCTAAAACATATTTTCTGGTATATATATATTTTTTTCCGCTCCCGAAGCTAATCCCCGCGAAGCTCTACGCTTGTCTGCAGGGATAGTCTCTGGCGGGAATCGAACCCGCAACACCGGCGCTGATAGACTAGCTCACTACCAGCTAGCCTTGCACTGTGGGATGAACCAAACGGAATGTTACGGTGCCCATATTAACATTTAAGATTTTAAAGATAAAAAAATTTCTGAAAGGTGAAATGCCGAATTAAAATCATTTTTTATGCAGGAAATTTGTTGGGAAAATAACACATCGGGGTATGAACAATCACCTAAATGAACAACTACAATTAAGACTAGGATAACGAATGGAAAATAAAGTTGGACTAGTAAACAAAATTAACACAAAAGCCAAATTAACATTGCGCCGAGTTTAAAGTCAGTTGAGTTATGATTCAGTTATCAGTTAGGGCTAGTAGTTTTGCATAAGTACACAAAAATTATGCCATTAGATACGAAGGTTAAATTTGTCACCATGATAGTGCTTATCTTCGAGTAGATCTATAAGTAGAAAATTTTTTCGAAAATGGCAGACCTCACTCCACCATTGGCCCTAAACCTTTATTTTAATAATTATTTTTATTTATTTTACTCTTTTTTGATCTTAAAAGAGAAGCTGTTGAATTGTTGATATACACTCTTGATGCAAGTAAAATAGCTTTTGTTTATTATGCTGATTAATTACACTGTGCTCGAAATTGACACTTTTTTTAAGACAAGCTAGGCACTTGGCGTTTTAACATAATTCGGGTGAATCCAGTGTTGCCCGCAATTGTTTTTTAGGTTGGCTCTGGTTTTCGAGATATACCGTTATTTCGAAAATGGAGGAGGTTGCCCAACATCTGTTTGCGTAACTCAAAAACGCTTTAACTTATTGAAAAAACTAAAAAAACCGATATTCCACAATAAAATTTTCTTTAACAGCCTGTTCATGGATTTCGAACGTCATCGTTCGCATAGAAAATTACATTTGAAACAAAAACAAAATTCGAACATTCTTCGAAGTTTGTTTTTGTTTTTAATGTAATTTTCTATGCGAACGATGACGTTCGATATCGTTAAACAGGCAGTAAGAAAAAAAATATTTTTTTTTTATAAAAATTTCGAAATTTTTGGTTTTTTTTTCATCAAAAATTGCAAAATTCAGCTAGGCTTCTAATTTTTTGCAGACATATAAAAAATGAAGCTGCAAACAAAACAAACAAGCCATAAATGATTACAATCTGTTAGCAACTTTAGTCGAAAAATTTAAATGAATTTAAGAATTTCATACAACGCAATATTTGTATGAGAGCCCCCCTAAGAAGTGGAAATAAGGGGCAAGTACGTTTAAAGAGAATGTTTAGAGCAAAAAACGAATGGAGGTCGGTCATACATCCGTCTAGGGCGACTCCTGGGCATTTATGGGACATTTTCTTCAATATTTTCTGCATTGAACATTTTGTATGGGAGCCCCCTTAAGGATTGCAGATAGCGGGTGGGTAAGTTAGAAATAATGAATGAGATGAAAAATAAAGTGGGGTTGGTCATACATTTTACCCATCTATGGTTGAAATTTTTTCAATATGTTAAAACGTTTTTGAGTTACGTGAACAGATGTTGTGCAACCTGCTCCATTTTCGAAATAACGGTATATCTCGAAAACCAGAGCCAACCTAAAAAAACTGCCGGCAACACTGGATTCAGCGTACCCGAATTATATTAAAACGCCATGTGACTGGCTTGTCTGTTTTCTCAACTAGCATAGTGTTACCGACTGAATTTGTATAGAAGCGTGTTTTTAAAGAAGTTATTCTCTTAAAAGCACTCAATTACGAAATACACTTAAGTACTTGCGCTGCTGCAGTTTACAAAAATTACTCAGAATAACTTTCTGAGCAGACTGAAACGGACCGATTGTCCGTCCATTCCGTTGGATGTCTGCGTATCTGTCTAATATAATTTTATAATATTTGGCACATGAATGAAGCCTTTGAAAAATGGTGACAATCTCTACTAAAATTTATACAATTTACAAATTTTTTATTATATCCTTCCAAAATACAGACAAAGTGCCCATTAACTATCTGAGTATGATCGTTTCTAACGAACGAATTTATACCGAAATCTATTGAAACTTGTATCACGGTACTAGATTTTATGGAAATTGATCCATATTGGACAAAGAGCCCTTCAGAAATTAGTTTACACTGCTATTAATATCTTATAAACATTCCTATCGAATTAGACAATTCTCGCATGTGTTTTTTGGCGTCAGTTCTATAGTTTCTTAAAGGTCCATATAGGATTTTTCCACATTATTCTCTGCATATGTCTATATAATCAGGTGCAGGGTATAAGATGATTGTGTCGACCCGATTAAATTAATTGTGCGATTAACTTGTTTTTATTTTAAATATTTGTTTTCAGTAGTTTTCGTCTAAGATTTATAATTTATTAATAAATATAATATTGTAGTTTTGTTTTTTTTTTCTTTAGTTTAATTTATAAAGTTCCTTGAGATTTCTATAAGTTTAATTTATTCCTTCTAAAGTTCAATCAACTCAATTTTTTGTTTTGTTTTCTTATGCTTGATTGTATCAGTATCAAATGATGTGGAAAATTCCTCTTGAATTTGTTAATTAAAGTAACCACAATTCAACCTGTTTCCACTAATGGGTTAAAAATAAAAAAACTTCTTTGGCAAAACAAAGTTGTAACATCGTAACAAATTAAATAATTACATTAAATATTAAAATTTTTTGAATTTATTTATAAGATACGAAAAGTGTTTTCTAAAAAGTTCAAAGTGACTTAAGTCATAGATAACAAGCTTACGTTTAAAAAAAATGTTTAAATCTTTTATTCAGATACTTTCCATATGTCCTCGGCTTTGTAATAAATAAATAAAATTTAAACATTTCCGTATAACTTGACAGTTACTTCAGAACTAATAAATAATTTAATTTCACGTTTATTTGTAATGTTTGTGTGATTGTAATACATATGTGTTAATCTTGAGCATTTTGGTATAATCAGCTTTTTTCAGATCTCTATAGCAGCTTTAAATTATCTCCAATAATGATTGAAACTTATTGTTCCTGATGGACGATACAATTTGTTTTATATCTTCAGATTCGGTGATACTGATCACATTTCATAGTCCTGATAAATTGTGACACTTTAAAAGTAGTATTTGCACTAAAATTAATTTACCATAATTGTAAAACGATTAAATAAGCTCTCTTCATGACATTGATACCTTCCTTCGGATAGCCCACGGTAATTTTATGATTTTCCCCTTAAAGTATTGTTATGTTTATTTATTTTATTTATTTATTTAATTTATTCGTCTATGGAATTAATCCTTACAGACTATTTATACAACACAAATGTTAATAACTCACATTAAATAATTAATTATGAATTTAAAAAATTATTATTTTGCTTTTAGTTACATTAGTATTTAAAGAAAAATCTATAAGTCTAAACAGTTCATTTGACTATATGATACCCCGCATGGACTTTGATAGTAAATTCAAGGTCATATTTCCGTCAAGACGGGAATGGAGCGGTGGAATCCTGGCCGATGAATACCGCACGAGGGTTTACACAGATGGGTCAAAGATGACTTGTGGTGTCGGCTCCGGGGTCTTCTCGGAGGAACTACCTGTGAACCTCTCTTTTCGTCTGCCGGATTGGGCCAGCGTATTTCAGGTTGAAATACTGGCGATCAGAGAGGTAAGAACATCAGCGGCAAAATTGGCATCTTCGTCGATAGCCAGGCGGCTCTGATATCACTGAAGTCACATAAAACAACATCCATCCTTGTCAACCAGTGTAGGGAAGAACTGTCCAGACTGGGCAGCCTATCCGACATTACCTTAATTTGGATCCCTGCGCGTAGGGACCATTATGGCAATGAACAGGCGGATGGGCTGGCCAAAACTGGAGCCGCTCTTGATATTTCACAGGTGGTGCCAGACGCAACACCCCTGGGAATTATCAGGAGCGAAATCTTCAGGCACTATCTGGATATGGCTGACGATAAATGGAGGAAACTAGATGGCTGCAGGGCTACCAGGGAAACGTGGCCCACATATAACATGGGTCGCTCTGAGCGACTTCTCAACTTCAGTCGGAAGGACGTGTCAAGACTTACATACGTGTTTACTGGTCACTGGACGATTGGCAAGCACGTTATGAGACTCGGCCTCCCTTCCAATGAATGCTGACGCAGCTGCAGGGAACCTGGAACTGAGGAGACAGTATTTCATCTTCTATGTGATTGCCCAGCGTTTAACTCAACGCGACATAGACTATTCGGGAATTGCCTTCTACAAGGACTCTCGGAGATATCGCGGGTAGAACTCAACAGCCTGCTGAAATATCTCAACGCAACGGGCTGGCTCTAGCCACCTCGGCATTGCCCCTGGGTCAAGTTTGATCGGGGGTTCCAATTTCTTGACGAGTTGTGTGGTGTCAAAACGGAGCCACTGTCGGCTCTACTTGCTGCACGCCTGGACCTATGCGTGCTACCACGTAAACCAACCAAACAGTTCATTAAATTGAATACACATTCTCCTGAGAGGGTCAGCGTTTGCATAATTAGCTCTAAAAAACCAAACGGATAATGGTGAGAAGTAACGTGTTGGTCGTTGAGGAATGTTGAACGAAATATTGTTGATCAGAAAACCAGAACAAACATCACCGTTAATAATATTCAATAGAAACGAGACATTTAACATAGATCATCGGCTTTTTAAGGTTTGCAGCTTAACAAGGGCGAGCCTGCTGGTATATGATGGAAGACTTAATGGGTTGAAATTTAAACTTCGAAGACAGAACAACAGGAATTGTTTTTGCACAGATTCTATCCTGTCGATATAAGTTTGGTACATAGGGTCCCAAATTATGGAAGCATACTCCAAAATAGGTCTCACAAGTGATGTGTATAAAGTTTTAGTTACATAAGGGTCATTGAACTCTTTAGCCCACCGTTTTATAAAACCAAGTACTCCTCTGGCTTTGTTTACCATAATTGCTATATGATTAATGAAACTTGGTTTAGGATCCAATAAAACACCAAGATCTAAACAGCTATCCACTTTTTCTAGTTGATAATTGCCCAGCATATAATTTACAGATATCGGTCGCTTTCGGACAAAACGCATATATTTGCACTTTTTAGATTCAGCTCCATTAAATTTGAATTACACCATTTGTAAAACGAATCCAAGTCATTTTGAAGTAAAACATGGTTGGAGTATTCACTAATACTCAAGAAAATTTTCACATCATTAGCATACATTAAAATACTTGAAAACTGAATAACTTGTGGTAAATCATTTATAAACAAGGAAAATAAAAGCGGTCCAAGGTGACTGCCCTGTGGTACCCCGGATGATACGTTTATATTTTTCGAAGATTCATTGTTGAAAAGTACGCTTTGCTTTCTAGGTCTCTCTTTCTTATTTCTCTTATATAACAAGTTTCTACGCGGAAAAGAGTTCCCGGGAAACACAGGGTTTTGTTAATCAAATCCCGGTAAATTTTTTCCGGAAATTTTCGGGAATTTCAAAGTAAATTTTTTGGAATGTGTTATGTCTCTTATATAACAAGTTTCTACGCGGAAAAGAATTCCCACGAATCCCGGATTTTTTTTTTAGCAAATCCCGGTAAATATTTTCGGAAATTTTCGGGAATTTCAAATTAAATTTTTTGGAATTTGTTATGTCTCTTATATAACAAGTTTCTACGCGGGAAAGAATTCCCAGGAATCCCGGATTTTTTTTAGCAAATCCCGATAAATTTTTTCCGGGAATTTTGGGGAATTTTAAATTAAATTTTTTTCGTCTTTTTACTTAAAAGTACAACTCTGTCAAGTTGTTTATTGTGAGATATATTTAATGAAACAACAATTTTGTTGAAAAGCAATTAAAAAATTGTGAGTTCGACCCAATCGGTAGCGTGGAAATATTTTGCTAAGACCATGGATTACGCGCAATGTTCGCTTTGTCTGAAAAGGCTAACATACATTCTTCCAACAAGTGGTTTGCTCCGAAATTTGCGACAAGTCCACAGTGTTGCCTTGGAAGTAGATATTATAGAGGTTTCCCATGCGATTTCTGCAACTACTTCAAGCATTGCAAGATTTTATAAAGATTGGCGACTGTAGATGGATTTTTTATTCATGTAATAACTGACAGCAGTTTACTAAGAGAATCACTTAAGCAAATAAGACTAGATTTTCCAAAAAATACAACTACCGTAAAAAAGTGTATATTATCTTATATACTCAAAAATAAATAATATCACCCATTGGGAAGATAGGGGAAAAAATGGTAGATTTTCTTTGTATGTACAATTAGTGACGGGCCGTAATAAAATCTTTTGTTAAAAATATACCTGTACCCATGTTCTGTAACTTGAGTGAGAACGTCTCGCATCGAAAAGATGTGAAACCAAATATTCCATCGTTTCTCGTAAAGTGAGAAAAAAGTGTGTCTGTAACTCATGTTGAAAACTATCAAAAGAGAGTACGTCGTTACGTTATAAATGTCAAAACATTTCACTCGAAGCCGATGTGACATTGCAGACGTTGAAAACGCCGGTAACACATATCGTTCACGGCGACCAAAATTTATTAATATTGAAAATTTTTTACCGACGAATAATGTAAAGTGCGACTTTAATGTTTGTTGTTTGCAAACGAGCTTTGAAAATATTCGTATATTTTATAAAAATGTTCAAAGCAAAATAATTAAACAATAAATAAATGTGCCAAGAAAAAAATATTATATTATTTTTCTTTGTATTTTGCATTTTTTGTTTTTTTTAGTGCGAGTTTATTTGCCAGTTCAAAGCGGTAACTTTTCTCACAGAAATTTGACAATTTCTGTAACTGAGCTACCTAAACAAGAGCGGTAAGCGTTTTTTCAAACTTGAAAATTCCAAACCAACATAGCGATCAGTTATATAAGATTTTACAGCCGGGTAGTATTCAGTTCGCGTTCTATAGGTTTGTTTCGTATAAACTGTATGCTAATTAGAAGTTTTAACAAACAAAAAACGCTTGCCGCTCTTATTTAGGTAGCTCAGTAAATTGGCGATTAATTTCCTTACGTGACAGCTAGTACTCTCCAAAAAAGTTAGAGACATAGTTTATTGAGAAAAACAGCTGCATGTTTATTTCCTTTCACATATTTCAATCGAAAAGTTTCTCGACGCGAGAGTTACAGAAAAATGGGCACTAGGGATATAACTTTTTAAAAATTTTTTAAAATAATTAGTATTGTGGTTATTTTGTTGAACTATTTATGGTTTTTAATCCAAATTTTTAATATCTTTAATTAGGCTTAAGTTTATGAAATTTAATTTTTATTTAGTTATTTTTACGAAGAAAGGAATTTTACAACATGAAAATCAATCAAAACTGTTATTGATAATCCTTCATTCTTGACGTGGCTCGGGCTCGAACCCTGGCCGGCAGGTTACCATGACATGTTTCGATCGCAACCACTCGATCTCCTCAGATGGATTTGCCGTCTTACACTCGCAGCCATCGACGACTGCTGACGTCACTAGTCAAACATCAATCCTTAAACCAAATTGTATTTTAACATTTGGTAGATCGAAATTTGCTTTCCTGAATGATTATCCATTCTAATTGATTTTACATGTTTTTTCCTTTACTTCTGTTTTTTCGTACTTTCGTCAAGAATTTTTCTTGAAGTCCAAGTACATTTTTTTTGTTTTTTCACTTTGTCTTTCTCTTTTCCGTTGACCTTTTTCAGCGCAACTTGAAGGACAAATGTACACACATAGAGCTCGTGCCTTAGCTTTAACAATAATTAGTATTGTGGTTATTTTGTTGAACTATTTATGGTTTTTAATCCAAATAAAAAAATTAAAATTAAAATACAATTTTGTTTAAGGATTGATGTTTGACTAGTGACGTCAGCAGTCGTCGATGGCTGCGAGTGTAAGACGGCAAATCTATCTGAGGAGATCGAGTGGTTGCGATCGAAACATGTCATGGTAACCTGCCGGCCAGGGTTCGAGCCCGAGCCACGTCAAGAATGAAGGATTATCAATAACAATTTTGATTGATTTTCATGTTGTAAAATTCCTTTCTTCGTAAAAATAATTTAATAAAAATTAAATTTCATGAACTTAAGCCTAATTAAAGATATTAAAAATTTTTTAAAATATCAAAATTAGCATAGCACAGTCCGATAGAGCATAAACAACTTTAAGGGAACGATCAAAAAAGTTCACGCACCAACCGCGATGAAGTTTTGAAAATTTTTAATTTTCTTTTTTGTTAAGAAAAATTAATAATATGTTTATTTGAAACAAAAAATAGCTCAAGAATGAAATTTCATTAATATTTAGAGATGGTAAGAGATTTTTCCGCAAACTAAAATGTATCTTTAACCTCTTTAAACAAAAAAAAAAAATTAAAAAAGAATAACAAACACCGTATAAAATTATAAATATTCAATATTGCATTGGTTTAGAAAAACCAATTGGTGCGTGAACTTTTTTGAGAGAAATAACAAAAGATTAGGATTTTCGTGGATACTATGCCAATTGGTTATAACCCTAATGGGCACTATATATGGAATTTTTTGGTTTAAATCAAAAAAATTACGTTCTTTGGCAATTCTGATTCAATGAAGAGCTTGAAGTACCTTGAAGTATATGGGCAAATCCTGCGTGACGAACGCTACATTCGCACGCGTTTTCTGATTGAAATATAAACATTTTTTGGTCTGTCAAAAAAGATAGCTTCAACTTATATATAGTATTTAGTCACATTCATATGCACTTACGAATGGCATATATCATAATTTCTTAGCAAGTATTTGTTGCGAAATAATTGATCACAAACTTTTGTGACGCACGCTACAAAAAGTGGAAGTAACTTCAAAGAATGAAGTGCGTTTTCCTAATTTTTAAAAGAAAGATGACTATAAGAGAATTCTAAACGCACTTATTCGCATCCAAAAAATGTTGTGATTTTTTGACAAAAGCCGTGAACCCTTTGTGACGTACGCTACATAACGCACCCCAATAAAAAATGGAGCTTCCAACGAAGCAGGTTTGTAAGGGAGAAACATAAGGGGTTCGCTTACCATTGCGCTTACGGAAGACATGAATTTTATATGGCGAGTTCCGACTTTGAAGCAATACATTTTTGATACATAAAGCGCATTATTCAGCGCACATAAACATTGTAGGATGTAACGATCATATTTACACACTGAATGTTTTGATACAGTTATTTTTTAGTATTCTCCCTTACAAACCTGCTTCGTAGTAAGGGAATGCCGTAGCACTTGAAATGTTATTTTTTTTATAAAAGTTGTTGAGAGTTCTTTCACTTACTTTACTGCATTTCTGTATGTCTTATTGCGAAGCGCATAATTGTGCGCTTATTTTTTTAAATGTACCTTTAGTGCTTCGCAAAATGATAAAAATTTTTATTGGGACGCTACAGTTTTTCCATTAGTATTTGGTTATTATAATTTATTTATTTTAACAAAATAAATAATATTTTTATGAATTGCAATTCTTAAACTAATTTCTTAACAAATGAATATCTACTTTTTTTTTAACGAAATTTATATTTTAAGCACAAAAATCACCTAAAAAAATGCTAAATTCACGTATAACATTAAAAAATCAGCAGTGGGGTTGGATTTGGTAAAAATACATATTTTTTTTTTAATATAAAAATGAAATTATACATCTAGTCTTATATTCCATTAAAAAAAATTAATTTGAAAAGTTTTTGGTTGGTGGACTGTTTCTGGCATTTGCCCATATGTATTGAGTAATTTTTTAAACTGTTGCATATTTATTTATTTAAAAAAGTAAAAAATTTTGTCTTGAACTCATTGAGTGAATTCATCGTTTTATTCTTAGAATCCCAGGATTCCGGGAAATTAGAAACCCTAGTGCGGACATATAAAAGATTAGTTTAATTATTTTCTCAATGATAGTGGTAATCATAAGAATGGCTAAAGGGATTATAGTATTTAAAACTTCTGCTTATCACATTGAGTGCAGTTGTCTAAAGACATATAAAAAATATTTAACAGTTAAAAATTCTGTGGGTTTTTTAATAAAAAGATCGATAAAATTCCAAAAAAACCCTCTATAATTGGCGTAAAATTTAAATTTTATGAATTAAAAAAAAAATTTACTCTTCATTTAACAAACATTTTTCAGTTCACAAGTCAAACTATTTACTAAAGAATTTAAATAATTTATTTAAAAAAAAAAAAATATTTCTAAGCAACAGCTTACTTAAGAGATTATTTCCAAATATTTTACTCAAAAATGTTCACTAAAACAATTTATTAAGTTATTTACCGTTCACCAAAATATTGTTACGAGTTAAAAAAAAAATCCCCGAGTATCGAAAATTTATTTATTTGCTCTAGTTGGATTTTTAATTTTACCAACAGCCAAATTTTTATCAACACGTTGTATTGCACATGCGTCTTTAAATAAATATTAGCAGAATTCAGTGTCTGGTGCAAATGGTCTTGCGAAAAAACAAATTCAAAACATCGTAGCGCTTTTGTAAAACCAACAACAAAATATACATACATTGTTGCCGTTAGTTTCCATAAAAGAAGATACGATATTTTGCATTCGCTCTTTCGCAAGGCCATTTGCACCAAACAGTGAACTCCGTTATTATTTATTTTTTATATACTCGTTTAGCATTTTAAGTTTGCAATAATTGCTATAAGTGTTGCCAGAATTTTTTTTTCTCCAAAAATGGGAAATCTGATTTCTCCCTGCATGCAAAAAAGCTTTTTCGTCCACATAAGTCTCCACACTCATAAAATTATATCAGTAACTGATTGTAGGTTATTCGTTTTCCGTAATTTTGCTATTAAATTCGTTTTCCGTAATGTTAAAATTGAATAAAAATATAGTAATTTAAAGAAAAATTTTATTTTTTAAAATTTATGTTTGTTATTCAAAAACTACCAAAAAATAATGTTTTTTCGTATTTATTTTGTTATGGAGTTGGAGTTTTGTCGGTTAAAATATATTTTTGAAAAGTAAAAACTATTTAATTTTAAGGAATATGCTGTTTAATAAATACAAAAGTTAAATATTTATAATTAGTAATGTGGTTATTTTGTTAAACTATTTATGGTTTTAATCCAAATTTTTAATATTTTTATAATTAGGCTTAAGTTCATCAAATTTAATTTTCATTAAATTATTTTTATGAAGAAAGGAATTTTACAACATGAAAATTAATTAAAATTGTTATTGATAATCTTTCATTCTTGACCGTGGCCGGGGCTCGAGACCTGGCCGGCAGGTTACCATGACATATTTGGATCGCAACCACTCGATCCCCTCAGATGGTTAGGAAGCATAATATCATCCACGGGCGGCTGCCGTGTAGATATTGCATATCGCATAAAAAAGGCAGAGCTGACATTCGGAGCATTGCAAAGAATATGGAAATCACCACAAATACATACAGGTACCAAGCTGGGCCTTTTCTCCTCAAATGTTCGCTCAACCTTGCTATATGAATGTGAGACCTGGAACTCTACGGCAAACGACATACAACGATTGCAGGTATTCATTAACTTTATTGAGAATTTTATGGCCGAACGTAGTTTACAAAAGAGACCTGTAGCAAAGAACAGGCGAAACACCAATCTGTAAATAAATCGCAAAAAGGAGATGCAGCTGGGTTGGCCATACCCTAAGAAGACCTCATGATGATATTTAGAAGATGGCAAATGACTAGAATCCTCAAGGCAGCAGGAGAAGAGGTAGACCCGCTAACACCTGGAGAAGGCTACTAGAATCCGAGATAAGCAAAACAGGAAAACCTGGTCTGATATAAGACTAATGGCGCAGGATAGATCCGGATGAAAGGAAGGACAGGTCGTTTTTTCAGGATAATTTAATGAAATTTAGTAGCCAGGTTCTAATTGTTACAAATACTAAGCATTTTAAAAATAGTGAGAATCAGTCCATAACTTCACTTAGCCTCCATACATGCTTCTTTCCAGAAAAGGACACAAAGAGCCCATGATCCCTTTTCTAAAATCGCCTAAAGGAAAACAAATCTCATAAAGATGAAGATTTCTAAATAGTGTTCGGTGCAAAGAACTTTTACCTGAATTTTAACGTCATAATATAATTTTGTTATGGCATTTCCCATGGGTCCCAAATAGAGTACACTCTCAAGAAATTGTTTTTAAATATTGTGGTGTAGGCCTGATCGACTATACTTTATTACTTGTTTTTTGAAAAAAATGTACATGTTGAGTAGCTGGTGGTGTGCTAGTCTATCAGCGTCGTTGTTGCGTGTTCGATTCCCGCCATAGACTCTGGTTTCGTTTCGCAGGATTAGCTAAGGAAAATAAAGAAAAAAATTATTAACAAATAGCAACTAGGAATTATTTCTTTTCATAAGTTACTTTATTATATAAAAAAAAATAATTTTTAAAAGTTTTGAATGAACATTTTAACATGCATTTTAAACACCCAGTGAAAATGTTGCTATAATTGTGAATCTGGTCTGGGTTTCCAGAAGAAACTAATAGACACGGATATAAAATAAGAAGATTTCTTTTCTCGGAAACTGGAAATACAGTCTACTTTAAAGCATTTTTTGAGTAGAAAAATGCTTATTTTAAAAGTACGAACAATTAACCGAATTAAGAAAATCTGTCTGATTTTCCCTACACTACCATTTCAATGAAGGCGTTTTTCCCTACTTTTGGCAACACTAGTTGTAACTACTAACCCAGTCGTTTATTGAAACTTACACTAACACATATATGTATGTATGTGTGCAAATGTCTTTATACATATACACTCTCAAGGATTACGTGCTTTTGACATATTGCGCGGTTATTGTCAATGTAATGTGATTGCAACTGAATCGAATACAGTAAATAGAAAAAAAGATAAAAAACAAAATAATAATAATAAAAAAAAAACTAATAAAAACGTCAACGTTAACCGACCACAATCGTAAGAAGTTTATTAAATTTGCATATAAACCAATACATACTCGCTTTTATAAAATTACACTCGAAACTTTAAACAATATTAACGTAGAAAATAATAAACCGGAGCACGAAACTTATGTTGTATGTTAAATGTTTTTTTGTTAGAGAAAAGTATTAAAGAAAGCTTTTTTTAAAACATATTGAAACTTAATATAAAAACAGGCTTTAACGGTAAAATATGCAAAGGTTTTGTTTCAGAAAAGGAAGGAAGGTACCAGCTGGAAATAAAGCAATTTAGCTCCTGCGAGATTTCATCGCACTGCTTTTTTTTTGTCTTATCAAAAATTAATATTGTTCGATTAAAAAGCTTACGACCTTAAACCTGCATAAAATTATTAAAAATAATTTTCATTAAAAAATTCACCGCACAAAAAAAAAAATTTCGACATAATTCATAATACACATGCCCCTACACATACATATTCATTCATTGAATGTGTGTATATAAATGTATTTGAAATATAGCTTTTGCAAAAAAAATACGAAAAAGCTTTTGGATTTAAATTTTTCTCAAAATTTGTTTCTACTAAAAAAATTTACTTCTGATTATATTTCTAATTAATAAACTTTATTTTATTCAACCTTTATTTAAATTGCAATATAATTTATTAAGCTTGAGGTTTTTCTTTTTTATATGAAAAATCGGTTTCTTTCGACTTGATTTCATTTTTTCCGAGTGTACCAATAGATCTTGCTATACACTGATAGAAAAGGCGTCATAACGCTGATGTATTTTGACATCAGTACTATGACAAGCGTCTTTGTTTTTGACCCCATGACACTTTTCATCATGGTGATGCCAACCTTAACATCACTTGGCCAAAGTGTCGTCAGGGTTTAAATGAAATTATATCATTAATGGGAGGACACATCGGCATCACAGAAATGACGAACGTGTCCTCAGTGCGATGACGCAGTAACATCGGAGAAAGGACGCATTAGCATCAATTTAATGACAGTTTGTCATTAAGTCAAAGTCATTGGAATTGACTTAAGTCAAAGTGAGAAAATATTATTATTTACTTACCCGTTACATATGTTTGTTTCACGTTTGTTGAATTACGACCTTTGTTTACAGCAGAACTCTCCATAATAAGACACAAGCACCATGCCCCGTATGGTTTTCGTAATCATTCTACTTTAAAATTTGATGTATTTAAAAAAATAGAATATAAGAATTTTGCTGTATTATAAACAGTGTAATCTTGAAAATAATGTTAATACCAGGCTTCAGAAAAATACACACACTGTGTAAAAATCTCGCACATAAATGTAAACAAACACAGTTTAAAGCAACACAACATATTTTAATTTACATAACAATTTTGTGTGTTTGAAAATTTTAAACGGCGCCGAACACAACCACGATTTTGTTTTGCTTTAATATTTGGTTGCGTACACGGGCATGTGTAGTTCTCGTACTTTAAGATCGAAACACACTTTAACCACACATAAACGGTTGTAACTATATGTATTAACTTAATACCATACAAAACGTGGCATCGAATTGATGTCACTATAGTCATAAAATAGATGACACGTAAAACATGACAAATTGGACGAAGACGTTAGTTATTGGATTGATGTTACTTTTTGCATCATTGATGCCACTTGTAGTAACATTAATGTCACAATTCTGATGTTAGCGCATCATCAATATGAAGATGCATTTTTCTATCAGTGTAGATATAATTTAAATTCACATACATGCATCGATCACATTTTCGCTAGATGTAAAGATTTAAATACACATATCCACACATTAATTATTCAAACAAAAATATCTGACCACTTCTCCTTATTTTGTTCTATGTTTGAAAAAATCAAAGGTAACAAGTTACAAACCAACAATACCCACCAAGCAATAATATGCAACAATAAAGTAAACCAACAAATTCGTACAACAAATTGGAAAGAAGTAACAGATCTTACAAACCCAGTCGACATGTTCAACGCATTACAAAGGAAATTTAAAACTATATATAATTCAGCTACAATAATAAGAAAAATAGAATATCTAAACCGTGGATAACAGAAACGTTAATAAAACAATGTGAAATAAGGGATAAACTTTATATTAAATGGCGCAATAATAAAAACAACAGAACATTAGAAAACAATTATAAAATATATCGTAATGCATTAAATAAAAGAATAAGATATGCTAAAAATTATTATTATAATAACAAATTTATTGAAAATAAAAATAATATGCGTATGACATGGCAAATAATGAATGAAATTATTGGTGTAAAATCAAAAAGAATTGATGAAATTATCATAAAAAATTTCAACAGTATGAACTTAAATGAAATTTGTGATAACTTCGCGCAGAACTTTACTAGGAACGTTGATAATACGTTACATAAATGTGTTGTAAAAACTAGTAACCAATCTTATAACTCGGTTTTAAATTCACTCTTTCTTAGTAATACTTTCAATGAAGAAATATTTAATAAACTCAACTCTATAAATATTAGAAAAAGTGCTGGATTTGATGAAATCAGATTCATAGACTTAAAAAATAACTCAATAATAATGACTCCAATATTAACAAAATTAATAAACCTTATTATAGATACATCGGTTATACCGGAAATTTTAAAAATATCGTACGTAAGGCCTATATACAAAAGTGAAGCCAAATCTGATTCTAATAATTACCGCCCAATCTCTATTTTGTCCGTAATAGAAAAAGTGTTAGAAGAAATTATTTGTTAAAGACTAACAAAATACACCGAAAAACACAAAATCATTAATTCTAATCAATACGGATTTCAAAAAGGGAAAAATATTAACAAATTATTAGGAAGCTTATCAAACTATATAAACAGAAATCTAGGTAAAAACCACCAACCATTGCCTTACACTCTTTATAGACTTTACCAAGCATTTGACACTCTTTCACATAAAAATCTTCTTACAACGCTACAACGTCTTGGTGTAAGAGGCCACTGTCTAAAACTGTTTGAAAGCTATCTAAGTTGTAGGAAATTTTACGTTAAGGTTGGCAATATTCTCAGCAAAGCAGCCAATTCAGACAATGGAGTACCTCAAGGTTCGAAATTAGGTCCGGTACTGTATATATTATACACAAATGAACTTACCAGTTTGTTAACTATTTGTGAGACATTCTCTTATGCAGATGACACGGCTTTAGTAGTAGCACATAAGAACTTAGACGATGCAGTAAAAATAATGCAATCACAACTGGATATTGCAGCAAAATGGTACCATGATAATGGACTTATTATCAACGCTACAAAAACAAAACTAATGCACCTCAAATCACCATATATCAGGTACCACGATATAAAGATAAAATTTCATGATGTTCAATGTCTACATAGAACCGGAACTCAAAACTTCAATTATGACACCGATCAGTGCAGTACTGTGATTGAAATCGTAAACACCTGCAAATATCTCGGTATAAATATCGACCATAATTTTAAATGGAAAACTCACATCCAAGAAGTACACAAGAAACTTCGAAAATCTTCTTATATGATGTATCAGTTAAGCAACTGCTCCAATGACAAAGTAATGAGGCAAGCTTACTTCTCATTTGTAGAGTCACATATACGGCATGGCATCACAGCATGGGGGAACTCATCATACTGCAGTTAACTTCAGCAAATTCAAAATAAAATACTCAAAATAATTAAAACCATCTACAGTCGTCAATAACTCTACACAACCACAACAAACGCACAGCACCATGCCAAGAAGCCAAAATAACAACTATGCTAAAGATCGTAACGTTTTAAACGTCTTCAATATATATCGAACAACACTTGCAATTGAATTCTATAATGACACCAGATTCCTATACAAAATTGACCACAACCACCAAACACGAAGCAACATTCAAGGAAAGTTCAAAGTCCAACAATTCCGTAATGAATATAGTAGAAGCACCCTACCCGTAATGTTACCAACAATCTTCAATACAATACCCAATGATGTTCTTTCTAGAAGCAACAACAAGAGAGCCAGAAACAAAGTCCTTAAAACACATTTTATTAATACGCAATGAAGAAATGAATTAAAACTATAAAAAATAAATTTTATTAAAAATATCAATAAGATATTAAAATAAGTATTAAAACTTCTTTTGTATATTCGATGTTTACTATACCCACCTGCAGATAAGCCATAACGGCTTCGCAAGGTTATACTAACACTGAATTGTACACTGAATAAGTAATAATAAACGGAATAAAGTGAATTAAAAAAAAAAAAAAAAAAAAAATAGAAGAAACATGGAATATAATTAAGGAATTTACTAAAATGGAAAGGGAATTCTTAGATTCTGTATAATAGATATTTTCAATTGGATAATAACATATACATATGTCCAACAAAAGGGACTTCCAATAAGACCACCTGCATCACCAATTATAGCGGATATAGTTATGGAGAAATTATTAGATACTTGTTTTGCAAAATTGACTAATAAACCAAAAATTATGACAAAATATGTTAACGATTTATTTTGCATTATCGAAGAATTGGAAATAGAAAATGTTTTGGAGACTTTTAACTCATTTCATCCGGACTATTGAGAAAGAGTGTAACTTAAAACTTCCATATTTAGATACTTTGTTAATAAGAAAAAGGCACCAACTTCTTCTGGTAGAATTATTAATTATTTCTCCAAACATCCAAAGAGGGTTATAATTAATTCTGCAAAAAATCTTATAGAAAGAATACTGAGAATAAGTAACTTAGAATTTCATAACAGGAATTTAAAAAGAATTAGACATATTTTTAGGGATAATTGTTTTCCAATGGAACTGATATCAAATTTAATAAAACAACTTGAATATAATTGCGGAGCCAAAAATTTACAAATCAATAACACATATTGCTAAAATATCGGAACGTTTAGTAAAGTTGGTAAATTATTCACTTAGACAAAGAATAAAGTACATAAGTTAGAAATGTCGAATGTAGGTTATAAAATACCTTGTAAGGGGAATGATAATGCACAATGCAACAAAGTATATATAGGTATAACAAAGAATAAACTGAAAACTAGAATTTCGGGTCACAAATCAAATCAAAAGTTTAGGGATATTTCATAACAAAAAACAGCATTAACAGCCCACTGTGCCAGTTTAGATCACTCTCCGGACTTTGAGAATGTATCAGTTTTAAACACAGAAAAAATTACAAGCGACGTTTACCAGAATTTACCAGAAATGTTAAGAATTAATTTTAAATCGGACACGGAAAATGTAGCACAAAGTTATAGAAATTTAGTTTATAAAAACAAAACAGGAATTTAAAAAGTTTTTTAGAATGAAATAGATGATTTGTATACAAATTTTTTTAATTGTAAATAATTTTTTCTATCTGACAATTATTATTATTTTTTCAATATTTTGTGAACGTTATTTTAATTGTTTAATTATTTCCCTGACGATGATACATATTGCTGCATCGAAATATTGGAACTATAAAATAAATTTTACCTAATTTGTTATATAAAAGTACTTATCGAAGTACTTATCGAAACTAAATCTTTGTTATTGGAAAATGCTTTTTTACATTTTCCAGCTATGTTTTACAACGAAAATTCGGGAAATATATGAAAAATGTAGCAGAAGGTAAAGAACATATAATAATCAATATTAATTTTTCGATGTTTATACAACTGGAAAATGTAAAACGAATATTCTAAATTGCGCACAGTTTGACAGCTATAGACTTGTGGAAAAAGATATGAAACTAAAAATTTTTTGACATTTTAGAAATTTTTTGGGCCCATATTCAGTTTTTTCGGGTTATTTTGTTACATACTTTTTGACTCCTAGTCTAAAGATGCAATTGTGCTAAAGACAGGAACACAATTAAGGTTTTCACAAGGTAGTCATAAAGTTTTAAAGTCATATGTTTATAAATAATTACAAGAAATATATATGACTGCTGTGGGCAAACGCTTATAATTTAGACTTATACTGTTTTATTTTTATTTTGTTTGAAACACAACAGTATTTTTTTAAACAATTGTAAAATATTATTTAGGACACTATGCTGATATGACTTAATAGGACACCTTGTGAATCCCCCAAATATTTCAATTGGTTTCCGAAAAAAATCAAGGTTAAGCCAAAATCTTGATTGAAATAGTTTTTCGCGCCAAATTTAATCTTAATGCCAACATTATTAATTGGTTATGGGTACAAAAACCCTGTTCCAGAAAGAAGTTTGCATGAAGCTCTGTGAAATAATGGAACGATTATCACCATTTTTAATAGACTTTAACCAAATAACTATAAGAAAATAAGCATTTCATTAAGTTATACCTAATGCATAGATGGACAGCTGACCGGCCAGCGATCCGAACAGTTGTCGCTAAATTGATTCTGATTCGATCGGTACCAGAGAACGGCTTTGTGCGATTGCAAAAATTCGCATTAAAATTTAATGATTAAATCAACAACATGAAATACACTCATTTGTGTTCATGCAATCAAACTTTCTCAGCCACACACATCGGTGTGGTTTTAAAATTCATTTAAGTCATGCACAGCGTATTGGCTTTGCCATTCATACCATGTTTCGCTTCGTTCGCCAATTATTGCTTTGGTAAAAAACATATACAAAGAAAAATACACAAAAATCATTGCTCTGATGACTATTCAGCAGCTGAAACAATTTCCATAGAAACAGAAGACGTTTTTATATTTTATCATTTCTTAAAAAGTACAGTAGTTCTGTATGTACAATGTATTGTTGTTATTGCTGTTAATGTTGCTTGTTACGCTTTTAAAAAATACCCTGCAAATAATAGGACTAGTCCAAAGACGCGTGTAAAATGTAGCCCACAAGGGACTAGGACTAGTCCAAAAGTAACCCAAACGTATGGAAAAAACATGGTCTATTTAACATTACGATATCCTAGGGTAGGACCATATAATCCAGCTTTCGATTACAAAGGAGTAGTATTAAAACCACTCCAAGGTATACTCAAGAGGATTAGTTTTGAAATCGTTTAAAAACGAACACATTTCGTTAAAAAACGAAGACATGAGACGACATGAAACACTTTTTAACAATGACATGGTCCATGCTTGCATTACATCGGACCAGTCCAATGAGTATTCAATTTGATGAAAATCAGGTGGCCCAATATTATTTGCAGGGTAAACACAAAAACCAAGTTTATTTGACTTATTCCTACAACAATCATACCAACAAAGCGACTCGTACTCATACCAATAGACATTCGTCGTTGTGTTATCGAGTGGACAATGACTACTTAAATGAAAAAGCAAAAGAATAAATGCCGTCAGACTTTAAGAAATTGTGTTATTGCGTGCGCAACAATAAATGCAAATAAAGCACTTTCAATAAAAAATTCACACATGCACAAATCAAATGTGTACAAAACGTTGTCAAAATTACCAACGTTGAACTTTGTTTTGCAGGCATAGAGGTAATGTAAATTATAGCGTATGAGTAAATCAACAAAATAGTGGATTTTGCAGTTCTCTGATCGGTACACAAAAATGGCATTTTAAAGTAAAAATCGAAGAATTCGCCAAGCTGCCATTAGTTGAATGCACATAACGTCATTAGTCGTTATAATATTGCAAAAAAATAAGCAATAGGTATGCAAAGTAATTTCAACACTTTAACTAACATTTTTTTCTAGAGTGTAACTACATGTGTATGTACAACTAAACAAACAATAAACACTCAAAAACTAAATACATCTACAGGCAATTGGCAATGCATTTTGTTTCACTATTAGTTTTGCCTTTTTTTCATACATAAATATTTTTTCAAAAAAAACTTTTGAAAAACAAAAATAAAAAAAATAAGAGTAAAATGTCGGTGACTTTTATAGTAAATGACATTGAATGAGAAGTAACGAAATAAATGAATAAAAAAAGCACTAAATAAGTGTGAATTGTAAACGATACAAAACGTTCTTAAAGTTAGAATAGTTCTAACAAAAACACACTACAGCTACTTCATACTTGTATGTTGAAATTTTGTAAATTTCTTGTAACTTGAATCGATTTCCAACAACTTGTCAGCTCTCCAAATGATCATAAAAGCTAAAATTTAAGAATAAAAAAACAGAACAAAAACTGCTACTCGTATGTCGTAGTCGTACAGGCAACTTCTACTTCTACAACTTGTGATATTTATTAATTACAACACCTCGATAAGTCAAATACAACATTTTAAATTCTACATTCGAATGCGCTTGAATGCATTTGTATGGCAGGTGTCACACATAAAACAAACGAATAGCAAAAAAATCACAAAAAAAAAATGCAAAAACAAATTGGCAAATCAGACAATTTCTTAACTTCAATGCAACAAATATTTTTCGGTTTTTTTCTTTTTCAAAGGGGATTTTTGTTATTTCTTGTTCGTGCTGCGTTTTGAATGTGATACAATGTAAAAAATAAATAACTCTTATATCGATTAGCTTAAATGCCTTCTACTTCCCTCCACTTTACCATTATGGGGATTTTATTTAAATTAGTTACATCATTTGTAACATCACCTTGAATATTACATTAAGTTTAAAATATTTGCTAGTGGTTTTAACAAGTTTGTTTTTGAAAATAATGTTTGTCCCACAGAATATTCATAGCGATTATGGACCAACTTCAGCAAGGCCCGCTTTTTAACCTCATACTGATATAAAAAATAGCTTTTTAACCTCATACTGATATAAAAAAAAAAAAAAAAATCACAAAATGGGATTAATAATCTCAATCAAGATTAAATATTAGCTAAAAGCTATTAGATCTAATTTCATTTAAGTCATTGGTCCAATTTTTAATATCTTATATGGAAGGTCTTCTTTATATTTGTTTCAATATGCTTTATTAATTTAGAGATGCGAAGGCTGAACAAACAGCATCTTTTCTCTTTCATTGCCTGCTCAAAACAACTGAGGCAATATTTCTTAAAGGCCAATCCGATTTTGGATACATGCACATATCCATCGAGCAATAGCAACTATTAATAAATACTGAATTATAAACTGCATTGCAAATCAAATAATCAAATATTACAAGCAGTTTTCGAAAATAAACAGTACATTATTTAGCGTTCGGCTTACACACCCAGGAGCGATATATATTTTTTAGTGTTTGTTTAGACGAACACACAATTTTTTTAAAGAAAGAGCCAAACATTATATAGTGTTCTGTTCTTTGTTAAAAAACAGAACAATTGTAGTGATACTGTTGACAAACATTATATTTTAATGTTTTATAATGTGTATTTTTTTTACATTGATAAAGAAATGAAGAAACAAAACATTTGAGCAACGACCGCAGCACGAACAGCTTGTGTGTGTAATGTATATATGTTTTGCTTGTGTAAAATTGTTTAGCTGGCTTTTTGGTATTTTTCGTATGTGTGCTTTGTTTTTGAAAAAAATTATTTTATGAGCCTAACCGAACTCAATGAAGTTTGTGGATTTAAAAAAACCGAACGGAATTAAATATTCTCATCTTTTGTTGAGTTTGATAAAAACATTATTATTTTTGTGTTCGAAAGATGACTAACAAGGACACTTAATTTTTTTTTTTTTTTTAAGATTTTCTACACAAACACAGCGTTTGTGTTTTCCACAAATCTACCGAACCGAACACTAAGGAGCGATATTTAGTGTTTATTTTCGAACACTGGTTTGTGGTTAGAAAAAAAAACAGAACAGAATTAAATTTTCTCATCTTTTTGTTAAATTGGATAAGAGAAGTATTATTTTCGAAAGATGACAAACAGGGAAACGTTATTTTTTTAATGAAATTATCTGCCGTGTTGGTCTAACCCCACGGTGCTTTAAAACACTATGTGGGTGGGAGATTACACTACACACATAGTCATCGTCCAGACTGGCAGCAGCACTTGATTTAAAAATAGCGTAAAACAGTTAAGACTTTCTACCAGAGTGATGGTTCAAATGTGGCACACCTTTCGACCATAACAGGGTGATTATGGTCTTCATAATCGACCTACAGTGAAAGGAATTAATAAGATTATAAATAAATTTGAAAAGACTGATAACCGACTCTAGGCCTGCAATTGATGATTATGAACTGGACGACATACGGTTTCAATAAGACGGTGCCAGGAGCCACGCAACTCGACCGATTTTTACTTTATGGGAAGTTTTAAGAACGCTTAAATGAACGTTTGAGCGATGTCACCTAGTTCATGCGATTTGACGCCGCTAGACTTGTTTGTGGGGCTACATCAAAGAATGTGACTTCGCTGATAATGCCCTAAAGTTAAAGCAGTTGGAAACCAAAATTTTCAAGTTATCGCCGGTATACCGCCCATAATGAGGAAAAAAGTGGTCGAAAACCACCTCTT
The DNA here is from genome assembly GCA_930367215.1 of Pollenia angustigena. NCBI lineage: Eukaryota > Metazoa > Arthropoda > Insecta > Diptera > Polleniidae > Pollenia > Pollenia angustigena. The sequence goes on from OV884059.1 coordinate 237,248,388, forward strand.
AAAGATCGTCTACTTCAAACAATCTAAATGCGGTCATTTAAATGACATTGTATTTCGTAGGTAACAACAAGGTCCAAGCAAAGTAATGAAATAAAAGTTTCATCGAAATCGCAGCTTTATGTGTGTTTTATTTATCTTTACTTGTGAAACCCAAAAATGGATAACCCTACACGCAGAGAAAAAACATGTTTAAATATGGTCACCTCCAACAAAACTATTTTTGAAGAAAAAATTTAAACATAATCTGATTAAGGCTGAAGTTCATGAAATTTAATTTTTCATTAAATTATTTATATGAAGAAAGGCTGCGAGTGTAAGACGGCAAATCCATCTGAGGAGATTGAGTAGTTGCAATCGAAACATGTCATGGTAACCTGCCGGCCGGGGTTCGAGCCCCAGCCACGTCAAGAATGAAAGATTGTCAATAACAATTTTAATTAATTTTCATGTAGTAAAATTCCTTTCTTCATATAAATAATTTAATGAAAAATTAAATTTCATGAACTTCAGCCTAATTAAAAATATTAAAAATTTGGATTAAAAACCATAAATAGTTCAACAAAATAATCACAATACTAATTATTGTTAAAGCTAAGGCACGAGCTCTATGTGTACATTTGTCCTTCAAGTTGTGCTGAAAAAGGTCAACAGAAATGAAAAAGACAAAATGAAAAAACAAAAAATGTACTTGGACTTCAAGAAAAATTCTTGACTAAAGTACGAAAAAACAGAAGTAAGGAAAAAACATGTAAAAATCAATTAAAATGGATAATCATTCAGGAAAGCAAATTTCGATATACCAAATGTTAGAATACAATGGTTTAAGGATTGATGTTTGACTATTGACGTCAGCAGTCGTCGATGGCTGCGAGTGTAAGACGGCAAATCCATCTGAGGAGATTGAGTGGTTGCAATCGAAACATGTCATGGTAACCTGCCGGCCGGGGTTCGAGCCCCAGCCACGTCAAGAATGAAAGATTGTCAATAACAATTTTAATTAATTTTCATGTAGTAAAATTCCTTTCTTCATACAAATAATTTAATGAAAAATTAAATTTCATGAACTTCAGCCTAATTAAAAATATTAAAAATTTGGATTAAAAACCGTAAATAGTTCAACAAAATAATCACAATACTAATCTGATTAAACTAACCATATTATTGTCACCGACAACCATATTATGGTTGAATTAGTCCTTCATCAAGGAGCCACAATCATATTATGGTTACCTTGAAACATATTATGGTTAAAAATTACAATCATTTGTTTTTAAATTAACAATAGTATTTTCCTCTTTTCCAAGAGCAACATGCTATGGTCGAAAACCAACCATGCTATATTTTAGTTATTAATAACCATAACATGTTTGGAGACAATCATAATATGGTTGTGGCTTCTTGATCGATGACTAATTGAACCATAATATGGTTGTCGGTGACAATAATATGGTTAAATTAATCACATTATGTTTACAATTTTCTTTAAAAATAGTTTTGTTGGAGGTGACCATATTTAAACATGTTTTTTCTCTGGGTGTATGTATGAAATATTAAAAGAAGAAGGGGGAAGACTAGATAAAAAAAAAGAAAATTGCAAGACTGGAATTTCATAATCGGGATACTAGCAGAATTTTAAAAAATGACAGTAACCAAATTTGCAAGTCTAAACGATGAAATAGATGAAAATTTACTTGTGTGGATTTCAAAAGCAATCAGTACCCTCGCATTTGATTTGGATCAGAAGCTTACTTACTTACAGTGTGGAACCACAGCCGCTTCTGCTTCACTCTTAACTTCCCTACAATAGCTGCAATATTAGCCCTTAGCAACATCTCCTGCGGTTTTGTCTTTAAACCGCATTTACCAAGTGATTCCCGAAGGAGCCAATTACCAGGTTATGATCAAAGTCCTAGGAGTTACTAATGCCCGTAGTACTATATAACGATCTCAGGTCAGTCGTTTTCCCAAAAAGAGAGAGATAAGATTATTTGCTTGCTAATGGCTTTCCCACCCAGAGGATGTAACTCCGCGATGTGGTATGGTGTGTGTTACTACATACTATGGGCGGAAATGACAAGTAACATTAAGTTAAAGTAATCCCAATGCAGAGGTTTTCCAATTCGGCAATTGCCAAATGTCGGCGTTTGCATGTTTAATTTTATTTTAATTTAATACCGTATACCGTTAAGTTGAAAGTAAACTTTTGAAAAATTAAACAGCATTTTTATAAAACTTGATTTAAAATTTTTAAATAAAGAAAAAAAAAAAAAATATGCTACACATAAAAAAGTCCATAAACATTTTAGGAATGCTGCCTCTGGGAGCAGCTTATCTTCGAAAATATTTTTTGTTGAAATGTTAAGAAATTTCTTAATAAATTTTTTTGTAAAGATCAACTATGTATTTGGTTTAATTATTATCCCCTGTTCACATGCTGCACCAAACAACAATAGAACTTCTGTTATATCTGTAATAAACATCATTACAATATCTGATATTGAAGTTAATGAAATACAACTAGATCCGGCAGAATAGACACGACAGTGGGCCTTGAAACACATCTACGCCTTTCTCTATCCAAAGCAAAGTCAGTACGGCCCTGTACACGACCGAATTCACAACTATTCACAATAACTATCGAAATGTCCATGGATTCGTTCATGCGCAAGGTTTTTTACGACACGATCTCGATTTCAATTCACTAGTGCTGCGTCTCATTTCATACAACAACAACGAAAAAATTAACAAAAAATACCGACAGCAATAACAAAAATGATTGCTGCCTTCAATAAGAAACTGCTGCTTATTGCATTTTAATTGTTTTTGTTATTGTTGTAGTTGTTGGTGTTAAGCGATTCTTTAGCTATTGATGCAGCAGCATCAACAACTTGCTGCACAATAAAAACAAAAACATTAAAATTTATCTTAAAATAGCAACAACAAAAACAACATAAGCAACAGCAACAAAACATAACTAGATTATGTTTATATATTAACGGCTGCTGCTGTAACACACTCTACATTCATACATACTAACTTTAAAAGAAATATGACAGTATTAGTGCGAATATGAGCATGTTGGTAACAAAGTGTGTTTGTGTGTGTGTGTGTGTGTATGTTTGTTAAGCTCAGGTGCATTGATCTCAAAATGGCTCAAAAGCCATTGAACTATGTAGTATAGTAAATTGTAAAAATAAAACAACAACAACATCAAAAGCCACACTGCAACTGCAACAACTACAACACAAAATAAAAATTAAATAAATAAAATAAATTGTTGTCTTTTGCGATGCAGAATTATTTGTTTGTTGAACATGTTTTTTTTGTTGATTATTTTCGTTTTTTTTCTATTCTCAAAATGTGTTTTACTAATTAAGTTCTGTGTTCTTTTTTTGTTAAATCTTTAAGCCGGTATTTAATTATAAGATTTTTGTCTAAATTGTTTTTAATCTGAAATCTTAAAAGTGTTTTTTTTTCAATTAAGAACAAGTGAATTGTTGAATGTTCTTAAAATATGCTCAAGACACACTGTGAGAATGAGTGTTGAGTAAGTAATTAAACAGTAAATAAATAGTGGTGTAACAAATGATTGTCGTTTACAAGCTTTAATTTTAATATTTGTAAGAAAAGAAAATTGCCTGCCCCAATTGTAATTTGAGCTAGAGCTGTGCAAGTGAGAGTAGTATAGCTCTCAAGTTCGTATGAACACAAGGGAAAGAAATTTTATGACTGTGGATCAGTTTGAAATGGCGCAAGAGGTTGAAAACGGAGAATAAGAACAACATGTTATGTTGCTGATAACACTGTGCAACAAAAAAACCAGCCTCAATACTTGCAACTAGACTATTGGTAGAGCATATCTGCCAAAGGGCAGCAAACTCGGGTTCCTGAAATATCGGCCCCTAAAGTTTTTGAATTTTTTATACTAAAACGGCACTTTAGAGGGTTAAAATATTCTAGGAATATTTTCTGCATCTATCTTCACTAGACCAAAAAATCGTGCAATGTATGTTAAACGGATTTTCGAAATTCCGGGCTTTGAATTTTTCGAAAACCCGTTTTACATACATTCCACGAACTTTTGGTCTTAGAAGACCCCTAGTAAAATTTGATGCAGATAATATTTGTAGAACATTTTACTTTTGTGGGGACGTTAAAAAAAAACCAAAATGTACCCCTATTCTAAGCAAAGAATCGCCATACAATTCTACTGCAGACATCTAAAATAGTATTTTAGCACAGAAGTACATTAAGTATATTTTTTTGACTTATACCAACCGCCTTTTCAAAAAATTCAAAAACTTTAGGACCGCGTATTTCGGGAACCCGAGATAACTTTTCAAAACCCTTTGACAAATTTGCTTTACCAAGAATCCAGTTTTACTTCGCGTTGCAAGTATTGAGGCTGGCGGCGATGATCCGAAGTTTGTTGCACTGTGTAATAGCAACTTAGATGTTAGTATATATTTATCTTTGCAATAATCTGTTAAAACTTTTGGCAAAGAATAGGTGCCGAATACAAAAAAAGTCCGTCAAGAAATCAAAAGAGCTAAAAAAATTTTAATAGAGACAAATATCCCGAGCGCTTAAAATGAGGCTTTACAAGGGAATAGTTCTAACTGTACTTACCCTAGAGGTAGTGATAGAAGTCCAGTGATAGGTCTTTGGTGGTAGAGACCGGTTCTAGTTCTAGCACTTTACATGGGGTTGTCATTGGAAAGTCCATTGACACCATTTGACCAGTCACACAACCATTCTCAATGAACGTGTTTAATGTCAGTTAATACAATGTAGTATTATTTCAATTCAATTTGGTATTATTTCAATAAAACAAGTCCTAGAAGTAAATTTAAGAACCAAATTGCAGAAAGTCCCAAAACTTATGTCACACCACCAGTGATACTGCATTGTAATTCATTACTTTTTCTACCTTTTTGTTCTTTATGTACCAGTTAAATGATTGGATCTCCTTTCACTGGTTATGAGTTCTTTCTTTTTGTACTTGTTCTATTTTCACAACTCCCAGGAGCAGGAGTCTGTTGGAATAATTGACACAAATTTCCCGCAGGGTACATATAGCTGCGAAGCTTAGGACGTTACGATGGCGGATGAAGCTGCAAGTTTTTAAAAAAATAGTTCGAAAAATATATGGCTCAGAGAGGGAGAGGGTCTAATGGAAAAGTGAAGCGAATTTAACTGAACCATCTTTTGTACACATAGCCAATCCTTTTGAAATGTCAACCTCACCACTGTCTAGTATGAACTAAGTGTCCCCTGGTAACGCTTACGAGGCTCTGTCGACCGACCTCAGGCAACCATATACTACCCACTAGACAGCCTGTAGGCCTGCTGGCAGACCCTGCATCAGGATCGGATGTTTTAGCCCAATCAGCTGTCCATCTTATACAAAAACCGATTACCGAAACCTCAATTTATAATGAAAATCAATCCGATTTTCCGGTTTTAACGATTTTTGGCATGAAAATAAGGACACGATTTGGAACTTGGAATGCGAGGACGTTACATGCAGATTCAAAATTAGGATAGCTATTTGCTCTTTGCTAAATGAAAATTTGTCTTTCTCGGACTCCCCAGATTCTAAGAAGACTACAACGCCCGATGGTTACACAATGCTGTATTTCAATGTAAGCCCAGCGGTCAACCTAGATAAAGCCGTGTGTTTTTGTTGTTGTCAAAACAATCTAGTAATGATCTATTGAATAGGAAACCATACTCAGATAGAGTTACATCAGCCAGATTTCGCACACACACTCGAAATGTTACCTGCATTCAGTGCTATGACTTAACAGATGCAGCTGACCGCAGCATTAAAGACGAATTTTACAGAACCCTCTAAAAGCAGTTGATACTTTATCAACAATAACATCTGCTAACCGTGGAATATGGGTGGTGAATGGAGACTTTAATTTAGGGAATAATGGGCGTTCATGAAGTGGAAAGAAAGACGGAGAATGGTGAATTATTTCTCGAAATGTGCGCTCCAACGATCTCGTGGTAGAAGGGTCGCTGTTACCCCACATGCGAATCCATAAGGTGACTTACGTATCCTCTGATCTTATTAGCGAATATCAGATTAACCATATTATCGTATGCTAATGATCTGGCAAGCGATCGCCACCTTCTTGTAGGTAGTATACGAATCAAAGTAGATGCTATTAATAAAAATAAATCAAAGCTTCATGTATTACCAGGCTAGCAGTCGTATATTGCATGAGAAGAAATTAAACAAGGTAAATATTGTCGGTAAAGACGAACGTTTTGGCGGCAAGTTATTCCAACTACTTTTTAACATCGTACTCGAAACAATAATGATTAAGACTTTAGCTGGAGGTGGAGGCAGCACCTGAGTTCTCCGTGGTTGCTTAAGTGACATTGATTATGCTGATAATAAATATCTTATAACATATAGTTTCGATGATCTGACAGCCAACCTTCAACAGTTATCAGATGCCACAAGTATGAAAATATATATCGCCAAGACAAAAACGAGGCGTATTCATGGCTACAGGCAGGATTAATTCTGTATTAACAATACCAAATTGGAAGATCTGCAATCCCTCTATTATATAGGCAGTATCATAACGAGGACTGGTGGTTCTAGCAAAGATATCGAAAACCGAATAATGAAAGTCCGGCAAACCTTTGGTCGGTTGAAATCCGTCTGGAGCTCAAAATATGGCTGCAAAACATGGAATGCCAACCAAAAATTACGGCCCTTATAAACATTTTTCCACAGAAAACCTCAAACACTATCTAATCGTCAGGAGGACAACAACATCCCATTGTATATGAAATTAAAAGACGAAACTGGAATTGGATCGGTCATACTTAACGTAGACCTCAGAGCGATATGGAATCCGCAGGGCAGTCGCAGAGAAGGACGTCCTGCTTACACATAGAGGCGACAAGTCAATATCGAAGTTGCTGCCCATTGGTTCTAACGTGATCTAGTAAGAACGTTTTTGTTGAGGCCCTGTGCTAATTATATATGTATAAATAGAGTTGATGAGGCTGCTTTTATAATAAGAAGTAACCGAAAAATCTAAACAATACTGGACGGTTAAGACGTAGTCTCATTTATCGAGGGACGAATGCTTAGTTAGGCTGGTTATGTGGCAAGAATGCCAGAGCACAGAGTCCAAAAATAATTTTTAACGCTAGCCCATGCTAAACTAGATCCAGATGTAAGCCCAAAAATAGATGGGTTAGTGGCGTAGAAGACGATTGCAAAAAAGCAAACATAAACAAAGCCGAATGATAAAAGACAGTGAACGACATTTAAGCCCTCATTGAGCTAGGACACCTTAAGATGATGATAAAAAAAATTACAGAATGTTGAAGATCGGTGAGATTAGCAAGCAAAGTAAAATGTTACCAAATTTAACAAATTTACATAAAACTTTTAGTGGAGCAAACAATGCACATGTCTGTTAGGTTAATGAAATACATTCGATGGGAGAAAAAAATGGTTGGTGTGTTTTGTTTTTGTTTATCGGCGGTATCGTTTACAGCGGTATATTCCTCTTGCTGTCATATAACCAATCCCCCCACACTTAAAATACATTTGATATTTTTATTGAACAGCCAAAATGTTTACCTACAAGAAATAATTTGTATGGCAGAACAACGTTTGTCAGATCAGCGAATACAAAACTGAAAAAAAAAAATATAATGTAATTGGAAAACCTTTTTTGTATTTGAATTGGGAAACCTTTTTTGTATTTAAATGAAAATTGTTTTATGACTTTTTGTTAAATTTGTTTAGTTTGTTAAATTTGTTAAACATTTTTAATTTTTTGTCAAACATTTAAGAAAAAACCCTGAAGAAGGCACACAACGGAGTGCCGAAATATTGGATTAAATAAATTTATTTTTTTTTTATAAAAAAAGAGACCTTAAGCTTAATTAAATAATAATACTAATAAAATTTTGTAAAGGTCGAATAATAGTCAATTTATATAATGTAATAAGGGAATTGTGAGATTTATATGTATCAGTTTATTGCTTTGTCGTCGAATACTTAGAAACACTAGACTGTTGCATTGTCAGCGACCTAGGAGGAATTAATTTCTATTACTGCAGTTATTCAAGAGTCGGTTGGACTAAAACGTTTGAACAATGAATTAAATCGCAATAGTAAAATCTGTTTAATAAATAAATCACAATAATGATGCACGCTCAAGCAGGAGAAATTTTGAAATTCGCATGAACACGCACACTCGCAAACAATTTTTTTCTTATTACGCACGTTCACTCACGAATCATTTCAAAAGTATCACATTTACCCACACTCACAAAATACTTTACTAAAGAAATTAAATTTAAAAACGCGAAGCATAAAATTTTCGACTTAATTTTATAAACCTTGATCTTTTTGCTCTTTTCTGTTCCCCTATTAGAAACCTTTAAATCAGTTAAATTTCTAAACTCTGGTTCCCATTAATCCCAAATCAGACTTTTATTGCGGTTATTTCTTTAATATTAACTCATTATAATTTATCTCACCGGCTGCCGCATAAGTGAACTAATTTGCTTAAAAGTATTTGAGGGCGTATTGTAAGTATTTAGTGTTTGTATGTATGCGTGCAGTACTTAAAATGATTTTATGTCTTGTAACAGCATCCTTTTCGTTTTAAGCGCAACTTAATCATCGGTTTATTGTCTTTCCCCTCTTAATACTGTCTGCATTTTTTCCTCAGGTATTGTTCGTTCCTTAATTTAGTTTTCTTTTCGCTACCACCATAAAATCCGTAAGTTTCTTTTCATAAACAGGACATTGATCTTTAGGTTAAGCTTTAACAAGTTGATTGAACTAAAAGCATTTCAAGAACGTTCACTGAACTCAATTTGTAACAGAAGAAAAAAAAAAAAAATATATTTGTATTTTACATTTTCAAAAAATATTTAATTTTACACGAACACAACTGCGAACAAGCTCATACATGCTCACTTGCATTATGTAAATTTTTTGCTGCCACACTAGAAGTGGCTATTAAAGAGATTAGAAGCTGTTAAATTGCTGTGTCTTACCCGATTAAATTGTAGCAAAAACAGACTAGCAAGTACATCATACATGTATGGATGTATGCATGTATGTGTCTTTTGTCTCTTAGAAAACGTATCGCATGATCACACGTCTAATAATAGCAAACAAGACCAATGGTCTTCAAAAGGATCACTGATCTTCAATAGTTTATTGACCGTCTGTCTGTTTTTAAAAATATATTTATATATTCTATTTAAGTCTATTTATTGCTTTCAGTCTCCCGGTGTCCCTTTTTTCTTGTTCTAATGTTCATTGTGCAAGACATTAAACCTTTTGTTTTTTCGCGAAGGATCTACAACGAAACCAACGCCGATCAAAGTCTGCAGGCTACAGGCCGCATCTACTCAACCAGCTATCCGGCCATTGCACGAAGTAGACTGGAAAGTCAATGAACGCACAAGAAAGTAATGAATGCTGTTCAGTTCGCTGCTTGCAGAAGGGCTATTGACTTTATGCCGTATTATTTGCACACTGCTGCAGTAGATTAAATTTTAAAGTTCCTCTTCTTTAGTTAACATATGTATGACGTTTGTACGTTTTGTTTTATTTCAGTTTTTTTTTTATTTAAGTTTTTTTTTTTTTATTTTAAAGTTGGTTGATCTGTTTTGTTGTCGGTCGGTCAATCGTCTTCTATTTCTTAGAAGGGTCATTGTTTTCATATCTGCTGCTTATTGTGCAGTTTTTTTTTGTACTGCATTTTAAAGCAGCAATTCATTTTTGCACATTCTTTAAGGTTTAATGACAACAACCGCAACAACAAAACTCACAAGCCATAAAAATATGTGTGCTGTTCATTCTTGTTTAATGCTTCATTAAATCCCCAAAGGGGTTTAAGGCATCAATACTAGTCAACAACGCACAGATACATTACGAACAGCAAGGGGTTTTTACACGTTCTACATCTTGCATCCTGCTAAAAATATACCGCATACTCATTCCTAAATTCTAGCCCTACAACAAAACTTTCGACTGAGAAGGTAAGACATTTGTTGACATGATAGTTCTTGGATGACGTTTGTAACATCAAATAAATAATGGCGATTTCTTTTCTGAGAAAAATATATTTTGTATAAAACACTGTAATAGTCAAAAAAATGAACTTCAATGAATCCTTTTCGAACTATTAGAGGGGAGTTCCCTGAGTGCGCAAGTACATTTGGAATGTCAGACGGGCTTCAGCTTATGAAAAATCGGCCGAATAATTTTTTTTAAATAGCGCAGACTTAGCTTTAGCCATGAAAAATGGATATATACCGAATTCTCAAAAACTGAAGCCAATCTGACACTTCCAAATGTACTTCCGCACTCAGGGGACACCCCCCTAATAGTTCGAAAAGGATTCATCGAAGTTCATTTTTTTTCGGGTCAAAAACTATCACAGTGTAATTTTATATTTTACTAGCGAACCCCTGCACACTTCGTAGTGCAAAAAAGAAAATAAGAATTCAATTCGAATTAATTTTAATCAGTGATTAATTGTTTTTCTCTGTGGTACATAACATTTTTGGTTTTCCCATTTTTGGTGTAAATATACAAAACCGATATTTTGCCAACACGCGAACGGGCTACATACAACTGTCCATGTAAGAAAACTGGATACTCTAAATTCACTCCACAAATTCCTAATGATTGGCCTTGCGCCTTATTAATAGTAACCGCAAACCCAAGCCGAACAGGAAACTAAAGTCGTTTGAATTCAAATGGCATACCAGACGGAATCATTGGGATGCGTGGAATGAATACATCTTTGCCTTTTCATTTTCCAGTTTAAATAGTAGCTTCAATTACATAAGACATCAACCTTTTAATAGCAAGTCTTGTGCCATTACACAAACACAAAAATTCTGTTGGATAATTAACAACATCTTCTACATAGGTAACAGTCAGTGTTGCCAAAACTTGGTGACTAAAAATGGCAAAATTTACGAAAAAATGGCTAAAAAATGGCTAAAAATAGGCTAAAAACTGGCTAAAAGCTGGCTTAAATCTTTTTTAAATAAAAACACATTAAAATTGAATAACAAAACAGAAATAATTCATTTAAAGTTGTTTACGATGAAATTGGGAGTTAAGATCAATTTGTTAAATAAGAATAAACGTAAATTAATATTAAAAAATTAAATCATCGAAAAATTCGATGTCGTTATTGTTCATCTCATAGGAATCACTCACTCATTAGTTTCAAATAATCATAAGTTTTAAATAATTTGAAGGTAAATCATAACCACTACAACATTTACCCAACCTTTTGAGTCCAGTGGCCGTATTCTGTAATTCGCTAAAGCTAAATCTCTATCGCTAAAAGTCTTTAAAGTTGATTTAGCGATTTTTGGCTACGAATGCAGTACTGTAACGTGCATTGCTAAATTTGGGAATGCCATAACAATTTAATTCACCGCAACTTTAGCTTTTATTGTTATCACTATAATTTTTAAATTTTGTATTCTTTAAGGCATTTTAGCGATAGAGATTTAGCTTTAGCTAAGCGAATTACGGAATACGGGTGCAGATCTACAATAAAAAACAAGTAAGGAAGTATAGTCGGTTAAACCCTACTTTATGATATCCTACACCACATTGGAAACTTTGTACGAAATTTTATCAAATAATCTCTAAATTGCGACCTGTACTTTGCGCACAAGGACATGGACAGCCAGCCGGACAAACATCGTTAATTCGACTCAGAAAGTGATTCTGAGTCAATCGGTATACGTAAAGGTGGGCTAAGGACCAATATTTTAAGGTGTTACAGACATCAGCACAAACGCATAGTACCCTCTCCACTATTGTGGATATTGTTATGGTAAAAATATTTACCTAATTGATAAAATCGAATTAACGGTTGCTTAATGTAACCTATTTCACAAATTACTTTTAACGACGTTTACTTAGCTAAATACCCTCTCTACTTCAGCATTATACCATGGAAGTGAGAGAAACTTTATAGTCAATTCGGAAATTTCTAAAACAATTTTATTACCGCCTGCATCCGTTTATTGAAATACTTGCAACCAGAAAGAAACAGCGATGTTTGTGTTGATCCATTTTATAAATTTAATAGTGGACTACTGTTCCTTTATTTTAAAAGATGTTTTATTAAAAATGTTTATTTTATTTTTATAATAAAATAAAAATTATTCTTTAAAAAGAAAAACGGCAAAAAACAAGTTGAAAAATGGCTAACAAAAATGGCTAATGGCTAAAAAAATGGCTAAATCTAGCCACTAAATGGCTAAATTGGCAACACTGGTAACAGTATCCACAGACTTGTACGAAACTAATTCGCCAGGAATCTTATGGTGTTTTCTCTTCTACAAAAAAATGTGACATTTAATTAAAAAAAAGGCAATTTGGAGTCTGTTTCTTAAAAATTTTTCTCCCGAAAAGGTTGGCTTGTTTTTTTTTTAAAAAACTCGTTGTAGAAAAGAAAACACCATTAGATTGTATAACCATATTTAATTGACTAACATCTTTGTTCTTTGCCGCTAAAATTGCTCTGTCACTCACTCATGTATGAGTGACGAAATGGCAAAAATCATTAGGCAATGTTATCAATCCAGTGTCATTAACAGGCATTGCACCATTCCCAATTTTAAGCAATTGCTTAGAGAACTTATCAGCAGATGGATCATTCTGCAACTGAACACGAACGTTTGTGGTGAGTTTCAATGTTTTTACAAATCTCCATAAACATGAAGACTTTAAACAAGCGATAATTTCATCGGCAGCTGTCGATCTAGGAACGTCAGTACCAGCGTCGGAGTCGAAGTAACCACATAAACTAGCGACTCTGACTCCAAAATTTTTTGGCATACAAAATTTAAAAAATTTTCAAAAATAAAAAAAAAATCATAGACCCTTTAACAATTTTGAAGTCAGAAAGAAAATAAGGAGTACTTTACATACATACACTCAAAACATCATGGAGTTAAATTCAAACGTAAATTCTTTTTAAACAACTTAAAATCCATTTAAAAAACGGATCATATACATTTTATTTAAAACAAATGATTTTTACATTATTTTTAAATTTGTTATTTTTAAGGAAAAAAGTATTATGATCGTTTTCATAAAATCGTATGATTTTTAAATTATTGATTTTTTTTTTTGGCAGAAATAACTTTTTTTTAGGTTTGTGATGAAAATCTTTCGATTTCCAAATGATCGTTGTTAAAAGGTGTGATAAATTTCAAGCGATTTTACAATCCATTTCTGAATTATGGTCTGAGTTTTTTATTCAAAATACACTACAGTAAACTGAAGAGAGATAATTCCACTTTATAAGTTATTTGTTTTTGTATTTTTTTTACTGAGTACTATTCTACATATTCAAATCTGCCAGAATTGAATGTAACCATAAAGAAAATACTATACCACATCATTGTGGGATGTAACTCCCTCGCCAAACTTGGTCTTCAATAATTCGATTTTTTTTACGTTTTATACCCACTAGGGGAAAGGGAACGAACAGCAAACTTGTCATGTGACAGGTCTGTAGTCGTAGGCACCGGTTCTATGACTAACACTTTACATTATGGGGACTTGTCACTTAAACATGGCGATGCTCTAGGAGGGGGTTAATTATCATCCTTTAGGCATTTTGTAACCGGTCACTGAATTAACATAAATTGATACATTCAATTTCGATTAAGCTAATGCCTGTCGCAAATATTTATCCGACTGTTAATACGATATATAAAGTAATGGAACCAGATAGAAACAACCGCTTCCCACACAAAATTCAGTCACATGGCTCCTCTGGAGTAACTACACTTTAAAAAAGTGTTCGAAAATAAACAGTTAAGCGTTCGGCTTACACACCCAAGAACGATACCTATTTTATTAGTGATTGTGTAGAAGAACACACCTCTTAATACCGTTCGTAGCTGTTTTAAAGAAAGATCCGAACATAATATATTGTTCTGTTCTTCGTTAAAAAACAAAGCAATTAGTAATACTGTAGACAAACATTTTATTTTAATGTTCTTTAATGTTTCTTTTTTTACATTGATAAAGAAATGAACAGACAAAAAATGTTAGCAACGACCGCAGCACGAACAGCTTGTGTTTGTATTGTGTATATGTTTGTTGGTGTTAAATTATTTTGCTGGCTTTTTGTTTTTTTCGTATGTGTATTTTGTTTTTGTAAAAAATGTGTGTTTTTTTTACCAGAGAAAAGCGACGAACATTAAATTAATGAGCCGAACCGAACACAATGAAGTTTGTGGATTAAAAAAACGAACGGGATTAAATGTTCTCATCTTTTGTTGAGTTGGATAAAAACAGTATTATTTTTGTGTTCGAAGGATGACTAACAGAGAAACGTTAATTTTTATGATTTTCTACACAAATACTGTTAGCGTTTGTTTTTTCCACAAATCTGCCGAACCGAACACTTAGGAGCGATATTTAGTGTTTATCTTCGAACACTGCTTTAAACACATTATCACCAGTTAAGTGATATGTCTTGTTTTTATCTATCACAATTCGTTTCTATTTAATTCTATTTAAATGTGTTCTCTGATCACGGGTTAAGTTTTTTAATACCAATTGATAACAATTTCCTGCAGAGCCACACATATAACCAAAATTCACATCATTGAGTTGAACTTAAAAATAATTGTATTTCATTGCACTGAAGTGTTTGCCGGTGATGGCTTTCGGCGCGCCGTTTTCACTAAAGAAAAAAGTGGACCGATGACACCGCTGGAATAAAGTTGTTCCTTGCTCATCTCTTCACATGCGAAAAGTTTTCTCGTTACCAAAGCTATCGAGCTTGAAACGACTTATATCCGAAAATATTTCAAATAAGTCCTTTAGTCTACCAGTTCTTCTAAAGCTAATTGGGTTATTATCAAAGTTATTTTCGGGAATACAAAGTTTATTATTAATACGATCTTCGTATGACGTGCTAAATTCCCAGTTTTTCATATTTGATAAATACACTGAAATTTATTGTTGAGGGAAAGCAAGCCTCTATGCGCATTTCGCCGGTTGCTTACACCAGCTCATCAGGAAACCTTTTCCAAAGATTTTAGAAAAGCCAAAAATATGAAACAAATAAAACCTTAAGCGAATAAGAGTTATAAACACTCTAAGTCTTACCTGTAACAATATCAAAGCTTAAACAAAACACCAATAATAAACAGTGAGTTTATCTTTTCTTACATCCCCCTACAATTGGTTGGGTTCTTTCCGACTCGAATTGTAGTTGTAAGTGGGTTAAAAGAAAAAACAAAATTAAAAACAAACCGCTTCATTCTATTGTCTTCGTAAGAAAACAACGAACTAAACCAATTTGCCAATTCAGTTTTATGCACGGGCACATGCAATTATATTATCAAAGTTATTTTCGGGAATACAAAGTTTATTATTAATACGATCTTCGTATGACGTGCTAAATTCCCAGTTTTTCATATATGATAAATACACTGAAATTTATTGTTGAGGGAAAGCAAGCCTCTATGCGCATTTCGCCGGTTGCTTACACCAACTCATCAGGAAACCTTTTCCAAAGATTTTAGAAAAGCCAAAAATATTAAACAAATAAAACAAATAAAGAGTTATAAAC
Source organism: Pollenia angustigena (assembly GCA_930367215.1). Taxonomy (NCBI): domain Eukaryota; kingdom Metazoa; phylum Arthropoda; class Insecta; order Diptera; family Polleniidae; genus Pollenia; species Pollenia angustigena. Next base: position 237,264,026 of record OV884059.1, read on the forward strand.
ACTATAAGTCTTACCTGTAACAATATCAAAGCTTAAACAAAACACCAACAATAAACAGTGAGTTTATCTTTTCTTACATCCCCCTACAATTGGTTGGGTTCTTTCCGACTCGAATTGTAGTTTTAAGTGGGTTAAAAGAAAAACAAAATTAAAAAACAAACCGCTTCATTCTATTGTCTTCGTAAGAAAACAACGAACTAAACCAATTTGCCAATTCAGTTTTATGCACGGGCACATGAAATTATATTATCAAAGTTATTTTCGGGAATACAAAGTTTATTATTAATACGATCTTCGTATGACGTGCTAAATTCCCAGTTTTTCATATTTGATAAATACACTGAAATTTATTGTTGAGGGAAAGCAAGCCTCTATGCGCATTTCGCCGGTTGCTTACACCAGCTCATCAGGAAACCTTTTCCAAAGATTTTAGAAAAGCCAAAAATATTAAACAAATAAAACCTTAAGCGAATAAGAGTTATAAACACTCTAAGTCTTACCTGTAACAATATCAAAGCTTAAACAAAACACCAACAACAAACAGTGAGTTTATCTTTTCTTACATCCCCCTACAATTGGTTGGGTTATATTCGGCGAATATGCAAGTTATATTATAACCTGACTTTCTCATACTGTGTCTTTGCCAGACAAAAACAAAGCCAACTTTACTCCAAATCGAGAAATTTCAAAAAAATAAATGCGTCGTACCTACTGAAAAACCCGATATGTACATTGAAGTCTATTCTTTTGTTGGGCTGAACACTTACTGAGATACATAGCAAGAGCGGGAAGCCTTTTTGAATCATGAAAATTCTATTGCCCATACAATTTCAATTAAACAAACTTACCTACAATTTCTTGTTCAGTTAGGATATCTCCGGTTTTTCTTCTTTTGCTAGAAAAAAATTACTTTTGTAGCTCAATAAAAATTCTTTATAACTCAACTACTTTTTGTTTGTTCCTCATTTGGACTGCTTTAGTTTCTTAACTTATGAATTGTTTGTGTAACAACGTGGTCGATCCGCAGTTGCATGTGTGTTAATAAACTTATTTTTATGATGGTATTTAAGTTTTATAAAATGGTAAAATAGTTTTTATATATTCCTTTATTCAACCAACAATGCTATTGAACTTGATCTTGAAATATTGCTGTAATGAACTATAAAAATTCCTCCACACAACAAGGATTAACAAATCTATTATTGGAAATGCCAATTTTACAGTTGCTGGAAGGAGATATTTTGTTTGTTTTGCAAACTTTTATTTCCGTATAATGGATTTCCATAAGAATTAATTATTAGGAATTGAAACGCCTTTCCTTAATGAGTTTGTGTTTAGGTTTGAGGAAACAGTTAGACTTGAGAGTCGTTTAATTAAAAAGGACTGATGAAATGCTGGCTTAGAATTGGATTGTGACCAATTAAGAGCTAATAAACATACAGAAGTAAAATGTGTTAAAGCCTTGTTCCGTGGGAAGTTACGAAAGGTACAATGCTTATAACACAGAGCGTAAGAGAGTCACACAAGCTCAAATGGAATATTAAATTTTTGCTAAGATAATTGAATTACAAACAAATTAAATTTAGTTTCAACCATGTTTTTATACACAGAAAAAATAAGAGTGATTTTTTTTTATTAAAAAATTTGAGATATAAATTAAAATATAAATTAAATTTGCATCAGTAAACAAATTAAAAGTATCAATTAAACTTTTAATTCACTGGATGAAACGTTTAATTCACTTGAATAACGGTTTAATTCATATGAGTAAATTTTGAATTAAAACTGATTTTTATTTTTGGTTAATGTTTAATTTGGTGAAAAATTTTGTAGAATTTCTGTTGTGTACTCTCGACCACTGGCGGTGAATGAGGGTATACTAAGTTTGCCTTTCTTTGTGAAACTTTTTTAACCCTTAAGCGTTTACCTGTGCCGGGCCAGGCATTTTTTGTCTTTTTATTAATTAAAACCTTTTATTTAACCAATCGTAGGGGAATGTAAGAAAAGATACACTCACTGTTTATTGTTGGTGTTTTTTTTAAGCTTTGATATTGTTACAAGTAAGACTTATGCCAGTTTTCACAACTTACCGATAGCTAAAGGTGGGATTTTATCGGCCGTATAAAAAGTGTTCTATTAAAACTACTTTACTTTTATCTATCAGGTAGGATGAACCTTAATTTACTTTATCGCTCACTGAAGGTTAAAGTAAAGTTTTAATAATGGAACACTTTTTATAAGGCCAGTTAAAGTTTACTTTTAGCTATCGGAAAGTTGTGAAAACGTGCCTTAGAGTGTTTAAATTCTTATTCGCTTTAGGGTTTTATTTGTTTAATATTTTTGGCTTTTCTAAAATCTTTGGAAAAGGTTTCCTGATGAGCTGGCCTTAGCAACTAGTGAACTGCGCATAGAAGCGAGCTTTCCCTCAACAATAAATTTCAGTGTATTTATCAAATATGAAAAATTGGGAATTGAGCACGTCATATGGAAATTGTATTAATTACAATGTATGTATGTTTGTTCGGGTGGAATCTAGCAAATCAATGTTGAATCAGTTATCTTCCACCGATTGAGCTGAAATTTTGTATACACTTTCAGTTTCGATGTCAATGCATAGTAAACTGTGTGACGTCATTCTAAATCCAATATGGCGGCCACGCATAACATGGCGGACTAGTTATTCTTAATGCACTTCTACAATATGGGTATCAAATGAAAAGGCATGCTAAGAACAACTCGAAAAAAAAGTGGGCACTCTAAATCCAATAATGCGGGCACACACAATATGGCGGACTAGTTATTCTTAAATGAAAGGGCTTGCTAGGAATATCTCGAAAAGTCAAGTTGTCACTCTAAATCAAATATGTTGGACACACACAACATGGCGGATTAGTTAATTTTAATGCGCTTCTACAAAATGGGTAGCATATGAAAGGGCTTGCTAAGAACAACTATGGCGGGCACCCACAACATGGCGGACTAGTTATTTTTAATGCACTTCTACAAAATGGGTAGCAAATGAAAGGGCTTGCTAAGAACAACTCAAAAAAAAGTTAGTCACTCTAAACCCAATATGGCGGCTTCACACAATATGGAGGACTAGTTATTTTTAATGCACTTCTAAATTAGGGGTATCAAATGAAAGGGCTTGCTAAGAACAACTCGAAAAATCAAGTTGTTACTCTAAATCAGTGGTGATCATTTTATAGAGCAATTGCTTTTTGGCTCCACCCATCACTTTTTTATGCTCTTTTATTTCAGTTATCTTTCAGACGGCAAATAGTGCACATGCTTGGCAGATGCTTTGGTTGATTTTAAAAAATAGTGCGTAAAAAAAATTTTCGTACCATTACGAAAATTTTTTATGATAAATACTGCATTTTGTTTTGTTTTTTTTTTACCTTTAAAATATAAGGAAACATATTTTGTTTTACCAAATAGCAAATTAATTGTGTATTGAAGTACTAAACCGATTTTTAAAACCAAAACAATTTTTACGATTACATTTTTATAAAAATATTTTCATTTACTTTTTTGTTGTACTGTATTTCAAAATTTGTCTCATATTCTCACCAATACACAAGCATTTCAATTTTGATCAGCACTGCTCTAAATCAAATATGGAGGTACAACCAAGATGGCGGACAAGTTATTTTTAATGCACTTATACAATATGGGTATCAAATGTAAAATAACTCGAAAAATAAAGGGACACTCTAAATAAAATATGTATGTTGGACACACACAACATGGCGGACTAGTTAATTTTCATGCACTTCTACAAAATGGGTATTAAATGTATGGGCTTGCTAAGAACAACTCAAAACATAAAGTGGTCACTCTAGATACAATAGATACAATTAAAAGTAAAAATTCTTTTTTAAAAAGTAGCTATTATTTAAATGCGCTAAAAAGTAAAAAATAGATTAAAAGTAAAAAACCTTTTTAGAAAACAAGCTTTTATTTGAATGCGCCAAAAAAACAAAAAATAATTTTTTGCAATAATTAGTATTGTGGTTATTTTGTTGAACTATTTATGGTTTTTAATCCAAATTTTTAAACATTTTTTTTATTAGGCTTAAGTTCATGAAATTTAATTTCCATTAAATTATTTTTATGAAGAAAGGAATTTTACAACATGAAAATTAATTAAAATTGTTATTGATAATCTTTCATTCTTGACGTGGCTGGGGCTCGAACCCTGACCGGCAGGTTACCATGACATGTTTCGATCGCAACCACTCGATCTCCTCAGATGGAATTGCCGTCTTACACTCGCAGCCATCGACGACTGCTGACGTCAATAGTCAAACATCAATCCTTAAACCAAATTGTATTTTAACATTTGGTAGATCGAAATTTGCTTTCCTGAATGATTATCCATTTTAATTGATTTTACATGTTGTGATAGTAAAAGTTTTGCTTTAAAACTTTTACTATCAAATTATAACGTCATTACACAATTGATATCATCTAAAAGCTTGTCGCGAGATTTACTTATGCAGAAAAGCAAGTTACTTAATAACTTGATTTTAACTATTAAAATTTTCAAACTAAGTAAGTACAAGTGCAAGTCTACTCAAATTTAACTATTTCACCAAGTTCAGTTAGAATTGAGTATTGGTTGCACTTGTCAAAAGCATATTGTTCACTGGAAGTTAAAGTAATAGTTAGTTAGATTTTACTGAACTTTATGAAATTGGCGATGTTAAGATTTGTTTAATAGCATAGACATATATAAATTTCTTTTATGAGCTGATACGAGCATTGCCGCATAACTAAACTAAATTTATTGATTTTATAATAATTGCAGTTTAAAAGAGGAATAAATTTAATCATGGACGAAAAGGTTTCAAGAAATTTTAAAGTGATATGTAGATCGGATTTCCTCCTTCCTATTTTGCTTGACTTATTGACCCATTTTTATAAAAAATGAAGCGATACAAGAGTGACGATGATCCAGCATTTCCGCTTGTTTGGCGGGTTATTTTACTAGATGACATATGTACATGTGTTTATACGTTCATAGAATATGCTTTTCTTCATTTTTGTGGAATAAACAAATTGTATAGCAAATTGTCAAAAATTAAGCTTCATCTGCAATTCATGAATTGAGTATAATAAATGCGCATTTCTTATGACACCAAAAAAAAAATTCAAATATAAAATACAAAACGACTTTTGGATACACTTTTGATTAATTTTTAAATATTAAACCAAGGAATTTAAAAAGAGGCAGATATTATTTGTATCTAGAGTCCCCCTGGGGGTCTAGGGATGGTTAGGTTTCTTGGGCAGCCATCGAGAGAGAGAAAGAAAACTTGCGTCCTCGTCCTCCAGTGTTCTGTTTGTGAAAAGGGGATGTAGGGATCATATTAAGAAAATTTGGTGTTGTATCTTCCGGGGCACAATCCGGTGAAGCAAATACCTAGAATTAAAAAAAAACGAAAGTTTACTGATCACAGGATTTCTTCACGATCTCTTGAGATCGCGGCTTGAAATAAATCCTTCGTGGTCCTTCCGGCAGCTAGTAGCTCTCAGTCATATGGCATCGGACAGACTATTGGTTAAGTTCTCCATTAGTATGCTTCTTACAGAAAAGGCTTTCTGCCTTTCAGGAAGATTCTCATTGGAGATACTTTCGGGGATCACGTGGTGGTTTTGGTTCAATTCCCAAGTTTGCGGGAAGAAATATTCTGAAAATCGAACTAAAAGGCTTAATTTTGCCTACTTGTGTGAGAGTTTGATTTGTGGGAGAAACATTTTTAGGTGCTGTTGCTACTCAATAGATGCTGCTCGTATTTTCACAGAATCAGCGGAGGAGCGAGTGTGTAATCAAATTGCTACCTGGGTAAGCTAATTACTGTCGCAATCGGGGGCGGTTGTTTAGCGAATTATTTATTACCTAGAGGTTAGGATCCACCATGGAGTAGGCCCTAGGGCAGATATCCATGTTAATCTTTTACACAACTGTAACTGGACTTGACTTAGAAGGACACTTAGTTAAAAAGTTTTGTATTCCTTGGATAATTCTTGTCAAAATTTTATAGATTGTTTTCAGTTCTATTCCATATTGATATTTTATTTCGTACACAGAAAATTTTGTTTATCAAAAAAAACTACACTGAAACAAACCGCAACTCCGTCGGAGTAAAGTATTTCCGCATTAAAAATAATTTAATGATAAAAAAAATCGTTTATATGAGTTAAGTTTTATTGTCTAAAGAGTTTTGTATCGGTTTCATTTCATCTTTGTCTACCTAAATTCAGAACTAACGCCGTGTTTGCCTAAGTGTAGTAAAATAAATTCATCCATACTTATTTGTATTCCTGCTGTTGTAATTGTTTTTCGAGTTTTTGTTTTTTGTTGTTGGCGTTTTAGAATAATACATTTAGTCCACACTCGTTGTGAATTTGTAAAAGGCATCAGTCTGTTGGTCAGTCAGTGAGTGAACGTGTGTAGTGACTGAAGTTGCCCGCCAATTGTACTTCAGGTATTCAAAGAGAGTTTTATCAAAAATAAAGAAAAAAAACTTACTGCGTACTTGATGAAATATTAGTCAAGACAAAGAAATGTGAGTAATTTTCATAAAAGTAAATTAAAAATTTTAGTGAATTGTAATAAAACGATTAAATTTTATTAATTTCAAGCAATTTTGAATATGTGGAATTATGTGAAATGCTTGGATTTTGTTAAGGAAATGGATGTTTCTTTGTTGGTAAGTTGTTATATAGAGTTGTCAATATTATTTAAGAATTCATAAAAAAGTTTGTTTAATTGTTAAAAAAAAAGAAAAATTAAGAACATTATCTCGGTAATATTTTTCAAATTGCTGATACACTTAAAAATATTGAGATCATTACTCATGTTCTGTAACTTTGGTGAGAACTTCTCGCATCAAAATTATGTGAAATTAGAGCTGGCAAACTATCGATAGTCGCAACATTCGATATTTTCGATGGTTTGTTGACTGATTACCGATAGTATCGAATTCCTTGTGGAATTGTTAAATTAAATGTTTAGTACTCACGTATTCATTTAAAATACAATTTTCAATATGGAATTTTACTATTTTTAAAATGAAAATGCCTGAAAATATGTTTAATTAAATAAATTCGGGTTTTAATGATTTAATTTTCGTTCGGCATACTCGCCTCCGATTTTAATGAAATTCAACAAAAATGTTGTATGTTATTGGACTTTAACAAAACATAAATTTTCAGATCCCAGATTCTTTCGGCTTCCGAAATATGACGTTATAATGATGTGAATAAATTAAAAAAAAAAAACACATAAGTCTCTTTACCAAAGGGGATAGAACTTTTGAACAACGCAAGATAATTTAGATTTTTTGGTATCGTTTTAAAGGTGAAAGTCCACCCTTTAAAATGATATGCATACTGAATGTTTGGACTGTTATATGACCTATGGTCATGCCTTATATCAAAAGTTCGGAAATCTTTACTAGAAAATATTCTCTGAAAAACTCGGAAAAATCGGTTCAGATTCAAAAAAGTTATGACCAAAGTATAAATGTTTTTTGAATAATTCCTGAATCTGAACCGGTTTTCCCGAGTTTTTCAGAGAATATTTTCTAGTAAAGATTTCCGAACTTTTGATATAAGGCATGGCCATAGGTCATATGACAGACCAAAAATTCAGGTTTTTATACAATTTTTGATATTTTTTGTAGGGGAGGTACCACGCTCACTTCTCCAATACCGCCCACATTGTGGGATGGTGTGTATTGATAACCTTAATGTGTGAACCCATTTTGGAAACTTTGGCTCTTGCCGTTATCCAGATATACTGAAAAAAGTAATAAAAATACAACAACAAGGGATTTTTGAACACAAAACATACTTAGGATCACGTTCTGGTCTATAACTCTGACACCAGTTGAGTCTCCACCTATAAATTTTCTGGAAATGTAGAAAAGAGTCTGTTACTTGACATATTTTTTTTTAAGAATTTTAAAAAATTTACTTTTCCAGATATGGACCTTTTAACACAAGACCCACAAAATGACCTTTGACCTTTTCTTAAAAAGAAACACAATATTCATATTATTTTAAAGGGTGCACTTTCACCTTAAAAACGACACCAAAAAAACTAAATTATCTTGCGTAATTCAAAAGTTCTATCCCTTTTTGTAAATAGACTGTTGTGTTTTTTTTTTAATTTTTTCACATCTTTTATGACGTCATATTTCGGAAGCCGAAAGAATCAGGGGTTTGAAAATTTATGTTTTGTTAAACTCCAGTAACATACAACATTTGTGTTGAATTTCATTGAAATCGGAGTTAATGATGCCGAAAATTCCATTTTTTCGTGATGGTTTGACGTGTTTTTACTCAATGTGAACTTAAAGTGTTTGGTTTTAGTTTTTCATACGAATTAGTCTTTAGCGAACACTTTAAATTCATATTTACTTTTTTGGATAAGGCCGTTAATGAATAATATATCCAAAATTTAGGAGTCCATAACTCGGAAAATATTGTTCGCCACCAAAAAAATTATTTTTAATTTGAATTCACAATTTTTTTTACTGGTAAAATTGTGGAGTTCATATCTTAAGTTTGGGTAAACTAAAGGCGAAAATACAACCGTCGGTTATACCAAATAATGTAAATTGCGACTTTAAAGACGGGTTTTTGAGATGGGGATTAAGTTTAAACTTAGTTTAACGTTCTCTGCAACTCGGATTTTCCGGTGAAATTTTATTTTTTGTTCTATTATTTCATTAAATACCCACATTTTAAGCAAGACTGCGCTGTTCCGGCAATATTTTGTTTTAAAACTTGGTATTGGCGGCTCAAATCAATTTTCAGATTAACTAAACCTAGTTTAACTGAGATCTCAAAAACCCAGCCTAATGTTTATATACTGGTTTAGTTTTGAAAATATTATTGCATTTTAAATATATTTTTTTGTGTTTAAATTATTTCTCAACTTGTTTTTATTCGTGAGTTTATTTGACAGTTAAAAGTGGGAACAAACAGTTGTTTGTTTCAATTTATGGCATTTTTGTTTTACTTCTCACAAAATTTAAGGCCGTTTTCTTATTACACGATTATCTTTTTCCCAACGAAGAAATTTAGTTTTCTCAATGTCTCATTTGTTTATATTCTGTCGCAAAGTTAACCAGCACTTATCTGCCAATTATTAATTTTCTTTTTATTTGCCGTACAGATAAATTGAATCAGCTGACTCCCAACTTTTACATATATTTTGAGAGATGCTGGCAACCACATATAAGCAAGATTAAGGCCACATAATTGAGGTACGAACATATTTCGAATCTTATTCCTGTACCGTTCACCATTGACAGAAACATTCTGACCATCACCGTTTTTGAAAACATATGGACCAATGACTCCGCCAGCCCATAAAGCGCACCAAAGAGTAATTTTCTGTGGATGAAATGGTGTTTCGACAAAGGCTTATAGATTCTCTTCACTCCAAATGCGACAATTCTGCTTATTTATATATGGGCTTCATCGGAATTGAATTGAACAATTATTTTGATTAAAAAATTCAACAATTTGCACGCGTGTTAAGTCGATTCATAATTAAATTTCAAAGCATCTATCAGCTGTTAAATGGGTCAAATAAAGCAGAGATGCCAACTCAAAGTAGTGACACTCTTTATTTATTTATATCAAGGAACCAGTTTCTGAAAAAAGAAAAAATCCTACAATATCTGCTTCTAGGACATGTATAACTATGGCTATGATTTCAAATATTAATGGGTCAATTACGTATAACAACACAACTGAAGTTGAGTTGCCAGCAATGAAATAAGGCAACGCCGCTCATGTTAAAATCTAGAATAAAAATGTTTGGTCCATATTTTAACATAAACGGCGTTCGCTGCTGGCAATAAAACTTTAGTTCAGTCGTCATCCGTGAACGCCGCCTTTGATTCTTAAATTTATTTAATTACACTTATAAAATTATTACAGTAACTGATTGTGGGTTATTAAATTCGTTTTCCGTACTGTTAAATTTGAATATAAATATGGTTATTTTACGAATAATTCTATTTTTTAACATTTATGTTTGTTATTCAAAAAACAAACTACCAAAAAATAATGTTTTTTCGTTTGTATTTTTTTATGTAGTTTGATTTTTGTCGGTTAAAATGTATTTTTTAAAAGTAAAAACTATTCAATTTTCAGGAATATGCTGTTTAATAAATAAAAAATTTAAAAATGACTGTAAAAATCATTTGTTTTAAATGAAATGTAAATGATCCGTTTTTTAAATGAATTTTAATTTGTTTAAAATGAATTTTCGTTTGAATTTAACTACATAATATTTTGAGTGTATGTATAACAGTCATATTAGTTCTAATTTTTTTTTACCTGCCCTTAAAAATTAAGGTTGTTTTTTCTCTTGAATTGGCATTTCCTGAATTCTTACGAATTTCTCTGTATATTTTTTTTAGCATATTTTCTTCGCTTGTATTGTTTCCCTTATCGCTTACACAGTCCTACAACATTTCATTCGTTACCGTCATCATCCGCCAGGTCCTATTGGTTTGCCCATACTTGGCTATTTGCCATTCCTGAACGTGAAGGCTCCATACAAGACTCTACAACAATTATCCTTGAAATATGGGCCAATTTATCAGTTAAAAATGGGCAATATTAATACGGTTGTGTTGACAGATGCTGCCTTAGTACGTGATTTTTTGCGTAGAGAAGAATTTACTGCCCGAGCGCCGCTATATGTTACTCATGGAATAATGGGTGGTTATGGTAGGTGGTTAAAAGGCTCTTGCACGACTAAAGTCTGACAAAACAAAAGACTTAAGCAAGAAACTTGCACAAAATGTTAAATTTACGCTAATTTTTTTTGCTTTGCTTATTTTTTCAAACAAAAAGGTTTAATTTGTGCAGAAGGTGCTTTGTGGAAGGATCAAAGACGTCGTACTATTGACTGGCTAAAATGTCTGGGCATGTCCAAGAAATTCAGTGAAGTACGTTGTGGTTTAGAACAGCGTATTGTAAAGGGAATTAGAGAATGCGTGCAGGTATGTATGTGTGTTTTTAGGTAAAAAGCAAAAAAAATATGTACATATATAACCGTAAATTCCCTTTGTTCTCATTGTAAATGATAAGTTTTTGACTGAGTCATAAACATGATTGAATAAATAATCTTTAACATTTTTTCAGCATATGCACTCTACTTTTTTTGAATTTAAAACAATTTTTTAAACTACAGACTTTAAATATTCTAAAGTTTAGTTTTGTATGGCTGTTCTATAATGCCTGGAATAAGCAAAAGTGAATGTCCTTTCATACACTCAACGTTGTAGCTCTATTACCTAAACATTGTATAAGATTAGTCATAACTCATTCAATTAATTTTGTTCTAAACTGAATTTTATGTTGCTATGCTGTCTGGCAGCTAGCTCTGCTTGTTAACAGTGTGTTATTGGCTGGATGGTAGGGAGACAGACGAACAGTCAGGCTGGTTGTCTGCCACTAGCTGGCTCTCCGTCTGAATAGTTGTTTTGTCCATTCGTTTTGGCTTTGTCAGTTTTGCCTTTGCCTGTTCTGTCGGCTGCTGCTGGTATGTCTGACCATTTAACTTTCCTTTTTGTTTTCGCTTTTGCTTTTCATGCAGAAATGTTTTTTTTTTTTTTGAGTGCAAAACATTAAACAAATAAAATGTACACATTTTTTCTTATAAAGTTTTTTCGTCCCCTCGTTTTTTTTTAACATTTGTACCATAATTTTATTTATTTATCTTTTTGTTGCTTTTTTAACTGATTTCTTGTGGCTTCGCGTTTATGAAGTGGCTTGATGATGATTCTACGAATTTATTAGATGGCGCAGTGAATCCTCTGCCCGCATTGCAACACACATTGGGCAACGTTGTTAACGACCTAGTGTTTGGCATCACATATGTACGCGATGATGTCACTTGGCATTATTTTCAAGAGCTACAGGAAGAGGGCTTAAAACTAATCGGTGTTTCAGGTGTTGTGAATTTTTTGCCATTTTTAAGGTGAGTAAATGCAGACAAATTCAAAAACCACAAACTAAGAAATTAAATTAAAAAAATACATGCGAGTTCTTTATTAGTCATCATTAAAGCTTTGGTAAATATTGATGAGGGTTGCTTAATTAAAATTTTAATAAGTTGTATTCGTTGTCTGAAGTTTTATTGAATTATATTCTAAAATAGTGATAAAACGACATATAGGGTGGGTTAAAATCCTTATTTGCCCTTAAAAGTTTGATGAACTTTAAATTTCTAAATCTAAACCAGTGGATAAATTCCAAAATAGCATTAAAGCGATACGTATCAGAGAACGGCTTTGTGCAATTGCAAAAAAATCGCATTAAATGAACAGCAACAAATACACTCGCTTGCGTTCATACAATCAAACTTGCGCAACCGCAAACATTCGCTGCTGGTTTGCTGTCATTCAAAAAATGCAAATCGTGCTTTGTCATTTATACCATCGTTAGCTTCGTGTTTTAATAAAGATGTTTGTGTGATCGGTGCGACAATGATTGTTTTGGCAAAGAAAAAAAAATACAAACAAAAAAGCCAGAAATCAAGCAATTATTACTCATGTCTTCAGCAGTTACTATGTAGAACAAGAAAAAAAAATTTAAATGAAACTAAACGCACATACTGATGTAGGTACAAACAATTTCCATAGAAACAGAATACTTTTTTTTATCATCTTAAAAAGTACTGTAGTTCTGTATGTACAATGTATTCTTGTTATTGTTGTTAATTTTAACAAAGCGTCTCATCGAGTGGTTTATTGTTGTTAATATTAACAAAGCGTCTCATCGAGTGGACAATGACTACTTGAATGCAAAAGTATAAGAATTTTTGCCTTTTGAATTTTCACAAGTGTGTTATATTGCGTGCGCAACAAAAACGCAAACAAAGCACTTTCAATAAAAAACGAATCCATGCAAAAATCAAATGTGTATGAAACGATATAAAAATTACCAACGTTGAACTTTCTTTTGCAGGCAAAGAGTGAATGTAAATTTGGGCGTATGAATAAATCAAGAAAAATTGTGATTTTGCAGTTTTCTGATCCGTATAGGAATTAGGGATGCCAAACGGGATATCCCGAAATCCTGGGATTTTTAATATATCAAATTTTGTGTACAAAAATGTTCGTTTTTATTGAATTTTCTATACATAAAAAAATTATTAAAAATTATATTTCAGTTGTATTTCTTGTTTTTATAATCCTTATTTTTCTTTTTTAAAAATATATGTTATATATATAATACCTTTTGAAAATTCATAAATAAATAAAAAGTGTTGTTTATTTCAAAAAAATTCCCGAAATCCCGGGACCCAGAAATCCCGGAATTTCGGGATCAGGATTTCAAAATCCCGAATCCTGGGATTTTATAAAATCAATTCCGATTGGCATCCCTAATGGGAATATATACAAATATCAGGTGTATAATTTTTAAAATTTCCGTGAGACAAAAATGATTGTTTTCAAACTTCAACCCGATCCCTGCATGAACTTTTTTAACAATCCGAAAAAATTATCACATTTTTTTATTAGTAAATTTTAATGTTCTACACGACCATGCCGTTTTTGATATTCGCAAAAAGTGTGAAAAAGTAATAGCCCTACTGCCCATCCCTAAAATATTTAAACCAGTGTCCGAAAATAAACACTAAATATCGCTCCTTAGTGTTCGGTAGATTTGTGGAAAACACAAGCGCTAATAGTGTTGGTTTAGAAAATCATTAAACAATAACGTTTCCCTGTTTGTCATCTTTTGAACACAACAATAATACTTTTTTTTTATCAAACTAGACAAAAGATGAGAACAATTAATTCCGTTCGGTTTTTTTCAAAAACCCCAAACTTCATTGTGTTCGGCTCGGTTAATTCATGTTCGTCGCCTTTGGCTGGTAAAAACAACCAAAAATTTTTTACAAAAACAAAGTACACATACGAAAAGAAAAAACAAAAAGCCCGCAATATAATTTTACACAAACAAACATATACAGACACAAGCTGTTCGTGCTGCGGTCGTTGCAAAAATGTTTTGTTTGATAATATTTTTATCAATGTAAAAAAAGAAACATTAAATTAAACAGTTTTACTTCAATTGTTCTGTATTTTTAACGAAGAAGAGAACACTATATAATGTTCGGCTCTTTCTCGAAAATAGTTGCGAACGGTATTAAGGGTTGTGTTCGTCTACACAATCACTAAAAAAATAGATATCGTTCTTGGGTGTGTGAATCGAACGCTAAATAATGTACTGTTTATTTTCGAACACTGATTTAAACAGTGGAGGGTATCAAATACTCGGCACAGCCAAATATAGCACTCTAACTTGTTTTTAAATAACTCTAGCAATTGTATCGGACTTTCAAGACGTGTAAAAACTAGTTAATAAGTATGAGTCCAATCTTCAACATCTACCGCCCTTGAATTAATAATTCGAAACAGAATTGCCTTTTTACCAAAACCATAAATAAATTTTTTACATTATCCAGATTTTTGCCCTCTAACAGAAGAAGCATTAAATTCTTGCTTGATGGGAAAAAGAAAACACATAAAATCTATGATGACATCATTCGACAATGCGCACAGAAGCTACGCCAGCGTCAACAGCAGCATCTCGATTACCCAGAGAAAGCGGAAGGGAAACTCAACTTGAACAGAACTAGTTGTATTTTAGAGTATTTTCTCGAGGAAAGGGAAAAACTAAGCAATTCTACTGATAGCAAACAAAGAGATGTTGCCAAGGAATTCTTTTGCTCTGAGCAATTAAGACATTTACTAGCGGATCTCTTTGGTGCTGGAGTGGATACCACATTAACTACATTGAGATGGTTTTTCCTATACATGGCAAAGGAGCAAAACACTCAAAAGGAATTGAGAAAGGTAGAGTTATCTTAAATAAAAAATATCTTCTTAAATTTTTTAAAACAATTAAGCCTTTTTTCGTTATTTTATAACTGTTGTTTAGCATTTGCTGAAGTTGCCCAGGGAAAACATAAGCCTCAACGACTTAGAGCATATCGATTATTTGAAAGCCTGTCTAGCTGAAGTTCAACGCATTAGATCAGTGGTTCCGTTGGGCATACCCCACGGTTGTGTAGAAGAGTGTCAAATAAATGGCTTTACTATACCAAAGAATAGTATGATTATACCTCTGCAATGGGCCATACATATGGATCCGAAAGTATGGCACGAACCAGAGCAATTTAAGCCGGAAAGGTTTCTTAACGGTGAGGGCCAATACAACCAACCCCAATGTTTTATACCCTTTCAAACCGGCAAACGCATGTGTTTGGGAGAGGAATTGGCCAAAATGCTTTTACTTTTGTATAGTGGCCTAATACTAAGAGACTTGCAGGTCTCATTAAGTTCCGAAAGCCAAAATATCGACATGGAGGGCGAATGCGGCATAACCTTGGCTCCTTTTAGGTATAAATTAAAATTAACCAAAAAGGAATAAAACGAAAATACAACTTGAATTCTTTTTTTTAGAAAAAATATTATATATTTTTAAATATACATTTTTTAAATTTGTTTTCTTAATAAAATATTCGATGTTTGTTTTTTTTTCTTAAAATAAGTTTCTTTTTTTCTAATTTTTACAGACTGTAAGTGGGGAAGGGGGACAACTTAAACTAAAATTAAACAATTAACTACTATTTAACAAACAAAACAACATAAATTAAATACTACCCCCCTTATGCAAAAACAAAGTTAAAGCTCACATTAGTTAACCAACAAATTAAGCCTCACAGAAGTGAATGCATACTTATGTGTTGGTTAACTAATGTGAACTGTAACTTTATTTTGCATAAGGGGGTACATGTTTAAATGAAAGACTTAATTAAATAATTTGTTATAAAAATTAACATATTTACAAAATGTTTTAATTGATACTTTTGTGCTTAAATGGGATTCTTTCTCTCTTGTGCTTTTGAACTTACAACTATTTGTATTGTAAAGAGAATAATTAAAATTATGCTCGAATGTTGGCACTATGAATCTTAAAGATTTCCTTTTTTGTAGTAAAATGAAATTATGAGCAAAAAAATGAGAATTAAACACTAAAATTTTTTTGAAACAAAACACAGTTTGTTAATTATGATAATGACGGGTAAAAAAAATTAAATAAAATATTTACAAGACAAAAGTACACAATGAAAAATGAGAAAAGCTACAAAAAAGCTTTCCTTTCTACTCCTTTTGGAGTTTCTTTCAAAAGTTTTTAAATTCTCATTTTTTTCATTTTGTTTATAAAAACTAAACCACAGATTTGTTAAAATTAATTATAATTTTTATAAATATTTTGTTTGTTTGTTTTTTTTTTACATGTGTGTAAATTAAATTAAACACATGTTAATTATTGAACACAGCTTCTAGGGGGTCAAAGAATAGAATTTGTTTTTATTTTTTTGTTGAATACAAATTTGTTTATAGATATTTTGAACTGGTTGAGGATTAAAAAACAAAAGGTAATAATTGAACTATTTTTGTATTCCTTTCTTGGCTTCAAAATTTCTATAAAAAAAAATTATGTTTATATATCGTTGGATATGTTATGGGCAAAATTATTCATTTTGCTGTATGTTTGAAAAAATACACTTTAAGTTAGACTTTATTTTTTCCGGTTGTTTGACGTATTCTCTTCATTTTTTTTGTTTTAAAAAAGTGGTAACAAACTTTTCTCTTGGCACTCACTCCGCCAAGAGTTGTTAATGTTGAAACAAAAAAAAAAAAAAAAAAAAGTCTTCAGGAACAAAACCGTGCTCTGCATAATCTGATTGGCTCCCATATGCATTAGCTATCTTTAAATTTACTCATTAAGGCCAAAGTTATGAAAAGGAAAAGTGAACAGCTTAAAAGCTTTTTTTTTTAATTAAGCTTTTACTGTTATGTTGGTTAACGTTAAAGCAGCTTTTGTGATGTTTACGAAGTTGGATTTTCTCTTTTACTCTGTATATTTAAAAAAAAAATAGCCTTAATGTTTGCTTCTTTTTTTTTAGCTTACGGCTGGTGTAAGAAGGATCTTTTGAATTCAGCTTTCAGTTATACTTCCTGTTAGTGTATTTAATTTGATCCTACATTACGCATATGATGGGGCTCTATTGTTGTTGTATTCAGTTGCAGAGGTCTGGGTGTTAAACACACTTTAAAAGCTTCTGGTGTTATGGTGGCACCAACGTTACCTTTTAAGCTTGGCAACGGCTGTCCCTCGGGCAGGGTTATATTGAACGAGTGCATGAACGAGGCGAAGAACAAAAACAATTCCATTCTAGCCAAAACATCGCCCAAACACATACGACGTCCCACTCCGAATGGTATAAAGTACTCAGGTTTACGTACTTTGCCTTCGGAGTCCAAGAAACGGCGGGGATTAAATTCTTCTGGTTTTTCCCAGAGATTGGGGTCCATGTGCACGCTGTTGATCAGGGGTATAACATGAGAGCCGGCCGGAATTTTGTAGCCATTTACTTCAACATCTCTGCAAAGATAAAAAAAATACGAGAGAAAAGGAAACAAATTAATAAATATTTCAAAGTCTTTATTGTTAAAGTTTTTAACTTTTTTAGGTTGAAAGCTTTTTTATTTATTTAAATAATTTTTAAAATGCTTTTGAGTTTTTAAATATTGGCTTCTTATAACGTTAAGCCCTGCTTTCATAACTTCCCGATAGCTTAAGGTAGGACTTTAGCGGCAGTATTAAACATGTTAAATTATTACAACTTTACTTTAACCTTAAGTGAGCGAGCGATAAGTTAAAGGACCTGTTAGGTTAAACTAAAGTCGCTAAAATCCTATCTTTAGCCATCGGTAAGTTTTGAAAACGGGGGTAAAAGTGTTAAAAATTTGTGGAAAATTTTATAACTTTTTTTAAAATCTAGTTTAAATTTTCAAGGCTTTTGGAAAGGGTACAACCGAATATGATAGACATTAAGATTACGGCATTCCAAAAACAAAGTTGAAATCTTCTGCGCATGTCGGATTTGCTGGCAAATTTGATTAAGTTGTTATTTAATTGCGGGGTTGCAAGCTCTTATAAAGTGAACACAATTCTTAAATTCGTCAATCTTAGGGACTTTTAGACTTAGAATTCTTGCCACGGACAAACTCCGTCATCTAACTGGAAATCATACGCGTGGCTAAATCTTGTATTTTGGTAAAACAAATCTTATTTAGAGACTCAAATTCAAAGCAGAAAAATATTAGAAAAAGCTTTATATTGTATTTCACCTTTAAGAATGAAAATTACAATGTTTTTTTTTTAAGTATGCATTTCGCTGTGTTTATAAAATATTTTTATTGTCAAATGGCATTTGAGTTCAATAAACTTGACTTGTTTGATGGAAATAAATTGAGCCATAATTTATAGACAAAAATGTTTGCATTGTATATACAATTTAAAAGCCGGCCGGTATAAACTTGTTAAGATACATGAATGAATGAAGGAAAAATGCATTGAGAGAAATAATAATAAAAAAAAAAATTAGCAAATGTTTATTGAAAAATTGCAACCTCACGTGTTGTTTCCACATTTGAAAATTTCCATACACAATTATTTTCTGTGTGTGTTATTGCTTTAGTTGTTTCTCTTGTTGTTGTTGGTGTTATTTAAAATGCACACAAAACAATTGAAAAAAAGCAAAAAAAAAACTACATCAAGTGCAACAAAGGCCTGGCTTTATGGCTGGATTGCCTTGTATTGCCTTGCGTTGCCTTGCTTGGCTTGTGTATGCATTTGAGCTGTTGTGTGTTTGGCTCTCTGTAAGTGTGTGAAAAATAAAGCTTTTAATCTCAGAAACCATCTAAAATCAAAACTGGGACAAATTACGACGCATCTTATAAATGCCAGCTAGTAAAATGCATTCAGATTCAAACATGTGCGCTCCATGTACGCACTAGCTAAATCCATTAAACACACACACACGCACATGCACAAATATGTCCATTGAAAATATGTAGTTATTTTTTTCTATTGATATTTCTATTGAGCTCTCGACATAACAAAACTGACATTAGAATTGTGTTGTTGTACAATAAAGTTAATTAACAATGACTTTTTTGTTTTTGTTTTAAGATTAATTTGAAAGACAACTACGATGATGATAAAGTAGCAGCAGAGCCAGTTTAACGAACTATTCCCACAAATCAAAACAAAGTGAAGGCAATTTCAAGATTTTGCGTAGATGGAAAGAAAACTTACCTTGTGGGTGAGTGAGTGGTGGCCAAGGGAACAATGCTGGAACGTCTCAAGGATTCCAAAATGGTAGACTCAGTAATGGGTAAATATTGCAAGTCTTCAATGGAGGGCAACCTGTGACGGCCTACAACTTGATCTAATTCATCTTGTACACGTTTCATGGCTTCAGGGTTGCGCAACATAAATACATTGATCCATAACAAAGTGGTCTTAATGGTTTCCATGCCAGCCGAGAATAAATCAATAATCACTTGAACAATTTGTTCTTCTAAAATGAGACAAAAAGAAAGAATTTGCAAGTTAGAAATTAATTTAGAAATTTTCTCTATATTTTTTTTTTTTACTTTCAAGTATTTTAAAAACTTTAACCAACTTACCATGATTTTTGCCATCGAACAGCTCTTCATCTCTGCCCTCTTGTTTAGCCTTTTCAATTTCAGCCAAATAGAAATCAACCAAATCTCTAATATTCGAGCCATCAAAGGTTTTTTTGTGATCGTCAATGACGTCTTGATAGAATTTTTGCATTTCTTCACGATTTTTAACGATTTTGTTCTTGGCGGTCAAAATACTGGGGAAGTACTGGACAGTGGGTATATAGTCCACTGTATGGATTTCACCGAACAAACGCATGCCTTCCTCGATAAGGAAATTGAAACGTCTGAATTTTGGATCATCTATAGAGAAACGCACAGACATCATTATGCTGCAAATGACATTGCTAACGGCTACAGAAATGGCGGGAGCCATATCCATGGGTTGACCTTCAGAGATATTTAAGTTGTGTATGTATTCATGGACTTCAGTCTGTTAGAGTAAATTTGTAAAAGGTTCTATTAGATTATGGTTGCTTTGGGAATGGTTATTCCAGGAAAACTTACCATTATTCTTTTTTCCATAACATGTTTGCCGTTACCCATGTACGTCATGCCAAATTGACGTAGTTTTTCATGCAAAAAACGTCTTTGATCTTTCCACAATTTGCCGGTACTGTTAACAATACCTGAAATTTAAAGATATTCGATTAAGTTTTGCTACGGAAACATTTATATTTTTTTCTTAAACTTTGCTTAAAAGAAAACACTTTCAGTTTATATTAGCAACAATGTTACCTATAAACGGCTGCGCAACAGTCTTATGAATGTGTCCAATGATAACTGTTTAGTTGACCTTGGAATTGTTTGGAAACATTGCTGCTGACTTTTGAAAATGCATTTCTTTTTATTGATTTAAATAAATTCTTATTCGCATATATCAAAGTGAATTGTTTCTAGAAAAAATTATGTCTACAAGTTGCTTATAAGCAATGTTTCTATAATTCTGATTGATTTACTGCTTTGAAACAATGAGTATCAACAATGTTGCTAAGAAAACTTGAAAAAACCGTACAAAAATATGGCATTTAAGTTTTTAGATTTAAGGGCCTTAGAGTTGTGAGCTGGGGTACTGATTATTACTGATTTGCAAATCCAACATTTAATTTTTTTTTTAATAAATTTTTGCACATTAAAATTTTAATTGAGGTAGGCTTAACATAAATAATAACCTCTTTCCTTTTAGTTCAAAAGAAATTTTCTGTTTTGCTTTTGGTTGCTTTAACAAAAGACCATTAACAAAAAAAATCCAATAATTATTTCAACCACAAAAAAATATTATATATAAAATAAAATAACAAAAAATTAACCTACTTAAAAACTCATACACTTATACAACAATAAAACATAATAAAGAAAAAATTCCTCAATAAGAAGAAAACTTTATCACTGTGTTAAAAGCAAAAAAAAAAAAAAAAACAAAATAAAAACGGACGAAAAAATTTTAAAGGAATTAATTGTTTTAAAAACAACATTTCAATAAACGATTTTTAAGATTTTAAGGCAAAAACAACAACAACACAACGTAATTATTTTCTGCTATTTTTTAGGTTTTTCGCTTTTTTTCTGGTCAAGGAAAAAAAGCCAAATCATCAGCAAAACTTTTGTTTCTTTTAATTTCTTGCGGTGTTGAAGTTAAAAGAGTTAAAGAAAAAAAATTTCGTTTTTGGTATAAAATTTTTAAAATATTTTAAATGAAATTATTTTAAGCAGTTAATTGTTGGCTAAACGTTTTACCTTTAAATAAAAAAATTGTAAAATGTGCAACAGCAATTAAATTTTTTGTAACAGCTGCAAAATTTAATATATTTTTTTTTATTGTTTTAAAGAAACGATTAAAAAATATAAACAAAAAAAAACAATAATAAAAGACAGTAAAGCTTAAAACCGTGTATAAAAAGTAAATTTTGTTTAAACAAAATGTTTTATTAAAAGGGTTTAAAACATAGAAGGAAATACATTTGTTATATTGACGAAAAATTAATGAATATAACAAAAAAAAATAAAAAAAAAAAAAAATGCCACGCCTTAAGTAGGGTTTAACGACGCACAGACAGGTATTTGGCCCTCAAAGTCGCGATGGCTACAGTCTGTGGTCTGGATTAACGAATATTTAATTTAAATTAGAGAAAAATTGAATATGTTTTTTTTAAGGAGCATTAATTTGCTTCTTTCGGGATGGGTGCTTTGAGATATTAAAAAATAAGTCAACCAAGTTTTAAATTATTTTTGTAAGTTCTCCATGTACTGTGGAATTTCTATGGATCGGTTCCTCAAACGAACTTATTTCTTATGAAACACTGCTGGGACCAGTGTCCGTCGCTTAAGAGGGAGTTTATACCGTAATCTTTTAAATTAAAAAAAAAGTTTTTTAATAAAAATTTCCTTTCACAAAAAAGGATTTGAAAGGTTATTTTGAAAAATTTTATATAAAAATATTTTTTGTATTTTTTTTAAGAAATGAAAAAAACATTTTCAACAATTTCTCAACGCACCGTGATGAAAAAAAGGAAATTATTCCCACATTCTTTGTATTCTGTTTTTTTTAACTTATTAATTTAAAAAAAAAATTCAAATATTTTTTAAAAGTACATATTTGAAAATATACAGAAAATTTTTTAAACTTTAAATTTTCTCTAAAAAACGTCGGCTTTATTAAAAAAACCAAATTTATCCTCAAGATTAACAAAAATATATTGAAACTTAAATATTTTTTTTTGGAATTTTTTAATTCAAATATTTTTTTTCAAATAATGATTAAAATAGACCTCGAGCTCCAAAAAATTCTTTTTTAATAAATAAATAAAAAACAAATTATTTTTCTTTGCGATTTAATGTGACGAATAACTTCAGGATATCTATTTCTGACTGATTAAAATTTTTAATAAATATCAGACTATTTATTTAATTAAATAAAAAAAAAATTATAATGCAGTTTTTTACTTAAACAATAAATCTGTTTTTCAAATTATGATTTTTTGTTTTACTAAAATTAAAAAAAAAATACAATCCAGTATTTATTATAAAATTTACCAATTTCAAAAGACTTGAATTTCAATATTAAAATTTTACTTTTCAAAATTTTTATTTTCAAAATCTAACGAAAAATCACAATTCCCACGCAAACAAAAAAAAAAAATCTTTTAAAACTTACCAAATCCATTTAAAGTCTGCATGAAGGGTGTATCTGGACGACCGGTGAATTCTTCCCGGCGGAAGCATTCACGTATCATTTTATAATCACTCATAACCACAGTCAATTGGCTGCCCAAACGGGTGGAAAATAAAGAGCCGTATGTTTTGGCCAATTCCATGAAACGGGTGTGTTTTTCGTTGCCCATAAACAGTAGATAGCCGATGACAGGAAAGCCCCAAGGACCGGGAGGCAATTTGCGTAGTTCACGATACAAATTCACCAGCCATTGCAGGAAACTGATGGCGGTGAGAATGGTAATGAAAACCATTAATAAATGTTGCATGTCATTGGTTTTGAATTGGCGCACCAAAAATTTTATTATATACGAATCGGTCATCATTTTGAGTTGGTTAGAGAATTTTTCAATTTCAAAATCTGTTTTCTTAATAAAGTTTTAAGACCTTTAAGTTTGCCTTTTTGTTTAATATTTAACAATTTTTTTTAATACTTTATAAAAGTTAACATTATTTTTAAAGTCCTTTTTATAAAAAAAAAAATATTATTTTCAAAGATTTTAAAGGACTGATTTTTTATTTGTTTAATTAAAAATTATTTTTTAATAATTTGATTTATTTAAAATGTTTAAACTTTGCACATTGTTTGTTAAAAAATTAAAAATATTGTTTTTATTTTATTAAAGTTATTTTTTCCTTAAAATTCTTTAGATATTTTTTAAATATTTCACGAAAATATTATTTTATTTTAAATTGTTTAAAAAATTTTAAATTTTATATATTTTTTACGCAGTGTAGAGAATAGACGACTTCGCGCGTTGCGTTTATAGATTTCGACTAATGTCTCGTCGTTATGTCCTTGCGACTTTTATAACAACCGATCACACGATCGATGTTGTACGCCGTGATCGTGCGAAGTGTTCGATCTAAGCACAAGTCATTCTTAGCAAACCTTAAACCTACGTTTCTCATCCATATGAGTTCAGTTTACAAAGCACGACGACCAACCATCATCATCGGCCGAGAAAAAAAAATCCCCATTCAAAATCATTTTGAGTAATTGAGCTCTTCCACACAATCACTTAAGCATGAGTGAGTAAGTGAGTGTGTTAGTAACAAGTCTAAGAAAGAAAAAGAGCGAGAGTCACTAAATTGAAACCTTCAAACCAGTCTTGTGATTCTTTTCTTTAAATTTTTAATTTATTTTACAGCTCCACTCACTCACTGATCATGCAAAGCTTATTTTCGATTACAACTTTGTTCGATTAAACATGTTCGCTGCAACTTCGAACTTTTTTCAAATTAATTTAATTCTGTTGTATCTGAATTTAAAAAAAAAAAAAAATTTTCTAATCAATCATTTAATTGTAAGTGTTTCTTTTCCATAAATTAACTCAAACTTTATTGGCTCTCTGTTTACATTAAAATTTTTTTTTTTTAATAATCGTGTTGGTTCGTTAGCTCGCTCTACTCTCTCGTTGTTTGGGGGGCTTGCTTATCAAATTAATTTCCATTTTTTTTTTTTTTTTTTTATTATGACCCCTCTTTTGTTTCGCTCGCCAACGAAATACATTTCGCAGTATTGCTTGTTTTTGTGCTTTTTTATTAAAAAAAATTGCATTTACTTTAAGCTGCCTCGCGCATACCATCCGTAGTTGTTTAAATGAAGCATATTTTTATTTAATCATTAGTTTGTAAACTTTTTCTACCAGTGCATTATGCTTTTTCCAATCTTAGAGATTACAGGTACATTTGTGTTAAGGTGAGAACTACGGTTTCCAGATTTGAAGATTTATCGTTATTTGAACGATTTTTGAGAGAAAAGAATACTTTGTGACAATTTGACGTTTTTGCCCCTGATATTGCGAGTCTTGAAAGGAAAAAAAATAAAGTATTTTGAAAAGTATAAATTAGCTTGCTAGTTTTAAGGTTTAAACAAATTATTACGAAAAATATCTAAACGCCAACCATAATATGATTAAGCTACTGTCATAAGACGCGAAAAGCCCTTCAAATCAGTGTTCGGTTCGGCAGATTTGTGGAAAACACAAACGCTAATAGGGTTTGTGTAGAAAATCATTAAAAAAATAACGTTTCTTCTGTTTGTCATCTTTCGAGCACAAAAATAATACTGTTTTTATCAAACTCAACCAAAGATGAGAACATTTAATTCCGTTCGGTTTTTTTTAAATCCACAAACTTCATTGCGTTCGGTTCGGCTCATTAATATTCATCCCTTTTGGCTGGTAAAAAAAAACCAAACATTTTTTACAAAAATAAAATACATAAATTATGTATTTTATTCGACCTTTATTATTTCAAATTTTAATAAATTTTCGAGCCTAAGGTCTTTTATAAAAAACTTTTAACTTTTATTTAAAAAACCAATATTTCGGCACTTCCTTGAGTGCCTTCTTCAGGGTAATTTTTTCTTTCCTGCTTCAGTAACCAACGGTATAAAGGTTTGTGTTCGTCTACACAATCACTAAAAACAATAGATATCGTTATTGGGTGTGTGAGCCGAACGCTAAATAATGTACCGTTTATTTTCGAATAATTTTGTCCAATTTAACTTTATAGGGCTAAAAACAGCACCATAAAATGTTTCAAGTGTTAAAAAGTGTTAATAACCCATATTGAGCCTACTTCTAGGATATTGTAACTGCCGTTGGAGAGAATCGAAGATTCGGCACAGCCGAATATCGCACTCTAAGGCCCAAATTCCCTGTCATTAGTTAGCTAATATCATCTGTTTAACAACCATTAGTTAGACCCTCAAATGTTATAACAGAGTTACCATGTTTTGGTCTGATTAAAATTTTTACTTAACCAATTTTTGTTAATTTGATACTTTAGTCAAGCAAAAGTTAACATTTTAGTTTACTAATAATTAACTAACGACTGTAAATTTGAGCCTAACTTATTTTTATACCCACACCGCAATAGTGGCGAGGTCATTTATGCGTTTGTGGTGATGTATGTAACACTAACAAATATTGGTCCTAGGACCATATTTAAGTATACCGATCGACTCAGAATCACTTTTTCAGTCAATTCAAAGATATCCGTCCATCCGTCTAGCTGGCTGGCTACCTGGCCTTCTGTTAATACAAACTTGTGAGCAAAGTACAGGTCGCAATTTTGATGATAATTTTATAAAATTTGGCATAACGTTTCAATTGTCAATTTCAATTTCAAAACTTTTGTATTTGAATTAACTTTGGCTCAAAAAAAAAATTTACTGCCTGTTTTTCAAACTTAAATAAAAATTTTCGTTTAGAAATTTATATTGAATACAAAAAGAAATTTTTGTTTTTTTTTTATGTTTGTTTCAATATGAATTCCCAAGCGATAATTTTTATTTCATTTTGAAAAACAAACAGTTAATTTCAACATGAAACGTCTAACAAATATCTTTTAAAGTTGGACCATATTTCTGTGGCTTGGTGCTAAAAGGGGCAATGTCAAAATATTTACTTTTGAGAAAATTTAAATTAAATTGTTTTTAGAGAAGAGTTCTTACTGTTTCATCAAAAAAAGAGAATAAAAGATGTTAAGAGAAAACACCTAATGCAACGATTAACTCAAAACAGAAAAATATTGACATTGACCCTTTTAGCACCAAGCCACAGATTTAACGATAGCTCCCATAGAAATAACACCCCCGAATTGGACTTAAAATGCCATAACTTCCTTATTAATGTTGGTATTGACATAAAATTCCTCGACGATAAATTTTATAGTAGCATCTACGTCAGGACAAATTTATACTGGAAGGTCCAGAATTGACCATAAGTCCCATATAAAGCCTTCTTCAAACTCGCTTTAGGGCGAACATAACTCATTTATTTATATTATGTTGAAATTAAGATAATATTCACCACCTCTAATATGAACCTTCTTAACCTCATGACATAATTTAGTTTTACCGGTCCATGATTGGCGAAGCAGGGATCCATATGGGGCACAGTCTCGAAAATTTGTTTCTGTATACTCTAGTGTAGGGTATCAAGTTTCTTTATCGTTTTCTTATTTGCTGATGATTTTCCGCTATTCCCATCTTAGGAGCAAACGGCATCAATTTAGAATTACCATCGGGTTCGTTTTGGGGCTATTTGTACAGTTTCGTTGTAAATTGTCATGTTGGTTGTTGGTATAACGTTAATTAACACTATGGTGTCTTTGGGCGTCCTCATCGAGGGAAGACTGGTGGGTTATTCATCAGAGCAATCCTTGTGTTTGTGTTTGCTAATCTGAGTATATGGCCATTCCATCCGAATGTTTGCCTTAAGATGTTCAGGTAGATTTAGTATCTGCCTTGGCGTGTCAAGGAGCTCAGAGTTGCTAATCTTGTTTGGCCAAAAATCGGATGATATGGCGTATGCAACGATTGGCAAATGAGAAAACATTCCTCTTTTTGAACCCAGGTTTCACATTCCTTATTAAGGAAAGGCTTAATTTTTAGCTTAGCTAATATACCAAACTTTATTTCTACAAAAATTTTAAGTGAAAAGAAGCTTAAAAAGTATTAATTGATCTGTAGCTTAGTCTACACGATATGTTGAATCAGCAAATTTATGTTGAAAAATTTGTTTTCAGCGCCAACATATCGTGTAGACACCCAATTTTTCCAACAAACGTATGCTTACCAATATATGACAGACATTTGTTAACGAAGTCAGCAAACGTTTCTTCACAATTATAGCATATCGTCTAGACATAATATGTTTTACTTTTCAGCAAATTTTCTACGTATGTTGACAAATATGTTATTTGTTGAAAGTCGTATAAAGTCGTATACAAGCTTTTCAGCATACGGCAAATTTGGTGGCATATAAAATAAATAAAAATTTGTATTCTTTAAACTATTTGTTTAATTTTGTGCATCACGACGGACCTTATCAAGGTTTCTAGCTCACCGGCAAACAAGGAACAAAAAAATGCATTTAGAAGTGCTTTGAAAATAAAAATGTTGGCCAACGAACTTTGCTTTAGAGTAATAGTCCATAAAAGTTGATAAATTCTTAACCAATATCTCTTGAAGTATAAGTTTGATCTCAGCAATATGCGTATTTCTGAAGGGTGTTCTCAAATAATAATCTCAAAATTTTGTCGATATTAAGGTATTTTTTACATATAATATTTTCTAGAGAACGCTTCAACCTTTCATATAATATAATGCAGTGATGGTAGGGTAGCGTATAAAATTCTGAAGTTATTAAAGTTAAACATTTATATTCTAATTAATCTGTTTGTTTTAAATGTATGTTGGTTTGAGTTTACATGTGGTAATAATTTATATAGTTTATGTAATTGCTTCAATATGGGTATTATTTAACTATATGGTATGACAAACACCAGCTTCGCTTAATAAATTTTTTTCTTTATTGCCGGTATTCGACTAGACATAAGGGTTCTTAATTTAATGGTATATCAAGCACTGACTTCGCTCAGCTGAGTTTATTTTCTTCTTTTAAACCGGAACCCAACACCATTAAAAATTGATATTTCTGTTTCAGAAACTAACAAAAAATGGTGACACCGATTGTTATTTAATTTTGCAAAAACTCGTTTTCACTAAGATGATCGCTCCATAATTATTTACCACAGGCTTCATGTAAAATTCATTCTCGGAAATACTTAAATATGCCTAAGACGTACCGAATAACGCTATTATAAAAAAATTTGGTCTGTCATAGTTTCATAAAACTAGAAATCACACAACTAAATTTGGAGAAGATCGACCCACAATTTACCCATTCTGGGAAATCATTTAGCCTTAAGCCGTAAAAATTTCGATATTGTGGTAAAATATAGTTTTCTTCTTTATTAATATTTGAGCTTAAGGTCACTTCTATTTTAAATATTTGGTATATTTTTATTATCGATATTTCGATTTCCTTTGGAAATCTTCTTCAGGATATATTTTAATAAAAATTAACAAAAATTATGTTTGACAATTAATAAAAACTAAAAATTAAAATTAAATTTAAAAATTTTTTCAACATTCAACAATAACATTTCATAAAATCAAAATATAAAAAAATTAAAAAATTAAAAAGAGGAAACAAAAAACAATTTTAAAATATTTCCCTTTTTCGTCAAAAAATGTTTATCAAATCTAAACTTTATTTTAGAAAACAACCATAGATCTTAACCTATTTCCCTTTTCGTCAACCTATTTATTCTTGTTCAATAAATATCTATAAATCTGAGCTAAACCCTCAGTATCTTTTTTAAAATTAATCCTTTCTTCAAATGGAACATTATTTATTTGTAACATTTCTAACATATATCTTCTTTTCTTAAAACCTTCCACGTTTAAAACGGATGTGTTCTCAAAATCTGGATAATGATTTAAATCCCTGCAATGAGTCGATAAAGCTGTACCATGTGCTGAATTATAATTTCTATATTTTTGGTCATGTTTATGTCCTGCTATTCTAGTTTTCAGTTTCGTCCCAGTTGTTCCTACATATATTTTCGCACATTGTTTATTATTGTTGCCACCACAAGGTATTTTATAAACTAAGTTTGACATATCTAACTTTTGTAATCTATCTTTCATTCTTGTGAATAATCTACCAACATTATTATTTACCTTGTGTGCCATTCTATATTTCCCTTTGTCATAAATATTCGAGTTTTCTAACCTTTCTGAAAATCCAGGTACATAAGGTAATGAATTATATATTATATATATATATTATATATATAGGTGTTAAGATCTCACTACTATTTCGAGATTTTCTTATATTATATTGTCTTATTAATTTGTGAATTAGTTTGTTAGGAAAACTATTATCTTGTAAAATATTTCTAATAATTCTTTTATTTTTCCTATGAAATCTAGTGTCACTTATTGTCAGTATTCTATCTATTAGATTATTAGCTGTGTTAATAATAATCCTCTTAGGATGCTTAGAAAAATAATTTAAGATTCTACCTGATGAGGTTGGTTTTTTATACCAATCTATCAATAACCTATTATCTTTCCTTATTACCAATGTATCCAAATATGGAATCGAATAATTTAATTCCCTTTCAATAGTAAACCTGATATTCTGATCAAAAGAATTAAACGTTGATAATAAAATATCTATCTCATTTTCATTAACTATAACAAATAAGTCATCTACATATTTAGTTATGATTTTTGGTTTATTAATCAATTTTCCAAGACATGTATCTAATAATTTTTCCATCACAATATCAGCAATTATTGGAGATGCTGGTGAACCCATTGGAAGCCCCTTTTTCTGTGCATATATTTTATTATCAAACTGAAAATATCTATTATCAACTACACAGAATTTAATAATTCTAAAAAACAAATCTTTATTAATATTCGTTGTCAACGAAATTCTATCCTAATTATCCTCTATAATTCTAATAGCCAAGTCAACTGGAATACTAGGAAATAACGAAACAACATCAAGCGATATTAATTTTTCATTATCTTGAATAGCAACATTTTTTACCACATCTTTAAATTGTACAGAATTCATAACATTATACTTAGAATTCTCTGTTAACTTCTTGAGTATATTCGAAATATATTTGCATAGATCATGTGAAGGTGAATTTAGAGAAGAACAAATTGGTCTTAATGGAAAATTTTCTTTATGAATTTTTGGTAATCCATATAATCTTGGTGCTACAGATATGGAAGTTTTTAACTTGACTTTTTCTCCTATTGTTATTATTTTCAATTTAAAAAGTTCCTCAACAAAATTATTGTTAATTTTCTGAAATCTGCTCGTAGGATCCTTTTCTAATATGCGAAAAGTAGTATTATCACCTAAAATGTTTTCAATTCTGGATATATAATCCCTTTTATTAATTGCTACCGTTGTGTTACCCTTATCTGCTTTTACAATCATTATTTCCCTATTATTTCTAAGAAATTTTTTTTTTACTAAATTCTACTATATTTAATGTAAATCTATTTCTATCATCCAAAGACATCTTATTTAAATGATTATCTATCACTGTTACAAAATTAGATCTTTGAATTTCCTGTTGTTCTTTATTCTTTGACGAAAAAGGGAAATATTTTAAAATAGTTTTTTGTTTCCTCTTTTTAATTTTTTAATTTTTTAATATTTTGATTTTATGAAATGTTATTGTTGAATGTTGAAAAAATTTTTTAATTTAATTTTAATTTTTATTAATTGTCAAACATAATTTTTGTTAATTTTTATTAAAATATATCCTGAAGAAGATTTCCAAAGGAAATCGAAATATCGATAATAAAAATATACCAAATATTTAAAATAGAAGTGACCTTAAGCTCAAATATTAATAAAGAAGAAAAATATTTAAAAAAGGTCGAAGAAATTAGAATAAAATTATGGTAAAATATAGTCCAATTTAGCTTTAAATGGATAGAAACAACACGATGCAATTTTGTGATAATCAGCATACAACTCACGATAGATACCGTAGAAAGAGGGACTTTAAAACGGTTAAAAATTTTGTATAATTGTATTGAAATTTGGTCTAATTTATGTTTTCAATACTTAAAATTACTCAACCGGCCAAAAATTCCAATTACATATCTCTTTAATACGGCTAAACTGATACACATCATGATAGTTTATTTAAATTTGGTCAAATTGAGTTATATATGGTAAGCAAGTCGCTAAAGTCCGGGCATTTAATACCCTCTACCACAGAATATACAAACAAATATTTGAGACTGTACCTTATGGACCCGATATAAAAAATAAGGTTATGAATCATATAAGAGTTTTTTACGCCGAATATTATCTAGATATCTAAATATATCAATATGATATTTGTTATTCTTAAAGAAAAGTTATCGTTGCCAAATTTATATTGAAACTAACATTTTTAAGGAAGTTATCGTATTGGTAATATTTTTGGGAGTGATATTTGTGTGGGAACTATAGATTTAGAATATAAATTTTTTGACGCAGATTTAGTCTTAATACCAACATAGAACATGGTTTATGGATACAAAGACTCATATACGGAAAGAAGTTTGTATAAGATCTTTGAGAAATTATGGACCGTTCCTCACCGTTTAATTACAATAAATAATTAGAACCAATGTACCAAATTTCCTCAAATAATAGCTACCTGCACTTTGCGCACTACAAAGTGGACAGCCAGCCGGACGGCCAGACGGACATCCTTATATCGACTCAGATAGTGATTGAGTCGATCGGTATACTAAACGAAGGTTATAAGACCAATATTTTTAGGTATTACAGACACTATGGTGGTGTGGGTATCAAACGAATCCATAAAATATTCTGCTGGTCGGCAAATAATTTATCAAAAAGGTAGAACTGAAGTAAATTAATTAACTGTGAGGCTTTATTAATAATTTTAAGATCAATCCAGTCCTTAAATATTTTATTTTTTTTGCGGATTTGACCCAGCCCAATAAAGAACTCTTTCTTAATAAGTATTTATTATACTAAACTATTTATTTTTGCACTAAAGGCGATAATTGATAAACAATTTTAAATAACAATAAAAACAGGGAATTGTCAAATTAATTTTTAAACAAATGTTCTCATTACTCAACATACATTACAACATACAAAATTCAACATATCGTGTAGACACAAAAATTGTATGCTAACTTATTTGTTGAAATATCATTTGCTGGCATATGATGATTTTGAAAAATTTGGTATTTTCAGCATATCGTGTAGACACCTAACATATTGAATTTGCTGATAGAGGCATTTGTTATTATTTTTAAGCATATGAGTGTAAGCATACATTTGCTGATTCAACATATCGTCTAGACTAAGCTTATCAGACGTTCGTAAAATCGAAAAAATGTTTAATAAAAAAAGTGGTGGATTGTCAAATATTTGCTAAGTGTGACAATTACGGCTTAGGTAAGTGAAATGGACGATTTTCTACGCAATATTTGGCATTTATGGTCTATAGCTTCCATATGCAAAATTTTAACAAAAAATTCTCTTTACAAATTACAAAATTAAAGGAAATTTTAGTAAAAACCTTACTTATCTATATCAACAACACTACTGCGAAAATATTTTAATATTTAATTGATATTAATAAATATCACAAATTTTTTGATTAAAATCAATTTTTTATTCTTTTCTGCACTCTAATCGGACCTACAAATGTTATTTAAGCACGCTCAACTGTTTATTAAAGTTATCTAAAAAAATATTTTAAATAATTAAATTAAGTTGTTGTTTTTTTTAAACGTGCCTTTGAAATTTTTTTTTTTCAATTGTAAAAATGTAATTGTAGCACGTTCATTTTAGAACTATTTTAATAAGTTGATCACGTTTGAAGTCTACCTTCATATTTGAAGTTTATTTAAGAATTCTTTTCTTGATAACATTTAAAGAATTTTTTTATGTAAAAAAAATTATAAGAATATTTGTAAAGTGTTGCAGGTGACACGCAAAGTAACTTAGAGAAAAGGTTCTTGGTACAATTCGAATGGAATATTGACAATTTGTTACCAAAGTTTTTAGCCAAGTTAAAGTACTTAAAACTGTTTTTGGACTTTTTAAGCCGCACTCATTTTTTTACTAGCAAAAACGGAAATGCAAGCCAAATCTTTAAAACTGAATAATGTTGCAAAAGTTTGAGAGTTGGTGTATTGTTTAAGCTTTGATATTGTTACAAGTAAGACTTTGAGTGTTTAAAATTCTTATTCGCTTTAGGGTTTTATTTGTATAATATTTTTAGCTTTTCTAAAATCTTTGGAAAAGGTTTCCTGATGATCTGGCCTAAGCAACCAGTGAAATGCGTTTAGAAGCTAGCTTTCCCTCAACAATAAATTTCAGTGTATTTATCAAATATAAAAAATTGGGAATTTAGCACGTCATACAAAAATCTTAATAATAAATTTTGTATTCTCGTAAATAACTTTGATGAGAGTTTAATTACTTTAAAATTTTAAAGTAAAAACTAATTTTGCATGCGAAAGTTAAACTAGAAAGAGAGAAAAATACACAGCAATGCATCTGGGGTTTGCAAGTTGATTATAATTGTAATCGTAATTGCACAGAAATTTTTGCGAAGTATGGATTACAACTTTCTTGATGAAAAATGTCAAGTCAAAACATGTTAAAAATAATTGTATTACAACTTTTAATCAACGCCGATTACACTATGACACAAATGAGGAAATTTTTTCTTTTCTTATATAACCACTATATTTTTTTGATCCGCTGTAGTTACCTAACTGCAAAAATCATCATTATTTAAAATTTTATTGTAAGTTTTTTTTTTTAATTTTTTTGTCTAAACTTTGAGATTTTTAAGTGGCTGCTCCATTAGGGTGGTTACAAGGTATATGGAAAGTTTTTTTTAGAGGCACCCTTTTGGGGCACCCTTCTAAAATAAGACTTGGTAAAATTGTTTCATTGTCGCGATTTGTTTCCTACCATCAACCGCTATTGGGTAATAAGTTTTTATTCCGTATAAAATTTATCTATTCTGGATCCAAAGGCAATTCTAAGTCGATTAGTCCATGTCCGTGTCTCCGTCTATTGCACAATCGGATCAGTAGCAAAGCAGCTATGGACGCAAATTTAGAGCAACCTCCCTAACAAAATTGATATTGCTGTTGTTGTTTATACCACAAAACTCACCTCGTTTATGGAAAATGTAAATGGAATGTGTGAAATAAAACAAAAACAATTAAAAAAGTATAGCCGATCAAGCCCGACCATATGATATCTTACACCACAATATTTAAAAGCAAATTATCGGAGGTGTGCCCTATTTGGGACCCATGGGCAATCGTTGATCCACCAGAACAAAATTATGTTATGAAGTTATGATTCATGTAAAAGTTCTTCTTGCCGAATATTCGTTAGATATCTCCATCTACATATATGAGCTATAGAAAACGGGCTTATATGGGAACTTTGGCTAATTTTGCAACTTCCAGCAGAATATTTTTTTATTGTCATACTTACTAGTAATTTTGCAGGCACCACCTTGAATCGAGACGGTTCAACATATAATGTAGGTGTTTCACTCCCAAGAAGTAAGCAACTCATGGCGCACAAGTTTCATATTATCGCCAGTCAGAGGTGGCACGATGAAACTACCTGTGGGGAAACCAGGAAAATCTGGCCCATCATAGATGAAAAAAGACACGGCGGGCATTACAGCTGTCCAGACATCATCTTAGAAACCTGATTGTGGTTATAACTGGCCACTGGCCCATTGGGAGACAAGCCCAGAGGCTGGGGCGTCCTTACAATGACTTATGTAGAAGTTGCGGCAAGGATGAGGAGGAAGAGTCAACGGAACATCTTCTCTGTAAATGCCCGGCATTTGGAAATCTAAGACTCAAAATGTTTGTTCGAAGAGCCCTTGGGGACAAAACTTGTCTCTCTGATGTTGATGTTAACAGGCTCCACTCCTTTACTGAATCAACCGGAGGGCTGCGTGGGAACACTAGCAGTCAGATAACATAGGACCCATGGGAGACGGTGTGACATGGTAACACAACGGGAACTAATTAATGGACCCACGTGAGCTGTGCTTGATCACGGCTGCCAATGGAACCTAACCTAACCTACTAGTAATTATAAGGTAAAAGTAATTGTCGCCAATCTTATATCAATACCATAGACCCCTTTCACACTCGGCAAGTTACTTGCCGACAACATCTTACCGCTGGCGATTACAAACCAAGAATTGCGCAAGTAACTTGCCGAGAGTGAAAGGGGTCATATGAAGGTTATGGCATTAAAAGATATTTTCAGGAGTAGTATTTGTATGAGAACGAAGGAGATCGAACTTTTGGTCAAAACGCTATTTTTAAATGCGGGTATTTCGATTATTAAATATGACGGTAACTTTGGTATAATAAACAGGTTATTTTAAAAATTAAAAAAACTCTTGTTGTATATATACCTGTAATTTAAGTATTTTCCTAGTTGTAATATTGGGCTTCGTTTTTAAATATGAACATGT
This sequence comes from Pollenia angustigena, assembly GCA_930367215.1. Taxonomy (NCBI): domain Eukaryota; kingdom Metazoa; phylum Arthropoda; class Insecta; order Diptera; family Polleniidae; genus Pollenia; species Pollenia angustigena. The sequence goes on from OV884059.1 coordinate 237,299,731, forward strand.
CCTAGTAACCACGAAAATCATTATCTTTTGTAATTTTTCTCAAAGTTCACGCACCAATTGGTTTTTCCAAACCAATACAATATCGAATATTCATAATTTTATGCGGTGTTTTTTATTCTTTTTTAATTTTTTTTTTTTTTTTTGTTAAAAAATGTTAAAGATACGTTTTAGTTTGCGGAAAAATCTCTTACCATCTCTTAATATTAATGAAATTTCATACTGCTATTTTTTGTTTTAAATAAACATATTACATATTAATTTTGCTTAACCAAAAAGAAAATTAAAAATTTTCAAAACTTCATCGCGGTTGGTGCGTGAACAATTTTGAACTTAGCGAAAAAATAAATATACGTTCCCTTATAGTTGTTTATTCTCTATCGGACTGTGCTATGCCAATTTTTTATATATTGAAAAATTGTTAAAAAGTACATTAGGGAGTACATATATTAGAGCGACTCACCAACTCGATGTACCCTCCTTAAAATGAACCTTGGACTTTTTTAAGATGACATTTGAAATATTTCGGCTCCAGCTTTGTGCTCTCGCGAGCTGGACCATTTTGAAAAAGGGTCTATTTTTGCATGTTTTGTTAATTTGTGAATCTGTTCCCTTACCAACATATACAAATTAGGTATCGTAAGAAAGGTTTTCTTAAGCCGCGTCCAACTGTATCCTTTTTTTTTAAGGATTTTCTGTAAAAATAACGGTTTTTGAATTTTTTGTTCGGGGTTGTTTTTAATATAAGTGCCAAATTAACATATTTTATTCTTTAGTCGATTTAATTAAGAACGTGTCTCAGCTTTTTTTGAAATTCGTGCTAGTTCGCGTTTTGACAAAAAAGGAACGGGGTGGTAACCCTTCGTTTTATATAGGGCAATATGGGTATCAAATTTTTTCTTTTGCCAAGTACATCATCTTTGCATGTAAATAATTTAGATTTTTGCAAATTAGATGGATTTTACACGGTGCTCTGGAATATATATAAATGCCATTTTGTAGTAACGCTAATATGATAGCAGATTTAGTTTCTAGACCATGTATGGCTTTATTTGTAAGAATATATTTGTATAATGTAATTGTAAAACTGTTAAATGATTTTTGATCTAGCCAAACGATTTGCAAAATCAAATAATTTTTTATTAAAACTAGTGGTTACGTGTAGGACATCAAATATTTAATAGGTGTGAACATAGCTTAAGTTGAATTGGGTGTCGTTATTTATGTGAATAAAACCGGTTATTTTAAAAATGTTTTATCGAAAACCGGATTTTTAAACATCAAAATTCGAAAACCGGGTTTTGAAATAATTCGAATAATCGATCTCCATAGTGGAAGCTATGGTCGAATATGGACCGATTCCAATTAAATTTGGTCAGATGATTTAGTTTGCAATAAAATAAGTTTTGACAAAGTTTACTCTGAATACATACCAAGAAAATAAGATGGTTTATGGTCACAGATACTCTATTCCTTAACCCTTTCGGTCCTATTGGGATAATTTATCCCAGACAATGTTTAAATGATCCCATTTCTTCTTTAAAGTAAACAAATCACGTTTGCAATTGTCCCAGTCGAACTTTTTGTGTTATTTTATCAAAGAAGTAACGGTTGCCAATTTTGAGCACATTTTTATAAGATTTGTTCATAGTTTCATAGTGGGACATATTGTCCCATTTGTATTAAAAACCCGGTTGGGACAATAGTCCAAAAAATACGATTGGGACAACATCTCAGACAATATCTCAGAATTATGCAAGGAATTACGGAAAAACTAATAATGCAAAACATAATAACTTTTTAAGCTTTTTCAGTATGTGTAAACAGATTTTTTATTAACATTGTTGTTTCTCAAATAAGAAGTCGGACCAAAAGGGTTAAAGAAGCTTGTATGGGGCATATTCATGCCATTTTCAATAGTTTTGGTCCTTGTGACGATTAGAACCAATGTACCAAATTTCATCATATTATCTTTCAAAAATGCGACTTGTATTTTGCACAGAAGGCCTGCCAGACCGTACACAGTGGGAGATTTTGGGACAAAAATGGAAATAATTCTATATTTTGTAAACGGTTAGTCCAATTAGAATAAAATTTCAGTTTGCAATTAAGTTTTGGATTTGGGGCCTATAGACATATCGTGAAGAAATTTTCGTTGTAATTGCACAGTGCGTTCTAGTCGATAATCCGATTATGACAATTTGCGGTTAAATGCAAACCCTACAACCAAAAGAAATATAACTTTAAACTTTATTAAACAAAACACATGAAACAAAAACTTTAATAACAATTTGCGTTTAAGGCCAATGACACAGCCTTCATGCAAATATTTACTTTTCTACAAAAACTTGAAAAAAAATCTTCAAACGAATCTTCTTTCAATATTTTATTAAGATTTGCATTTTGTTTCTTTAACCATTATTTATTTAGAAAAAGCGATTTCTGTGATTGCTTTAAATTTCAATTCCATTTGTTAGAATTACAGATATTGCATTGATAAGTTGAGACATATTGATCTGAAGTCTGAGACATGCATTTCTTTTTTAAAATTCAGTTTTTGTCTGATTTACTTTTGTGTTGTTTCTCTGGGTGTGTTTTAATTTAAAACAATTAGAAATTCTAAGGACAAGGTTGAACAAATTGCAATGAATTTTATAGTTTATAGATTGTTTTGTAGAAGTTTAACCAACAATAAAAAATTCATGGAATTTAATATTTTTTTTTGATCTAGTCATCAGTTGGAAAATTAAAAATTTATATGTTTAAAAAATTAACAAAAGAGAAATTTTAATTGCAAACTGTGAAAAAATTGGCTTATTTATTTAAACGTTTTTGTAATTTGTTTTATTAAAATTTGTTTTTCTAATTTTGATAAATCAATTTTCAGCTATTTAAATTTAAGAAAAAGCTTTTGCTTTTCCTGGTTGTTTTTAGTGCTTTTTCACATTTGACGGGTTTTTAAGCATATTTAGGATATTTCCTTTTCAAGGGATTTAAATAAGCGTTTTTTTCTTGTTTTGAGCTTTGCACTTCTAAAATTTATTTATAATTATCAAAGTGATTTATGGGAATACAAAATTATTGGATAATAAACTGGTGAGTGCGCGGCCTAAGAAATCTGAACTGGTAACATGCTTTATTTCTTGATTTTCTTACGAAAACAAAAAAAAAAGGAAATTGGTTTTGTTTATTCTTAACATACTTTCAACTACAATTTATGTTGGGAGAACTCCAACCAATTGTAGTGGGGAATGTAATAAAAGATAAACTCACTGCTTGTTGTCGTTTTTTTTTGTTTAAGCTTTGATATTGTTACAAGTAAGTCTTTGAGTGTTTATAATTCTTATTCGCTTAACAGTTTTTTTTGTATAATATCTTTAGTTTTCTAAAATCTTTGGATGAAGTTTCCTGATGATCTGGCCTAAGCAACCAGTGAAATGCTCATAGGAATAGTTTATCCCATCAACAATAAATTTCAGTGTTTTTATCAAGAATAATAATAATATAGTTTTAAATTATAGCGAAATCTGATTTTTTTTTTGTTGAAAATGTTATTTTTAGTTCTTTCTACCCAGGGGACGGGGCTGATATCGTTTTAGGAGTACCTGCCTATTGCCATTGGATTTTCGGGGAAGCCAATAACTCAAGCTTCTCTGGAGTATAGAATAATACCAGATTTTTTAATCGCGGATCGCCAGAACAATCCGGTACTACGGCAACCATCTTCACCCAAGGGATATGGTTAGCCATGGGCTGATAACTATCCCCTTAAGAGAAATCTAAAAGTGCCGCTTAAGAGGTTCAATATAAGCCCTGGGCTGGTTACTGTAATTGAAATCTTAAAGTGCCGCCAAAAGGCTCAGTTAGGCGAACGTTGCTGTACCGTATATGTACTGTATCAATCAGCTGTTTGCATTTTGTTATATAAAAACCAATACAAAAGCTTACCGAAATGCAATGTCCCGTAGCTGCAACGTACCATTCTATATAAAATAGAATTTCATACCGTTGTTACGTGACATTTGTAGAACAGTGATGGGCGCCTTGTATGTTACATTGAATGCGGGTATTTTTGCTCTTTTTTTTTGGAACTTTTTTCAGTATAGCTATGGAATTGCGACAAAACAACTTACAATACAACATATTTCCATAAAAACAAATATACATATGATTAGATGTACAAAATAAACAAAATAAACACATACAATGGAAATGTGAATCATATAAAAGGCTTTAAATGGTATCAAAACCTTGTTTGGTGTATGCATATTTACACTATATGTATGCTAAAAATATATATGTATGGGCTAAAATACAAATTTGTTTATTGTAAATCTTTAATATAAATATTAAACTATTAACGTTTTTTACATACACAAAATCACATGGTACTTTTTCTGCACAGCGGTCACCAACTAAACATTTTTGATTCCCATCACTGTGTGTTTGTTTTATGTATACTATTGCTTTTGTTTATGAATGGGAAAAACATATGACACGTTTTTAAATGTTCTATAAGTGCACCAACGTGCTTACAGTACGGTGCGGTACATTACGGGTACAGCAACATTCGCCTAACTGGGCCTTTAGAGGTTAAATATCGCGCACCAGCTCCTAAGCAAAGGGTAAATCCCGATCGCTTTATGATAAAACTGTTATCTTTGTGTTGATTAAGGCCAAAGTAAAGTTAGGACAATCATGGCAAATAATGAAGGGAATCATGAACAATTTGTTTTATTTAATTTCTACACAAAACTAAAAGATATTTAAATTTATTATTTGAATCCAATATTATTGTGACAGATAAACAAATTTTCTTAAAATAAAAAACAGTACGGAAAAAATAGAAGTGAGGAAAAAATCATTCAAAGCTAATTTCGATCCACCAAAGGTTAAATAAATTTTGGTTTAAAGATTGATGTTTGACTATTAACTGCCAGCAGTCGTCGATGGCTGTGAGTGTTAAACGGCAAACCCCTCTGAAGAGATTGACTGGTTGCAATCGAAACATGTAAGGGTAACCTGTCCGTAAAAGCCTGGGTTCGAGCCCCAGCTGCAGTCAAGATTGAAAAATTATTATTTTTAATTAATTTTCATGTTGTAAAAATTCCTTTCTTAATAAAAATAATTTAATGAAAATTAAACTTGATGAACTTTAGCCTAATTAAAATATTAAAATTTGGCTTAAAAATAAAAAAAAATTAAATAAAAGAATGTAAGAGTTAATTATTATAAAGATCTTCAACAACAAACAATAAAAAAATATATCTATACATTTTTTTATTTCGAACTGATGTGCAACCACGGAATCACCCATATGTTTTCAATTTCAAAAATAGCTAACTTATTGCAATTCATGTTTTATGAGATTAATGATTTCGAATGTTTCTTATATGAAACAAAGACCTGAACGATATTAGTAAACAAAATGCAACAGGTTAAACAGCTTTCAATAATTTGATCTGTCTGTCTGTCTTTCTTGTTTTCTCTTTCTATTACGATTCAGGTACAATTTCATTAATTAATAATTAAACTTTTTTAAGTAGTGACCTTGGACAAGTAAAATGTCATTATCAGATAAAAAAATGAATTTCGATTTCACAAAATTATAATAATTTGCACAAAAATAGCAACAATGAAAATATATTACGAATTACAAAAAAAAAAAAAAAAAAATAAAAAATAAATAAAAAATTTGTCTGATTAGACAGGCAGACGTTTCAATTAGCAACGAGAACAAGAACGAGTCTGCTTTAATGTTGATTATTTGGTTTTCAGATTAAAAAATATGTATGAATGTATGTACGTACGTACATAAGTGAATTAATATGTATTTGAAAAATTTGAATTTTGTTATAAAAAACGACGATTATCACAAATTTATAAAAAAGTTTATTGACATTAAAATATTAAATATTCTGGGCAAAATTATCTGCATATATTTATTTTAATAAATATGCAATAAGAAAGTAGATTATTTATAAACTAAATAGATTTGTCTCGTCTTTGGTCAGCTATAGTTTAATAAAATAGAGAAAATATTGTGTAAAATACAAACGGGAATGTGAAAACTCAAAGGTTGCATGTGCAAATAAGCGAGTTTTTTTATGATCATTTCTTGTTTCAAAGCACCAAAAACTTATAAAATACATGCATTTGCATATTTGCATTTATAAAAACAAGTAAACAAGCAGGTTTTACAAAAATACTTGTCATTGAGCTTTTAGCGGCCCCTGGGGGTCCCCATTTGAGAAATTCTGGTTTTAACTACTCGTTTTGATAATTTAGGCCGGGCTTTTGAGATGTGGAATAAGTTTAAACTTAGTTAAACGTAGTCCGAAACTCGAATTTTGATTTTATCTTTTGAGTATTTCATTAAAGACCAAACTTTTAAGCTAAACTAAGCTGTTCCGTCAAAATTTTGTATACGAACTTGGTAATGGCGTCACAAATCTGTTTTTAGATTAACTAAACCTAGTTTAACTGAAATCTTAAAACCTTAGCCTTCGAATAACTTTTTAGGACGTGGCAATATCATCATTGGGGTTTTGACAATAATTCATTAAAATTTTAAGTATTGAAGCCATTTAAATTAATTTAATTTTACAGTTCAATGCCATTTTCCATCGGAACGTTACTGGGTATGACATTGCGATAATTTGTAACGCTAAACAGAAAAAACAGAAAAAAGCATAAGTGCTTAAGTCGACTAAAGCTAAATTTCTTAATTTCGTTATTCAAAAGTACCACTCAAGCCCTAAGTATAAATTACTTTGAACGATTTTTCATAAAGTTATATCAAAATTAATTATCTTTTTATAACAACAACACAATAGTGGTCCTAGACAAGAGATATGTAAATGCTGCCCATGGGCGCTTTGTTATTTTCTTATTTACACCTTCTAAGTAATGGCAATGTATATCTGCAGAACTACAAGAGCCAAAGTTTCGAAATTATTTAGATACAAGCATCTTGGTTATCAAAAAACAACATCCGACAAAATATTGGCGGGATTGGAAAAGTGGGCGTGGCACAAAATATATCTATTTATATTTAAAGAACGGTTTTTATAAAACTTTCTGTTCTAATCACAACATGGTGAAAGATATATAAGATTTGCAATTTCAGTTTTCATTAAGAACTTTTTATTGCAACAAGTTTTCTTGCAAGTGCACTTGACAAATAAAAAATTTGTGTCAAATAAAGAAACAAAAAAATCGCAAGAGTACTTGCTCTCGTGTATCCATCTTCATTCCACTCTCTCTAATCGAGGCGGCAAAGTAACGGTTTTCGTTAATAATATAATATTGTATAATGCTAGGAACACAACTGGGACGAACGACGAATTTCGCCCTACACGACGAATTTTTTAGTAAAAATTCGCTGAGTAAATTCGTCGTATGAAACACAATAACGACGAATAACTAATTGAGAAAGTTGTTTACTGTTTCTGTAAAGAGAGAGAAATAGTGTGACCATATGAAAAAAAATTTACTTAAAAAATACAAACATTAACAAAAACACAATTAAAAACTATTCTTGTAGTTATCTACTTTGTATATTTATTTTAAATTATCGCATTTAAAAAAATAATTATTAAAGTAAAAAAGTAACTTTATATACTTAAATACTTGAAAACTAAAATCCAACATGGTCACCTGGTACTGATTTGTTCGTCGTTCGCCGGCGTATGAAATAGAAATAAATCTATTGCAAGGTCGCCGCGTGTGACGAATTTCGGCCGACGCCTTGATTGTGTGTATTTACATATACACAAATATGTTTTATTTTTGTCGACGAATATTCGCGGCCAAAAATTCGTCGTTCGTCCCAGTTGTGTTCCTAGCATTACTCGTATGCACGGTTGCCAGATTTGGCGATTTTTCATTTTGACGGTTTTTTGGTTCAAAACTGGCCCAATGACGATTTATACCCTAAATAAGACGATTTTTTAAATTAAAATCTTTGTACTTATATACAAAAGTTTTATTTTATACTATTTATTTACTTCTTAGATATTTGCGTTTATTTGATTGGCAGAAATATTCATATTTTTTGCGTTTAGACTACAAAATAGGCTTTAAATAAGCGAAATGAATATTGTGGCGTTTATTTGCCTTATTGATCCCGTTTTAAATAGGATAGTTTATGAATTCAGACAACAGATTTTTTTTGAAACAGGATTTCTGGTGATATCTATCTCGGCTTCCGTTCACGTGACAACCAATTTTTGGGAATTAAAAATCAGCCTATTTAGGATACATTGCTATTAGTGAGAAAACGATCTTACGTTTGGCAAAAAAATAGAATTTTCATACTAAGAAAACACTCTTATTTAGGATGAAAACTTTTTATAACAAATTTAGTGACAATAAAAAATCGAGCAATGGGACTTATCCATATAAAGCTCCTCTCTAAAATTGCTTTAAAACAAACAAATCTCGAATTGTTTTTTAAATAATGTTCGTCATAAAGAGCTCTTATAAAAAGGTTTACCTCAAAACTATGTCTTTCTGGGTCCATGATTGCCTATGGTTCCCAGATAAGTTACACTCAAGAAAAATTGTCTGTATATGTTGGATATCAATTGGTCGGGCCTGACTTTCTATTCTTATTTGATTCTTGTGTTTTTTTATACCCTCCACCCTTGATACTAAGTTTGTCATTCCGTGTGAAACTTTTTTATTATTCATCTCAGACCCCATAAAGTATATTCTGGCTCCTTGACTAATTCTAAATCGAATTAGCCACGTCAGCCTGTCTGTCCGTCTGTTGAAAACGCGCTCACTTTCGAAAAATTCAATGAAAACTCATGAACAAACTTGGTATCAAATTGCTTGTAGTTATCCTCAACAGTTTGGGATTAAAATCCAGCAAAATCGGTTCAGTAAGATCAGAGCTATGAATCAAACTGTGGAACCACCACCTTAAAAAAATTATAAATTTGTTACAAAAACTAACATAAATGGTAAAAAACTTTTTATTCGACGCGCACACAAGCAAGCACTGTTGGAGAAGATGAAGCAGAGCAAAGCGGCCGGCTGGCTTTGAGACACATTTTTTTGTTTGAATAATTTTTGAACGAAGTCTTATTTATACACACAATGTTTTTCTTCATCACTCACTGTTGCTGCATCCTTTCCTTTGCTAATGAAGAAGAAATTTAACCACAAACGGCGACAGGCCGACTCGATATGTTTTTCGTCATCGTTCTACTTTTGTATTTGATGTATTTAAGTGCAACTTTTTTTTACCTGTTATTGTTTTTGTTGTTTTTTTAATACAAACCTCGTCACGCTATTTTATCATATTTCCTATTGCTGTACTTTTTTAAAGCGTCCAAAAATAGACTGCATGTATTTTGCTTACGATCAAATAAAAAAATGCAAAAAAACGACAACATTAAAGTTTCAAAATTATGAAAACTTGAAACCAATAACGCGTATATTATATTTTTGAATAGTTGTCAACATTTTTGTTAGTTAAATAAAAATCAAACAAATATATTAATTGAATCAGTAAACAAATTTGTAGAAATTAAAAAAATTCTCAAACAGGCGTTTGCTTGAAAATAATTCCCCAATAATTTTTTGTCTGTAAGCCCCATATAAACTCTAGTCCCTGAAAACAGTTTAGTACAGTACATTTCGTGATTATCGTGCGATGAAACGTGTCTAAAACCGAAGCAGATATATATATATTACGGTAAAATTTCTTCCAAACTTAGCTTCATATGGCTAGAAAAAATGTCATGCAATTTTGTGGTTTACGGTCATTAATTTTCCTTATATTTATTTAGCAGCCTACTGAAATTCAGTGTAAACGCTAAAACTAATTTCACCACTGTATTGAAATTTATTATTACGAATCATGATATTTTACTAAGTCAATAATTTAATATAGGTCTAAAGCGCAACCACTTTTAATTCTGATGTTTGTTTTTATAAAGATAAATTAATACTAAATATATATCACATAGATATCACTTCTGAAATATTTGAACTGTCGGTGTAGGGCATCAAATATTCGGCGCAGCCGAATATAGCACTGTAACTTGTTTCTTTTTTTGCAAAATAGTTTATCACTTGATATCTCAGAGAATTAATGCATACAAACAGATTTGAAATTATTCAGCTCAATATCCATTCACAAAACTTTGGGGTTTTCTCAACTACATTTAATTGTTAAAAATCTTATTTCGAATTAATTATAATAGAATTGTTTGTAGTTATTGAACTCTAAAATTTAACTAGTTCTTTAAAAAGTAAAGGTTAAAAAATATTTATAATAAAGAAGCCAAAACATGTTCCCAGTTTTTTACTACCGTCGGCAATCAATTAATGCTCTGACGTAAAAACTATTCTAATGATCTTAAGAATACATAAAAACATGTTTAAATAATTTAATTTAGAATTCACTATTTAAAATATGTAAATTCCTACAGCATGTGAAAAATCATAAAATCTTATTGCAAAAATTTACGATACGATTTGGCACTCTAAGTTTCTTCTTTATGATATTTTCTTGTTTGTTAATTAAAGTTTGAAAATAGTTTTATAAAGATAATGAGAAACACGCATTCATGTCCAAAACTACAAAAAAAGTAAGAAAAAAGTTATAAATAAAAAGTAAAAATTATAATTTTTGTTAATTGTTTTTTTTTTTTTTTTTGCAAAAAATCTTCAAGGTTAAACGCAATATGCATTAAATATGTTTTAAGTCTTTGCACAAATCACGGATTTAATTTTAGAAATTTGTGAAATAGTAAAAATAAACAAACACTGATACGCGCTAAAGTACAAATACTCAAAGACCTCAACTGATAAGAGCTCGTACGTAATTCCATTCAAAATTGAATTTAAACATCTGGTAAACAGAGTGAAACGCCCTACAGACAATATCCTAAGAATAGAGATTAGAAAATCGACTTTAGATTTATGCAAACACTGATATCGAATTTTTGTGTTTTGCGAAACGGATGAGTTAAATCACGTTGTAGATTGCCCAAGATTCTTTTATGATTGTTGCAACAAGGTATATGGGTAATTCCATGTCAAAACGACCAAGAGTGGGACACGATCCCTTCCGATTTTAATGAAATTTGGTGAGAAGGTTCCTTTTTTCTTATAAGGAACATATATGAACAAAAAAAAATTTTAAAATTTGTTTTTCGAAAGTTATGTCATATTAAAAATGTCATCACTTCGCAGAATTAGCCGAATGTGTTAGGCTTATTTATTCAATATCTCAAAAACTACTTGACATACGAAGATGATTTTAGTGTCATTTTAAAGAGAATACTTGGGGCTACCATATATTATAGTCACTACGCTTATAGTCACATTAGCTATATAGTCCATTTTATCTGTTTATTTTGCCACTGTTAGTTAATTTACTATAAAGTATTAACGTTATAGGCTATTTAGCGATATAACTATAAATAATAAAGTGGGGCAGGGACCAAATTAAAGAATTTTATTTAGCCGCAATATTTGTATGTTACAGCGCGTAGGATGCTCCTAGATGGGTCAAATGTATGACTAACCCCACTTTATTTTTTATTGCCGAAGTTCGGGTTTTTTAGTTATTTCAATAAACTAAACCGGTTTTGAGTTACGCGAATATATGCTGTGCAACCTCTTAAATTTTCGGAATAAAGGTATATCTTGAAGACAAGAGCTTACCTAAAAAACGGTTAGCACCACTGGATTCAGCGTCCCCAATTAGGGTAAAATGCCAGGGGTCGCGGCTAGTCTGTTTTTTGCAACTTGCACAGTGTACTTATTGCTCAAAATTACAATATTAAAATTCTATTTCAATATTATTTTTTTAAAGGTTGCGAAAGGAAAAATATCATATCTTAAAAAAACACCTCCTTCAAAGTTTCAGGATTTTTAAAGAACAGTTTGAGGTATTATATAAAAAAAATCAGCCAAATAAAAAAATAGGTTTTTGACTTAGTCCGTTTTTAAATTTAACATTTTGCAGATGTTACATTTTTCAAAAAGTATTTCCCAAGTATTCTCTTTAAAATGACATTAAAATCATCTTCGTATGTCAAGTAGTTTTCGAGATATTGAAGAAATAAGCTCAACACATTCGGCTAATTCGGCGAAATTATGACATTTTGAATATGACATAACTTTCGAAAAAAAAATTTTAAATTTTTTTTCGTTCATATATGTTCCTTATAAGATAAAAGCAACCTTCTCACCAAATTTCATTAAAATCGGAAGGGGTCGTGTCCCACTCTTGGTCGTTTTGACATGGAATTACCCATATGTTTTAACGATTTTAACCCCTTATCAATAACATTAACGGAGCAGAATATTGCTGTTTGACAGCAAGCCTATTATTGTTTGCGCCAAAAACATACATAGTTGTCGCATATGTTCAAAGCGGATTAGTAAGGTTCAATTGTAATTGCAAATATTTAAGACTTCATATTCGAGAAAAGTTTTTCTCTGGTAATTTTTGCAATGGAAAACTAAATGTTTTGTATCATCTTTTGTCTTAAACGAAATTTTTACACACAAATTGTATTTTCCGCGACCTTGAAAATGTCCTCATAGTTTAATGATTTGGGTGACCCGGTAGACTCGTTAATAGTGAGCTAGTATATCAGTGCGTGGTTTGCGGATTCAATTCCCGCCCGAGAGTCTGTCCTGCTTCACTAGAACTTGCTGCAGGTCTAAGTTACTATAGCTAGGATAATTAAGTTAGAATAAATATAATTTATACTTGTATTTGCAACTGTTAATATAATTAAAATAAAGTTTTTCGATTTCTAAAAATGTTAAAGATTTCGAAATATTTTGAATCTTTGTTAGCTGGTAAATAATTGAGTTATTCACAAGGTGTGCTATAATGTAACATTGTCATAATGTTCTTACATTCTACAATGGCTTAAAGATATTGTTGTTGCTTTGTAAACAAAAAGTGTCTTAAATAAATAGAATTTTGCTTGCTATGTTTATTGTGGTGTCGTAATTAATCCGAAGAGACCTGCGCTGAACGACCCAGCCGCATAAGTTTTTGTAAGCCGTCGCCGTTGATGGCAAAATTTTATCCGGCTAACATCCGAATTTTAACTGCGGCTTGCAATTTTTGCAACAAAACACTTGCGGCGTCAAATTAGATCGGCTTAGGACTCTGCTGTTTGGTTAACAAACAAAATAAAATTTATTTCTGATCTGCGTCTGAAAAATAGTCAGGTAAGATCTAATTTAATTTATTAATTCATGGATTAGAATTAAAAAGTATATTTATTTTTCGTAAATATTTATTTTATATATTTGTTTTAAATCAACTGATTTAAATTCAAAATAGCACACTGAATTATAAGGGGTCGTTCACCACAGTCGTATTTTTTCATGTTATTATTTTAAGACAATTATAAGGGGTCGTTCACAACAGTCGTATTTTTTCATGTTATTATTTTAAGACACATGACTTTATGACACCTTGTGAATCCCTCAAATGTAAAGTAATTGCTAAGACACGTTTATTCTTAGTTTTTACCGATTACTACACAGAAAAAATTAATTTTAATTTTTTAATACGAAAGTCGCATGTTTGAAAAAAAAAAAAATTTTTTAATTTTCTGCGATGACGATTTTTGCGGTATTGATAAAAAAGGTTGTAGGTATAGCTATTGAATTTTAAGTCAATAACCAAGTTTGTTGAGTCAATAAAAAAAGTAGTTGCCCTAAATGATTTTTTTCAACAAAATATTTACGTGATTTGTTACAAAAATTGTTGAAATTGATGAATAAATCAAACAAAATGCTTATCGAATCTTTATTTATTTCTTGATTAATTATGATGTAAAACTAAAATGTATTGTGGGGGGAATAAGCTAGTTCCTATGCGCTTGTCGCTGGTTGCATAGGCCAGATCATCAGGAAACCTTTTTTCAAAGATTTGGAAAAAACTAAAGATATTATACAAAAAAAAAAACTGTAAAGCGAATGAGAATTACAAATGGAAAAGAGTTGTAAAAATACTGTATGTACTTTGATTAAAATATTTTTTTATTGAATATGAAGAAATATTTAATTATTTCATTATTAAATATGTTTTATTGAGTGCTATATTGCAAAGTGTAATTTTGATAAATTTTTTCGTTGAATCAAATAAAAACTTTGTTGGCCTTAAATTTTATGTTTAACAAACTGTGTTGTTAAAAATTTTCTTGAAATGTTTTTTTCTGTTTTAATTGATTAACATTACAAAAAAATTCCAGATTATTTAGATTTTCAAAGAAACGTGAAGATTAATAATAACACTGGTCGGCAAAAACCAAAAAAAAAAAAAAAATTCAGGAGCAAGAATTTTGTTATATGATTTTAATTTACTTAATCGTGCTGAATCCAAATCCGCTTTCAGTTGTTTTCTATTACGTCAAATTTTTTATGGGCGGGAGTAATAATTTTCCCGAAATTAGACGAAATATCCATCTGTCTCAACTCGTCGTCGTTCCGGCCAATTGGGCATTTCTGAAGATGAATACGTACAAAATCCAAATTATGCAACTACTTGTAGGTCTAATTTTGGCCACCCCGTAGCTAAAGCCTTTTTAAGTTTACTAGTTTCAAAGGTTTCTGTGCCTTTGTTCAACATATTTTTGCTATTCTATAACCGAACCTCAAACACATTTAACTGAGCTGTAGCGTACCCAAACAAGATCCATTTGTATTTTAAGCTCAGACTAATTCAATAAATTTATTGTCAACATTCCCATTTATAAACCGGGTATGCTTTCGTGTTTGTCCAAGGCCACGTTGAACAAATAATTCGGCAACTCATCGTCATCACAAGTGTTGCATCATTAAGTAGAAAATTTACAAAAAAAAAAAAAAAACATTTTTATTTTTAAATTAAATACTTCACTGTCAGCTTTAGTTGAATTAGAAATTCTGTTTGATTTTTATTTATTTTTTGCTTTTTGCATTTTACTAATTTATAATAATTTGCATTAATAGACAGGTTTTATTTCGATTTCTAAATGGTTTTTAAGTGTATAACAATTGATATCCGTGAAATTTGTACAAAAATGAACAAAGGAATTATAAAAAAGTTAAGAATGAGCAAATTAAAAAAAAACTCTAATGATGTTAAACAAGTTCTATATTTTCGAATTGTACACAGGTTTAATTAACTGCACGATAATTTTAATACTTTAAATAACAATTTTTGAAAGGAATATTCCCAAATGGATGGGGCCTCCGTAAAAAGTGAGTGAAATATTTGAACAATCAACAAAATATTGAAGTATGCGCATATTTAAAGTAAAATAATTGTTTTGATGTTTTTAAATGTATTTAATAATGTTTAAATAATTTAAAATTGGATTTGTTTTAAGAACATGCTTTGACAAAAATTCAAAACAATTTGTCATCATGAAATTTTGACATTATTTCACCTAGTTTTTACTGAGTCGAACTGAACAAATTTTTATCGCACAGGGTAAAAGTGAGCCATTAAATAGATTACAAAATATAATAGATATCCTGTAAGTTTTAGTGCGAACCTAATGAGTTTGAGCATGGCTTTCATTTTGTATCCGCATCAGTTCGAGGTATCTGTTCAAGTTGCCCACAATTATTGGCTATTATACTAAAGCGGCCCATATATTGCAATATTATTGTATATGATATCCGCCATATTATTTCCATTTTGTCATATATTATGCAATAAGTCGCATAATAGTTTCCTTCATTCAATAAAATGATGAACATAACCTAAAGAAATAACATAAACAGCATTGTACAATGTTGCCAACACATTTCACTCTCTTTCACATTTCACAGTCTTTTGATTGTTGCCACTATATTGTGTCACCTTCGAATATCACATACACATTGCCGATATTATTGTAAGATGCGTAAAATTGAACAACTTAATTGCTTAACGGTTATCACGATGGTAATTATGCAAATTTGCAATTTGTAAACACAAAAAACTTCTGGCAGCACTGTAAAAGATCTGCATTTGTTTAGAATTATACACAAGCATAATAAAATAAATTTTTTCTTTTTAAATTATTTAAATTTAACTCTCTTTTTATACCCTCCACCACAATTAGTTGTGAAGAGGGTATATTCAGTTTGTCATTCCGTGTGAAACTTTTTTACTATTCAGCTCAGACCCTATAAAGTATATATATTCTGGGTCCTTGAGTAATTTTAAGTCGATTTAGCCATGTCCGTCTGTCTGTCCGTCTCTCCGTCTGTCCGTCTGTCCGTCTGTTGAAAACACGCTCACTTTCGAAAAACTCAAAAGAAATCAACAAACTTGGTGTCAAATTGCTTGTAGTTATCCTAAGCAGTTTGGGATTGAAATTCAGCAAAATCGGTTCAATAGGATCTGAGCTATTAATCAAAATGTAAAACCACCACCTAAAAAAAATTGATAATTTTGTTACAAAAACTAACATAAATGGTGGAAAAATGCACAGAATGATATAAGATTTCGCAACAATTCGTTTTATTCAACTGGAAATCACGCTGTGAAATTTCGTGAAGATCCGTCAATAATTTACCCTAGGCCCCATATAAGCCCTACTCCCGGAAAACAGTATATTAAGCCTAAAACCCTAACTAACAATGCCATCATTACAAATTTTGGCAAGTCACAGTTACATAGGACTAGAAATTAAACTGTTAAGTTTCGTGAAGATCGGTCCATAATTTACCATAGGCCCCATATAAAACCTACTTCCGGAAAACAACTTAGTACGCCTAAAAACGTAAAAAATAATGCTATCATAACAAAATTTGGTACACCAAAGTTTTATAGAACTAAAAATAAATCTTTGAAATTTCGTGAAGATCGGTTCATAATTTACCATAGGCCCCATATAAACTTTACTCCCTGAAAACAACTTAGTACGCCTTAAAACGTAAAAAGTAACGCTAGCGTAACAAAATTTGGTACGTTACATTTTTTTAGGACTAGAAATAACACTGTGAAATTTCGTGACGATCGGTCCATAATTTACCTTAGGGCCCATATAAACTCTTCTACCGGAAAACAGTTTAGTACGCCTAAAACCGTAAAAAATAATGCAATTATAACAAATTTTGGCTCGTCACAGTTTAAAAGGACTATAAATGATACTGTGAAATTTCGTGAAGATCGGTACATAATTTACCCTAGGCCCCATAGAAACCCTACTCCCGGAAACCGGTTTAGTACGCCTAAAACCATAATTAATAATGCTATCATAACAGAAATTGGTACGTCACAGTTTTTAAGGAAGAAATAACACTGTGAAATTTCGTGAAGATCGGTACATAATTTACACTAGGCCCCATAGAAACCCAACTATCGGAAAACAGTTTAGTACACCTAAAACCATAATTAATAACAACTCGTCACAGTATAAGATAATAATAACAAATAGACATCATACAGATATTACTCCTTAAACATTCGAACTGTCGGTGGAGGGTATCAAAGATTCGGCACAGCCAAATATAGCACTCTAACTTGTTTTTATTAAAAACCATGAAAATGCTCAATTTATAAGTTTCATTATATTGTTTACATTTGTTTGCAACTATTGGCTAGTTCACCCTATTATACTTTGTATTAATACATGACAAAAACTCAAGTATTGTGACAAAGTGTGATAGTGAGAATGCAATGTGTCACGAAAATTATAAGTATTATGAAAAAGTTTGACATCACATACGACTTCATCGTTTTTTGAAAAATTTCAAAACAATAGTACTTTTCATTGGATCAGGGTTGCATTTTATTTCCTATGTGAGTGTTAATACTTTGTGTGATGGTGTGAACACAAACTGTCGTGTTAAATTAGATTTTTTGACAGTCGCAACAAAACTCATTAGATTTCTATCTAACACTGTATTTTGGAATACGTAAGTCTTGTGAGATAGTGAAAACTAGCCTTAAGCAAATATGCACTAATAATTTTGCCCCTGGCTCTTTTGGTACAAACGCAGTAAAATAGGGCAAATTGGAAATACGTACATTTTGTTGTTGTGTTGTGCAAATGTGGGTATTTCCACTACCCATTGTGATTTCCCCTTATTTTATACTATAAATTGGTTTACTGGTGCAGATTTAATTAATCTTTTAATGCATATTAAAATTTTTTAATTGAAATCAATTTCTATTTTTTTCTGTATAAGATATCCTTGTTATTTGACACAAATCTCGATGGAGAATTGACGTAAATTATTTATCTTCTCCTTGTACAATGTGTTGAGAAATGCATAAACTTTGCGATGTAGCAGCGGTAAAACATTAATAGTAATTTTTTCCTGGCGGTTCTAATAGGCCCTGAGGTGTTGTTATGTAAGAACTCTATAGGGATCACAAGAAAACAATGTATAAATGGAGGGGTAAAAATTATTTTTCCCGTGCAAAATTATTCGAACAATATCATGTTTACGAAATAAGATTTTTATCGCATTTTGCATCACCATGCATCACAAAGGAATCGCTTTAAGGACCCAAGTGAGCCGTCCCCTTGTCGGCTGCCCGTTGAAAACCATATTGCTGACGTCCTTAGCGACTTAATATGAACGCTCTGGGGGAAACTTGTGTCAATTGTTCTCAAAGAACTTATCCCGTGACCATTCAATACAATATTATGATAAAAAAGAACGAATTGTAATAGATGAAACCAAGACTTGTTCAAGCGTGAATCTATTCACGATGATTTCCCAGAGTTAAAAATATTTGCTGACAATTCCTTTTATTTAGAAAAATTGATCTTTAAATATGCAAAATAATTGAAGTACGTGCCAATGGACATCACATCTGACTGCAAGTGCAAAAGTCAAGGAAATTTATTCTAGTTTCAATTTTTTTTACTAACACGTAAAGGCCACGTGGATTTGTTGTTATTCCAGTTAATTTTATGAATCATTCGTACAAAAATGCGAGTATGTACATGGAATTAAGTGGTAAACCAAAAGGGACAAACACAATGTTTATGTTGTCCACATTTTTTTTCTTCGTTTCTTTTGCATTTTTTTTTTCTTCTTTATTTTTTGTGATCGAAAAGGCGATACAAATGTTGCAACATTTTTTACTGAAGATGTTTTTACTAGTGTTGTTACGAATATAAATTTTTAATATTCGCGAATACGAATCGCTGCGCCAATATTTGCCGAATACGAATATTGAATCTGAAGTTTAGAAAAAATTTCCTGTTTTCGTCGATTTCAGTTGGGGAAAAAACTGCCACACAATGGCATTCCAATAACTGAATTATCATGAAATTATCATCTTTGCACCTCCACTTCTGAACATTTTAAATCTTATGACTAGGGATGCGATTTCCATGCAAATGCATGTTTTTTGTCGATAGTCTAAAATCGATGTCGACCAATTATCTTTTTGAATCATTAAATTTGCGTTAAAATGGCATCGATTTGTTTTTGCATATTGTTGCATATTTTGGTGAAAATGCATATATTTGCATATTTTGGTTTTAAATGCATATTTTTGCATATTTTAATAATTGTTTAATAATTGTTTTGAGCTCTGCTTAAGATACAAGATTTCGACAAAAGATCCTTCAAGGAAGGAAAATAGCCCGACAAATTAAAAAAAAAATCCAAAACGTGTTGCAAAAAAAATACAGGATTTCAAAAAAAAATCAAATTTCAACTATTTTTGATCTGGAATCAAATGTGGGATCTGAATTAGAAAATTAATATTCTCCAAATGAATTGGCATCCTTCAAGTATGCTTAACTTCGGCTGACGTTGAGAGATCATTTTCTATGTACAAAAGCTTTTTAACAGACAAAGGCTTACTTTTGATAACATAAAAAAGTATTTATTTGATTATGCAAACAAAAATTTAAGTTATGTAGTTATTTAAATTATACCTTTGAATAACAGTAGAATTTTTTATTTTGTTTTAAATAAAATAAAAAAACAACCGCTTATTGAAAATGGTCAATTTTTTAATGCATATTTTGGAGTTTTTAGTGCATATTTTCGATTTTTTAGTGCATGAAAATCTCATCCCTACTTATGACTAACATTATTATTATGTAAAGGCCATAAGCACTGCTACCCAAAGAATCTTTTGTGCAGTCCAAGTGTTTACTGAAGTAGAGTAAGGCTACATGTAAAGCCATTTATTTTACACAGTGAGAGATTGCATGCTTCAATTTAAGTATTTTAGATCATTTTAAGGAACTTAATTTCGCTTAACAGTGTGACCAAATCTTTAAATTTTTTTTAACAGCTAAAACTTGCATCAGACAATGCCATAAAAGGGTTAAAAATGCTAAAGTTTTGTTAAAAATTTATTAACAGTATGAAATTTTATTAAAAGCTAAAAACATATTCGCAACTCATTTTTAACCAAATTAAAATTGTTGGTAATATTTTAACAAATTTAACGCAAACTATTTTATTTCTAGTCCCTATGCTCGTTATAGGATCGAGGGGAATATATTTATTTTACTTCTATGCTTTGCTCTGAATTAAAAGATTAAAGAAAGCCATATTTTAGACCAGTTAATTTCTTTCAGTTTAAGAAAAGTTGGAATTTTAAAATCAGAAATATCTATTGCGCCCAGGCTTCTTTCAGATTTCATGTTTCTCACTATGTTTGTGCTTGTGTTAATAATTCATATACATACATATATTCATACGCTCACATTTGTCAAAAAATTTCAAATATTTGTTTGCCCTTATCTGAACACTAACTGGCGTCTTCATAAAAAATAAAATAGATTTGAAATGTATTTTAAGAAAATTTTGCCTTAAAACACATTTTAAACTTGTTTTATTTTTTATGAATACGGCAGTAAATATTTTTGAGGGGCAAACAGAAAAACCGCTGATTTTAGGCAAACAAAATTATTTGTCAGCAAATAAAAGTGCTCCTAATGTGACCAATCAATGTCAAATATTTTCCTTGTTTATGGGCAAATAAATATTTGTTCTTACAAAAATTTTGTAAGATCATACAGCGTCGAACAAAAAGTTTTAAAATAAAACAAGTTAGAGTGCTATATTCGGCTGTGCCGAATCTTTGATACCCTCCACCGACAGTTCGAATGTTTAAGGAGTAATATCTGTATGATGTTATTATTATCTTTAACTGTGACGATTTGTTATTAATTATGGTTTTAGGCGACTAAACTGTTTTCCGATAGTAGGGTTTATATGGGGCCTAGGGTAAATAATGAACCGATCATCACGAAATTTCACAGAGTCATTTCCAGTCTTTTAAAACTCTGACGTACCAATCTCTGTTATGCTAGCATTAATAATTATGGTTTTAGGTGTACTAAACTGTTTTCCGGGAGTAGGGTTTCTATGGGGCCTAGGGTAAATTATGTACCGATCTTCACGAAATTTCACAGTATCATTTATAGTCCTATAAAACTGTGACGAACCAAAATTTGTTATGATTGCATTATTTTTTACGGTTTTCGGCGTACTAAACTATTTTCCGGTAGTACGGTTTATATGGGGCCTAAGGTAAATTATGGACGGATCTTCACGAAATTTAACATCCTGATTTCCAGTCAAATAACACAAATTTTTGCCAAATCTTATTTCATTCCGTGCCTTAGCACTTTATGTTATTTTTTGTAACAAAATTATCAATTTTTTTAGGTGGTGGTTCCACATTTTGATTCATAGCTCTGGTCCTACTGAACCGATTTAGCTGGATTTCAAGTCCAAACTGCTTAGGATAACTACAAGCAATTTGGCACCAAGTTTGTTCATTTCTTTTGAGTTGTTCGAAAGTGAGCGTGTTTTCAACAGACGGACAGACAGACGGACATGGCAAAATCGACTTAGAATTACTCAAGGACCCAGAATATATATACTGTATGGGGTCTGAGATGAATAATAAAAAAGTTTCACACGGAATGACAAACAAAATATACCCCCTTCACAACTAATTGTGGTGGAGGGTATAAAAATTGAGAAAATTAATCAAATTTTTAATGACGAAAAAGCATATTTTTGTAAAAAATTTTCCTGTGTTAACTCTGTTTGAAAGAGTTGCATGGTAAGTAGGATACAATATGTTACAAAATACATTTTTCTTACGTTAATAAACAATGTATATAATACAGCTTTAATATACGAATCTATGTTACAATTTATGCAATCGAAGCATGGCGCATCTGTATTTACAGAGTTCACCCACTTTGGGACCCATTATAAATCATGGAGCCGCTAAAATAAAATTATGTTATGAGATTAAGATTTATATAAAACTTATTTGTACCGAACGATTTATCGACATTAACATCTTTTTGTCGCCAGTAAGTGATTGTAGGGAGAGAGTTTATATGGGACATAGAATCAATTTTGTACCTACCAAGAAAAAATTTTGACTAGACATACAAGCTATTGTAGAAATTATCGCCAAGACCAACATTTATAAGATAATTATAGCATTAAAAGCCATTTACAGAAGTGGTTATTGTATAAGAGGTATGGTAAAATATGGACCGATTACGAATAGGGTTAATATGTACTAACATAATAATAAAGACTTTGTTTTGGGGGAAATGTGAAATTATGGACGAATTCTTTTTACTCATGATAATTAAAACGTATACACCAAATTGCATTATATTATCTCCGAAATTGCGACCTGTACTTTGCGAATAAGGTTAACATGGACAGCCAGATGAGCGGACATTGTTTAATTGATTCAGAAATATAAAAGTTTTGGTGCCAAATTTGTTCTAGTTTTTCCAAGCAGTGTTGGATTGAAATCCAGCATAATCAGCACAGTAAATAAATGGTTATGGATCCAAATGTAAAACAATCGATATTTCTGTTACTAAAACTCACATAAAATGATGGGGGAATGCACCGAATGTTGTTACATTTTGCACAAGCTAGATAATTATGAAAAGTCCTCTTACAACCAAATTTCGTGAAGATAGTAGACCCACTGTATGCAAAACTTAGGCCCTCATTATGTTAATCGCAACGCAACGCCAAAGAATTACATTGCAAGCAAAAACAAAGTCATAAATATTTTTTAATTTTGTTGTTGCTTTCTACAGAAATTCTTATTGCGTTTTCAAATTTTTAAACGCCTTATTTCTTTAGAAAGGTTTTTTTTTTACATTCTCAATATAAGCCCGAAATGATTTTTTTTTTAATCTAATTTGAGATTAGAACCCACAATCTGGTAGCCCTATTTTAGTCAACTGTTTTATACAATGCAAATTGATTTATGTCAAAAGTTAGTTGTGTTTTTGAAATATCGACCAATGAAAGCAACAAATAAAATCCAATGTTGTGTGTTTGGTGTTCTTACTTGCTGTAGTATCGCCACCACTCTATACATGAATTCGCCTTGGCAAATATTTTTATATTTGAACACAGGGCAAACATGTTTTCCCATATTTTATTTGTAGCCATTTAATATCTGTTTGAACAAACAAAAATGAGCAAATAAATGTGCGTAGTGTGACTAGATAATAAAATTTTTCTTGTTTTAAACAAAATTTTAGGAAAACACAGCCAAACAAAAATTGGGAATATTGTGACTAGAGTTTTTTTTTCCCGGAGTTTTTCGATTCCCGGGAAAGCGGGAAATTTTTTTGAATTTCCCGGGATCCCGCTCCATATAAATAATACACAGTAAATTAAATAAAAGAAATCCTTAAATACTACAAAATTAATGATGATTAAAAGAGGAACTTGAATTATTATTACCTTACGGTTTTATATGTAAATTCCGTATTATTATTATGCTCTAGATACAAGATAAAAACTAAGATAAACATAACAATTTAATTCATAAAACAATAATAAAAACAAACACAAATTGAGGTACTCAAGATATGAGATCAAAAAGTTAATTCATAAAATAGATAAAATATTTTAAATAAATATATTAACATTTTTTAACGGCTTAGGAAATAACTTTCTGACACATTCAAAGCGCTTAGTAAGTCGTCAAAAAGTATATTGATTATTTTATTTACTAATTACCATGTTTCCGAAAAATTTCGTTCATTTTTTTTACCGAGGTTGGATAAATAGTTAAAAGTGCACCGTTGTAGAAGGCTTTTGATTCACAATAAGAAGCATTTTTTTTAATAAACAACGGGTATATCAGTCAAATGTATGTCAAGGTTCATGCAAAAAATAGCATCAACCTCTTACAAACCTTTTCATTTCATTATGTCTATCTGTAATCTTTAGGACAATTTGTTTTTCAAATTGTATGTTGTAGTATCTTACACGAGTTTCCAAAATTTTTTTTATTTCGGTTTCCCCGCACTTCAAGGGTATATTAACCAACACAAATTGAAAAAAATTTGTGTTTATTACCTAATAAACATATCGCTCCTTCATTGCAACATAGTCATATCTCAAAAAATCAAAAATTTTAAGTTATTTAAGCAAAGTGTTCCTTCATGCCTTCTCGTATTTTATCTCAAACTGAACCGAAGTTATAGCAAAATATATCTTTAAATCGGTACATTTTGAAAACTTTAATCGCATTTTGCCAAGTTCATTTGTTTTTGTAGATATGACTATGTTGCAATAAAGACTTGTCCATGGACAATTAAGCTTTACTACCTGCATCTTATTTTGAATTAATGTTCTTTATTAACTTTTCACTTCACTGAATTTATTAATTATCAACTGTTGCACTGCCTATTCTGCTTTAAGTAGATTTATTGCATCAGGAGACATTGATTTACGTATGTACTCACTTCTTGTAATTGATCTAATCGACAACCCATCCACAGATGCTTATTTTAAGAGAATAGAAAACTAAATTTCAAAGTATAAAAAGCTGTTTTCTTAAACTATGAGGAATTTTTTATTTCCCGGGATCTCGCATGAAAAATCCCGGGAAAGCGGGAAATATAATTATTGTCCCGGCAATTCCCGGGAAAAAACCCTAATTGTGACCGTACCTTTAGGTATTTATATTATTTTTTCTTTACTTTATTTTGCATAACTTTTCTCTTACAGTGTTTAACTTTCCACCCTAAATTATTGTATATCAAGCAAAACTCAAACATCTTTCTAAGTTTCTTTTAATATCTCATGCATTTTGGCAATATTTTCCAATTTACTACCTTTTACTTATTCCAATCCACTGCAACAAGCGCATTTCCAATTTGTTAAAAATTAATAAAAATTATAATTTTTTATTAAATTTTATTTTCGCTTTAATTTGGCGAATGATTACGAATATCGTAAGAAAGGCGAATATTCGAAGATACGAATAGGAATGTTCTTAACATCACTAGTATTTACAGAGAAAAAATTATGAATGAAGTGGAAAAATACTCGGTTAGGAATGCTAAGAGAATATATAGGAAGAAAAAAAAAACAATTTATGATAACTATTCATGATAATGATTGTTCTAGACGCTGCAAGTATGACTGTTTTGGTCTGTTTCGCTGAATGATTTTGTGGCAAGAGGGAGGGATGCCATTGAAATTTCTCATGAATTAAAAAATAGATAAAAGGTCTTGCGTGTATTTGCCTTGTGATGAAATAATTTCAAGTGGAATGATGAAATTTCTTTAAAATCTCTTCTGGTGAGAAAAGCTTTTGGTGTTTAGTTTTTGGTATCCTTGAAAAGAATATTTGTGTACGAACAAAAACAAAGACGGAAATTCCTTGAAGCAGGTTTTAATACAAAGACGCTCTAATAAAATTTAATGCGAAGTTGTGTGTTTCTTTTTTTAATAAGGGTAAGAGTTTTTTTTGATATTCCTAGATCAATCTTGTTCTTTTTATTATTATTGAAAGAAAAGAAAAAAAAATTAAGTTCACAATGAAATGTTTCAGGCTTTATTCTCTAAATATAAATATTCAACACGTGTTGATGTTTTTTGGTTGTGAATGTCCTGTTGTTTAAAATTTTCCCTAAGTGTTCAAAGCCAATGACCATTTCAAGGTTAAATTTTTCTTCATTACCTAAGGAAATATACAAACATATTGTAAACAAGATCTTTCTGGCAATCTCTGAGTGTGCTGCTTCCCAAGAATCCTTAAAAGGACTTTGACCTTTTCGCAAGATTTCGGTATTTTCAATGTCAAATTGTTTCTAATTGTTTTCATTAGAAACTTCAGTTTAGGTAGAAAAATATGTTGAAAAGATGTGTTTTTCTATTTTAGTTTTGATCCTTTTGGTTTTTTAACTCAAGAAATGGCAATGACCGTTTTCAAGGTCAATCTATTGTGTATTATATATGTATATGTATCTGTATTGTGTACAGCAATTTTTGGAAGATCCTTGGCAATTGTAGTTTTATTTTTCAAAATTTCTTAGGAAATTTTTTATTGTTTTTTTCTTTTTGTTATTGAAGAAGTTTTATGTGACAACAAAACAACATTGAAACCATTGGGTAATTTTGTGAGAAAATTTTTTTATATATTTTTTTTTTTTTTTTGTTAGAAGCATGATCGCAAAACAAAATTTTCCATAAAGTTTATTTTATGAAAAATTTATTTGCTTTTATTGCTATCAACAAATAAACATGTGGTCACCTTTTTTTCATAAATTTTATCCGCTTTCGCTGTGACCAACGATTTACAACCATCAACATTTATGGAACAACGATAAAACAAATCAATTTGATTTTGCCGATTCTCATTAACATTTTTAGAATACTATCAGTTTTGATTTATTCGTTTATTGACACAAAATTTTACAACATTATGTCAATAAACAATTTCAAGGTTAAATAACCAAAAACATTAATATTTGGTAATCATTCCCATTTTAATTAATTCAACTACTACAACTACAACAAACACAATCACTTAAAAAAAAAATAAATATCAAAAATGTTTTGAAAAAAAAGTAGAAGAGTTCATTGACGCATGCCCAACGTACTAAAAACAAAATATTTTTTCTTGTTATAATAACAAAAATAAATCATTGCCAATTAATTCCAAAGATATACTTATATATTTTTAACAAAAAAAAAAAAAAAACAAATGTAAACAACAAGTACATGCAAGATGCTCAACTTGATCAGAACATGAATCAGCAACAAGTGAAAAAAGGGTGTCTAAGCCGCTTTTGACAACTTTTAATACTCGTCAATTTTTATGCGAGCGGAGAGGAGATGTAAAATAAGCAGAAGCAGATTTTAATATTGGACCGTTCTAGGTAAATTTAATTTACTACGATTTGTTTACATTTTTGGATTTTAATATTTTACAGTTGCTTGCGGCTGTAATTACACTCTACAGGGCGGCTTACAAACTCTTAAGCAGATTAAAATAAATTTAAATATGTGATCTTGCAATTCCTTAATCGGAGTAAAATGAGTTGCTAATTATATTTTCTAAAAGTAAATGTGTGTTCGATACGATCCAAGATATTATAGATGTTTATATCTTCATAGTATGCACAAGAGCTTTCATTAAGCGCTATCTAACTTTAAATTTAATTATAACAAAATTTTAGATATAATCGAAAATTTAAGCTAGCCAATATGCTTAGAGCTTAGTCCAATAAGATAGGAATCAGAATTAATCTAGATAAAACATAGAAGATGCGTATAAGCCCCATACTAACTGACCCATTAAACGGTCTACTTACAAAGGTACACAGTGTAGAAGAGTCCCATGGAGATATAGCCCTACGTCGAAAAAGATGGAGACAACTAATAGACGGCCTATGCTCGGCGTAGAGGCAGCTCGTTATCATTTAACGACGAGCAAGGCAATATATATTAAGTATTTGGTATATTCCACGTTTTTGCGCAAAAACTATGCCGAATTTGACCGATGCCATGGGTTATGTTGGCTTTGAGGACTGCTGTGGCGCATTCGCATTAAACTGTGGCTAAAGAAAACACCACAATAAAAAGATTTACGAGACGAAATCGCATGATAGATGCAGTCAGTTCAAATGACCTCTACTTTAGATAAACATGCCCTTAAATCGTTTGTGCAGAATGTCGTTGGTGTCCATATCATATACTTGGGGCCCAAGAAGTTGTTAATGAGTGAGCTGACCCACTTGCTCCTCAAAGAAATAAAGATTAATGACTTCGCTGTACAGCGGACGCAATTTTTTATTGTTTTGTAAAACGGGCTTTGGCCTTTAATTAGTGCTTATCAACGTAAAAATCGACGGATAAGGTACTTCCATGAAGTACAATTTCTAAGTTTTAAGTTAAAACTCTTATTTTACACTTAAATCGAATTTAATACAAAAAAAATTTCATGAGCTAAAATTAAGTTAATTTCTAACAAAAATCTAGTTCAAACTTTTTTTGAGTGCATATTTTATTATTTTATCTGTCACTTTTACAAACAAGGCGGCATTCATACGATGACTTTTGAGACATGTCTTTTTTTATTTTTGTATAAAAAATCGCAACAAAAATAACATTTCATTCAATTTTTTTTTTTTGATAAAATTGTTCTTGCTATAAAATCGTAACGGTACCTTATATTGCGATGACATTTTAGGAGATGATGCAAGTGTTGCCAATAAAGTAATTTATTAAAAAAAAACGAAAATTTAAAATGATGTCGCTTACTTTATTTTCGCGGTTAGGGCACGATATGACAACCAATTTGACAGATGTTTATATAAATATACGACCGCTATCAAGTGCCTAATTTTAGAACTCCCTATTAAAAGAACCTAATTTGTTGAAAATCCGATTATTCCTAACACGTTAACAAAAATCTTTTACCAAAAACAATTTGCACAAATTGTTTACAAACAAATTTGGTTGAAAATTAAAATTTTAACAAATAAAAGTTTTTTCTTTCTAAAATTAAATCATAAAAGTTATAAGTTACAAAAATTGGTTAATAATAACACAAATAGGTTAACCACTAATTCAAGTATAATTGTTTGTCATGTTTATACTGGTACGGTCGTTTATCAACCCAACTAGCGGGTGATTTTTTAGCTATTTTCTTTTTGGCAACACTGGTTTAAACAGCTGACGCACGTTTCGTGTTTTGTTTCACTGTCAAACATCTTCAGTTTGGTGTATAATTTAACCATGAATCGTCTTACAAACGAACAACGCTTGCAAATTATTGAATTTTATTATCAAAATGCGTGCTCTGTTAAGAAAGTTCACGCGCACTTCTTGTGTTCAGCGACGAAGCTCATTTTGGCTCAATGGGTACGTTAATAAGCAGAAAAAGTCACAGCTTGGTGCGGTTTATGGGCTGGTGGCATCATTGGACCGTACTTCTTCAAAGATGATGCGAATCGTAACGTAACTGTGAATGGTGAGCGCTACCGTGAGATGATATCCAACATTTTTTTGCCCACAATGCAAGAGCTTGACTTGCATGACATGTGGTTTCAACAAGACAGCACGCTTAACAATGGACTTATTGAGAGGCGAGTTCAGTGAACATTTAATTTCACGTTCCGGACCGGTCAATTGGCCGCCTAGATCTTGCGATTTAACGCCTTTAGACTATTTTTTGTGGGGCTATGTTAAAGCTCATGTCTATACACACATGCCCGCTTCAATTGACGCATTGGAAGACAACATTGAAGCATTTATTTATGAGATACCGGCCGAAATGATGGAAAGAGTATGCCAAAATTGGACTAAGAGGATGGACCTTTTGATGCGCAGTCACGGTCAACATTTGCATGAAATAATCTTTTGAATTATATGGACTGTACTATCGATTCAAATAAAGATTTCATGAATTTTTCTGAATTTTATGTGTTTTTTTTTTCAAACTTTCCTATAGCTCTTAAAAAATCACCCGATATAACATGTTGCTCTTAAAGTTGTAGAGCTAAGGAATTTTAATATTGCAGCAAAATTTAAACGCTTGACTTTGTATTTGATTGGTAAACTCTCTTCACTAATACTTACATGCAGCAACACTACCACAGCTTAAAATTTAAGCATCACTGTGGTTCAAGAGCAAAATGTTTTTGTTGATAAACATTTATATTATTATGTTAGGTAAACATTTTATTATTATTTTTAACAATGACATGATTGTAGCCAACCAGGGTTGTCAGAAGTGGCGATTTCTCGCCAAACGTGGCGATTTTCAAACATGTTTGGCGACCTAATTTTTGATTTGGCGACATGGCGATTTTTTGGCGATATATAAAATAGTTAAAATCGCCAACTGGCTATTTTTGATGACCTATGAATTTGTTTTGAAATGCGTTAAATTCAATACTTAGAAATAAATTATTTTAATTCTCGTATTTTTATGAATGAAATTTCATTAAGTCTATAAACATTTTCACATTATACTTATATGTATGAGGAAATTTATTATCACAGATCAAATATGTTGAATCCTATCATACCTTTGGACGCTTATGAAACACAATGGAAAAAATAAGCGTTGGTTAATTGAAAGACAACTAAATAAGTTTAGGCCAACATTTTAAAGCTACAAGGATACGGTAGGTACGTAAAACTTTAAGGACTTTACTTTGGCTGTCCTTAATATGCAGTTATTACAACTAGTAATGCCTGTGTTGAAACTATGAACTTCACTAAAACTCGCCTTCGAATTAGAATGCAATAGGAACTTCTAGACGCGTTATTAGGAGTTATACAGGCATGTTCTGTAAATCACAAGATTTCAAATCACTTGTGATTTTGAAATCACAATTATAATTAATGGGTGATTTGAAAACCACAAAAGTTTTAACTTAGTTAAAAATGGTGGAAACAAATGAGCAAGTAATTTTAATCGGCGGCCACTTAGCTGACTGGTTTAAAATCACAATTATGAAAAAAGCTTTTTGTCCAGAACACATTTTTTGTGATTTCAAATAACTTTCACAAAAAGTGATTTTCAGAACATATCTGATAAGTTATATGAATGGGAATAGTACATGTTGCACTTCTTTAGTACTTTCGTTGAAATAGACAAATAGCGAGTCTTGACGGTGAAGCGTTTTAGATATATAATAAAACTGCAACTATTGTATATGGTGCATTTCTAATATTTGTTTAGTACTGTCGCAAAAAATCTTTTTTTGTTGCTGTAAGTAGACTGCTATAAATTATTTTATAGTAAACATCGTACCATTTTTGTGTTCACTAACTATTTTTATTTCGCTCGAAATCAAAATTAAGCGATTTTTTTTTAATTTTTGGCGTATTTAAGTGATACGGAACTAATTAAGCTTTTAGGATTTACAAAATTATTTTTAATAATTTAAAAAATATGTATTATATTGTCAAAAACTTGTAAACAAAGGCTTTGGCGATTTTGGCCATTTTTATACCCTCCACCACAATTAGTTGTGAAGAGGGTATATTCAGTTTGTCATTCCGTGTGAAACTTTTTTACTATTCAGCTCAGACCCTATAAAGTATATATATTCTGGGTCCTTGAGTAATTTTAAGTCGATTTAGCCATGTCCGTCTGTCTGTCCGTCTGTCCGTCTGTTGAAAACACGCTCACTTTCAAAAAACTCAAAAGAAATCAACAAACTTGGTGTCAAATTGCTTGTAGTTATCCTAAGCAGTTTGGGATTGAAATTCAGCAAAATCGGTTCAATAGGATCTGAGCTATTAATCAAAATGTAAAACCACCACCTAAAAAAAATTGATAATTTTGTTACAAAAACTAACATAAATGGTGGAAAAATGCACAGAATGATATAAGATTTCGCAACAATTCGTTTTATTCAACTGGAAATCACGCTGTGAAATTTCGTGAAGATCCATCAATAATTTACCCTAGGCCCCATATAAGCCCTACTCCCGGAAAACAGTATATTAAGCCTAAAACCCTAACTAACAATGCCATCATTACAAATTTTGGCAAGTCACAGTTACATAGGACTAGAAATTAAACTGTTAAGTTTCGTGAAGATCGGTCCATAATTTACCATAGGCCCCATATAAAACCTACTTCCGGAAAACAACTTAGTACGCCTAAAAACGTAAAAAATAATGCTATCATAACAAAATTTGGTACACCAAAGTTTTATAGAACTAAAAATAAATCTTTGTAATTTCGTGAAGATCGGTTCATAATTTACCATAGGCCCCATATAAACTTTACTCCCTGAAAACAACTTAGTACGCCTTAAAACGTAAAAAGTAACGCTAGCGTAACAAAATTTGGTACGTTACATTTTTTTAGGACTAGAAATAACACTGTGAAATTTCGTGACGATCGGTCCATAATTTACCTTAGGGCCCATATAAACTCTTCTACCGGAAAACAGTTTAGTACGCCTAAAACCGTAAAAAATAATGCAATTATAACAAATTTTGGCTCGTCACAGTTTAAAAGGACTATAAATGATACTGTGAAATTTCGTGAAGATCGGTACATAATTTACCCTAGGCCCCATAGAAACCCTACTCCCGGAAACCGGTTTAGTACGCCTAAAACCATAATTAATAATGCTATCATAACAGAAATTGGTACGTCACAGTTTTTAAGGAAGAAATAACACTGTGAAATTTCGTGAAGATCGGTACATAATTTACACTAGGCCCCATAGAAACCCAACTATCGGAAAACAGTTTAGTACACCTAAAACCATAATTAATAACAACTCGTCACAGTATAAGATAATAATAACAAATAGACATCATACAGATATTACTCCTTAAACATTCGAACTGTCGGTGGAGGGTATCAAAGATTCGGCACAGCCGAATATAGCACTCTAACTTGTTGATATTGAATTTGGCGAAAAAGGTCAAAATCAATCTGACAACCCTGTAGCCAACCATAATTCTAAATATTTTTGTTATCGGTGCCCATTCGAACAACTATGTTTGCCTTACGTGCGCCAATGAGTCACAAAAAACGCATAAAACTGACCAAAAAATCTCGCATATTTAGATTATATGCCCAATAAATTTTGCAAATAACGTGTGCAGTATTCGTTGTGTGCCGCATGTTTTGTAAAGTAATTTTGTCTTATGTTTTTGTTATTTCCACCTTTCGATTTAAATTCTACTTTACGAGTACATTTGCGATAAAGTCATTATTTAATAAACAAAAACACTTGTAATTATTTTTATTTTCTATTTTGCTTGTATTATTTGAACTTTTGTTTTTACTACAAACTTAAAAGAGAAAAAAATTATAAAACAAATCACAATAAAAAGTCTATTGAACTTGAAAAAAATATTCTTAAATAAAAAATTAAAACAAGTTTTTTCTGTTTTGTCAACAATAAAAAATTGTTAATTTAAAAATAGAAGTTGAAATAAATTAAATTTAAAATTAAACATTTTAAAACTTAATCAAACAAGATAGTTCTTTATAATTTAATAACAATTGTTTAAATCTTTTTTTCAAACTTAAATTGAGTTTACAGGTTGAATGAAAATAATTCAAACAAAGTTGTAGAAAGATAGTTAATGGAGTTTCTTGTTTTATGAAGACTCCGACTCCGGTACAAAAATCTCAATTCCGACTCCACAGCCCTGCATAAAATTACATAAAAATTAATCTTTGTTTGAATGTTATTTAAAAAGGCCATATATATTATTATTAAAAGTATTTAATACTCCATGGAAAGAAAATTCTTATAAATTACTATTTCAGCCCCGTAAAAACTATAGTTTTTTAACTCTGAGAGTATCATTAGTGTATCAATCGGCATTACTAGGGAAAAGTCGGTGATAGTAGGAGTAGAAGCAAGTTACACCCCTTACAATGCGAGTATTTAAAATTGACGAAAAATCAATTTAAAAGAAGAAAAATATTTTGATATCTGATAAACAACAATGCCCACAAAACGGAACGGGCTCTGCTAGCTTATTATATCGTCGGCTTAATATGCAAACCTGTTAACTCCATTTCAACAAAAGAAACTTTTTATTTATCCTATTTGCTGCTTAAGAGGACAACCAAAAATATAGTAGGATTTACACACTTTTAGATTCAAATTGAAGAAAAACTACATGCTGTGCTACGAAGCGTATCTCTTTCTCTACAACACGGCATCAAAATCTCAATTTACTTAAACACTGGATTTAGCAGGTTTGCATATTAAGCCGAAAATATATTTTAGGCTTTGTTGTTTTTAAATTAAACTGTTTCAATTTGATCTTGCTTGTAACACTGGTTCTGCTTATTGTTGTTTAAATATTTAGTTTTTTTTTTTTTTTTTTTTGCTCAGCAATTCATTCACATTTTATTTTTGGTCAGTGTTATATAATTTCGTTTTTAATTTAATTTATTTGCTTTTTTTAAGTGATTTGCATGAATTCCTTTGTTGTTGTTGTTATTGACGGCTTTTTGGTTGTAATTTGTTTAAGCCATTTTTTCACACGAAAAAGTTGTGTGTAAAAATCATGCAGTTTGTTATTTGTAAGACAACCTTTTGGTTTATTTTTATAAATTCCCTTTTAAATGAAAACAAAAGTGTTGATCATGTATTATGCTTTAGTTGCATTATATACATACATACAAACATACATAAATATGTATGTACAGGCAGAGAAAAAACATTTTCAATATGGTCACCTCCAACAAAACGTTTTCAACGAAAATTTTTAAACATATTATGGTTAAATTTAACCATATTATTGTCACCGGCAACCAGATTATGGTTAAATTAGTCCTTTATCAGGAAGCCGCAATCATATTATAGTTTCCTTTAAACATATTATGGTTAAATTTGCAAATAATTAGTTTTTTAATGAATAAGAGTTTATATGCCTCTTTTCTAAGAGCAACATGCTTAGGTTGAACAACAACCATGCTATTGTAAGTGTTAACATATGCTTGTTTTTTTTAATTATAATATGTTTTGAGAGAACCTTAATATGTTTGTGACTTTAAGATTAAGCACTTATTTAACCATAATATGGTTGCCGGTGTCAATTATATGGATTAATTAACCATATGCTAAAAATTTTTCGTTCAAAATAGTTTCGTTGGAGAGGTGATCATATTGAAAAACTCTTTTTTCTCTGGGTGTATATATTTTAAATTTTATTGCATTTTTGGTTGTTCCTCTTTTTTGCCTTTATGCAGTTTTTAGTTTGATTTTTGACCGGAAAGTGTTAATAAACTTTAGTTTTAAATGTTTTGTTTAATAATTGTTTGTTTGTATGCTCACTTTATAAAACCACGCATCCAATGAGTGATGTAACTTTTTTATACCGGGAATCACTGGTTTGTTGTTTTTCTTTTTTTTTTTATTATTTTGGTGTCTTTTTTCTTTTGTTATAATTGTTTTGACGGCCGTATGAGAGTAAAATGATACCGTAATTTCAAAATTTCATTTGCGTATAAAAAATCATTTAAAAATGAAGGACATAATTATTGTGCAAATTTATATAAATAGGGAATCTTTATGATACAAAGTCAAATATCTTCAATTTAATTCAATAAAGGTCCTTTATTAAAATAACTTTTGTCATGTTTTTGTTGTAATATACGTATCGGTGTTAAGATCACAGACCACACAGAGGCGTCACGAGACAGAAAATATTGGATTTTTTCTGTCTTTTTCTTCGAAAGCTGCTTTTTCGCCTTTTTGAATTGATTGCGACAGTCTACCAAAAAACGATTTCTTTCTCTTTCTTCGAAAGCTGTCTGTCCTCACAAATGATGTGGGCATTTTTCATACGTCACTTTTTTCATCTCTGTATGCTCGATTTCGATTTTTCAATTAGCTCAATAGAAATAAGTTTTAATTAGGGATGTGACCGATACATTGGCGTTACTTTAAGCTTGCCAATGGCGATATTCTACTGTCCATACGATGGTACTTCTTTAATTTTTTAGAGTTTTTTTTAAACAATTTAATAACCAATGATCATTTTTTGCATAAAGCCTGGTATTCTGTTCAACATTTCACGTGAAATGCTGTCAAAACGCATATGGAGAAACTTGTGCGAAATATCTATGAAATAATATTGATAGAGTTATACTCTGTTCATTTTGTGAAAAAGTTCCGAAATGTTTCTGGCAACATTTTGTTTACAACTGCGAAATAATGTAAGCTGCACTTATTTCACGTGGAATTTTAAGCAAAAGCAAAAAAGTATGAACTGATTATTAAATAAGAAATAAAAAATTTAAATAACACAAACGGTAACAGTTTTTTATCCATATTTACTTTCTTTTTTTATAAAATTTTTTATTAAAAAAAATAATTTTTAGTAAAATACATGCGGGGGTTATTTACATATGCAAAACAATGTCGTATACTTTGAAGGAACAAAAACGTCGAATTGTGCAAACTTGCAAGATAGGTAACATTATTACATGTCAAAATTTTCGTGTAAAATAAGCAATGTTGCTCAACATTTTTCACAAATTTGAACAGAGTACTAGGCTTAACAACCAAAATAAATAATATATTAAGAAGCAGAGTATACACTTAAAACAGAATAATAAATTATTTCTTTTAATTCTTAAGCTGGAGGTCTGCACCACGCGTTCTATGCGATTGATACTGTATTAGCCTTTTTTAAGACGCACTAATAGTAAATTTTAAAAAGTTATCGCAAAATAATGCGCTTCACAGTAAGACATACAGAGACGCGGTAAATATATATATAACATTTGAAGAGCCATGTCATTCCCTTACTACGAAGCAGGTTTGTAAGGGAGCATATTAAAAAATAAGGGTAAGAAATAATTCCGTGTGAAGAACTAATCCTTACATTCATAAATTTTAATATGCGCTGAATAAAGCGCTTTCTGTGTCAAAAATGTAATGATTCAAAGTGTGAACTCGCCATATAAAATTCTTGTTTTCCGTAGGCGCTATGGTAAGCGATACTCTTACATTTCTCACATACAAACTAGTCTACTTTTTTTACAGATTCATAAACGCATTAATATATTGAACGCAAGTTGGGGACCTCCAGCTACAGTACGTTTTACGGTTTTAATGTTTTTTCTCGCTAATATTTGCGAGAATAAAAACATCACTACAACACTATATTTTTTTTGATCCGCTTTAGTCACCTAACTGCAAAAATTATCCTTATTTCAAATTCTATGGTAAGTTTTTTTTTTAAAAACATTTTTTTCTATACATCTTTTCGGAACTTTGAAACGACGCACTCGATTTTGTTCAGCAATCCTTCAAAAAATTCTAAAGTACACAAGATTAAAGTCTTTCTAATATCACTTTTTTAATTAAGCTATTAGTTTTGGAGTTACTGAGGCACAAGTGGAAAAAACATTTTTTTTTTTGTTTAATTATAAAATATTTAAACTCAAAAAATTCATAAAAACTTTAAATCAACAAATACTTCTCAGTTTTAGTACTTCATCGTAAAGCTGCATCTTTTAAAAATAAGGTTAATTTTTTTTATGAAAATCCTTGGATAAATTCGTGTTTTATTCCCGATAAACTAAATTTAACATTTTTTATTGCAAATTTGCGTAGAGCAACATGTTTGAATTATTCTCGCAACATGTTGCTCTACCCATATTGCAATAAAAATGTCAAACTAAGGTTCGTTCAATTTATTGGGAATAACCCAGGCAGAAAGAGACAATCACAACTATCAACATCAATACAACGTACTGTTTACCAAATTTACAATGTTGTCACAATATTAAAATGATAACGCCAAATGTGCGTCTTCCGACTCTTCTTTTTAGTGTTATCACAGTTCTGTAAATTTAAATCTACAATGTTGGATTCACGAATTTAGAACGTAGTCACAACCGTCCTTCGACTCTTATTTTTAATATTGTTACAAATATAAATTCGCTAAATTAACAAGCTAAAATTTGTATATTTTCTAACCTAAAATAGTTTTTGTGTTTTCATTTTAATACGACACTATTAAATTAATAAGACTACATTTTTGTATATACAGGGGTCCAATCATCGCATACGATATCGAGCCAAATTGATCGAAATTATCCATATCTAATGAAATGTATTGAATTAAAAATAATAGCATTCGATATCGAGTAACTCGATATTACCTTTATTGAGTTTTCATTTGATACGTCAGTGTCTATCGTATGCAAAAAATTCGATAGTTTATTCGATACGATAGTATCGAATGCGGTGATGAGACCCCAGCGTTGTAGCGGTATAGAATTATTATAAACAAGGTATTAGGAACTAAAGGTTTAATTCTTGTATATACAGTGTTGTAGCGGTATAGTTTTATGAAAAATTAAAGTCGTATATTTGTATTTAGGGTGTTGTAGCGGTGTTGAATCTTATTTAAAAATGGTATTAAAAAACTAAGGTTGTAATTTTGTATCTACAGTGTTGTGATGCTACCAAATTTTTGGTAGAGTCACAATTTTGTATTTACAGGGTTGTGGCGGTACATAATATTTAGACGAGTCGTAATTTCTGCCTGGGAAAACACGAATTTATCCATGGATTTTCATAAAGCCAAAATTATTTGATTTCTTTTATATGCAGCGTTATGAAAAAATAATTAAAGTAAAGGATTAAAGAAAATATTTTGTAATAAAAAGGTAAAACTTTGTGACTAATTTGCGATAAAAAAACATCAAAACTAGGAAATGTTCTTTTTTTTTTAATTCACTAGGCTTAACCCTGCGAAGCTTTGCGCTTGTCTGCAGGAAAGAAACTGGCGGGAATCGAACCCGCAACCCCGACGCTGATAGACTAGATCACTACAGGCTATCCTACCGCGGGATTAAAACAGGCATTTTTCCATGGACATGGTTATACAAATTTGTTTTATTTCTCAAAGATGCAGCTTTACGATAGTACTATAACTGGGAAGTATTTCTTGATTTACTTGACTTACTGAGCGTCTTAATATGACTCAGCATTCTGCCCTTGGAGCGTTTGTGAAAATAATTATAATATAATCTGTGTAGACTGAGCCTCCGTTCATCCTTAGCTGTGGATCTGCTAAAGAAGTCTTTCAGTTGGCAACACTGACTTTTTTAAGCGTTGTGTTTTAAAAGCTTGTTATAGCAGTAATGGAAAATAATGTACAATTTTAATTATTTTTTTTTTAAATTAAGACTCTGTTGTTACCGTGGTACTAACGCGACTTATTCGGTAGAATTAAAAATTTTATTTTTGAATCGAAAAAAAACTGTTCTATTAAAGAAAATGTTAAAAATTTTAGCGCGTAATTTCAAAAATCAAAATTGAACCTTAACCAAAAAGTACCAAAAAGTAGTTAAAAAGAGCTTCCTTATAAAATTGTTTTTACGAGGGTGGACTAGATCCCTAAAATAGTCAACCAC
Organism: Pollenia angustigena; assembly: GCA_930367215.1. Lineage (NCBI taxonomy): Eukaryota > Metazoa > Arthropoda > Insecta > Diptera > Polleniidae > Pollenia > Pollenia angustigena. Next base: position 237,338,864 of record OV884059.1, read on the forward strand.
AAATTTTTGTAGAACCGATAATTTTTTTTTCAAGTTTGAAAATTTAGGAAATTAAATCTGTCAAAAAAGTTGCGAATATATGTGAACTGAAGCATTGTCTAGATGAATAAGCAAACTTGGTTTGTATGCGATGTACAGTACTTTCTGAAATGCATTTTATAATTTAAGCTAGCTTACGCACCATCAGCCTACGATCATCCAATAAAATTTTGTAAATTTTCTAAGCCGTTTCTGGCACGGACACCTTAACGGTGTTCCTATTGGCAGCTCGAACGGCTTTGTTCAAACTGTAAAACTTAATGTTTTATAGTCGTAACGAAAAACGTTGCCAGAATGAAGATTTTATCTTATTTTTGAAGATTTTTTGACCGGAATAAGATTTAAAGATTTTTTTTGTCATATGAAGATTTTTTAGTTTTAAAAATAAAATTTTTTAACTTTAAGTTTGTTTATGTTTTTATCTATTATCATTTTGGCAACACTGGTTTAAACAGCTGACGCACGTTTCGTGTTTTGTTTCACTGTCAAACATCTTCAGTTTGGTCTATAATTTAACCATGAGTCGTCTTACAAACGAACAACGCTTTCAAATTATTGAATTTTATTTTCAAAATGCGTGCTCTGTTAAGAAAGTTTATCGCGCGCTTCTTCCTTTTTAGGGTCAGTTTAATCGACCCAGTGAAGGGCCTATTCGGGCTATTGTGACTAAATTTCGCACCAAATTTACATTGTTGGACATTAAACCACCAACACGCTTACGTAGAGTGCGAAGTGAAGAAAATATCGTAGCTGTATCGGCCAGTGTTAATGATGACCATCAATTATCGATTCGTCGCCGTTCGCAGCAATTGGGCCTCTTAACAATGGGCTTACTGAGTTAGATGAATATTTTATTTCACGTTCAGGACCGGTCAATTGGCCGCCTAGATCGTGCGATTTAACGCCTTTAGACTATTTTTTGTGGGACTATGTTAATGCTCATGTCTATACACACATGCCCGCTTCAATTGACGCATTGGAAGACAACATTGAAGCATTTATTCATGAGATACCGGCCGAAATGTTCGAAAGAGTATGCCAAAATTGCACTAAGCGGATGGACCATTTGAGGCGCAGTCACGGTCAACATTTGCATGAACTAATCTTCATCATTAAATTATATGGACCGTACTATCGATTCAAATAAAGATTTCATGAATTTTATGTGTTTTTTTTTTTAACTTTTCTATAGCTCTTAAAAAATCACCCTTTACAACATACATTAAAGTTTTTTAAACCATGAGGTTTTTTATCAGCTTGTTGTCTATTGGTTTTACACACTCTTGTACCCATTATCTACCATACACAAAAATGCATCATTATTGCTGCGCATACAAAAAGAATCTTAGATAATGAAAAGAAAAAACGTAATAAGAATTCATATATTAAAGAACAAAAAAGTTCATCTATGTAGTACCAAAAGGTAAAACTAATGGAAGTTAGGAAGCGTTTAGTTTGAAAATTCGACATACAATGTTTATGATAATTTTAAAACAAAGTATATATACCATAAGTTCTTAAGAATATCTTTTAAAAGGTGTAACAACATTATTTTAATAACTAGTCCATTAGGAATATTGCTAAGAAAATCCACATTTGTTCGATATAACAACGGTTTCAAAAAATATAATACGTATAAACTTAAGAACACTTAAGATCTTATCTTCTATTTTAATCTTCTTGCCCAAAATGTATATACCTCTTATTTTAGCAATTAATTACTTTCAATGCAACTTCTTTTTTTAGATGGAATTTTTAACGATCTTATTTATTAGAAATTAAATGCATTTAAAATGTATTTTTAGAAAAACATTTATGAAAAATATAATTTAAAACACAATTTAAACCTACAATCTTATTTTGTATAGATACCACAAATATGTATGTATTTCAATTTAAATAGTTTCAATAATAAGAAATATGTTCTTAAAAAAAATTTATAACTTTTACCTTTTTGCCCTTGTTAAAAAAATCTTAAGATTTTTCTCTTCAAAATAAGATTTTTTTTTTCGCCAAATGAAGATTTTCCTTTCAAATCTACTGGCAACGCTGGTTACGAATGAGCAAGCTCCCCTAGAAAGGAATCTAACATTGCTTTATTTTTTAAATGAAAGTATTAAAATACGAATCGCTCACCAATTATTTATAAAAATAATTTTTTTTCCAAATGGCTTCAAAAAGTGCCCAACAACTTGGCACCTCGAAGCTTAAAACATACTAAGGTTTAATAAAGGTGCTTTTTTACTACTAACTTAAGGGCTTTGTGTCGAAACTCTTATATGTTTACATAGGGACTGAAATGTCAGATAGTTTTATGATGTTTTAAAAAAAAACAAATAAAAATGCAATTGCAATTGCGAGCATAGGTAAAACAAAGAACGACCATTAGAGGAAAGGTCCGCTAGATTGATTGCCTTTTGGGTTGAGAGTCAAATCCAATTTAGAACATTATCTAAAGTTGCAATAAAATACCTATATTATAGTTTCTGTTACTTTGGTTCCTTCAGAATGGTGCTAATCAGCATCACAATTCGTCTAAAATAACGTGAATACATAGATACATATGTCTATCTCATACGTTCAATAAAGTGGTAAAAACAACGAACTTTAGCCTAATAAAAAACTAGTTAAAGTTTTCCTACTTAAGTACAAACATTCAGTCGATAGTTATATCGATAGTAGAAAATATCGATAGTATCCCAGCACTACTTACTACACCATAGGAAAAACTTAAGGTAAAACACGTTCTGTATGCATGTATGTGTGGTAAAAAACCAAAAAGTAAATATAGCCTGCAAATAAAAGGACCAGTCCAAACACGAGTGTAAACAGTAGTCCACAAGGGACCAGGACTAGTCGAAAAGTAGCCCAAACGTATGGAAAACCCCTGGTCTATTTAACATTACGATGTCGTAGGAGAGGACCATATAACACACCTTTGGACCACTAAAAACAATGACATGGTCCATGCTTGCATTACATCGGACCAGTCAATGGAGTAGTCCATTTTATCAAAATGGATCAGGTGGTCCAATTTTATTTGCAGGGTAATTATACACATATATTTTGCTTATAAACAAAAAAAAACAAATATTGACATATTTAAGGAGTAAACCAAATAAACATCTGGCGACTTGCGCAGACCTAATGAATAGACCTTGGGTTTTATAAAGTTTTCTTAGGTTTCCACAGGCTTTCACCAAAGTAATTTTTTCACTTTTTTCACTCGTATTAAAAGTGCAATTTTTGGTAATTTTAAAGATGATTGAATTGATCATGAAGTTATTGAAATTGTAGGGGGTTTTTTTCTTCTGCCTTTGCTATCTTATGTCGCGGATTTATTGGACGTAAAAAAATTAATAGAAATTTTTATATATTAAAAAACTGTAGTGTAAATGAATTTCGACTATTTCCCTTGAAATTTTTTTTTGGCTTAAATGTTTCAAGGTTAAAGAATTTAGCATTCTTAACATTCTCTTTCTATCCTGTTCTTGACGTATATAAAAGTAAAAAACAAACAAGAAGAAACGAAAAACTTAAATAAATTGCGTTTGAAAAAAATAAACTTCTTTTTTGGAATTTAACTTTTTTCTTTCCTTCTGGAAGAATGTTTGTAAACAAACCTTTGAATTATATAAGATATTTGTGTTCTTCTTATTTTGTTTTGCAAATTTTTGTGTTCAAAACAAAATGTGAATGACTTTTAATTTATAAACAAGAAGAAAAAAAAAAGCTTAAGCAATAATTCTCTTTAAGTCAAGATCAGTATTCCTTTTGGTATTTTCTTAGAAAAAATCGTTTAAAATGTTGGACTTGTTAAGCAGAGTGCCCTGCCTGTTTTACAATGTCATTTACAATTCAGGAATTTGTTTTGTCAAAAAACTGTATTGTACAAATAAAAAGGAAAAAGTATCTTTGGACTTTATTATCGCAAAAGTCACAAATCATTTATTTCATTATGACCAGTGTGACAGGTTGTTTATTGTAAAGAAACATCGTAATAAAAATAAATTTTTAGGTATTAAAAAATAAAATTTGTTCCAGAATTCATGCAAGTTATCGGTTTGTTCCCATTTTTGGATTCTTTCTTCTTCTTTTCTCGCCCTAATTCGCAGCGAAAGTATAATGAAACCAAAAGTGATAATTCATGAGCTTTTGATAATCTGTTCTGTCGGTTTGGCTCCATTCGTTGTGCTCAACTTACTTAACCTTGACATCTTGTCAATGATGAGCTCATTCGTTGGTAAAATGCAGACAGAATTATTTGTAATATTTTTTTTTGAGTTTTTGTAGGTATTCAATCTTCTTTTGTTTGATGATTTTGTTTTTAATTCGAAGCATTTGGCGGTATTCAATGTGAATTGAAATTCTTAATTGTAATTTGCAATTTGATTGGATTTTTATATCGTTTAATTATTTGAATTGATCTTTGTATGTTTATAATTACGAGTGCTCTATTTCTATTGTCTATGTTTAAATACTGCAATTTTTTTGCTGAAATCGAAAATATTTTACAAATCTAAAAATTTTGTTTTTGAATTTTTAATGTATTTGAAAAGTTAGGGGCAGTCGCGGTCTGTGGCTCATAGCCCAGCCCTTTTTGGAACGATCTGTTTCATTTTCAAAAGCAAACTATTCCGGACTATACGCGATATAAAATATATAAACCTCCGTACCTACTTATATCAATCCAAGTACGGAATGCTTAATTCAATTACGGATTATTTAAGTTTTATTCCACCTTTTGTTTACAGAAGAACTCTTAATAATAAGATATCAGCAGCTAGTCCGACATGGGTTTCGTATGTATTCTACCTTAAACATTTTATGTGTTTTATTTAATAATTTTAACAAGTAGAATAGGGAAAGTTTTGCTTCTTATTTTACCTTTTAAACATAAAAATAATGTATGTTTTTCTTCTCGTAGTGTTGTTGCAGCTTCTACACAAGACAAGCAAATCGTTTTTTACCTTCTTTTGTAGCGTTGTTGTTGTTTCTACAACAAACTTTTACAAGCACACGTGTATTTACGCATATTGATTTTCGAAAGTTATCCCAATTTGGATTGCTTTAAGTACTTTTTAGTGTTATTCGTACTTAAATATTTAAGTACGACTTGTACTTAAAGTAGTAGAAAAAACTTAAATTTAGTACGAGTTTTTTATTTCTGTGTACCATTTCTGCCCATGGTGAAGAGTAAAAAAATTAAGAATTTGTATATTTTTGTTTACACTCTCATTGCTAAGTGTATTTTATTCCCTTGTTAATTTTTGAGAGCAGTTTACTCTTTTTTGCTTCTACATGTGTACTTATGTACCTTTATTCGAAGTCCTAACTACTCTGCAGTATGTATTTGGTTGTGACAGCTACACTACAGTATAGAGTTTGAAAATTTGAATGTGTGTTCAAATGGAATTATACAGGTATCTAGTACAAAGCTAAATATCTGTACTAACGAAAAAACTGTCATAGGTATTATAAGCTTTAACAATTTGTATACATATAGATGGGAAAAGGTTAATAGGGAAAATTGGGTAAAAATGGTTAAATACCCCGGTATTTACCCAAACGGTGGGTAATTTTATTTAATCAATGTTAGCTGCTCTCAAAAACACATACCTTCTTCACTTTAAGAAACTATACTCCGATTTATTTTTGTTGTAGTGCAATTTAACAAACTTTTTAATATAAACGACGTTTTTTTTTTTAAACAAAAACTAAATTAAAATTTATTTACAGTTAATGATAGTGTTTTATAAATACCCAAATAAATTTCCAAAAAAGGAATATACCCAGTATTCACCCAGACATCAGGTAAATGCCCGGTAGAATCACATCTATAAGTATACATAATTCCCAAATTTCGATCCCAATTGCTTTAATTTTTTTATATGTAAAACTGTGTTGTCTTTAGCGCAGACACCAACGTGTTTGTGATTTTTCTTAAGGCATTTTGTTGTAGTTTGTGAAGCCAGCACATTATTAACTATACTATTATTGCGTTTGACAATAATATTTTTAAAGATCAAAGACCTCGTAAAAATCTCGGTTCCTTTGAAAAAATAATACAAATTTTAAACATTAACAATAGAAACATGCGTAATATCAAATTATGAGCGTGTGCCAACAAAAAACCGCCAGGTTCATCGAAGATGTTGTTTTGTGATTTTATAAAATGCGTGAGCACATTTTGCCAAAATTACGAAAACAAAGCAGTAGTATAACCCATTGTTGGCATTGGTACTTAGAATAGTCAAATAATCTTTAATATCAGTTTAATAAAACCTGTTTTGTTCATTCATAACGTCGGTTGATTATTTAATTGTCGTATGTGGATACAAATTACATACGACATACACACAGAAAAAAATCAATGTAAATTCGTTCAAAACAAGATGGATTTTACATTTTTCAGTAGTGATTTTGCTTCATTGTTATTTCATGTTCATTTTACATGATTTTACAACAACTTGCGAACAACATTTTTTTCTTTTAAAATAACTATAATTCATGTTGATTTAACATTGCAGTAATGTTAGAGCAAAATGTCATTTATATTGAAATAACAATCCGAATCACGTTGAATGAAAGTTATTTCAAGTTGAAACAACGTGAATTTCATGTAGAATCAAATTGGTTGGAGTGTGATATAACACTGTGAAGACAACATATGCATTTATTTAAGAATAATTCAAAACACTTACCCCTGTAACACATGATTCACTTATTTTGTATCTCCTTTGTTAACAAAAGCATCAGCAGATTGGCGCGATATGGTTTTCGTCATAATTCTACTTTGAAAACTTGATGTACTATTTAACTAAATAATTTTAACTAAAAGAATACGGGAATTGTCTTCTTTTTATAACATATTTTAACATGAAAATAAGAAAAATGTTCATACTTAAGTATGTGTACATGTTAATTTAACAAGATAAACTTTTGATTTTAATATAAAACCGGTTTTTATGGATTCAATATTGAACAATGTTATTTTAACAGTGAATAATATTAAATAAACGTGATTTAAGGTTATTTTAATATTTTTCATTTTAAATTAATATGAAATAATGATAAATTTAAATAAAGGGCATACTTTTGCAGAAATTTACCATGATTCTCAATCAACATTTCGCCATGTTAATTTAACATTGGAATTTTTTTCTGTGTGTACGACAATTAAATAATCATCCGACGATATGTAAAAGGAATGAATTCTTTTACGAGAGTTTTTTCTGTTTAGTCTAAAATAAATCAGTCGCTGCTTTTGCATTCCAATGCAACTTAATTATGAAATTTTTACACGCACAACTTAGTATTTTACAGTTTCTATATTAATCACCGACAACGGTTTGTAAATTGCCAAAATAAAAATAGATAACTTTCTACCTTAACCCGAAATCAAAGAATAATAGTGGCTCCCCTTATATTTATTGCATAAAGTTCGATACTGAAAACGATCGAATTCGGTGGTTAGTTTTTTCACACGGCCCCCATAGGAATGTCATCCGGAATGTAGAGGATTCGGTTCAAATATTCTTGGTATTTTTATAAACTTTTTTCAGTGAAAATTTGCCAAATTGAACAACTATTTCGCACTATTTCCTTTTCGAAACAAGGGTTTGTAATATGTAATGCTTTTGAATAACACTAAAAAGTACTAGAAACAATCCTATGTGATTACTTTCGAAAAACAAACCCCGAAATTTTTTTTAAATAAGTATAAAATTCTTCAACCAAGAAAAAAAGACTGAACTTTCATTGGTAGTGCTACTCTGAGAAAGTTAAATAACAAAGTAAGGGTTTTTATCTCATATAACTTATTAGACTGATCTCTCAGCATTGCATTCTTAATGCCTGCATACGCTTGTGTTTGTCAAAGTTTGTTGTAAACATTATAACAACACCACACAAGTAGGTAAAAAGCAATAATAATATTCTGCTTTTGAATTTGGGATAAGTGCTTTAAGCGGCCCATACACCTGCCATATTATTGTATATGATATTCGCCATATTATTTCAATTTTGTCCTATATTATTCAATATGTCGCACAATGATTTCAATCATTCAATAAAAAGGTAAACATAACCTATAGGAATAACATGAACAGCATTGTACACTATTGCCAACACAAATCACTTTCTTTTCGTTGTGCAATAAAAATCAAACGTCTTTTGATTGTTGCCAATATATTGTGCTACCATCGAATATTACATACACAGGTAAAATTTAAAAATTTTATTGCAAGTGTATGAGCCGCTTTGGGTTAGACTCAATCTAATTTCACTTTCTGATTTTTGCAAGTACGAATTCGGGATGAGTGCCCCGCTAGGCTAGCTGGTAGCGAGCTAGTCCGGTTTGCGGGTTCGATTCCTGCCAAAGACTCTGGCTTCTTTCCTGCAGATAAGCATAGAGCTTCGCGGGATTAGCTTAGGAAATTAAAAAAAAGATATTTTTAAGCGCATTTTGAGACTGATTCAATTTTACTTTTACTTTAATCAATCTTTTTTCGGATTGTTCCAAGAACGAATTCGGGATTAAATCTGTGGCTTGGTGCTAAAAGGTTCTTACTGAAATTTGCTTGCAAAACCCTTATGAAGCTGATCTGGGCTTAAAACATTGGCTGTTTCATAAAAAAAAGATGTTAAGAGAAAACACCTAATGCAACGATTAACTCAAAACAGAAAAATATTGACATTGGCCCTTTTAGCACCAAGCCACAGAAATATGGATAAGTTAAGTATTTCGCACTTGAAACATCCGTACTTGAATCAATTTTTCTGTACTTGACTCATGAAAGTCCGTACTCATCATACTATTAATAACTTTTCGGATTGATTTTAGTACGGATAGATTGATTTTTTTTTAGTGTACAAAAGTGTACAAATGTCTTCCCATAGTACCGTTTTTTCAAATAGATCGACGTTTAGAGTTTATATTTTGGCAAAAAGGGTTAAGTCAGCAAGTTAAAGTTAATCGTAATGTTAAATTGAAAATATCCAATTGCCTTATTTTATTGGCTTATTGCCTGAAGAGAACGATAAAAATCAGTTATACTCATTGAAAGCAGTAGTAATAATCAGGGTTGTGAACTATTTCTAATCAAAAAGCGCCGTGTCTCCAATCAAAAAGCGCTTAAAAGCGCTGAATAAAATTTAAATAAAAATAAATTAATGCCGTCAAAAAAAATCGTTTTAAATAAAAATTTATGAAAAACAAAGATACTACTGCGCTAAATTCAAATACGTTTTCAGTTGTTTCTATCATGTCTTGTTCTTTTATGGGCTACACAGAAAAAATTATTTTTCCAATTCAAACAAAAAATTTGTAGAATCAAACAATTTTTTGTCTAAAATCGGTCCTTCAAACAAATTCGCATATTCAAACAATTTATTTGCATTTTGTTTATTGAAAAAAACGCCGATTTTTTTCAAACAAATAATCTTACAGAATCAAACAAAAAGTTTACTGAAATTGATATAAATTTCAAACAAATAATTTTGCTGAATCAAACAAAAAAGTTTTGGCACAAGCAATGACGCGCACACAAGCAAGCACTGTTGGCGAAGATGAAGCAGAGCAGAGCGGCCGGCTGGCTTTGAGACACATATTTTTGTTGGAATAATTTTTGAACGAAGTCATAGTTATACTCACAGTGTTTTTCTACATCACTCACTGTTGCTTTATCCTTTCCTTTGCTAAAGGCGCCCGTACACGACATGTATTTGTCATCTGACATGTCAAATTTTCAAGTCACATGTAATTGTTCATGTCTGTCAAAATTGCTGTTTTACATAAGGTTTATAATATTCGGTCACAAACGTACATGTAATTTGCTTCTGACATTGGCTCTGTTTTTTCGCATTGTTATTGCAGAAACCAAAGTAGTTCTCGGTTTCAAAATAGCTTGCTGCCGCCACGAAAATATTTATTTGCGCCGTAAAATAATTTAGCCATTTTTAAATTTTTTATTTTGTTTTAAAGATAATAATTTAGAATTTTATAATTAAACGGTTTTTATGTATATATTTACATAAATTCTATTCAATGGCGAGATGATCATACATATCTTTGTATTGTAAAATATTAACTTCAGCCGGCTAATGATTCCTTCAATAGTTGACGCCGCTGCCAGTTTCTTCCCGGCATAGATTTCTGATGTCAGAAGAAAATAGAGCACGCTCTAATTGAAATTTTGTCAGATGACTTTGCGTCTGACTTTTACAGAAGCAAAGTTAAAAAGGTAACACACGACATGTATGTGTTTTGCAGTGGGAAATTTGACATGTCAGATGACAAATACATGTCGTCTATATGCTCCTTAATGAAGAAGACATATTACCAAAAATGGCGGCAGCCCGACTCGATATGTTTTCCGCCTTCATTCTATTTTTGTATTTGATGTATTTAAACAAATTGTTTGAAAAAATTGAATACGGGATTTTGTTTTTTTTTTTACCAACTTTGAAACCAACCAAAAATTTATTTTGTTTCTTGTAATGTGTTTTTTCTGTTGTTTAAAAAATGAAACGTTTTTTTTTTATTGCTATTTTATAATTTTTCTTATTGCTGTACTTTTTTAAAGCGTCCAAAAATAGACTGCATGTGTTTTTTGTTGCAGTTCTTATATTTATCAGAAAGAAGTGTTGCTTAAGGAGCGTATAGACGACATGTTTTTGTCATCTGACATGTCAAATTTCCCACTGCAAAACACATACATGTCGTGTGTTACCTTTTTAACTTTGCTTCTGTAAAAGTCAGACGCAAAGTCATCTGACAAAATTTCAATTAGAGCGTGCTCGATTTTCTTCTGACAAACCATCTGACATCAGAAATCTATGCCGGGAAGAAACTGGCATCGGCGTCAACTATTGACGGAATCATTAGCCGGCTGAAGTTAATATTTTACAATACCAAGATATGTATGCTCATCTCACCATTGAATAGAATTTATGTAAATATAAACATAAAAACCGTTTAATTATAAAATTCTAAATTGGTATCTTTAAAATAAAAGAAAAAATGTTAAGATGGCTAAATTATTTTACGGCGCAAATAAATATTTTCGTGGCGGCAGCAAGCTATTTTGAAACCGAGAACTACTTTAGTTTCTGCAATAACAATGCGAAAAAAACAGAGACAATGTCAGAAGCAAATGTAAGGTTACGGGTGTGTATTTTTATTTTTTCTGTGTTCAATTGAGACAATATCAGTTTGTGTTTTTGTTTACCGGCGCTAATAAACGCCACTGGTAAAGAGTTTATACAAGGCAGCTTTATATGCCCTGTTTAATTTTACTTGGCAGTTTTATATGCCCAAAAATAAAAAAAGAATTTGCCAGGATTAAAGGCAGTATTTAATGATAATTTATTGTTTTCAAGTTTCTCTTTTTATACAAATATAACGGGAACTTAAAACTACATTTAGCAATAAAATAGTTGTTGCATGCAAACTACACCTCCGCTACATTTCCAATAATCAATAATACATTAGGGTGGTGTAGATTTGCATGGGCAACAAAATAAAAATAAAACAAATAATTACATTGTTCATCTTAGGAACTACAATACACTACACCCTAACCCTTAAGAAAAAATTTTACATTTTAGCAAACAAAATTTAAAATTTTTAGATATATACATATATATTTTTTATAGATATATACATCCTTATAAATACACATCTTCATATTGTGTTTAATACTTTTTTAAATTATTATTATGAAATTCCTTAACTGTATTCCCTAAGTCTAGAAATTTTTAGATATATACATATATATTTTTTATAGATATATACATCATTATAAATACACATCTTCATATTGTGTTTAATATTTTTTTAAATTATTATTATGAAATTCCTTAACTGTATTCCCTAAGTCTAGAACAGAGTTTACTCCTTTTGTTTCAACTACTTTATATGGACCATGATATGGTGGTTGGTTTTTCTTTCTATTAAAATTGCGTACAAGAACCATATCATCCTTTTCTAACTTTAGAGGATTAGTATCCACACACTGATTCACTCTTTTCCTTTTTGAGTTTTCTAAATATTCTTTCGCTTTATCTAAAGAGAATCGCAATCGCGCCTTTAGCTCTTGGGCATAATTGTCAGTATTGTACACAGGCTTTGAGTCAAGAACATTGTCATCGGGAAAGCTTGGCAATCTTCCAAATAACAGTTCGTATGGCGTATAAGTTGTGTCTATATGTGGTGTTGTATTATAAGCAAAACAAAAGTATGGTACCCATTGGTCCCATTCATCGTCCTTGCAAAAATTCAACATAAATTCGTTTAACACCCTGTGGTTTCTCTCCACCGAGCCGAGCGTTTCATGGTGATAGGGCGTGCTAAAAACTTGGTTAATTTTCAGTAAAATGCATATTTCAGACATTAAAGCATTTAAAAATTCTGTACCCCTATCTGATTTGAGTATCTTAAAGTGGCCGTATACTAAAATTAAATTATTAACTATAGCCTTTGCAACCGTTTTGGCATCTTTGGACTCAAGAGGACACGCCACAATGTATTTGGTAAGGTCATCCTGCATAGTAAGTATGTATCTAAATTGGTTCGAATATCTTAGTGGACCTACTGTATCTATCGAAATTACCTCAAAACTATTCCCCGGTGTATCAGTGATAACTAATTTTTCCTTAGTGTGTTTGGTTTGTTTGTTGACTCTACATTCTTCGCACCTGGATACGTGCGCTTTAATCATTTTACCCATATTTTTCCATATATATCTCTGTTTCAGTTTCAGAGTGGTTTTTCTCATACCTAAGTGACCGCCTATAGCTGAATCATGGTACTCAGCTATTAACTCGTTCTGCAATTTCCTATCAGTTATGCGTATTGGTGCTTTGTATATCAAGATTTTTAAACTTTCATCTTCTTTCCTGCATATCCTATTAAAAATGTTTTTAAACTCTTCAATATTTATTGTTTTAAAAATAGCATCAGCCGTGCTCAAAGCAAGTTCCTGTACACCCTTAGATAGCATTATCGGTAGAAGTTTCTCCAGAGACAACTTAGTGTCCACCGGATTATCGCAGCACCTTATTACTACCTCCATATCAGTAACCATTATATGAGGCTCTCCTAATTCATTATCCATTTCAAACCTTAGTTTCATCATATCTTTTATATCCGAAATTGACGTGCATTCCCATGCAAAAAGTTCACGAAGACTCTCATCAGAAATACATCTGCCGCCCTTGTTTACTTGTTGATTTAACCTACTATTCATACTACGGGTTATCGCCAATACATTATGTTTGCCGGGTTCTGTTTCAGTGGGAATCATAGTTCTTAACGTGTTGGTGTCTATAACAATTCTTGACAACGCATCAGCGTTGGTGTTCATTTTGCCCTTTTTGTACGATATTTCGAAATCATAATCACATAGGTCAAGTCTAATCCTAGTCATTCTGGACGATGGATTCTTATGTGCAAACAATGACACTAACGGTCTATGATCCGTAACTACATAAAATTTCCTACCGTAAAGGTACGGACGAAAGAAGTTAATCGACCAATGAATGGCTAGAAGCTCCTTTTCAATAACGGATTTATTTAAATCATGTTTTGACAATGATTTGCTTGCATACGATATGGGTAAATCTGAGCCAATCTCTCCCTGTGAGAGGACTGCTCCCAGTGCAAAATTAGACGCGTCTGTGGTTAAAACAAAGGGCTTTTCAAAGTCCGGGTATTGTAGAATTGGCGGGTTCAACAGTTTTGACTTCAGCGTCTCAAACGATTTATGGCAATCTTCATCCCAAACAAAAGGTTTACCCTTCTTCAATAATTGATTTAAATTTCTCGCTACCTGCGCAAAGTCCTTCACAAACCGTCTGTAATAATTACAGAACGCAATGAATCGCCTGACCTCATCAGCATTCTTTGGTACCGGATAATTCTTTATCACACTGTCCTTGCTTGGATCTGTACGGATTCCCTTATCGGTTATAAGGTGACCTAAATAAACCACTTCGGTTTTTAAAAAACAACACTTGCTTGTGTTTAACTTCAAGTTATATTGCCTCAAACGCTCAAAGACTCTTATTAAGTTATCGTGGTGATGCTGTACACTACACCCGAATACGATTATGTCGTCGACATATATAAATGCTTCCGCGCTTAAGCCGCTCAACGCTATTGTTAGCATGCGCTGGAAACTGTTAGACGATATTTTAAGACCAAATGGCAATCGTGTGAACTGAAAGTGACCATTCCTTGTAGAAAAGGACGTCAAAGGCCTAGAATCTTCGTCTAGATTGATCTGGTGGAACGAACTGCTCATATCTAACGTAGAAAAATATTTCGCTCTCCCTAATTTATCAAGCACGTCCTCTATTCTCGTCAAAGGGAACTTGTCGTTCACTATCTTCTCGTTTAATTTACGAAAATCTATAACCAGACGCCACTTGCGCTTGCCATCAGCTGATTTCTTAGGCACTACCAATAGTGGTGAATTATGGGGGCTTACCGAATGCTCAACGATCCCATCTTTCAACATTTTGTCCACCTGATCGTTTATCTCATTCATCTGCGCTTCTGGTAATCTGTATGGTTTAATATAAACCGGCGTATTATCTGTTGTTTGTATATGTTGCGTATAAAAGTTATTAACAGTGAGTTTCTCACCTTCAATATGAAAAATTTCATTATACTCAGTGATAATATCCAATAACGACTGTCTAGCCACAGGCTCTATTGATTCAATATTTAGTTCTTCTGAGACCCTTTTTATTCTGTCAACATCTTTCGTGGCACCATGTCCTCCATAACCATATACTTGGTAATCATCCAAGTCCCTCCTATCCAATTCTATGTTCTCTACGTGAACATCGTTACTAGTGGTGTTCAGTACCTTTATATGCTGCGCCCCCACTGCCGGTATAATGCAACTTGCAACAAAAACCCCTGGGGTTATTTCCTTATTCATAATTATGCTCTCCTTGTTTGTACGTATGCTTATGGGTATTATCGACTCTGAACGTGCCGGTATACAAATGTTAGCCTGGTACACGCATTTGGGTGTTATTGGTATTATCACTTCCTCATCTGACAAATTAAAAGTTGTAGTATACGTTTCAAAATCTATTTTGCATCTGAACTTCTCTAAAATATCTCTACCAATGATCCCATCAGTTGGTATTGGTAAATCATTAGACACCATATGAAATCTATGCCTTATATGATGACTTTCAAAATGTAAGTCTAAATCTGTAGTGCCAATGCTCTCGATTGTATCTAAAGTAATACCACTCAAAGTTGAAATGTTCGATCTATCCGTTATATTAAATTCCCCTTTTTTGCAGATTGATATGTCAGCCCCTGTATCTATTAAAAAGCTCAAGTTCCCCCTTATACCCTTACACGTTATGGTAAGCGGGTTATTATTACTAGCGCAAAAAGTGTACAATTTAGGCCTTGGATAACAGCTTCTGCTATCCAGCCCTATTAGTTTCCCTGCCTACTCCTACCAGCATCTACCTCCGTGTTACTAACGACATCGTTTCTACTGCGGTTGAAATTATCCCCACCTTCTCTATACCTATCATTCCGGTAACTATTACCACTACCGTGGGTATTGTTGTTACTACTGCTGTTCTGGTATCTACCACCGTTCTGGCTATAATTGCGCTGGTTATTTTCCCGGCTATCATGCGTGTGACCTCGATACCCGCGGTTATTATTGTCGTAGTGACCTCGATAATCACGATTACCACCACGATAGCTGCGCGGGTTGTTGTCTCTACTTTCATTATTGTAATTTCGATAAGTGTCTCTGTCATCATTATTATAACCCCGATAATTGTGGTAACCCTGTGGGTTATTGCCACGGCTATTGCCCCTAATTATCGGATTCCCAATCCTAAAAATGTTATTGGCAGTTCTGTTCCTTTCAGAAGTTAAACACTTTTCCACCGCTTCATTCAACGTTTTTGGGCTGCTCGCTATTAAAAGGTCCTGAAACTCTTGATTCACCCCTTTCATAAAAACGTTAAGGGCCATATTCTCACTCATTTTATACACAACATCCTTTTCCCTCTGCGTAGGGTTTTCAAGGGATTGTATCTCAAACTTAGTCAATTGGTCTGACAAAAGAGATATTTTCTCCCTAAACGTTGCTATGTCGGCACTGCCCTGCCGCAAAGCACCAAATTCCGACAAAACCTGTTGCAAAGTATTAGGGTTCGGATACGCCGTAGTCAATGCACCCTTCAAATCAGAAAAAGTTACAGGCCTGTTAGCACGCCCTACAATGCTCCTAACTTGTGCCGTCAACTTAAAATTAAACACATATTTAATGAATACCTCTCTATCCTCAGTTCTTAAAAGATCGTGTAGAAGCTCTGTCTGAACCAAAAAATCCTCCAAAGCCTCATACGACCCTTTAAAAACTTGCAGATTTTTGCCTACCACTGTTATGTCGAAATGCGCCATATCGCCCTCCACCAGACCCGATTCCGTATCCTTGACCTGTTCCTTACTATCTTTTATATTCAAACCGTGCACCAATACAATGGCGTTATTATATAATTTTTGCAACTCTACAACCAACGATTTGCATTCCTCGCTCTCTAAAGCCTCAGAATATTTATCCAACTCCTCTTTTATCAATTCTAATCTAACCAACTTCTCAGCTTTATACTGCAAAGAGTAAACTCTGTTTTTCTGTTTCTTTACATTTACATCGAATTTCCGTAATTCTTCAATAAACTCTTCAATTTGTTCCATCAATAAAAAAAAAAATATAATACAATACTATAATAAAATTTCTCTAAGCATATAATACAACCTATAAGCAAATTCATTAAATTGCTTTTCAAGTTTAAAACTTTAATTCATAAAAATAACGTATATAAAATATTACAATCCGGCAACTTCAAACAGGCACTACTTTTTCCCTTCTCACAAACAGCTGTGCGTTGCAGCACTAATTATATGTATACTTGGCAGCACTAATCAAATTTTGACATTCCACTTTGTTTTTTCTTATTTTTAATAACAATCTAAATTTTGTTGTTTAAATTTTCATAATTTTATTAAACTCATGTTAACAAACTAAATTTTGTTGTTTAAGTGTTCATATTTCTAATAATACTTAAATAAGCAGTGGAAAAAAAAACAAAAAAAAAAAAATATAAACAGTTGAAAAAAAACAAATATAACAAAAGCAGCCGTGTTTACTTCACTTTCCTGCTTCTGTATTGCTCCATTTGGGCTTCCAGAGCTCCAATCTGCTGCCAAACCTCGGACGCTGTTTGCCAAGATGGTGGTGGATCAGCGTTTACGACATTTCTCAACGCGGCCAACTTGCGACGTAGCTTAACCAACCTTCCGCCCCTTCTATGCCGTGGTAGGTGAACTCTTGGAATTTGGGTAAGTCTCTCTTCTTTACCCTTCAACAGCCTCTTCTGGTATTCTTCTAAGGAAATTGGCTGTGGTCCTTCTTTACTATGCACCGGTACGCTGTGTACCCCAGGTACCTTTTCCTTTACTTCTGCTTTAGAAATGTCTGGCAGGATCGCCATGTAAGGTTACGGGTGTGTATTTTTATTTTTTCTGTGTTCAATTGAGACAATATCAGTTTGTGTTTTTGTTTACCGGCGCTAATAAACGCCACTGGTAAAGAGTTTATACAAGGCAGCTTTATATGCCCTGTTTAATTTTACTTGGCAGTTTTATATGCCCAAAAATAAAAAAAGAATTTGCCAGGATTAAAGGCAGTATTTAATGATAATTTATTGTTTTCAAGTTTCTCTTTTTATACAAATATAACGGGAACTTAAAACTACATTTAGCAATAAAATAGTTGTTGCATGCAAACTACACCTCCGCTACATTTCCAATAATCAATAATACATTAGGGTGGTGTAGATTTGCATGGGCAACAAAATAAAAATAAAACAAATAATTACATTGTTCATCTTAGGAACTACAATACACTACAACATGTACGTTTGTGACCGAATATGATAAACCTTATGTAAAACAGCAATTTTGACAGACATGAACAATTACATGTGACTTAAAAATTTGACATGTCAGATGACAAATACATGTCGTGTACGGGCGCCTTTACAATCAATAAAAAAATGTAAAAAGACGACAACATTAAAGAGCGTTCAAACCAATAGCGCGTTTATTAAATTTTTGAAGAGTTGTCCACATTTTTGTAAAAAAATTTGTACAAATCAAAAAAATTTTCAAACAAGCGTTTGTTGGAAAATAATTCGGCAATAATTTTTTCTGTGTAGTCTTATATTTTGACCGAAATAAGGCATTTATGTGCTACGTATATTTTATCATAACTTGAGAACGATATTGATATTTTACAAATAGGTATATTATGAATAAAAATCAGTAAACAAAATGTTAACTAGACGTGATTGAATAAACTATTTGCATTTAGCACGCTAAAGTGAATTAAAATCACATAATCAAGTTCTCTAGATCGACTTTTTTTAGTTTTTTGCCGAGCTGTGTTAATAAAACTTTAATATTTTTAAAAAGCCTTTTCTGATATTTAAGGAAGCTTAAAGTAATATAATTTCAACTATAGACGGAAAGAATTATGTACTAATTCACCAGAAAATATATCTTGAACCACGAAAATTTTGCACTATTCTCGTCCAAGTCAAAAATTTCTTATTGTATATAAACATAAGCAAAAAGTTGTGACTCAAAGCGAACTAAAATTTACTGAAATACAGCTAAAAAATTAATTTTAATTCCATAGTTGCTTAAATCAAGTTTTCTTTGCTTTTTATTTTACAAAATCAGAAGAAAAGCCTAAAATTTTTCCATAAAAACGTATAGCACTAGTTAGTTTATAAAAAAAAACTTTGTTTCTTGATTCTATTTTAAAATCAGACTAATATTAAATAAATGCTTCTTGAAATTTTTGATCATATACCAAAAACGTGAATTTTTTAATCATGAGAAAATGTTTCTTTATTTAAGGAATTTTTACTTAATATGAACAAAATAAGTTAAAATCAGTTATTTAGTTTTGAATTTTCTTGTTTTAAGAAACGAAATGGATTTCTTTATAAAATAAACTTCTTTCCTTTTCGACAGTTTAAAAGCGCTTAATCTAGCGCCAAAGGCGCTAAATTGGCAACTCTGGTAATAATCGTAATTATTTAGAGTACCATGCAGCTTTGCTGTCAAATACACATTCGCCAAACTTATCCAGTTTGAGCAGAAATCCCAACTTAAAGAAGAACATATTGTTTCATTGTCGCCTTTCTCAATGGGTTATTACTACGTCTACATACATACCTATTTAAGAAGAAACTATATGGTTATAAACAAAAACGCAAATATTTTGCATGAATTAATAGTGTTAACGAACGTTTTAATGAGCAGTTAATTTTATGGGTAATATTACTATAAATGCCACTTATAAGAATAATAAAATAAGTTAACATCATTCTCAAAAAAACAAAAAAAAAAAAAACAGTAAAAGTAAAGTCTGTACACGAAATCGTTGTGACGTTTAAGCAACTAGTCTTAAGATAAGTTTTAAAAATTTTTAATTTTCTATTGGTAGAGCAAATCTGTCAAAGGATTTTGAAAAGTTAGATGCAGAAAATATTCGTCGAACATTTTAATCCTTTAAAGTGCCGTTTGAGTATACTTTTGTGGGGAAGTAAAAAAAGGATAAACTACCCCTTAAAATAAGTGAATTAGAGAAGTACAAGTACACAGAAGTACATTAAAAATATTTTTTTTTTGACTTATACCAAACGCCTTTTCAAAAAATTCAAAACTTTAGGGGCCAATATTTCGGGAACCAGAGCAAACTTTTCAAAACTCTTTGCAGATTTGCTCTACCAATAGTCTAGTTTTATTTCGCGTTGCAAGTATTGAGGCTGGCGGCGATGACCCGAATTTTGTTGCACTGTATTATTAATGAATAAATAAATAAAAAAAACTACCTTTTCCGAGACCTACTTGCTGGATTATTACCCACCAAAATCATAACATTAAATATAACATAATCGGTTAAATATTGTTTTATGTGTTTATCATAGAAAAAGTATTTTCGTGCACATAATTTACTTAGGGATCAAACAATTTTGCAAATAATTCTTAAAATATTCAATAGGTATATTTTAACTTTTATACTCGTAGAATAAAATCACAATCTACCGAAATTCGCTAATGAAATTCTGTCTACGCCTATTATCTTCTTTTCCAAATTGATGAATGGGATGTATTGTGTTATTGAACCATGTGTTGTTTTAGTTCTAAGAAATTTTGTTATAGAATTATTCAAATTATTGCAAATCATAAACTTTTTTTTTAAACATAAACACTGACCATCAAAAAATTCAATTTAAGATAAATGGTGTAAATACTACTGTAGACTGGTTGTGTGAAGGAAAGTATATTGAACTCTTTGCTTCGTTAAATACTAAGAAAGCAGACTTAGTTCAACGGTTTACCTTTTCCCCAAATGGAGAGAAGAAGTTCAATCCTTATGAATTTTAATGCTACAAAGAAAAAATAATTGCCAAAAATTTTTCAATTAATTAATTAATAAATTTTTTTAATTTTTGGTTTGTTGCAATTAATTTTTTTAGTCAAAACACACAAATTTAAATGTTTGTTCATATGTTGTGTATTAAGTTTATGCAATAAATTTTTTAATTTACTAAATTTGTGTATCACGACTCGAATATACAAATCCCTTAATTGATATAAACAATTATTTTGCAGGGGCAAAATTAGTAAATGATTTAACTGTCTGAACGAATTGTTTAATTAAAGTCGATTTTCTATTGTTTCTGTGTACTACAATTGAAGCACAGCCGCGAAAAACGTTGTAAACGCCACATTTTGCAAAAACTGTTTTTTTGCAGATAAACGTTGACTTTACTCTCTTACACAGTTTAAACATCAAATCAACCAAAACTATGCACCTTAACGCCTTCAAAATGGCATGCTAAGAGTCAGCCAGTGGAAGAACATTGCAAGTTACTAACAAAATGATGAAACCGAAATGTTTTTGCAGTGCGGAATAATGTTTTAAAAGCCTTTTGCATTAAAGATTTTATCATCATTATTTTAAATAATAATAATAAAAAAATTTTTAAAACAAATAATGCTGCTTGTCAAAAAACGTTTTTTTGCTCTCCTGAAAAATTATTATTTTGTAACTTAAAACGTTATTCGCGGCTGTGCTTCAATTGTTTACGTTGGAAAGATTTTTGTGCAGGGTAAATCCGACGTTTTGAATTTCTCTAAAAATTTAGCAATAAGCTAGCATAGGCTGTTTATTAGACGATTGTGTTAAATATACAACAACTCCTAAAAGAATCTTGTGAAAATTGTGATTATGGTACCCATTTTAAATTCACAAGGTAAAACTGTAGACCTCCAATATGTTTGTATAAATGGCTTTATGTAAATAACCAGATCCGTCACATATTCGAAAAGCTCTGCAGGTATATTGTTTCCTAACCTCTGGACAGCTTTCCCAACATCGTCTGGAGCATGAACTGTTGAGGTATGTGTTATCTACGAGGTTTGAAGTAGTAACCCAGTAGGGTCATTATTTCTCCAAGGTCTTCAAGAGGGCTTATTCTCGACCATTATTTTGTAAAAATTATACTACTGATACTAAGTCATAAATATGTGCTTGACAAAGATCTTCATCCTTTATGAACGAATTTTCGTTAAGAAATTTATATTGAAAACATCAACAATAAACTTCAGTTTGTCAATATTATGAAATGGGAATTTAGCACATTGTAACCTAACCTTGTTAATTAATTTTTGAATCCCAAGAAAAACTTTGATAACTGATATGCATGTGACAGTGTTAACAAAACTGAACTGGCAAAATAAAATAAAGAAATTGGTTTTATTTTTCAAAGTTATTTTCGGGAATACAAAATTTATTATAAATAAGATTTCTGTATGACGTGCTAAGTTCCCAATTGTTCATATTTGATAAATACACTGAGATTTATTGTTGAAGGAAAGCTAGCTTCTATGCGCATTTCACTGGTTGCATAGGCCAGCTCATCAGGAAACCTTTTCCAAAGATTTTAGAAAAGCCAAATATATTATACAAATAAAACCCTAAAAGCGAATAAGTCTTACTTTTTCCAATATCAAAGCTAAAACAAAACACCAACAATAAACATTGAGTTTATCTTTTCTTACCTTATTTTTGTTTTTTCTTTACCCACTTACAACTACATCTAGAATTGACAAAAAAATCAACCAATTGTGGTCGGGATTGTAAGAAAAGATAAACTCACTGTTTATTGTTGTTGTTTTTGTTTAAGCTTTGATATTGTTACAAGTAAAACTGGGGCTTATAATTCTTATTCGCTTAACAGTTTTATTTGTATAATATCTTTAGTTTTTCAAAAATCTTTGGATGAAGTTTCCTGACGATCTCGCCTAAGCAACCAGTGAAATGCGCATAGAAATAGCTTATCCCATCAACAATAAACTTCAGTTTGTCAATAGTATGAAATGGGAATTAAGCACACTATGACGTAACCTTGTTAACAAATTTGATTTTTTTTATTCTTTTTTTAATGGAAATTTCCAAATGGAAACTTTTATTTGAAAACACAGTAAATTAATTTTTTTATTTAACGGCCTGTTTTTAGAAAACGTAAACAAGTGAGTGAGTGAGAAATAATATTGAAAACAACAATAAAAAACGAAAATTTGTTTTTGTTTTCAATATAATTTCTCACTCACTCACTTGTTTACGGTTTCTAAAAACAGGCCGTAAGTTTATTAAAAAAAAAAAAAAAAATGCAGCCATGTTCTAGAAATCAAATTCGAGTGAAGTGGATATCGAACAAATTTCAAAAACTATCCTTTAAGGTTCATAAAAAGAGTCCGTTCTATATACGTCATACTTTGAGTACCACTTTTATTTGTGAGAATTTCCATTTTTTAAAAAATTGATTTAAAATTACCTTCGATATTAATTTCACTCGATTTGAATTTTCAGAACATGGCCGATTATTAGAAAAAAAAAAAAATGCAAACAAATACACTTTATACAAATTTGGGTGCTCAAGTAGGTTAATTGTCTAGTCTTTTAGTGTAAAAGTGGTGAATGCAATTACTGTCAGAGACTTTGGAATGTTTCAATACAACAGGTTATTCGTTGCACAATGAAAAAAAACTAATTTCAATTAAAAAATTTGTGATATTCATTAAAAAATTAATAAAATTTGCACCTGCAAACACATAAATAGTATCAATTAAACGTTTGATTCACTTGATTAAACGTTTAATTCACTTGATTAAATATTTAATTTACTTGATTAAATTTTTAATTAAAACTGATTTTATTTTTGATTAATGGTTTAATTGGTGAAAAATTTTAGAGAATTTTTTCTGTGCACTATTAATCCGTAAATAAAGTTAGAATAAAATTTATAATTAGATTTGTAACACGTATGTAATAAATAGGTCTACGTTACTATTGTTCGGTTAATTTAGTTAGAACATAATTTGTAATTGTGTTTGTAACTCTTATGAAATAAATAAAAATAAATATTACAGCAAAATCATGTTACTTTTTAAATTTATATATTTATTGCACCTCCTACACAGAAAAAATGTTCACCAAAATTTTTTTCCACTAAATCAAGTAATGCTGTTTCAAACAATTTTTTTTAATTGTTCCAATTAATTTGCCTTAATTATAACGGTTGAGTGTATATTTGCAAATATGAAAACATACACACAAACTACAAAATATTTTAAAGTTTCAAACAATTTTTTGATTTTTTAAATTAACCGTGTTAATTGAAAAAAATATTATAATTTGTATTTAGGTTTTATTTATTTAGCCACTTTGATTGATTGAAACTCCACAGCAAGAAGAGCTCAAACTTACAAATATGTTAATTGATATGATCAATTTGTTTGCAGGCGGAAAATCAGTACGAAATTTAATTAATAGTAAAAATTTCTAAAAAACGTTCTTTGGCTTTTTCATTTTTTCTGTGTTCTGTTTTTGCTCCCGTCTCCGATTTTTTTATCTGAATCTCCAGTTTAACATACATTTATTCAAATTTCTCGGGGAACAAAATCAATTTATGATAGACTTGGTTTTATTCTAAAGCCTTTTATTCCTAAAAATGATTTGCAAATATGTAGAAGTGTTGTTCAGTGTAAACAACCATATTTGTACTGAAATTTCTAACATGCGTGCAATGGTAGTTAAAAATTTAACTACAGTTTGTTCTTTTTTTTATACCATCAGCTAACACAAGTGATCAATAATGATACATTGACTTTGTCATTCCGTGTGTTACGCAAAAAAAAACTCTATAAAGATATATGAATTTTCTGAGACCTTGAGTAATTCCAAGTCCATTTAGCCATGTCCATCGGCCTGTTCGTCTGTTAAAAACACACGCAGTTCTGAACGACCCCACAGAAAATAATAATTTTGGTGCCAAACAGTTTCTAGTATTTCCAAAGAGTTTGATTTTTCACGCATTAAAGTGTTTGCCGCTAACAAAAACCGAAAAGCACTAGAATTCCCCTAAACTTGTATGAATTTATAGTTAAATTTCATCAAACTGAGTTTTATATGGCGAAAACTTACACCCTAAAATTGTAACATTTTATAGATCCCATATATATAGCGCTTCTTATAACGCTCTATTACATCTTAAGCTTTGATGAATTAAAATTCTGTATGGTACACATTACCCAGCCAAAACTTTCCTTACTATGTAACGTATATTCTAATGAGATATTTCGATAACCTCCTTTTATTTTTTAAAAAATATAACTCATTATTTTTAAAAGGAGGTAGGTCCCTATTTAAACGCATTTCTGTATTATCATGAAGTACCTATTTTAAAGGAAGAAACATTTACGTAAACCAAAATCATTTGGCTGATCTGAGATTCGAACCCACGATTTTACGAATGACATTATAAATTTATGTCTTTAGTGTTTCCCTTCAGAGGTCAAAGTCAATATCTTATTGTAGGCTGCAGCTTTAAAAAAATATTCAGCGGCAGCTCCAGGCCGGCTGAAGCCGATGTTAAATCAACTTATTTTCATTAACCCTGCAGCCACACGATCAAATTTTTCTTGATAGTCCTTTACATATACTGTTTGTCAAAATTTACATAAATTGAAAGCTGTAACTTAGGCTCAACTGTTTTAAGCAATTTACTTTCACGATGTCATCAAGAAACCAAATTATAAAGACAACCTTGTAATCAACTGTTAAATTGGACGGAAAATTGCCAAACAAATGGAAAGGTAAAATTGGAAGTAATCTCGCGGTCAATTTAAATAGTGTGATTGAAATGAATTGAAAGGCAAAACTTGATCGTTTGGCCTCCAAGTAATTCAAAAACCAACTAATAAATACCAATTAACTTCCGGTGAAAGGTATAAAAAGAGTTATATTTGTTGTTAAATTTTAATTAGAAAGCTCTTTATTTTCTGACTCTGATGAACTATCTACAATTATAGTTGCAACCTGTTCCCATGTTCTGTAACTCTTGCGTCGAGAAACTTTTCGATTGAAATGTGTGAAATAAAACAAAATGCCATATAATGAAGCAAACAGCTGTTTTTCCCACTAAACTGTGTCTGTAACGTACTAATTATCACGTAGGAATCACAGAAAAAGTGTGTCTGTAATATTTTTGGGAGAAAAGTTCCCGCTTTGAACTGTCAAATAAACTCAAGAATAAAAATGGGGCGAGAAAAAATTTTAACACTTAAAAACAATAGAAAGAAAAATAATATTTAAATATTTTGTTCTTGACACATTTTTTCATTATTTAATTAGTTTGCTTTAAACATTTTTATAAAATATACGAATGTTTTCAAAGCTCATTTGCAAACAACAAACATTAAAGACGCACTTTACATTATTTGGTATAGCCGACGATTGTTTTTTCGCCGTCGTTGTTTCAAATGTTTCGATTTTAGTAAATTTTGGTCGCCGTCAATTATATGTGTTACTGGCGTTCTCAACGTCTGCAATGTCGCATAGGCTTCGAGTGGAATATTATGACATTTATAACGTAACGACGTAATCTCTTTTGATAGTTTTCGACATGAGTTACAGACACATTTTTTTCTCACTTTTCGAGAAACAATGGAATATTTTGTTTCACATCTTTTCGATGCGAAAAGTTTTCACTAAAGTTACAGAACATGGGTACTGTTTAGAAAGATAACTTTTTGTATCTTTAAGGTTGGCAAAAAAGGATTAAGTCAGAAAATTATTGATTTCCCATATTTAATTGATGTATTTTCTAAAAGGCAAATGATAACGATTGAAAGCAGTTGTGCTGGAGTAAAGCCCCAGTTAGCTGACAGTAACAGTAACCTTGCAAACAGCTGCTTCGTTTTGTTGTACATAAAGCAATTAGAACGATTATAGTTAGCAGTAAGATGTAACTTAACCGTAACGTTTAAATCTGTAGAAAATTTTTTTGTCTTGCTTTTTATACCCTCCATCACAATTAGTTGTGAAGAGGCTATATTAAGTTTGTCATTCCGTGTGAAACTTTTTTATTATTCATCTCAGACGCCATACAGTATATATATATATATATTCTGGGTCCTAGAGTAATTCTAAGTCGATTTAGCCATGTCCGTCTGTCTGTCCGGCTGTCACGCTCACTTTCGAACAACTCAAAAGAAATGCACAAACTTGGTGCCAAATTGCTTGTAGTTTTCCTAGGCAGTTTGGGATTGAAATCCAGCAAAATTGGTTTAGTAGGACCAGAGCTATGAATCAAAATGTGGAACCACCACCTAAAAAAATTGATAATTTTGTTACAAAAAATAACATAAATGCTGGAACAAGGCACGGAATGAGATAAGATTTTGCAAAAATTTGTTTTATTTGACTGTAAATCACACCTGTGAAATTTCGTGAAGATCCGTTCATAATTTACCCTAAGCCCCATATAAACACTACTCCCGGAAAACAGTTTAGTAAGCCTAAAACCGTAAAAAATAACGCTAGCATAACAAAATTTGGTACGTCACAGTCTTTTAGGACTGGAAATAACACTGTGAAATTTCGTGACGATCGGTCCACAATTTACCTTAGGCCCCATATAAACCCTACTACCGGAAAACAGTTTAGTACGCCTAAAACTGTAAAAAATAATATAGGACTATAAATGATATTGTGAAATTTCGTGAAGATTGGTACATAATTAACCCTAGGCCCCATAGAAACCCTACTCCCGGAAAACAGTTTAGTACACCTATATATATGTATATGTGTTCCTCTAACTCCCATTGGAGCATAGGGCGCCTAACACCATAATTAATAATGCTAGCATAAAAGAAATTGGTACGTCACAGTTTAAAAGGACTAGAAATGACGCTGTGAAACTTCGAGATGATCGGTCCATAATTTACCCTAGGCGTCATATAAATCCTACTACCGGAAAACGGTTTAGTCGCCTAAAACCATGATTAATAACAAATCGTCACAGTTTAAGATAATAATAACATCATACAGATATTACTCCTTAAACATTTGAACTGTCGGTGGAGGGTATCAAAGATTCGGCACAGCCGAATATAGCACTCTAACTTGTTTTCTGTACGGTTGCATTTCTGTTACTGTCAGCTAACTGGGGCTTTAAGTCATTTACGCCAAGAGAAAGAAAGTTAAGCCACATCAAAAACTGAACATGCATTATTTTAGACTTCAGACCTTTTTGTTCAAAGATATTTCTTTGTGTAATTGTAATAAATAACTTTAAAATTATACATTTAAGATTATTGCAAAAATAACGGGATATGTATATTTGCAACTTCGAGGGTTTTAATTTTTCAATGCAACCACCTTGAATTTTTAATTCTAGCCAAAAAAATGTTCGGCTAAGCTGGTAATGTTGGCTTAAAATCCAAGCCAAAGCCAGCTGGACCTTGGGCGAATAATGCTAAGAGCAAAAAAAAAACACCTTCGGCTGCGCTAAGCCAGCTTGGAGCCGATCCAGAACCTCTACTCCTCGTCTGTTTTTTTATATTACCAGTAAGCAAAAAATGACACATACATACATACATACATACATACATACATACATACATACAAACATGTTTAAATGTTTATTAAAAAAGCTCAAGGCCCATTTGGAATTATTTTTTTTATTGATGTTTTTTTTAAGTTTTGCTTTCTAGCTAACTAAGCCACGCACATTCGCACAAAACCGTGCAAATTATGAAAATGCACTTTATTAGTGCTGTAATGTAATGCGTTGAGGAAGTTGCTGGTTTGATCGTTGCAGCTTTTATATAAGTAAAGCTTAGAAATTTAAATGAATTGTCGAATTCAGCAGAGCCGACCTTAAGATTTATACTTGTTATTGAAAGAACTGTTATTTTATATAAGCAAATTAAACTTTAAGTGCCCTTCAGAATCATTTTCGGTTTTTTTTTAAATCCAGTTTTAAAATCAAAAATAAGAAGTAGTTTTTTCTATCAAACTATGCCTCATAAATATGTAAACTGTAATCTTACAGAAATTTTTTTCGGTATAGGGTCCCTCAAGGCCGACTTGTGTAATAACGATTGTCATTTTCAAGGTTATTCTTATTTTTATGTCCATTGACACATTTGGTTCGTTGATTTTTATAAATATTTCTTAAGAATTTGTTAAGAATTCAGTTTTTTTTTCTGTTCTATTAGTATTCTTGTTGTTCTTACAGCTGCTGCTATAATCGGTAAGAATTAGAGGCAATTAACCTGCCGGAACCATCAGACATCGATGTTGAAATTTGGTGATGTGTGGAATGTGTTACATGTTCAGTATTTTATTAACTAAATTGGAATGAGACGGCATAAAAGCATGAAATATTAAATTTATTCAGCATTTCACTAGTTTGTTTTTATATTGTGTTTACTTTTTTAAAATTCTATTGTAATATTATTTTTTTTTCTCATTCAATATTTTATTGATTATGAATGTATTTTTTTCTAAATTCTTTAAATTTATATTTTTATTATTTTGTTTTTAATGCATTAAATAGTACATCCACAAATCATGATGACCGCGTGCGTGCGTCAGTTCTGTTTTGGTTTATCTGTTCAAATGTTAGATGTTTTGTTTTAGAAATATTTGTGTTTTTGATAACTTAATTAATTAAAACATTAAAATTGAATTCAAAACGCATTTTGTCATTATCAATTAAATTTAAATTCACTTTCGTTGTACGCAACTAAACCAAAAGTCGATTTACGCTCTAGAAAAAAATTTGTTTTTGCAGCGCAAAAACGTCCACCTGTCATAAGTTCAGAAATGTTATCATAACTAATACAATTAAACTAAGAGTTGATATACATATTTCACTTGTTTTCAATAATGCGCAATGTGAGCATTGCGAATTTAGTAGGGAGATCGATCGAATAGTATTCGACCGGTTTTAACCGGTTATTTTAGTTTTGCCCAAGATTTAAAATGTCCATTTTTCGAATATCGAATAAACCGGCTATTTTGGTAAAATAAACCGGTTATTTTTGTAATGTGTAATTTATATACATTTTCCTTAATTTTGTTATAAATTTACCAGTAATTAAGGTGTTTTTCTACATGAATATTGGGCAAACTTGAACTTTATGGTTAAAGGGCCCTCAAATGATAAGTTGCAAAGGTTCTTCAACGTCACGACTTATTAATCACCTTTTATTAGTCCACAAGCTTGCCATAAATAAACGCCAAGTAAAACTTAACTCTGCTCTAAGTAGTTTTTAAGAGACTGCAAACAATACCTTACCAAAACTCTTACAGCAATAGAAAATCCGATTTTGACAGCGCGTTTAATAGTGAAGTTGGCCGCTTTGGTAATAAATAATGTAAATTTAGCTATTTTTTCGTTAATCTATCGGTTTTTTCTCTTATTTTTGTTTCTATTATGTGGGTTTTATTAAACAAGAAAGTTAACACTACTGTTTGGGGCACAACGTTGATGCTCTTGTTTGGGTATGGCATATCAGCGTAAGCGGATGAAAACTTCCCACCTTCCGCTCTTGTTAGGGCCACACAGAGGCGCCACGACACAGAAAATATTGTGTTTTTTCTGTATTTTCCTTCGAAAGCTGCCCTTTTAACATTTTTTGTTTTGATTACGCAATTTGTGTTGAAAGTAGCGGCCTGTTTTTACACATTGCCACTTCACCACCAAAAAACGTTTTCGTCTAAAGCTCTCCTCGCAAATGATTTAGGCATTTTTCACGCGTCACTTTTTTCATCTCTGTATGCTTTGTGGTAAGTTTTATTTATTTTAAATTACCAAGAACTTAAAGCAAAATTTAAGAAATCAAACAATCTCATGGAAGGGTTTAAATTGTGATCGACGAATTGACAGATATTTCATACAAAAAGCATATTCATATATTCGTTTTTATACTGCTGAAACAAAATAATTTAAAATATATAATCCTGAAAAAGAGGTTTTGTTTGCAACTTTTCAAAAATATGTTTGAAGTCTACTGATTCATAAAGACATGCTTAACCACCATCAATTAAAACTAATTTAAAAATAAATTTGGGGGAATATCTCAAGTAATAAATTTATTTAATTCCCACAATTTCTTAAAACCAAAGTGTTTCACACTTATTAAATATTTGATGTCTTACACGTCACGACTAGTTTTCTTAAAGAATTGTTTGCTTTTGCAAAACGTTAGTGCAAACATTATTTAACAGTTTCTAAATTACATTATACAATTATCATCTTGGGAATAAAGTTTAGTAAATAAACAGAAATTATTAAAAATAAAACCAAAGTTTGATCAATTTACTGGTCACGCTTTTTTGGATTTTATTGTCAAATATTTGTTAGGTCTGAACAAACCTTAAGTCATATCCATGTATTTTGTTGGTTGCTTTGTTTTTTTTTTTTTAATTAAGTTTTTATTACAAAATCTAATTTAATTTTTGTATTTTCATGTATTCGAATTAAAGCCGGCTAACCGGTTATTTTTAAATAGCAACTATTCGGAATATTCGAAAATCGGTTATCGAGAAAAGTCGAATAATCGATTTCCCTAGAATTTAGGCTGACAAAATCTTTACCTTTGAAAGCATTTTTAATGAGCCTGAAAAAAGATTGCGAAAATTACTTGTTGAAATGTTTTAAAGCCTCTAGTTCTTTAATCTTTAAGAATTTACGCAAAAGCTTAACAGTTCTCGAGATTTTTCGAAATACCTAAAACAACTGCAGAAAAACATGATTTTCGCGTATATCCGGAAAACTTTTCCTGAGAAAAATAAATGAATGCCATATTCATGTTCAGCAGCCCCAATTTAGCTTTGAAAATATTTAATTTTTGAGGTTCATTTTTATGTGGCATAGTGGTATCTATCTTTTTATTATAATAACCCTGCAAACAAATGGAAGATATCCCCTTAGGCAATAGCAAGGCGAATTCGCCTTGGGCAATAGTTAAGCAATATCCCTTAATTGTCAAATAAAAGAAAATAATCAAAATAATTTCAAAAAAGATAGAAACATTTTTTTAATTTAATAAAAAAATTTGCTCCTAAAATATTTTGCAAAAGGTAAATATTAATTTTAATTAAATAATAGTGCATTTACACTTGTAATTTTCAAACTAGTTTATGATCGTAAGCTACTTTCACAAACTATACCGTTTACATCAGCATTTTAGACAGTTAAGGTAGAAGTACAAAACACGCGTTAGTGCGCGTGCGCTCTGTAGACTTCTGTCAAAAAAAATTAAACTAGTGTATTTCCATAGAACAAGCTACATGCAAAATATTTTGACGCGTTTGCGCCAGAAAGTTGGTTAACTTTGAACTTTTTAACGCGTTGTGTATTTTTGACAAGTAATCAGCTGACAATAAAAAAATAATTTAACAAATTGGTGAATTATGAAAGAAAAACTTATTGAGGAGCTTAAAAAACACACAATTTTTATACAAAAAGAATAAATTCAATTAAATAATAAAATCTTGATTGATTTTCGAATCCGTTTTCAATGCACAAATAAGTTAACAAATAAAAAACAGCTGACAGGAATGGCTTTTGTAACGCGCGTTATGTAACTTGCAATTTTTCATGCGCTAAAATTTTTAAACGCACGACAAACGTCGAAGAATAAACGCGTGTTATGTACTTCTACCTTTAAGTTGTTTATCTTTGACAAATCAAAACATTTTTAGCCCCAAAATTTAAACAAAAAACATTGATGCAGGTACATATGGACATAAAAACATACCTTTTTTCCGTCGTCCTTATTAAAAAAACTAAAATTTCTTATAAACTTTGAATTTTCTTTGTAAAAAGTAATTTTTTTCACTTTAATTTTTTATTCTTGATGAAATGTCAAATATCACTAGCGTTGCCAGAACAAAGTTTTAAAAAACAGAGTTGCATTGTAAGTGCCGGTTCACACACGTCAAGTTTGACTCGTCAAGTCTTTAGCTTTTAAGAAAGAAGGGAAAAGAGAATGCATTTCTTTTTAGGAGAGAGGGGAAAATTAATGGAATTCTCTTTTTCCCCTCTCACTTTAGTGCCAGTTCACACACATCAAGTTTGACTCGTCAAGTCGGTGCCGGTTCACACACGCCAAGTTTGACTCGTCAAGTCTTGAGTTTTTAGGAGAGAGGGGAAAAGAAATGGCATTCTCTTTTCCCTTCCCTCCTAAAAGCTTAGTGCCGGTTCACACACGTCAAGCTTGACTCGTCAAGTCTTTAGCTTTTAAGAAAGAAGGGAAAAGAGAACGCCATTTCTTTTTAGGAGAGAGGGGAAAATTAATGGAATTCTCTTTTTCCCCTCTCACTTTAGTGCCAGTTCACACACATCAAGTTTGACTCGTCAAGTCGGTGCCGGTTCACACACGCCAAGTTTGACACGTCAAGTCTTGAGTTTTTAGGAGAGAAGGGAAAAGAGAACCTAACATATATTTTATTGATGTAAAACGATTGAATTTTAATATAGACCGCATTGCTTTATTTTGCAATTTTTGTAATCTATTTATTTGATTATCCGTGCAACATGTATACAGAATTGTTGACCCGTATTCAAAATGTGGTTTTATGATAGTATTATAAATGTTTATTGCCGTAATAATAGACTCTTTGTTTCTTACACGCAATTATATTCCAAATGTTCTTTTAAATTTAATTTTTTATATATTAAAAACCCCAGATATTTTATTTTATCTACTTTTATAATTATTACATCATTAATCACAAACTCAAGACTTGACGAGTCAAACTTGACGTGTGTGAACCGGAACTTAAAGATCAAGACATGACGAGTCAAACTTGACGCGAGTGACAGGCACTAACTAGTTTATCTCAAAAGCTAGTTACAAACGTTTTTATAATTTGTATGGATTAACAAGTTTCTCAAACTAGTTTATCATCATAAACAACTTATAAATTCGTTATAAATACGTTTTTACAACTTACCGATAGCTTAAAGTAGACTTTAACCAGTCATATAAAAAGTTTCCCATTATTAAAAATTTACTTTAACCTAAAGTGAGCAATAAAGTAAATTAAGATTCATCCTACCTGGCAGGTTAAAGTAAAGTTGTAATATTGGAACGCGATAAAATCCTAACTTTAGCTATCGGTAAGTTATAAAAACGGGCCTAAATATGTTAATTATAAATCTGATTCCTTTCAATTTATTCCAGATATAACTTAACCCTTATAGTGGATGCAATTTTAAAGGAGTTGAATGTTTAAAAAAATATGGTAGAAAACCAAGCAACAGCAATTGGAAGACTTGCACAGGAAGTGGTGCGAAAAAAAGAAGCCAGGATCACCAAACATATCTGTCTTCGTTTCCACTCAATCCCGACGATGAGTGGATTCAGTATGAGGGAAAATGTGTATAATTTTGTAAGTACATATTAATGTTTAAATTATTTATATAATGGCAATAGAAATAGTCGGAAGCGAAGACATGGCATCTTTCGTAAAAGCTGCCTTAAAAATAGTATTTATTTATGATTTGACAACAAAGTTTACATAGACTGTAAAAGAAAAACCTGCAGTGGAAAATAACATAATCATCAAAACAATTAGAGGTAATATACATATTAATTGTTTTTAATTGTAAGCACTAAATCATATTTATGAAAATCAAAAAAAAAAAATATATATATTTCAGAAAGCAAAATCTTTTTTTATCTGCACAATGATATTTTGGCGATACCTTCCTATTTTCTTATAAGTGGATATCTGGTGATATTGCTAGTTTATCATCTAGCAGAGTCGATTTCGTTTTGCTTAAGGCTTGATTACACTATTATACTTTGTATTAATACATGTCAAAAACTCAAGTAATAAGTGTGAATGCAATGTGTCATGAAAATGACAAGTATTACGAAAAAAGTTTGACATCCCATACGACTTCATCGTTTTTTGAAAAATTTCTAAACAATAATACTTTTCTTTTCATTAAATTATTTTTATGAAGAAAGGAATTTTACAACATGAAAATTAATTAAAATTGTTATTGATAATCCACAATACTAATTATTGTTAAAGCTAAGGCACGAGCTCTATGTGTACATTTGTCCTTCAAGTTGTGCTGAAAAAGGTCAACAGAAAAGAGAAAGACAAAATGAAAAAACAAAAAATGTACTTGGACTTCAAGAAAAATTCTTGACAAAAGTACGAAAAAACAGAAGTAAGGAAAAAACATGTAAAATCAATTAAAATTGATAATCATTCAGGAAAGCAAATTTCGATCTACCAAATGTTTAAATACAATTTGGTTTAAGGATTGATGTTTGACTATTGACGTCAGCAGTCGTCGATGGCTGCGAGTGTAAGACGGCAAATCCATCTGAGGAGATCGAGTGGTTGCGATCGAAACATGTCATGGTAACCTGCCGGCCAGGGTTCGAGCCCGAGACACGTCAAGAATGAAAGATTATCAATAACAATTTTAATTAATTTTCATGTTGTAAAATTCCTTTCTTCATAAAAATAATTTAATGAAAATTAAATTTCATGAACTTAAGCCTAATTAAAAATATTAAAAATTTGGATTAAAAACCATAAATAGTTCAACAAAATAACCACAATACTAATTATTAATAATACTTTTCATTAGATCAGGTTTGCATTTTATTTCATGTGTGAGTCTTTATACTTTGTGTGACGGTGTGAACACAAACTATCATGTTGAATTATATTTTTTGATAGTCGCAACAAAACTCATTAGATTTCTATCTCACAATGTATTATGGAATACGTAAGACTTGTGAGATAGTGAAAACTAGCCTTTAGGAGTGTTGCCATCGAGGCACGTTTCTTCCCGAAGAAAGTATCTTCCGCAATACGAAATCTTTTATTGCCGCAATAATATTTTTCATCCAGGTAATACGTTTTGCAATACATATGGTGTTTTTCTTGGAATTATATATTAATTGGATTAATTTTACAAATAAATAAAAATAAATACATTTTTCCAACAAACCCCGTATATTTATAATTTATCAGACAATAAGCCATTAATTATAAAAATCTGTAGACAAATGCTCATAATATGTTCACACTTGGGTTTTAAACGCGCTTAAGCAAAATATTGATTAAGTTAATCACAGCCGTTTACCTTACATTTGAGATTATTAAGATGACAGTTGATTAAAAAACAACAACCAAATTTTTATTTCTTTAAAGTATTAAAAATACAAACTGGGAATTAATTCCTTTCAAAGGTTACTTTATATTATATTCCACATTTTTTATATTTCTCATAGAATAAATTCGAAAAATAAAAAATGTTGAATGTATTAAAAATACTTTAATAAAGTTATCAGAAGATTATTTTAAACATCCCAGTAAAAACTTCGCCTACAAAATAATGTGTTGAGTAATCAGAAAAATATGAAGGCACTACTTACAATTCTACTGAAAGAACCAATGAATTTTACAAGGCATGTCCCAAAATTAAAGCATTTAAAAGTAAGTCATTATTTTTTTACTTAAATACATCAAAAAAAAGTAGTTATAGAAGTTGTTATACATGTAGCTATAGAAGAAAGCTACTAAATAATGAGTTAAAGAAGCTATTCGTTTTGAAAAAGTAAGCGAAGTTTTTACTGGGATATTCATGATGAAATTGTGAAAATTTACGAATTATTTAAGGACAAAATAAAAAACATGAAAAAGTAGTCGTGGTCGGTTGTACACGTGAGAGGTACTTTTATTGTGACCGATTCTACATCATAATCAGTTTAAGGTATGTCCAGAGAATTCTATATGATTTATGAAGTTATTTAGTTGTAATCATGTCAATTTGAAGTGACTAACAAATAATTATTTGATTTTTATTTTGATGTGCTTAGAGCTGTATAACTTTCGAGTTGCTTAAACGCGCTGTGAACATGACATAATTTTATTCAAGACATGATAGACTCAACCTGTAAACAGATTTGAAAGTCAATTAAAATCACGTTAAGTTAATAAAATTTAATTTTTATTAAATTATTTTAAGTGAAGGAAGGAATTTATAACAAATGATTTAAAATTTATTTGATAATTTTATCCTTGGTTGAACACGGGATTGAATTCGGGTCGAATTACACATTCCCATCATCAGAATTCTTTGCCTTTTAACCGCTTGCGCCACTGCTGGCATTTTTTTTTGTAAAAAAAATACCACATTCTTTATTATTTTTATGCAAGTCTAAGGCCGTAATAAACTATTCGAAAGGCTCGTTTTCATTATGGAACAAATATATTTTTTTTGCAAAAGAAATTTGTATTAAAGTTCAGGATGCAAAACAATCCGATGAAATCTCGCTTTATTCCCAACCTTAGTTGGTACGATCCCTTCCCTGAGCGCAAAACTATTTACAATTTGGGACTTATTTACGAAGTACATAGTTTCCTCTTTCATTATGTTGGGAGTATCCCTAAACTTTTTTCTAGCAGTTTTGGGATTTTGTGTTAATTTTAATTCATTTATGGGCGGCGTTGAGCGTGTCGCAAAATTTATATGAAAAAGCTCTCAGATTTAACTACACGTTCAATCACTTTTACTAAATTTATAAATAGTGATAAGGATTGTGTAATTTTTAATTGCATTATAATTCAATTTGCACTTTAATAGTATCAAAATTGTTTGGAGCGATGTCTTACTGGAAAACAGGGGAAATAAATCTGCTGTTTCTAAGTTTCTGATTTGACCAGTGTAATATCCTGGCAGTTGAACTATAAATAGTTTGCCAAAAACTTTAAGTTAAAAAAAAAAAATAACTTTCATTAAGGCAAAGTTTGGACAATCCGAAAACTTTTGCAATAATTCATTTTTCAGCACATCTACATTCAAAATAGAGAAAAGCAGTCGTATATTTTGATTAAAGAAAATTTCAAAAATTTTATTATGTGGAATTTGGAACAAAAATGTCCCTTCTTCTGAGACAATTCATTTTTCGTATATTTTGATTAAAGAAAATTTAAAAAATTTTACACTCTGTCCCACGATGTCACACGTTAACGTTCGCATAGAAAATTACATTTAAAACAAAAACAATTTCTAAAATTTGTTTTGGCTGTTATTTTGTGCAATATGGAACAAAAATTTCCATTCTTCTGAGACAAAAATAATTGCAACCATGTGTAGAAATAACAAACTGTCTACAAGTTTCCGTTTATAGGTTACACATGCATTTTAAAAAGTTTTTAAGCAAAAAAAAAAAAACCAAAAATTTTAGTGAAATTATGTAAAAAGTTGGGTCATTGCCATTACCAGAAAACATCATGACCCATAATCATGATATCGACGAAACATGTAATGCATTTGTCATCAATGTTTTATTTTGTTTCCTTTTGCATTTTCTTTTTTTTAGAAATAAACGTAAAATTAAAAAATACTTATTTTTTTGACGAATATGTTTTTATTTTTTTGTGTCTGGTATGGAAAACATTTACCCTTGTAAACTTTTTTTCACAAATTTTATGGATTAATTTCAGTGTCAAACACCTGTAAATATTAAAATATTATGAATTTATTTATTATTGAAAAAAAAAATGCTTTCGTAGACAATTTGTATTTGTGTATTTCTTTAAATGTTACTTTTTTTTTGTTTAGCAAAAAAGTCATTCACTTCAAGTGTGATTGTCCGCTGAATAGAACTTTTCAATATTTGTTTTATATTTTTAAATTTGTTGTTTTTTATTTAATATTTTTGCATTTAACTGCAAAATTCGCACAAAATCTCAACTTTTGTTTGCTCCTTTTTTTTGTGTAAAAAAAATCTTCTCAAATTCACAAACCTCTGAGTGTTAATAACAAAAGCCTAAAAAATACAAGAGAAGAAAAAGTGTCAAATGTGTTTTTGTTGTTTACAATTTAAGAATAAAACAAAATTGTGAGAATAACTATTTCCGTTTAATATGCAAGATTTTAGTAGGGTGGTAAATGTAGAGCTTGGAAAAAATTCATGACAATTTTTTCAACAATTTTTCTGTTTAATAAGACCATAAGTGACATATTCACTGATAGAAAAGGCGTAATTTCGCTGATGTCCAGCGGGAAAACTCAGAAGGCCTTCTTACTTCAGGACTTTTTAAAGGCTCCGTGCAATAACTCCCAGGTGCAATAAGTTCCAAGAAAAAAATGAAATTAGACCCAAAAATTTTTCATACAAATGTTGGAGTAATTTCATTATGAAATAGCTCCCAGCCCTCTCGGTTTTATTTCATTTTTTTTTTGAAGTTTTTTCATTTTTTGCCAAATGAAATAAGTCCCCGAAAAAATTAACGTGGAAGTTATTTCATTTTATTTTGGTTTTCGGTGTTATTTCATTTGCTGTGGGAGTTATTTCGTTTTTTGTGGGAGTTTTTTCATTTTCAATTATTTGCAATTTCTTAAAATTGTTTAAAATTTTAAACGGTATTTATAACGGGATATTTCAAACTATTTGAATACAATGACTTAAGTTTATCAAAGAAGAAAATTTTGCTAATTGCAATTGCAGTGTCTTATGGTTACCGGCTATGCGGAGAAGCTTTAGTTAGCGAAGTCGGTGTTTGTTATACCATAGAGTATAAAATCCTTGCGCCCGGCCGAAGGCCGTCTATGCAGAAAAGCTTTAGTTAGCGAAGCCGGTGTTTGTTATACCATAGAGTATAAAATTCTTGCGCCCGGCCGAAGGCCGGCTATGCAGAGAAGCTTTAGTTAGCGAAGCCGGTGTTTGCTTTAGTTAGCGAAGCCGATGTTTGTTATACCATAGAGGAGGTAATCCTTGTACCTGGCGTGCTTAAACTGCAGGCAGTTGCCATTGCAGGAGGTCAGGATATAATGAAATGCCCAATTTTTTGTCAAAATGTCGAGGACTCAATGTTAGTTTTTTGGTAACATAATATGTAAATATTCAAGTAAAACGAATACATATATAATAAATTTAATTTTTTTTGGGTCTTATTTCATTTCTTTTCGATGGACTGTTTTTGGAAGTTATTTCATTAATGTCTTTAGGAGGTATTTCATTATGAAATAACTCCCAAAATTTGGGGTTTGTTTCATATTAGACTTGGAAATTATTTCATTTTTTTGGGATTTATTTCTTTTTTCCAGTTTGGGACTTATTTCATTTATTTTGGGATTTAATTCATTGGGAGTTATTGCACTGGGACTTATTGCACCTGGGAGTTACTGCACGGAGCCATTTTTAAAGGCTTGCTTAAAAATTTTTTGGATTTAATTACTATTCTTATCTAACTGTTAAAGAAGACCTTATAGAAGCCTCGGCTTCTTTCGTATAAAAGATAAGATACACATTCCACATTCTCTTCTATGAGAAGGGAGTAGAGAAGGAGAAACATTTTTTTATTGTTTTTTGAGCACAAGCAAAACAATTATTTTTTTTGATCCCGTTACAATTTTCACAGACCTGCTAAAGAAGCGAGAGCGGAAGGCCTACTCCGCAGTGACAACGTGTGTAAAAAAGATGTGAGTATGGAGTGGAGCGAGCAGGTCTTGTATATCCAAAAGAAGGAGTATATATACCTTCTAAAAGGCCTCCGTACTTCTAGAAGAGCTCCATATGATACATTTTTCTAAATTACAATGGAACCAAATAAAATCTAGTTTTTAACTTAACTCTAATGTGAATTAAGTTTGTGAAATATTGAATGCAAAGCTTATACTAATAAGTGATATTCACCATGGTTCGAGCGAATTTCAACATTAAATTTTCTTTGAATTCAAAAAGGCGTAAAAAACTTTGCGCAAAAAAACTGTTAACTACCCTGCAAATAGTAGGACCAGTTCAAATACGCGTGCAAAGAGTGGCCCACAAGGGACCAGGATTTGTCCAAAAGTAACCCAAATGTATGAAAAAAACATGGTCTATTTAACATTACGATGTCCTAGGGAAGGACCATATAACCCACCTTTGGACTACTAAGGAGTAGTTGTAAAACTACTCCATGGTATACTAAAGAGGATTAGTTTTGAAGTCGTTTTTTAACAATGACATGGTCCATGCTTGCATTACATCGGACCAGTTCATGGAGTAATCCATTTTATCAAAATGGATCAGGTGGTCCAATTTTATTTGCTGGGTAAAAGTAAAACAAACGAAAATCAAAAAGTTTTTATATCCATCACAATAAAAACAAAAATCACAATTGGGGTATTCACAAGGTGTGCTATCATGTTATATTGTCATAATGTTCTAACATTTTACAATGGCTTAAAAATATTGTTGTTACTTTGCAAACAAAAATTGTCTTAGTTACATAGAACTTTGCTTACTGTCGTAATTAATTAGAAGAGACCTGCGCTGAGCGGTTGAGCCGAGTCGTATTAGTTTTTGTAGCTGTCGCCGTTGATGGTATAGTTTTATCCGGCTAATATCCGAATTTAACCTGCGGCTAGCAATTTTTGCAACAAGACACTTGCGGCGTCGAATTATATCGGCTTAGGACTCTGATGTTTGTTAAGCAAACAAACTAAAATTTATTTGTGCTTTGCTTCTTAAAAACTGAAAATAGTCAGGTAAGATCTAATTTAATTTATTAATTCATGGATAAGAATAAAAAAATATTTTGCTGTTAGGTAAATATATATTTTTTATTTTTGTTTTGAACCAGCTGATTTAAATTCAAAATAGCATACTTAATTATGAGGGGTTATTCATAACAGTCGTATTTTTTCATGTTATTAGTTTAAAGCTGGGATCACACGATTGCCGCAATGCACCAATTTTCACACTTTTTAATACACCAATCGTGTGACTGCACAACCAATTGGCTCTTGTACCAATCGAGGACAATATTGTGCTTATTTTTACCAATCAAATGCAACACTGGTGCGGCAATCGTGTGACTGTTTGCTATGCAACCGAGCGTCAATAAAAATAACAAAAATGCACCAATATTTGACTTTTTTTAATAAATTGTACGTTTATGTGTAAATATGTATATATTTATTATGCATTTTAATTTTTGCTATTAACAAATACATATGTATGTATGTTCACAAGCATACTATGTAGCTGTTAAGTGCGAATATTTTTATTAAAGATGTTAATAAAACTTTTCTTTTATTCTTTAACCAATATTTGTCGTTGATATTTCTTAAAGAAAATAGTTGTTTACTTGAAAACGAAAATAAAAAATTTGTTAAAGTAGCCGAGATTTCTCTTTACTAAACGATATCGGTAGTTAAATTAATAAAGTTACAGAATTTAGTTACTCAGGGGCAGTGATGCCAACTTTTTGAGAGCAAAAAGCATTTTAAAATTTAAGAAAAGCACTAAAAAGCACTATTTGACACAAAAAAAGCGAAAAAAAAGCACTAAGCCATTTTTACAATTTAATTAAACACAAAACAAGTTGCATTCCGCTGTGCCGAATATAATATAACTCCAAAATCTAAATCAAAGGTGACGGCGTTGATGTGGACCATTTTCATTTAAGATTAAATCATAAATATATTTACATTTGTGTATAAAAGTTTTTAAATCTTCAATAAAAATAGTATCATTCAAATCATTTGCTGAGTTTGAATTGGTCATAAATCAGTTTTAAGGTAATACAAAAGCGCATGAAAAATGGCAGGTTACACAATCCTACAAGAAATGAATGAGCGAGTAGTCACGTTTTTCATTTTGGTGCTGAGAAAATGATAGAAAGAAATGACCGAATGTGACCGAAAACTTTATTTCGGTCATTTCTTTCTATCATTTTCTTAACACCAAAATGAAAAATGTGACTACTCGCTCATTAATTTCTTGTAGGGAACGTTCGTTAAAAAAGCATTACTGTCAGCTGTTTTTAATTTATTTAACACTTTGCTAATACCAAGCTACGGCTTTTTTTTGTTTTTAAAGTTTTTGCGTTTTTTTGTACGGTTTCCGACTGCATGTTTTTAAACAATTCCTAATATTTTCTAAGCCATTTTCTATTTTTGAAACAGTATCTACATCTTTCAAAAAATGTTTACCAAAATACGTTGTTTTTATTACGATTACTAAATATGTTGTCAACGTTTCGTAAAATTTCCAAATTGCTAGAAAGCCTTGCTCTTACCTCGTAAATAAAGTTTTTGGTAAAACGAATGCAAGTCTCTTTTATCACTTTTTTATCATTTGAAATCTTAAAATCTTTACAGGCCTCCTCAAAATTGTACCCCAAATAGCAAAGCTCATCTTAATCATCCTCTATATAATCGTAGTTTTAAAAAATGGTAGAAAAAAAATAAAAATTGTAAAAAGCACTAAGGGCACTAACGAAAAATTGAAAAAGCACCAAGTTAGTGCTTTTTCTTAGTTTGGCACTATGGATAGAATTTTGGCGTTTTGAGGCATCAAAAAGCACCATAAATAGTGCCAAAAGCACTAAGTTGGCATCGCTGCTCAGGGGTGTGCTGTAAATCGAAAACGTAAAACGCAAGAATTTGGAGGCTGTTTTTAGTACACTTTTAATCTTATTTTTATAATTTTTTTTAATAAAATTCTGTTTAATAAAGAAATGTTTGTATAATATTTGTCATAAAATTCTTTTAATATACAGAAATCTTATTTAAAAACTACGTTTAAAATTCTTGCGTTTTCGATTTCCAGCACACCCCTGACTGATATTTAAATAATATTATTTAAATTTAAATTTTATTATTTCATACAAATTTTCTATGCAAACGTTTACATTCGAAATTGTTGTTAATTTTTGGAACTTCATAAAGTTTTCTTAAAATATTTCAAATAAAACTATTCAACAAAAAATTGTATAGTAGGTACCTATATGAACAAATTTTTCGATTTTAATAAGCATACCAAGTAGAACTCCACACAAATGAAAAAGCTACCACAACAGCTGTTTTCGCAGTTGTCAAGTAAGAACAATCGTGTGACTGTGCTGCGGCAATTATTGTACCCATTTCACTTTATACCAACTAGCGGCAATTAAATTTGTATAAAACAGGGCAATCGTGTGATTTCAGAATATTTAATTGGTGCAATTTCTTTATTGTGCGTCAATAAAGCACAATCAAAATTGTGCCATATTGGTGCATTTGCGGCAATCGTGTAATCCCTGCTTAAGACTTATGACACCTTCTGAATACCACAAATATAACACAAATTGTACACAAACACAAGAAAAAAGTTAATTAAAAATTACTTGCTTGCATAAAATAGTACTTAACGCAGATGCAAAAAAGGGTATTATCTCACCTAATTATAACCGGGGGTAACAAATGGAAAAAACGTTTGAAACGTTTGATTCACTTGTTTAAACGTTTAATTAACTAGATTAAATTTTTAATTAAAACTGATTTTATTTTTGAATAAAGCTTTAATTGGTGAAACTTTTTTTTGTCTGTGTGGCACAAGTAGCAAGACGACTCGACAAG
Source organism: Pollenia angustigena (assembly GCA_930367215.1). Taxonomy (NCBI): domain Eukaryota; kingdom Metazoa; phylum Arthropoda; class Insecta; order Diptera; family Polleniidae; genus Pollenia; species Pollenia angustigena. Next base: position 237,382,766 of record OV884059.1, read on the forward strand.
ATTGACAGCAAAATTGCATGGATGATGAAAACCTAACACTGGGTTTCCACGTAGCAATTTATATTGCTAAGCACAAGCAAAAGCGTCGGCAGAGCAATGGCGCAATAATTGCTGATTATATTGCTGGAGAGCACGTGAAATTGCTTTACCATAAACAAACGTACAGAGCAATGAAATGTCAGATAAATGACAACTGATTTTACAGCAGATTTCTAAGCAAAAATTGCTCAAACAATTAGAAGAGCAATCATTGCGCAATCGATTGTCACTCATGTCAATATGCGGTCTATATGTCGCAAATTTAATTGAGCAATCAAATTTGACGTTCGATATTAGCCCTTTAAAGATCTGAATGGCAATTATTTGTTATAGCCCTATGATCCACATTAAAACAATGGAAATAAATAAAAAAGTGACATATTTTAGAGATTGATAAGGTGCTGGAAGTATCGTATTATATGCTTTAATAGATTACATAAATCCGTACTAAGGTACGTCCTTTAATGGCCCCATCTTATTTTTGAGCTTATGACACCGATGTTTTTTCATACATGTACAATTAAAAGAAACAAAAAACTTACCAAACGAAAGCATCCCTTCTTACAAACTTTTTCAATGACTTGGTAAACAGACTAAAGTATCCTCATTTGATATTTTGCAAATTTGTAGACAAAAATTTATACAAGCAGCAAAGTTCTAATATTTCATAATAACGTCAAACATATTTCAAAGTTCGTATTTCCTCTGGTATTTTAGTTAAGAAAAAAATAGTATTTTTATTCGAATGATACTGTCTCTTTAAAAAAAAGACAAGAAAAAATCATTTTCTTGAAATTAAAAAAAAAAATACAGCCTAGAATTTGGGATTTGTTTACTTGCATTTTTTGCAATGCTCCCATTGTGGATTCTTTTTTGAATCTTATCTATTTTCTTTCTCTGGTTGTTTATTACAATTGCCATTCTTTTATTAAAATTATTAAATATTATAAATAAGACGAAAAAAAAAACTGAGAAAAGCCATACAAAAAGTGACATTGACCCAAATCCCCAAAACGAATCAACAAAATAGAACAGAAATGAAAATTGCAAATCAAAAGAAGAAAAAAGAAGTACAAAAAATTCAGATTCATTCCGTTCATTTACAATAGAACAATACGACGGACAACATATCGACGTTGTTGTTTAAAACTGTTATCGCTGTCCATTTTTTTTAAAAGAGAAAGTAAAACCACCAAAATACCGATAATAAAATATTTTTATAGAAATTGTTAACTGCATTCATGAATGGCCAAAAAATGGTAAATTGATTTTATTTGGCAATGAATAATACTTAAATCACTTGTTCTAAAAGTAAAATGCGTTTCTGCGTGACTGCCTTATTCCATTTTTTCCGATGTTCCAATTTTGGAACAATTTTGTTTTGCTTTAGGGAAAATAAAAAATCAAGTATCTTAAGGGAAAAAAGTAACACGAGGGGTTTCCCCGCCTCTAAGCCAGCCCATATAGTCCTGACCATTCTCACCTTTCAATCTTCCCTTAGCCTTCCTGTACGACTCACGGTGGATAAGATAGGGATCCATGCGATGATGATGATGTAATAATGACTACTGCAGAAGTTGACCTGATGAGAAGCAGGAGGAAACGGTTTTTCACTTTCTCCGCCAATACAGCGGTTTTGGGGTTATTTGCATGAGGCATTTTGGGGGCCCTGCTTCGATGCTAATGAACACTGGCTTGACTCTGGTTACTGAAACAGGTTATCACAATGGGACCGTTTTAAGGATCCAAGTGAGCCGTCCTCGTATCGGCTGCCTATTATATCTTTTTTATTATATTTTCATAGCATTTTTTTATAAAAAGAGCGCAAAAAGAACTAAAATATTTTTTAAAAAGAGAACACTAAAGGCAGAATTAGTCTTTACTTTCTGTTCTGTTCCGTGCCGTTCTGTTACGAAATTGTGATAGTTACTTTTTTGTAGCAACTTATCAGCCATTTATGACAAAGTTATTAGTTTTGCACCTTCTATTGTTTTATTTCAATCACTTTTATGCAAATAAATTTGAAGAAATAAAATTTTATGAATTCTTAAAAGCAAAAAATAGTTTATTTCAATATAAATATGTATTTTTTAACATTTATTTTGCTGTCACTTACAATTACTTAACAAGTTTTTGATTTTAACAAACTCAACCGCAACAGAACAGAAAAACTAATCAATTTCACAGGTTTTTTAATAACAAAAACAAATCAGCTGATTCGTAACAGAACAGAAAGTAAAGACTAACTGAGCCTTAAAAAATGCAAACAAAAAATTTTATAACAAAATGTTGTTTAAGGCAAGGTTACACTATTATACTTTGTATTAATACATGTCAAAAACTCAAGTAATATAACAAAGTCTGATAGTGTGAATGCAATGTGTCACGAAAATGACAAGTATTATGAATAAAGTTTGACATCCCATACGACTTCATCGTTTTTTGAAAAATTTCTAAACAAAAATACTTTTCATTTGATCAGGGTTGCATTTTATTTCATTTGTGTGATGGTGTGAACACAAACTATCATGTTAAATAAGATTTTTTGACAGTCGCAACAAAACTCATTAGATTTCTATCTCACAAAGTATTATGGAATACGTAAGGCTTGTGAGATAGTGTAATCTAGCCTTAAGTATGGTAACATTTTACATTCTATTCAATTAAGGTTATTGTGCAGCTAAAGATTTCAAAATTGCTACTTTTCAATAAAATATACAGTTTTTGGTCATCCTCCTCTTAAGACCATTAATCACTATCTCAAGGGTATTTTCTTAAGACGGATAGAACGTCCTTTAGGGACAACTGTAAAGCTAGCTGTCATACAAAGACTTACACCAAAGCAACGTTTACAAAGCGTGAAAATTTACTTCCGAAATTCGCGCTATTTTAGTCAAACTTGAACAAGAATTTTACTGTCAAACTAATGTCAGCCATGAGGCTCCTTTCTGTCTTAACGGGTATGTTAACCAGCAGAGCACTGTCCTCATAAGACTCTAAGACTCTATCCAGAAAAAACCCCGTATAGTTCAGCTTACATGCCAAAGGCGACATGTACTTATCTTTAAGTATATCTTTAAGTATGAAACCGGCGAGAACATAACTTTAAATGGCGAATGCTCCAGGCGAATGATTCGTGAGTTTCTTATTCCTCATTTCATTGCAAATCAATTGTAGGAGAAATCGTTCAAACAAGACGGCGCAACATACAACACAGAATTATCTCAACAAATGTACCTCTTGACCACGTTTTGTGGGGGTACGTCATATCTCTAGTATATACAGATTATCTAGCAATAATCGATAATTAAGATGAGTAAATGCATCACTGCGCTGCAAATGAAAATTTAAATGTTTTAAATTATTTTTCTAATGCAGATTCCGTACAAAACAAGTATAAATTACATAGCAAAAACTGCCTTCTGCTATAAAAGATGACCTGCAAACTTGCATTGGCTGTCTAAGCAAAGTTTGCTTGTATAATAGACAGCAGTAATGCATTCACAAACAGATCCCTAATCTCATCCCAGATTGTTTCTATTTTTTTAGTGTAAATGACTTGTTGAAAGGTGAATAAAATTTAACAGCTCTTGCTTTTTGTTATAGTTCTATTCCATTATATAGAATTTTATAGTAAACAAATCTATGCGGAAGTTTTTTTTGAAATTTTGATCGATTTTTTTTTTTAAATAATTTTTTGTTTAAATACTAAATCGTTGCTCTTTGTGGAATGAATGAGAAGGTATACTGACTGCTGTGCTTAGTAAAAAGGCAGTAAAATGTAAAAATGAAAATCAGAAAAAATTAAGTCTAACTTTTGTATTTTGTCATGTATCTTTTAATATTTGTCAAACTTTAGAGATTGCTCTTACTTTGAAATAAGAAATTGATTGACATTTAAATTAAAAAAAGGCAGTAAGTGAATTTTACTGCCTTTTTCTAAACACAGCAGTATTGTTATGCAAATTCAACTTGACAGATTAATATGTATTTATTTTATGCGTTTCATAAAGGGTGTCCAATTTCTACGCCTCTTTCCGCTCCCAAAATCTTCAATAATTTTCTTTCATTCCCAGGTTTCTGGTGGATTTTTTTTTTGAAAATAATATTTATTTAAAACCAAAAAGTAATTTCTTTGGGAATACAAAATTTTAATTTCAAAAGATTTTGTTATTCGTGCTTAATTCCCAGTTTTTATTCTTGATAAAAACACTTGAAATTTATTGTTGATGGAGTGGGGAATGTAAGATGAGATAAACTCACTGTTTATTGTTGATGTCTTTTGTTTAAACTTTGATATTGTTACAAGTAGAACTGTTGCTTATAAGTCTTATACGTTTAACAGTTTTATTTGGTTTAATATCTTTAGTTTGTCTAAAATCTTTATGGATGAAGTTTCCTGATGATCTGGCCTAAGCAACCAGTGAAATGCGCATAGGAATAGCTTATCCCATCAGCAATAAATTTCATGTGTTTTTATCAAGAATAAAAACTGGGAATTAAGCACGAATAACAAAATTTATTTAAAACTTTATGAGATAGTTTTAAAAATCATATATTTGTTGTTTTTAACTACACAGAAAATATTTTTTGCGCCAGTAAAAGAATAAATCAAAAATAAAATCAGTTTTAATTAAATATTTAATCAGGTTAATTAAATATTTAATCAAGTAAATTCAACGTTTAACTGAAATATTGTCAATTAAACATTAAATACACTTGATTAAAATTTTAATTCACCTGATTAAATATTTAATTAAAATTGATTTTATTTTTGATTAATTCTTTTACTGGCGCAAAAATATTTTTCTGTGTAGATTTTAAAAATTCTTATTTTGCTTAAAATACTTTAATCGCTTAAAAACTAAATGACTGTGTCAGGGTCATATAAATAAACAAAGTATATTTTTTATGCTTCTATTTGATCGTTACTTATTAAAACATCAAAGTTAAAAAAGCCCTTTCGGAAATCGATAAATTGTGCTTTATTTTCTGAGAAAAGAAAACAGAATTTATACCTACCATGCACAAGCAAAACTTCAACTATGATTTGTATAAAAAACAAGTAGAAAAGTTCTATATATTGGACTTTCCCCGATCTTATATTGGCTTTAAAACAGACTTGTGACATCGATGTTATTACAAATATCATCAATGAGGCAAAAACTGACATCAATCCAATGACAAACGTCATCCTTAAATTTTGTCATATTTTATGCGTCAACTATGCTATAACTACAGTGACATCAATTCGATGCCACATTTTGTGTATAATTAAAATTATTTTGATGAATTAAAAGTAAAATAAGAATCAAAAATTCCCATATTCTATTTGCTTAAATTATTTAGTTGCATACATATAATAATAATAATAATTATAATTGAGATTTGTTAACAAATGGCGGCATGGAGACCAGTACCCATGTTCTGTAACTATAGTGAGAACTTCTCGCATTAAAAAGATGTGAAACAAAATATTCCATCGTTTCTCGAAAAGTGAGAAAAAACTGTGTCTGTAACTTATGTCGAAAACTATCAAAAGAGATTACGTCGTTACGTTATGAATGTCATAACATTGAACTCGAAGCCGATGTGACATTGCAGACGTTGAAAACGCGAGTAACACATATCGTTGACGGCGTCCAAAATTTACTAAAATTCCAAATTTTTCAACGACGGCGGCGAAAATACAACCGTCGGCTTTACCAAATAATGTAAAGTGCGACTTTAATGTTTGTTGTTTGGATACGAACTTTGAAAACAATCGTATATTTTATACAAATATAAAAAGCAAAATAATCAAACTATAAAAAAATGTGCCAAGAACAAAATATTATTATTATTATTATTCTTTGTGTTTTGAATTTTTAATTGATTTTTAGTGTTAAAATTTTTTCTCGCCTCTTTTTTTTCGTGAGTTATCACAAAAATGTTACAGACACACTTTTTCTGTAAATTGACGAGTTATATCCTTGCGTGACAGCTAGTACTCGCCAAAAAAAAAGTTACAGAAACAGTTTAGTGAGAAAAACAGCTGTTTGTTTCATTATATGGCATATTTGTTTCATTTTACACATTTCAATCGAAAAGTTTTTCGACGCGAGAGTTACAGAATATGGGCACAGGTTAGATAAAAGACTTGTTTAATACTCCTTAAACTACCTTTTTTACATTTATATATATCAGTGTTTGCGCAGTTGTCGAAATTCTACCATAACTATATGAAGAAAACATGCATAGAAGTAAGTATGAATTTCCATCTTAGTGGATCGATTTGTCTAGGGATGATCCTTCGGTCTCTGTATTATCTTCCACTCAAGTTCGTGAAGGTTTAATTCAATTTTGTAAGTTCAATTATAAAACAAAAAGTACCAATTAAAAACTCTTCTCTTATAGTTTCTCAATCACTCTGATCTCTGTATGTAAAATTTTATCTTTCCAGGTTAATTAATTTTTATTTATGAATTAATAAAAACTCAAAAAATACCAGTTAAAACAATTTACCAAAAAGATTCCTTTTACAGATTCTCAACCACTCAGGACATTGTATTTCAATTTTAAGTTTCTAGGTCCAATATTAACGAAAACTTAAACAAGTACCAGTTGTAGAACGAAAAAGTACTAAGAAGGTCCCCCTTACAGATTCCTATTCAATCAGGACGATGCATGTTAAATTTTATGTTTCTAGGTCCAATATTAAGTTGAAGCACAAACAAGTACCTTAATTTTTCATGTGATAGGTTCTCACTTACGTAGACCCTGAACTAGAGTTTTTTTTCGGAGTTTTTCGATTCCCGGGAAAGCGGAAAATTTTTTTAAATTTCCCGGGATCCCGGAATCCCGCTCAATATAAATAATAAAAAGTAAATTTGTTTTAAATTAACGCAAAAAAAAACTTTTATAAATAAACGTAAGGGAACAAAGTACAAAGTAAGTAAAAGAAATGCATTAATACTACAAAAATTAATTGAAGATTGAAAGAGGAACTTGAACTATTATTACCAGGGAAACCAGAAATATTCTCTAAAAACACGTTTTATGCAGTAAAAACTGGAAAATATGCCCTGAAAAATGTTAAAAATATGCCCTAAAAAACAACAAACAAAATTAAAAAAAAAAAACCTAAAAAATGTAAAAATTCAAATAAGAGAAGTTTGCGCCGAATATAATCTAGATATTAACATCCATATGGGTTTTTGTCTTAATAGGATTTTAGGTACGGTCGCTAAATTGTTAACAAATCTTTACATTTAAAAGGAATTTAAAGCTAATTAAGGATGGGAGCTTTGAGCAAATGTGAACCGATTCGAAAATAATTTAATTTAAAGTAAAATATCTTTGGCACGAATTTAATTTAAATACCATCGTAATTAGATAGCTTTTGGACACAAAGAGTACAATTTGGATGAGAAATTATAGACCGATTCTCACCATTTGCATTATTAGTAGTTTATTTATTAGAAATTAAGAGACAGACGGTTGACGTCTTTGCATTTCTGGCAAACAATCTTTTGGCCCTGAAGTCATTAACAATTTTGATAAAAAATATTTCCATTTAAGTACTTAATTTTTAATGTTTGCTTAATTATGCACAACTCTTCGTAACTGTTTAATATTTCATTAATGTCAAACTTTACTCAAACACGCTTTTTTTAAATCATGAAATTTTAAGCAGTTCTTTGAAAGTCTTACTGTATTAACTTGAAACCGTTTAAGTGACCTCTAACGGTTATTTCCTCCAACATATTCGAACCAAATAAGAATTTAGCTTAGAAGAGAACCTTTTTATACCCTCCATTACTTAGAGTGAATGAGGGTATAATAAGTTCGTCATTCCGTTAAACAAAAATTTTAATATTAATCATCAAAAAGTAATTTAAATTTTTGGGAATACAAAATTTTAATTACAGAAGATTTTGCTATTCGTGCTTAATTCCCAGTTTTTATTATTGATAAAAACACTTGAAATTTTTTGTTGATGGGATAAGCTATTCCTATGCGCATTTCACTGGTTGCTGAGGCCAGATCATCAGGAAACTTCATCCATAAAGATTTTAGAAAAACTAAAGATATTAAACCAAATAAAACTGTTAAACGTATAAGACTTATAGCAACAGTTCTACTTATAATAATATCAAATTTTAAACAAAACACATTTTTTAACATTATATAATGTTCGGTTCTTTCTTGAAAATAGTTACGAACGGTATTAAGGGTTGTGTATGTCTACACAATCACTAAAAAAAGAGATATCGTTCCTAGGTGTGTGAAACGAACGTTAAATAATGTACTGTTTATTTTCGAACACTGTTCTTAAGTAAACGTAAAGAACAAAAAGTACCAAAAACTTCCCTCTTATAGATTCTTATCCACTTAGGGTATTGCATCTTGAATATTTTGTTTCTTAGTCTGAGTTCATACTGCTCATGTCTTATTGACAAGATGTTTCCTTTTTCTTTTTTGAACATGAATTGGCGTTCAAATGATTCATGTCATGTTGACAACATATTTTTTATTTTGTATAGTCATGCGTATGCATGTGTGCTTCTTGATATAAAAAACAAAAACAAAATTAAACAACGAATGAGAAAGCGTACTGGCAGTACATGCATCCGTGTACTCGTTTCTTTTCCCCTCGTCCCTCTCGCCTATAAAGTAGCAATAATGTCATTAAATCATGAGCCGTATGAACACAGACTTAGTCCAGTTTTTTTTAAACTTTTTTTGCTATCTTATCTAGACTTAAGATGTTTTGTCAAAATGCCACAGATATGTAGATTGCCAATTTTATGTGCATATAATCGATAAATACTGTGTATCTTATTGCAGTGGTGAATTTTTCTAATAACACTATGCAAGTTGAAACAACAGAAAGCCGGGCACATGTCGATTTAACATAATGCGGGTACGCTGAATCCAGTGGTGCTCTCGGTTTTTTTTAGATTGGCTCTGGTTTCCGAGATATACCGTTATTTCGAAAATACAGGAGGTTGCACAACATATATTCGCGTAACTCAAAAACGGGTTAGTTTATTGAAATTACAAAAAAAAAACCGATATTCGTATCCAACCCCACTTTATTTTTCATCTCAATCACTCATTTCTAATATACACAGAAAAAATTATTTTTCCAATTCAAACAAAAAATTTGTAGAATCAAACAATTTTTTGTCTGAAATTGGTCCTATAAACAAATTTGCATATTCAAACAATTAATTTGCATTTTGTTTATTGAAAAAAACACAGATTTTTTTAAACAAATAATTGAACTGAATCAAACAAAAAGTTTACTGAAATTCATATAAATTTCAAACAAATAATTTTGCTGAATCAAACAAAAAAGTTTTGGCACAAGCGATGACGCGCACACAAGCAAGCACTGTATAAGAAGATGAAGGCAGAACAGAGCGGTCGGCTGGCTTTGAGACACATTTTTTTGTTGGAATAATTTTTGATCATTTTGATTTTCATCACTCACTATTGCTGTATCCTTTCCTTTGCAGCAGACCGACTCGATATGTTTTTCGTCATCATTCTATTTTTGTATTTGATGTATTTAACTAAACAGTTTTAAAAAATTGAATACGGGATTTTGTCTTTCATTCTGTTTTACCATTCTTTCTACCAAACCTCTCCACGCTTTTATTATCTCTTTGTAAGCGTCCAAAAATAGACTGTATATGTTTTTTGTTGTTGTTCTTATATTTCACATTAAGAAGTGTTGCTTACGATCAAATAAAAAATGCAAAAAGACGACAACATTAAAAAGCGTTAAATATTTCATACAAAATTATGAAAACATGTCAACACTTTTGTTGGTTAAATAAAAATCAAACAAAAATATTAATGGAATCAGTAAAAAAATTTGTAGAAACTAAAAAAATTTTCAAACAAGCGTTTGTTTGAAAATAATTCGGCAATAATTTTTTCTGTGTACCACCCGCTATCTTAAAGGGAATTTTATTGCGGGATTTCGGGTTTTTAGTTATTTCAATAAACTAAACCGTTTTTGAGTTACGCAAATATATGTTGTGCAACCTCCTCTATTTTCGAAATAACGGTATATCTCGAAAACCAGAGCCAACCTAAAAAAAAATTGCGGGCAACACTGGATTCACCCGAATTATGTTAAAACGCCAAGTGCCTAGCTTGTCTCAAAAAAAATGTGTCAATTTCTTGCACATTGTAATCAAACAAACAACAATTTACGGTAACAATATGCTTGTGTATCAATAGGAATTAGTCATGGACCTAGAATATATATCGCACTTGATCATAAAAGGGGCATTAGCTCAAAATTTAAAAATTTTCAATAAAAACGAAACTATTTTTAAATTTAAGGTGTATGAAAAAGAATTTTTAAGACAACTGTTTCATTTCCAAGAAGATAGCTCCATATCTTTCATCTAATTTATGATCAAGATTAAAGATTATAGAGTCCATACACTAAATTTTCACTATGATTTTTTCCCCTATTTTTGAAACATTTCTTTTTTAGTTTGAAAGCGAGCGGGGGAGAGAAGTAAGCAGGGTAGAAAAAAAGACATGAATCGTATTTTCTGAGTTTTTTTGACATTCCTCTTTGCACTTAATTTTGTTTTTTAATTAATGTTGTATGTTTATTTTAAAATGGCAATTGCTTAATAAAATATAAAAAAAAAACAAATTTATTTAAAAACAAGTAAGAAAGTATAGTCGGTCAAGCCCGACCATATGATACCCTACACCACAGTATTAAAAAAACACATGATGCTTATATGTCCATATATATATATATCTATGTTTTAAGTTTCATTAAAATCGGGTTGAGAGGCAGAAATTGCCCCTATCTCCCCTCGGGTCCTATTTTTTTAAAAATGCATCCCTTTTGTGTTCATAAAGATATGGCTCTATCTATGTTTTAAGTTTCATTAAAATCGGTGTGATAGTTTCTGAGAGGAAGAAATATCCCCCTATCTTCCCTCCTGGTCCTGCGATTTAGCCCATTTTCAATAAGCTTGGTCCTTGTGCAAATAAGAACCTATGTCAAAAATTTATCAAATTATCTCCAAAATTGCGACCTGTACTTTGCGCACAAGGTTACATGGACAGCCAGCCAGCCAGCCTGCCAGCCTGCCAGCCAGGCGGACATCGTTAGTTCGACTCAGAAAGTGATTCTAAGACGATCGGTATACTTTAAGGTGGGTGTAGGACCAATATTTTAAGGCGTTACACACATCAGCACAAATGCATAATACCCTCTCCACTATTGTGGTGTGGGTATAACAATTCAATGCATACATACATATACATATAAGGAAAAAAAAAAAAAAATCAAACAAAATAAGAAACATTGTGAAAGTTTAACATGTTTTTGGAAGTTTCTTTAAAAAAGAACTACAAAAAAGACATGTCTTTTAAATCATCGTGAAAATTAGGTGTTAGATAAATTTTAAACATTTTCAAACGAAATGAGAAACTTATTATACCCTTATACAATACAAGTAGTGGAGGGTATAAAGAGGTTCTGTTCTTAGCTAGATTCTTATCTTGTTAGCTCTAATTACCGTTAGAGGTCACTTAAACGTTTTCAAGTTTATACAGTAAGAGTTCCAAAGAACTGCTTTAAATTTCATAAGATTAAAAAAGACGTGGGTCTCAAGCTTCGTACAGACGATGGTCAGATCTTACAATATTTTAAGGAGGCGTTGCCAACAGCAATATTTTTCTGACAATGGTCCATTGTCAGATGCATTAATTTTGCACTTCTGCAAATACAAATGAGCTTACAATGTTCACACAGTTGTAAGACATTTTAGCCAATTTTAATGCAATTTAAGCAACGCTGCTTACCAATATTGTAAGATCTGACCATCGTCTGTACGAAGCTTTAGTTAAGTTTAACATTAATGAAATATTAAACAGTTTCTAAGAACTGTCTTTAATCAAGCAAACATTTATTTGTTTACTTAAATGGAAATGTTGTTTATCAAAATTTTTAAAAACATTCAAGGCCTCTTAAAAAAAATATATGCAAAAAATACAAAGACGTCAATCCGTCTGTCTGTAAATTTCGAGAGAATTCCTTCAGCTTAAAATTAAAAAAAAACATTGAATTTTTTAAGCGCGTTTTTTTTAAAGGGCACTAGTAACTTCTAGTAGACACCAAAGACGTGCTGTATGTATTTCACTGTTTCTCTTTTGTTAACTTGTGTTTGTGTGTGTAAGAGAGAATTTGTTTCTGTTTTTATTAAAATTATAATACAAAAATCATTTAACACAAAAATACTGTGTAAATACGTGCAACAAATACCGCATGTTAAACTTAATTTCTTTCGATGGGGATTTCGAGTATTTCCAGTTGGTTTTTCGAATTATTAATGAACCGGCACGCTTCTTTTGTTTACGTAGGTATATAATTTTAATTTATTTAATTTAATTGTTTTTTTTTTTTTTTTACTAAATTGGTTTTGCTATTATTGTTGTTGTTTATTTGAAATAAACGTTTGTTTTTTTTTGACATTTATGTTTAAATATTAAAGAATGTTATGGGGAAAAATGTACCTTTATTTACATCAAGAGTTATCCAGTTTGAATCATTAAACGATTAAAAAAAATTTATTCAAGTATTAAGGCGCAATCTGTCATATTTTGTTTTAATCATTGCTAACAGTTACAAAAAAAAAATGTTACGCTTCATGAATAATCTGGTCAAGGTTGTTTGTGAAAAAAGTGCAAAAGAAAATAATATTCTCCTGTTAAAGCGGTATCAGTTGTACTCGTATTTATTAATTAATATTTTTTTGCACCTTTTTTTTTGTTTTTGTTGCTGGGCACTTTTGTGTAATTGCGAAATTGCATTTTTTTTTGTCATTTGTGTCATGCATTAATGGCATGAATTTAAAGGAGTTTCATGTTCAATGAATTATTAAATTGCATTTATTGGTGTCACACCTTGGCCCAAAAAATGCAAAATATTTTAAATTTTTTTTGATTTTTATTAAAAATTATACTAACGACTTTTGTTAGTTGAATGCTTAAGAAAAATCAGACGTTTCAATGAATGAGTTCTTGATTGGGTTAGGTTAGGTTAGGTTAGAAGTTCGACGTATTGAGCAATGCAAATGCTCGATAGGCCGTTCTTAGGAAATATAGATACATTCAATCTGGCCATCAAAAGTAAAGACATCATACGACAAGAAATCATACAATGCAATCTGCATCTCCGATACATCTGTTGTTCGCGCAAGTCCTTTGCAAGCATGGGACATGACTAAGGCCGAGGCCACGCAATGAGCGGCTAAGCGTCAAGCGGCTGAGCGATGAGCGTCAAAAAATTAAAACATATGAAATACTATTGAAGTGGCCACGAAATGAGCGGCATGCGAGAGAAATTTTTGAGCGGCTAAGCGTGGTCGCTCAGGAATAAAACTTGTTCTAATTTTTAGTTGTTTTCTGAGCGTCAAAAAATAAACATGGCAAAAGTAAATATGGAGCTTATGATTTCATCCGTACAAAGCCGACCGGATTATGGCAAGACAGATTATCAAATTTTAAAAATAAAAATATAACCGAGAAATAATTTTTTTGTTTTGTCAATTTGGTGTTAACTTTTAGCAACAGCAAATCAAAGCATTTCACAGACATACGGCAGTATTGTATTGGGTAGATTTATATATAAATGGCTTAATTCCCCTTGCTTGATAAATATGGACACATTAGCATGATGTGTATATTAATACTGTGTTGTAGGGAGCCATATGGTCGGGCTTGACCGACTATACTTTCTTACTTGTTTATAATTTGTTTTTGTTTTAAATGTAAGTTAAGCGAACGAAGTCTTCGATCGAAATCGACGAACAGGCTGCAATTTTTTTTTTCTTAAAAAACGCCTTACATTTTTATGAATACTATTTTCGCGTAATAACATTGAACAAGCCACTCTTTACAATGGCATTTTAACAACTAACCGCTCAGAAGTGACGCTCAGTAATAAGCCACTTGCCGCTCAAACTTGACGCTTTGACGCTCATCGCTCAGCCGCTTGACGCTTAGCCGCTCATTGCGTGGCCTCGGCCTAAGTCTGTATTCATACGGTTCATGTCTTATTGAAATGATTGCTACTTTATAGGCGAGAGGGACGAGGGGAAAAGAAATGAGTACACAGATGCATGTACTGTCTTTACGTTTTGCTTTTTCATTCGTTGTTTAATTTTGTTATTGTTTTCAATATTAAAAAAGCCCACATGCAAACGCACGACTATACAAAATAAAAAACATGTCGTCAACATGACATGAATCATTTGAACGCGAATTCATGTTCAAAAAAAAAAAAAAGGAAGAATCTTGTCAATAAGACAAGAGCCGTATGAATTCAGACTAAGCAGCTGTAATGAAAGTCATCGTCGCCAAATTTTATATCATTACCAACTACCTTATAAATAAGTGGCAGTTAAAACAATGATTTGAACCAATATCGATAATATCTAGATGATTTAGGTTGCAATAAAATTAAATTAAGGCCAAATTAATATATAATAATATAGTTTATGGGTACAACGTTTATTTCGAAAACAAGTTTAAATGGAGGGTTTGTAAAATTTTCGACCGATTCTCACCATTTCCAGTAGTATTTTAAACAATTAGAACCAAAAACACAACATTGTATTTTATTTGTTGCTTTCCTTGGTCGATATGTCAAAAACACAAGTAACTTTTGACATTCCTCTCTCTAATTTAAAAAAAAGAAGCACAGCTGTGTTTTCAACGCCACCTGAAAATGATTTCACCTTGGGTGTGGGTATAAATATCCCAGTAGCTAAATTCGCAACCTGTAAGGATGGAATTTCGACAGCTTTATACGTGACGACGTTTATTGTTTATTGTGCAACAACAACAACAACACTACAAAACTGGGTAAACAGTAGTTAAAACAACAACAACAATACAGGAAGAAAAACATAAATTTTTGTTCGGTTTCCAAGTTGACAAATTGGTATTTTTTTTAAGTTTTTATTGTAAAACAAAAAGGGAAAATTTTTGTATTATTGCAAAACTTTTTATTTTTATGTTTAGAAAATAAAATAATTTATAAACAGAAGGAACAATTTCCACTTTCTATTTGTTTAAATTTTCAAAGTAAAATGAAAGCGAAAAGTTTATAGAGCCATTCAGCTGGTGTCTTTCAATTGAGAGTTCTTCTTGTAAATAAAGTGGCATACAGCAAAAATGATACAAGTGTAAAAGGAAAATAAATAATGATATTCTCTCTTTCTCTGTACACATGATGTCGTCTGAAGCTTCTCACCTATAAAGCAAAAATTATGGAAGAAATGTTTAGATTGAGGTTATTAAATTTTTCTTAAATATCCATATACTATAAATTAAGCAACTAATTTTAAACTATTATAGAACTGAAAAAGTGCAAATAGTTTAGAGTTAATAGCAACTGGTACACTTATAGCTAAATACTGGATTGGTACTTTGTCTGCAGGTATGCTTACTCGGTTTTTCGCAGCAGTCAAAAAAGTAGAATTTGTGTAGTTATACGTAGTAAGTTACATGCACAAAAGCGGGGATGCCTTGAGGCGAAAAGTAGGTTTACTTTCTACTTTTGTAGGCGTCACAAGCAGCGTTCGAACAAATCAGCTGATTTTGACAAATTAAATTTTATTTTTACTTGTGCTGCTGCTGCATAATAAGCGTAGCATGTAACTTGAAACGTAGAACGCAAGTAAGGTTAAAAAAGCATACGCTGCGTGGAGGCGAAAACGCGTGGTATGAACCTCCAGCTTAAGGAATAATGTATGTTCAACCTTATTTTTCTTAACGTAAAATAATTAATACAATAACATCTTACTTATGCCATATCTTTGTTACCAAAATGACATATAATTAATTTGGTTCTCCACAACCATGTTATAGTTGCCTACGCTTATGTTATTAATCTTGTTTATTTATGTTTTTCGTAATATGATAAAAATATGAAAAAATTATCATTCTGGCAACGCCGCTTGTAATGGGTGATTTTTTAAGAGCTATAGGAAAGTAAAAAAAAAATACATAAAATTCAGAAAAATGCATGAAATCTTTATTTGAATCGATAGTACGGTCCATATAATATAATGTTTGAAGATTATTTCATGCAAATGTTGACCGTGACTGCGCCTCAAATGGTCCATCCACTTAGTCCAATTTTAGCATACTCTTTCCAACATTTCGGCCGGTATCTCATGAATAAATGCTTTAATGTTGTGTTCCAATGCGTCAATTGAAGCGGGCATGGGTGTATAGACATGAGCTTTAATATAGCCCCACAAAAAATAGTCTAATCGCACGATCTAGGCGGCCATTTGACCGGTCCCGAACGTGAAATAAAATGTTCACCGACTCGCTTCTCAATAAGTCCATTGTTAAGCGTGCAGTGTGGCATGTGGCACCGTCTTGTTGAAACCACATGTCATGCAAGTCAAGCGCTTGCATTTTGAGCAAAAAAAAGTTGGATATCATCTCACGTTGTTGAGTAACAGAGGCCCAATTGCTGCGAACGGCGACGAATCGATAATTGATGATCATCATTAACACTGGCCA
This sequence comes from Pollenia angustigena, assembly GCA_930367215.1. Classification (NCBI taxonomy): domain Eukaryota; kingdom Metazoa; phylum Arthropoda; class Insecta; order Diptera; family Polleniidae; genus Pollenia; species Pollenia angustigena. The sequence continues at coordinate 237,399,374 of OV884059.1, forward strand.
ATACAGCTGCGATATTTTCTTCACTTCACACTCTACGTAAGCTAGTTGGTGGTTTAATGTCCAACAATGTAAATTTGGTGCGAAATTAAGTCACAATAGCCCGAATAGCCGCTTCAGTGGGTCGATTAAACTGACTATAAAATGGAAGAAGCGCGCGATGAACTTTCTTAACAGAGCACGCATTTTGATAATAAAATTCAATACTTTGCAAGCGTTGTTCGTTTGTAAGACGATTCATGGTTAAATTATAGACCAAACTGAAGATGTTTGACAGTGAAACAAAACACGAAACGTGCGTCAGCTGTTTAAACCAGTGTTGCCAAAAAGATAATAGCTAAAAAATCAAACGATATAAATATGTCTTGCGAGCGACTTCATTGAGATCTATTTAATCTGTCGAATGTGCAACTTTTTTTCAAAATTATTTGCATTTGTAAAGGACCGCAACTTTGTACACTATATGAGTTAATTCCTTTAACGAACGTATTAAAGCAGTAATGACGAACTATTTTAGTTTTATTCTCTGGTATTACTTAACTTTAAGTCGCCTTAAAACGAAAAGAAGTCAGTATAAAAACCGCAAATTGTTTTCATTCATGAACGACACTGTGCATTTGCCGTATGAATACTGACTGGATTACCAAAAGGGCGTGATGTACTAAATTGTGTTGTGTTCTCTTATCATTGACCGGTATTTGTAAATGTTTGCGATATTGCATAATACAATTTTTTTTTTGCTATCGTTAAAGCATTTTGTCATTTATACATATAAAAAAAAACAAATTGTTTTAGCAGTATTTTTTATACACATGTTTAGTTGTACATGAAAATTAAAGGCATGTTCAATATTTAATTTTAAAGTTCGTGCGTGTTTTACCATTTTTAAATAAAAGCCACATTAAAAGAGAAATAAACAAAATTTGAAAAATATATTTTGTTTGTTTAAATTCCCAAAACAACCAACCACATTTTATTGCTTCTTGTGGTAGCCAACCACCAAATTTTTTTTACTGACCTTAGATATTGTTTATTTTGAATTGTGTACTTTGTTTTTAGTTCGGCGGTTTTGTAACAATTAGTCATGCGATTAAAAAAGAAATGTGTGACAAAATATTGAGCAAAATATTTATTTATTAGGAGATTATAATACAATAATCCCCCCACCCTCAAATAAAAAGGATTTGCTGGGATATACAATAATTTTTAATTTCATATACAATAATTTTCTATTCAATAACGGAAAATTTGCGTACCAATGCAGTTGTAATTTAAAATTATCACTTGACTTGCGGCCTAATATATTGGTGGACTAATCACTGGGTGACAAACAATGCGGTTATCCACCTCACCTGTGTGTGAGCGTCACACACACCAGTCACCAGTGCACTGGTAGCAATTTTGAGTGTATAATCCGACAGAATTCTACACTCGCCCATCTGCATAATTGCATCTGTTTAATAGCAACAGCAGCTAGGGGATCCGCTAGGAGGCAAAACTTCCCCTAAAGTGGTTGAAAAATCAGTCCCAAATCTTTTCTCTTTAAGATCTCTTGTGCTCCCCCTCTCGAAAAACGAATCTTTTTTGTAAAGATGCCACTATCCACCTCTATCTACACAGAAAAAATTATTTTTCCAATTCAAACAAAAAATTTGTAGAATCAAACAATTTTTTGTCTAAAATCGGTCCTACAAACAAATTCGCATATTCAAACAATTTATTTGCATTTTGTTTATTGAAAAAAAACGGCGATTTTTTCAAACAAATAATTTTACAGAATCAAACAAAAAGTTTACTGAAATTCATATAAATTTCAAACAAATAATTTTGCTAAATCAAACAAAAAAGTTTTGGCACAAGCAATGACGCGCACACAAGCAAGCACTGTTGGCGAAGATGAAGCAGAGCAGAGCGGCCGGCTGGCTTTGATACACATTTTTTTGTTGGAATAATTTTTGAACGAAGTCATATATATACTAACAGTGCTTTTCTTCATCACTCACAGTTGCTTTATCCTTTCCTTTGCTAATGAAGAAGAAATGTAACCAAAAACGGCGGCAGACCGACTCCACATGTTTTCCGCCATCATTCTATTTTTGTATTTGATGTATTTAAACAAACTATTTGAAAAAATTGAATACGGGATTTTGTTTTTTTTTTACCAACTTTGAAACCAACCAAAAATTTATTTTGTTTCTTATAATGTGTTTTTTCTGTTGTTTAAAAAAATGAAACGTTTTTTTTACCTGCAATTGTTTTTGTTGTTTTTTTACTACAAACCTCGTCACGCTATTTTATAATTTTTCTTATTGCTGTACTTTTTAAAGCGTCCAAAAATAGACTGCATGTGTTTTTTGTTGTAGTTCTTATATTTCACATAAAGAAGTGTTGCTTACAATCAATAAAAAAAAATGCAAAAAGACGACAACATTAAAGAGCGTTAAATATTTCATACAAAATTATGAAAACTTCAAACCAATAGCGCGCTTATTAAATTTTTTAAGAGTTGTCAACATTTTTGTTGGTTAAATAAAAATTAAACAAAAATATTGATTGAATCAGTAAAAGAATTTGTAGAAATCAAAAAAATTTTCAAACAAACGCTTGTAATATATATATAATATAATATATATAATTCGGCAATAATTTTTTCTGTGTATCTATCTACCTATCTATCTATCTATCTATCTATCTATCTATCTATCTATCTATCGGCAATAATGAACTTAACAATGTTTTGCACATTAGAGCCCATCTATCTTCTTCTATCCATCTTCTTTCTTCTATATACATAAAATAGTATGTGTGAATGTATGTATCTTTTTTTTATTTATTTTTTATACGAGGAAAAAATCATCGAAAAACCCTGGTAATTGGTAGTGCCTGAAGTGCGAGACTTTAACACGCTAAAACAACCTCGTTTCACATGCCCCCTATCCCTGCGGAACCACAGCAAAAGTAGTACCTCGCAGGGGGGGAATGGTTACTGAACCCTAACCAGCGAAAGATCTTCTTCGGACATCTTCCTGCCTTCGTAGCTCCAAAAGCACCGCTTTAACATACTAGGTAACTATCTCCCAATTTTCCAAGGACACCAGCATGATTTGAATTATATTTCCAGAACTTAAATTTCCTCCTACTTGCTGCCGTAGGTTTGCTCTCTGTAGGTCAAAACGAGGACACACAAAGAACACATGTTCAGCATCTTCCATATCCTCAGTACAACATGGACAAAACGGCGAGCTGTCATGTCCGAATCGATATAAGTATGAACGGAAACATCCGTGTCCGCTTAGAAATAGTGTCAGGTAAAAAAAAAAAATAACCATGTCGCCTACTGATTCCAAACTTCAAACAAACAGGTATCAGCGCGTACGTCCATCTACTTTTGGTAGAGGTTTCCCACCTCCTTTGCCACTCTGCCATGCTAGTTAAACCATTTACGTCTGGACCATTTCCCGATGTGCGCCGAGCCAAGAATTCCAATTTTGCTTCCCTAGCTAAGATATCAATTGGCAATAAGCCTCGTCTGAAACAGTCCTATATGCTGAGCATACCCGTAGTGGCGCTAGCCTGTAGACAGTACTGATTTTACCGCTGTATGTCTTGAACCTTGTAGATTCGGCCCATATTGGAGCCGCATAGAAAATGACGCTTTTAACAACACCCGCTAATACCCTTCTCCTCATGTACCTGGGACCTCTTGTATTTGGCATTATCCGGCACAATGCCGAGCATATATTTAAAGCCTTATCTCTCACAAAATCAAAATGTTGTTTGAACGATAAACGGTTGTTTATCATGACACCCAAGTACTTAAGACAATCTTTAGTTTTTATTTGACAACCTCCTATATCGATGGTTAGATATTCCACTTTTTTACGGCTGGATATTAGTACGGCCTCCGTCTTATGATCGGCTAATGTTAGCCCCATTGAATTGAGCCATGCTATAACTATCTGGATACCACTTTCAGAAATCGTCTTAGCCTCGTCTAACGACCTTGCGACCATCACCAGAGCTATATCATCTGCAAAGCCGATTATTGTTGCTCTTTTCGGGAGATTTACTCTTAGGACACCATCATACATTAAATTCCATAACAAAGGTCCTAGAACTGATCCTTGTGGTACTCCACCCGTTACTGTGTAGTCTTTTATCCCCTCGTCGGTTTGATATAAAAGTAATCTCTTTCGGAAATAGTCCTTTATAATTTCCACTAGGTATGCAGGAATATTCAAACGTACTAAAGCATTTACAATATTCACCCAGTTCGCCGTATTGAATGCATTTTTCACATCCAGGGTTACAAGTACGCAGTATTCCTTGGAACCTTTCTCGCAATTTTCACAACCATTTCAATTGCATCGATTGTCGAAATTTGTTTCTTAAACCCGTATTGCGTTTTGGAAAGCCCATCTGCAGCTACGATGAACTCCTCCAGTTTATTACAATTAATCCTTTCCAGTAATTTGCCGCTCGTATCTATCATGCACAATGGTCTGTACGATGATGGATCCTCTAAAGGTTTCTTATCCTTGGGTAGGAGCACAAGTTTTTGTCTCTTCCATATTGATGGGAACGATCCATATTTTAAGCAGGAGTTCACCAACCGTAATATTTGATAAGGGCTGCACTTAACAGCCTATTTTAAAACAAGATTTGGGATACCATCAGGTCCGGGAGCTTTCTTGTCCTCAAATTTGGAGACAGCCTCCTGGATTTCCGGTAATGTAACCACTGGAAAGTTAAAGGGCTCCTCAAGCCTTTGATTTTTCCATGTTGGAGCTAGCTGTTCTGGAAAAAGGTGGGTGACTATCTTATTTAGGGCTGTAGCCTCCATAGGCGAGGGGGTACTTAAACACTTGAGTTTCTTCCTCACAAGCTTATACGCTAGGCCAAAGGGATTTTTTTCAATATCATCACAGATCTCCAAGAAACATGATCTTTTACTGTACTGTACTGAATGTATGTATGTATGTATGTATGTATGTATGTATGTATGTATGTATGTATGTATGTATGTATGTATGTATGTATGTACATATGTATGTATGTATGTATGTATGTATGTATGTATGTATGTATGTATGTATGTATGTATGTATGTATGTATGTATGTATGTATGTATGTATGTATGTATGTATGTATGTATGTATGTATGTATGTATGTATGTATGTATGTATGTATGTATGTATGTATGTATGTATGTATGTATGTATGTATGTATGTATGTATGTATGTATGTATGTATGTATGTATGTATGTATGTATGTATGTATGTATGTATGTATGTATGTATGTATGTATGTATGTATGTATGTATGTATGTATGTATGTATGTATGTATGTATGTATGTATGTATGTATGTATGTGTGTATGTATGTATGCATGTCTGTATGTATCTATGCAACGTATGGACTCCAAAACGGCTGGACCGTGTTTGATGAAATTTTCAGGGAATCTTTAGAATAGTCAGGCTGGTGACACTGTGACAGTCTGATTTTTGATTTTCGGTCTGCGGGCGGAGGGGCGTGGCAAAATCAAATTTTCATATTGCACCACCAATGACATCTATATAATTTGGACGATTTTTTCTTTAAAATGATCGCCATGGTCCAACTTAGATTTATACGAAAATAAAATTTTGCCCCGCCTACTTTTAGGCCCACTTTTTTTGAATTACCTAAAATCAGAAAACCGCTCCATCGATTTGACTAATTTTTCTTTCAAATGTTCGTATCTTTGTAACGGATTTTAAAAATCGAACGCAAACATTTTTCCTAATTTGGGCAGGACAACGTCTGTCGGGTCAGCTAGTATCAAATAAGCTAGTGATCCAAAATCACCATCGGCTTCGAGTTCAATGTTACGACATTCATAACGTAACGACGTAATCTCTTTTGATAGTTTTCGACATAAGTTACAGACACAGTTTTTTCTCACTTTTCGAGAAACGATGGAATATTTTGTTTCACATCTTTTTGATGCGAGAAGTTCTCACTTTAGTTACAGAGCATTTGGATTTGCATTTTTTTTTTACAACATTACAAAAATATTTGACATTTCCGGCTTTATATAAACATGTACAAATTTCGACTAAGCAGTAAAAAGCACTGTTAAGCAATCCATACCACTTGCCATTCTTGTTGTTTGTATTCATTGCTGTAATTCAGCGCGAATTAATAATAGCAAGTAAAAATTTGCGGCAAAAAACTGTATGTGTATAGCTGCTGTTAGATGTCTTCATAGCTGTATTTTAAATAATAAAAATATCGATATTTATAATTTTAAGACTATCGATAATATCGATATCGATTTATGAGCTATTTTGTATATTTTTCATATCATATATATTTGATTTTTCTAATCTTTTTGAAAATTTTGGAATATATGTTACCGAATTATAAATCCTCTGTTCTGTAATACTATTTCGGTTATTTATTCTACAATTATTATGTTATATTAATAATAAAGTTATTATTATTAATTATTAATTATTTCTATAAAATTTTTAGCTGTATTAATTCTCTTCGGATGTTTCGAGAAATAATTAATAATTCTACCAGACGATGTTGGTTTTTGATACAAATCTATTTATACGCTATTTTCTCTTCATATTACACTATGCAAGTTGAAAAAACAGACAACCCGGGCACATGGCGATTTGACATAATTCGGGTACGCTGAATCCTGTGGTGCTCTCGGTTTTTTTTAGATTGGCTCTTGTTTTCGAGATATACCGTTATTTCGAAAATGGAGAAGGTTGCACAACATATATTCGCGTAACTCTAAAACGGTTTAGTTTATTGAAATAACTATTTAAATTTTTTTCTAACATGAGCATTTCATTTCATTTTTTTTTGCCAAGATTTCGAAATTTTTGTTTTTTAAAAATTCATAAAAAATTAAAAACGGCAGCTAAGCTTCTAATTTGCAGACATATAAAAAACGAAGCTGCAAACAAAACAAGCCATAAATGATCTGTGTCCAACTTTTGATTTTATTCACAAAAGTCGAAAAAAAAGAATTTCATAAAACGCAATATTTGTATGGGAGCCCCCCTAAAAAGTGATAGTAAGGGGCAATTATGTTTCGAGAAAATTTTAAGGACAAAAAACTAATTGAGGTCGGTCATACATGTTATCTTACTGGGTGCGACTCTTGGGCATTTATGGGACTTTTTTTAATACATTTTTAGTCTGCATTGAACATTTTGTATGGAAGCCCTCTTAAGGAATGGAGATAGCGGGTAGGTACATATGTTAGAAATAAGTGATTGAGATGAAAAATAAAGTGGGGTTGGTCATACATTTGACCCATCTAGGGGCATCCTAGGCGCTGCAGGGGCCAAATTTAAAAATTTTATTAAACCGTTTTTTTTAGTAATTTCAATAAACTAATCCGTTTTTGAGCCACGCGAATATATGTTGTGCAAGCTCCTCCATTTTCGAAATAACGGCATATCAGCGTACCCGAATTATGTAAACACGCCTTGCACAGTGTTATCAATGTGTCCAAATATGATAGTCTTGAATTAGATTCCCTTAAAATTGTAAATTTACTGTCTGAATGAAATTAATTAAAAATATCTATCGTTTGCACTTTTCCTGATTCAGAAATTATACAAAATAAATCGTCAAAATATTTTGTTAAGATCTTCGGTTTTACAATTACGCTTTTTTCCGAATAATAAAATGTAATATTTTCTATCCTCATAAGCATATAAAAAAAATTTAATTTAAAAGTAATAATAGTAATTCTATAAATCAATTCCATTTGAATTTCATTAAAGTGAATTGTAGCATTTTATTTAAAAATTAAATAAAATCCCTAAAGGCTTGCAAACGATACCGCTGCGGATGCTGAAGCTGTTGTGTAACACACTGTGGCATTTTTAATTCTCCCAACCGTAATCCAATTGTTATTGGGAATTGGAAATAGCTGCATTATCTGAGCTTATTGATTTTAATTGCAAATAATTGAAATAGCAGTTGCAATTTCTTTATTTAATACAAAAACCCATAAAAACAAAATTAACGATAAAAAAAAGAAAGAAATTTACGTGGAATTTTGATGCATTCAAGGTTGTGCAGCTTAAAAATCTATAGAAATAAAACAACAACAAGATACAAATCTCCAATTGTTTGGGTGGAAATTTAACAATTTAAGCTTTTTCCAGGACATGTAGCCTTTTATTATTTCAATCAACAGTGATTTCAAACGATTTCTTTTTGCATGGTTGGCAACCGAAACGAATTTCAGTATCGATATTAAACTATTTGTTATTCCGGTATCGGTATTTTCATTATATCGGTAAAGAAACTTTTAAGCTGGTGAAGCAAACCTAACAAGAATGTTAAAAAACATAAAAAAACATAGCAAAGGAAGTTTTATCTAAGTTTTATTATCTTTGCAAAATATATATACATATTTGTTGAATAAGTATAAATTTTTCAGAGAAACAAATTTCAACACTTGTGCTAATGAAAAATATATTTTATGGCAATCGAAACAAATTCCGGTATCGGTATCAATACCTTAGGGTTAAATTTAAAACCGTATTTAAGCAGTACTGGTTGCCGACCTTGGGTTTTAATTTAGAAGCTGAATTTTGTTCAATCCGAGGAATAATATGTTTCGATATGGTCTTAAGCATAACAATCAAATATATTATGATATCTTTTGACCACTTGAAGTCTGGCAACCCCGTGTTGATATAAACGTAAAATTTTTTGCTTAGTGAAGAAGCTTATAAAAAAATTTAATTTTTTGTGTTAAAACAACAATATAAATAAAACAAACTTTATTTTTGTGTTTTTTAAATTACGCTTTATCGGTGGAATATAAAGAATGCCTCCAAAAGTGCGTAAAAGTATAAATAATTACAAAACAATTTGTGCAGTATGTAAAACTCCAGTATTGGAAAGTGATGAGGACAGCGTTACCGTTCAAAATGTTCAAAAAGGGGCACAAAAAGGGGATTTTCAAAATAAAAGTGGCACAAAAAGGGGAATTCTGAGAAAAAAAGGGGCAACTTTAAAAATAAGACCATTTTCATTTTTATTAAGTTATTTTCACGGAAAACATAAACGTTACAAAAAATAAGCCTCTTCTTATGTATAAATAAAAGGCCTAACTCCACTTTTCGAAAATTTCTCAATTTTGTTATATTCCTATCTAATTAGATGTGAACTCTTTGAAAATGATTTGGTTCTTTTATAATTTAAATATTTTCCTTTAAAAAATATGAAAAATTGATATAGGGTTTTTTAATCTTATATGATTTTTTCCGAAGCTCCCAGCCAGATAAAAGGAAAATATACATAACAAAATTAGGCCATTATATATTGCTTAAATATGAATTGCTAAGCTGCGCGTGTTTGGCAAATTTCTATTTGTAGCATTTTAAATTTTGAAAATCCATTTTTCAAACAATACTAATTTTCTCTAGTCTTTATTTTGTGGAGTAAGGCCTTTTAGCATTTGACACATCCATATATAGTCGAACTTCCCTATATTATACAGAACTAACATTTTTTTACTATTGTTTATAAAAACTGGTACTTTAGTTCGATTATCTATTACCATTTGCTTCAATAATATCCATATAAGGAACAGTTTGAAGACTTTTGCGTTAAGTGTTTAATTGCTTGTAAGAATTAAAGTGCTGGAAAGTAATCTGCTAGGCTACAAAACCTTTTGTGCTGCTTATTTAACTTTTAATGATCAAATCTATTTTAAAAGAAATGCTGCTACATTTTTGTCCACTAAAATGACCGACTGTTGCTAAAATCGTTATCAAGAAACTAAGATACTGCCATGCTACCTTTGCGCTTAGTTAATTGTATACCATATTTTTAGGTAATTTTACCTATGATTTTTTTTTTGTGTGTAAGGAGATCAAATTATAATAATTTTTAAATTTGTTCATTATATGGAAAGCTTCATTTTATAGAACTTCACTATAGAGATGTTCGAATGTATATATACACAGTGAAAAAACACGTCTTGTTTGCAAGTTAACGTGTATGAACTGTTGCATATAATTTTACCCTTCACCACAGCTGGAAATATATAAGTTCGTTATTATATAAGTTTGTCGTTCCATTTTTAATTTAACAAAATCGGTTACTAATTGACTTATTAATAGACTTATAACCGCGTTAATATTCCCAAAATAAGGGCTTTGGCACAATAGCGCCTTTATTATGAGTGATAGGTGGACCAAATTTAGTTCTGATATTTCTTATTAGGAGAAGTTAGTAGTGGTACGATTTTTATTAAGGCATTACAGTGCTATGCTGTTTCTTTAGTTGTTATATAAGTATCTAATTTCCGAAAATATGTATCTATATATTAATAAGTTCAACATGGACTGCCGGGTATCAACTTTCAGTCTATTGGACCACTTATTGTTTTATAATGCTAATTTAAAAAAAAAAATCCGTTTAGCGGATCCACTTCTATGCGGTAAAGTAAAAACAAACAATCATATAAAAGCTGGAAGTTCAAAAAGGGGCAAAAGGGGCACAAAAACATACAAAATGCTACAAAAGGGGATTTAAAATAAAGGGGCAAAGAAAGTGGCATGGCATTAAAAAAGGGGCAAAAATGCGACTTTAGTCGCATAACGGTAACGCTGGATGAGGACTCTATAGAATGTGATGTTTGCAAAAAAACACTCCACTCAATTTGCACAGAATTAGTTAAAAAAGAGTATGATGCTCTAGTTAATGATCACTCTCTTGAGTACAAGTGTCATTTTTGTGCGCCAAGAAAAAATGTTTCTGTGGGTAAAGACTTGGCAGAAATAAAAACACAATTGAATCAGCTGGCTGAAATAAAAGAGACGATTCAATTTATGGCATCTCAGTATGATACTATACTAAAAGGTTTAACAAAGAATACGAAACAAATAAAAATATTAAAAAAAGAGAATGATACCCTACGTGAAGAAGTTAGCAACTTGAAATCCACTGTTAAATATCTGAATGATTGCAGAGTTCAAAATGATATAATTATTAATGGTATTAATGTTGATAATAAAATGACTGCTGTGGAGGTGGTATTAGATGTAGCTGCAAAAACAGGAGCTGTCATAGGCGAAGACGAAGTAGAAGAAGCTTATTTTTTGAATCGTCGCAAACAAAATGATAAACAAGACGGTAAAGAAAGGGAAAAACAAAATCACTTGTCGTTAAATTTACAAACAAAAAAAGTAAACAGAATTTTATGCATGAAAAGCCAAAAATGAAGGAAATAGAAGGGCTAGAAAAAGTTTTTATAAATGATTTTCTTTGTAAAGAAACACTAGAGCTACTGAATTATGCCAAGACGTTAAAGTCCGTTGGATTTAAATATGTTTTTGCTAAAACTGGAAATGTTTTTGTTAAAAAGGATGATAAATCGCGACAAATCCGATTGAAATCTGTTGATGATGTTGATGATGTTGATGAGTCCCCAAATTAATTCAACTTAGGTTCTATACTTACAATTTAATGTTTTTTTTTTCTAACTTTTTATAATGCATAATAAATATTTTTCTAATAAAAATTCTTTTAATGGATTTAATGAGAGCCAATCTATTTCAAATCTTTTTAATATTGTGTCAATTAATGTAAGAAGTATTTCCTCACTAAGTAAATTTAATAAATTTAAATCAGAAATATGTGGAATGTCAGTTATTCCCGAAATTATAGCAGTTCAGGAAACTTGGTTTGATAAAAGGTGTGTTGGTCTATACTCAATTGACGGTTATGATGTTATACATTGTTGCAGAAGCGAATGTTACGGCGGAACTTCGGTATATATTAGTAAGCAAATCAAATACAATCTACTTTTTTCTTGGAGCAAAGATTTTCTGGATCTTTTATGCATATCGTTGCCTGATGTTTTAATAGATAATCACAAAGATGCTCTCTCGAATCGTTTACTAGAATGTTAGATACTTTACTTTTAAATGCTCAAAACTCTCCATGTTTTGTTATTGGCGATTTTAACATAAATTTGATTTGTTTTGATAACCTTAGGCGTTGCTTGATGGACACATTCACCGAATATAATTTCGTTTCATGTCATAATCTTGTAACAAAGCCGGAAAGTGAATTTTGTATTGACTGTGTATTTAGTAATTTTTTAAATTCCATATCAGTAAACTCAGTCCAGAGTTCCTTATCTGATCACAACTTTATATTTGCCGTACTGAAATGAGCTTTTGTCACCGTGAGATTATTATTGAAAATAAAAATTGGATAGACTTTACAAAATATGGGTCATATATAGATGAAAACTTGACTCAAGCAAATTTTAACTGATCTGAACAACAATGTGAAAATCTTATTAATACTCTGTCGTTAGCGGCTTTACAAAGCACTGAAACAAAAACTAAGCAAATCAATATAAGACAGAAAATAAACCCTTGGGTGTCTGAAGAAGCTCGCTTATATCGTACAAAAATAAATTGTTAAAAGCAAGGAGGAAAAATAAGCAAAACAAATTTATTGCAAATAGCCTCAAACGAATAAGTAAAATTATTAAATATTGCAACAAACAATTAATGAATAATTTTAACTCTTATAATATAGAATTGTGTAAGGGTGATCCTAAGAAAACCTGGAAATTTGTAAATAAACAAATTGGAAAAAATAGGTTCTTCTATGGAGTTATTAACCGATGATGAACCCATGGTTACCTTAGATAACGAAAAAGCTTCTATTTTTAATACTTTTTTTATGATTCCGTTCGAGATATGCGCGTATGTATACCTCAAAATGATAATGATGACATCAATATGTTTCGCACAATGTCTCCTGTAAGTTCAAGATTTGTTCTAGAAGCCACAGAAAAAGCAAAAATTGATCACTTCCTGGATTGCTTGGAAATAAATAAAAGTCCCGGTTGTGATAATATTACACCTAAAATGTTATTAGTACGAAAAGCAGCTGTGTCAGAAGAAATAACAAAGATATTTAATAAAATGATTGAGGAAATGAGATATCCGAATGTACTAAAGGTGCACAAAATTATACCAATACCTAAAGGGTATTCGAAGTAATAAAGTGGAGAATTATCGTCCGATTTCAGTTCTTTCAATCGTTGATAAGATATTGGAGAAAGTTTTGTTTGAGCAATTATCAAGTTACCTTGAGATAAATAACATTTTGTTGGATCGGCAATTCGGTTTTAAAAAAGGCACTGGAACTGAAGAAGCTGTTGTAAATGTGGTGGAGTATGTTTGTAGCGGACTTGATGCAGGTTTTAAAGGAGTTGCAGGTGTTTTTTTTGATCTACCGAAAGCGTTTGACTTGGTTGATCACGATATAATAGTAAAGAAACTAGATTTCATTGGTTTTTCACAAAATGCTGTTGAATTATTTAAAGATTATTTAAGGAATCGAAGACAATTTGTTCAAGTTGGTGAATCTAAAAGTGGCATGCTTGATGTGTTATGTGGTGTCCCACAGGGTAGCGTCCTGGGCCCATTGTTGTTTAAAATTTATATAAATAATGTGAAAAATATAAAGTTTTATGGAAAACTATTTATGTTCGCTGATGATATCTGTCTTTTATACAATTATAAACATGAAAAAGTATTGCAAACACAGATCGAATATGACGCGCCTCTATTTTGTCTGAATTTCTGAGGATTAACAAACTGATTTTAAATTCAGGAAAAACTAAATTTATAAAGTTGAAGCCATATATTTCAAGGAACGATGAAGTTATGAGCGAACACATTGGTGATAATTTGATAAATGAGTCAGAGAGTGTTAAATATTTAGGAATTAATCTATGTCACAATCTTATATGGGAAAAGCACATTAATCAGCTGAAATCTAAAATATCATCTGGAATTGGTATTTTGTATAAATTTAGAAACAAATTGAATCCTGAAACGAAAATCTTACTCTACAATTCTTTAATTCACTCACACTTAACATATCTCCCAATGATCTATGCCTCTAAATCTAGCTCACTAACAAAATCTCTTCAATCAGCACAGAATAAAGCTTTGAAGATCGTGTTTAATCTGCCGTTACGATACAGTACAGTTAACTTATTTAACAATTTTGCAAAAACTATACTTCCAATACGAGGGTTATATAAACAACAGATTTTAATTTATGTTTTTAAATGTATTAAAGGATATGGATCTCACAATATACAGTTTCATCAAAATCTCATACACAGTCAGAGAATAACAATACATGCGACGGATCTGAATGTAGCGAGGTGTCGCCTCAAGATGACTAAACAACGAGTTACTTTCGCTGGAGCTAACGAGTATAACCAATTACCTGACAACCTTAAAAATATTTTTATACTGTCAACTTTTAAAAGAAGTATAACACAGTACTTGCTTAATAACATCGAAATAGTTCTTATGGCTAATAAACCAATGATGGTTTAAACGCTGGTTAAGTTGAACTAAACTTGAAATTGTATGTAGTTTAAACTCAGCAACTATAAATCAGTGTCCCATGTATTATATGTGGTTAAAAAAATAACATGTGGCAGCTCTACGATAAATCTTATCAAATTCATATGGCTGTGTTGGTAGTTTAAACGCCCAAATTTATGCATTTAAAGATGGTTTATATATTAAGTGATTTATAGATTTGTTGGTTTAAACACATTTTAAACCAAAAAGAGAGTTTAACTTGCTCTGATTTTTTAGCCCTTACAAATTAACTTAAAAATGTAAATATGTACAATGTACATATTTTTTATTTTATATTTTTTTTTTCTTTTTTTATATTCATATGTAATATATTGTTAAATTTTTAATTTAAATTATACACTGTAATATATTGATTGTTGCCTACTTTTTTTTAGCCTCTATAAAGCCATAATGGGCGCTGAGGCAAAATTTTAAATTTTGTTAAATGAAGTTGAAATAAAGCATTGAAAAAAAAAAATTTTGTTCAATCCGAGGAAGAATATGTTTCGATATGGTCTTAAGCATAACAATCAAATATATTTTGATATCTTTTGACCACTTTACCGGCAAATATGCTGATCGAAATAGAATCACATTCTGATTAAATCTAACAATGTCCTTCCGTCTGGCTGTCCATGTAAATGTTGTTGCAAAAGTACTGTTCTCAATTTTGGAGTTAATTTTATGAAATTTAGTACACAGGCTGTAGTTGGCACAATGACCATAATCATATTTATTGCAAATGTGAGTATCGGTCTATTATGCCACAAAGCCCCAATACAAGATTCTTTCCGGAAAACAGTCTTTGTGCCCGCCCATAAACCATCTTATTATGCTAGTGCTAAGATTAAATTTGGTCCAGACTTATTTGATTGCAATTCTAATCATTTTACCAAATTTAGTCGCCATCGGTCCGGTTTTGACCAAAGCTCCCATAGAAAAACTACTCCCAAAAAAACATGCCATAAATTCCCTTTAAACTTTGGTACTATCGCTACTGTCACAATCTCGTGTCACAATAGTGTGTTAGTAGGTCCAAATAAACCTCTCCCTGAAATCACTTAATGACAAGAAATCTCATATAGAAGACGATATTTATCTAGATAATAGTCGGCACAAAGAACTTTTACATGAATCTTAACTCCCATAACATTACGATGTTCTGGCGGGTTTATTATTGCCCATGGGTGTCAATTAGGTTACACTTTTGAAAAATAGGCTCTAAATTCTGTGGTGTAGGGTATTACATGGCCGTTCTTGACTGACTATAATTTCTTACCTGTTTCATAATAAGATATAATCTTTGAAATATTGAAAATTGGGTTTATCGAACTTAAAAGAAACAAAAAAAAAAAGAATAAAATGTGTTTTTAAAGAGAAGTTTTAGGCAGGGACACCTTATCTTAAGTTCTATAGAACTGATTCCTCTAAAGCGAGTCAATTCAACATTTTTCAGTTTCGGCTTTTTGCAAGAAATCGACGTACAGTGGCCATATTTACGCAATTTAAAAATCTTAGATTAATTTCTTTAGTATTTTGCCAAAAAAAAAAAAAAAAAAATACAATTGTATCCATTCCCCTTTGAAGTATAAGTGTACATATAAAAATAAAACAGTTTTTTGTCTCTACTGTACATTTATGTAAATTTTGAGTTAGCCCCCTATAGAGGAACTAGTCGAATTTGTATTTGAAAAATCTATTTTTCCCTCCACTATAAATTTAGAACACAAAAAACTATATGTAAGGATTTGCTTCTACTTCTGGCAACACTGGCGTATTAGAGAATTTACATAATTAGAAAATATTATAGTTGAAAACAAGTAACCAAGGCGAATTCAACAAGGTAAACTCTTTAGAACATATGTTCGTCAGCTGTAAAATCCGATTTGTCAATAAATTTTATTTTTTAATTATTTTTGTTTTTCATTTAAAAAAAATTGTGATTGTTTAAAATTTGTGAAATTTTTTTTTCTATTATAGGTATTACACAGTTATGAATATCCTTAATTTGAGCAAAATGTGCAAGAACAAACAAATTGTGGCTTAATTCTAGTTAGCCAACGCAGCTCCAAATAAAAAATACAAAGGGGAATAGAAAAGGGAAAAATAAAGTTTTCATATAAATTTGCGATTCCCCACTACATTTCTGAACGCATATAGCTAATACTGTTATAATTTAAAAGCTTTTAAATAGTTCTTTCTGAATATGAACATTTTATTTAAAAATTTGTAATCCATTAAGGAGCGGCGATGGGCTTGCGACATTACAAGAGTTTATAGTTAGTAAGCACATCATTTGCTATGCGGAGAAGCTTTATTTAGCGAAGTCGGTGTTTGTTATACCATAGATGAGAAAATCCTTGCGCCCGACTGAAGGCCGGCTATGCGGAGAAGGTTTATTTAGCGAAGCTGGGGTTTATTTGATTAAATTTTTGTTTCCTAGTGCACTTCCGTAACATTTTAATAAAAAAATTTTGTTAAAAATTGTTTTAAGAGCTTGTTTGGATAAATTTTACATTTTCAGAAAGATCTGTTCATATGAAAACTTCAGAAGTCCAGTAATCGGAAGCTAGGCGTTTCCTATAATTTTGCCATTTAATTTTTTCTTTCTGCGTTGGTGGATCCTTAAGATTCTTAGTCTATTTAGTCTGTTCAAAACACTGGGAGCCGAAGATGTCAATTTGATGTGCCTGGTAAGCCATCAAATTGTCATCGAGTGCCTATGTCCCACCTCCGCGTGGTGGCTCCCGGTAACTTCTGGATATTTCCAGTTGGGTAAGTGGACAGGGTTATACAGGTCTGTGTAATCAAACTGCCCTTCGAAAAAGAAGGGCAGAAAGATACTTTGAGGAATTCACCTCATTGTATAGTGATTATTGTCCTAGAACAATGGTCTTCGGCTTTTGAAGAGACGATGGGGTCTGTACTCCATGCGTGGGCAAGCAGAGACGTATATGACTCAAATTATCACACTACTCTTCCAAGGAAGTTTAGTAAAAATACCTTGGTGTATTTCAACCCTGGTATAGTGATCATTTGAAAAATTGATGAAGTTGCTCAATTTTGCTTACCCGTCTAGCATGTTCAGTTAGATGGGGTGTCGGTTGAGTCAACATTGAACAGGTTGGAGTTATCCCTGGATCCGTAAGGTGACAATTGACTTGTGATTGGTCTTGGATTTATCCTTGACCCAGGTGTACTGGCACTCCTAGTGAGTCTCATACGACCTAACGGAGCGTATGCTGCTTGATGGCGTCACTGAAACTATCGAAAGCTAGAGTTCGTTTGGTCTGGATAGACCAAATTCACTCGAGGTCTGACCTAAGGACTTGAACAGTAGGCACTACGGGAGTCAGCTGCCCCTGGCGAAAAAGCTGGGCTGACGGTGGTTGAGGTCTCTGTTTAGTGGGCTTCTGTAAGGAATGCTTCCTGTCTTTCAGGATGTTTGCCTTATGGGAGTCGATGCCCTTTGGAGGGACGCTATTCAGAGTACACGTAGTGGCTGTGGTTTAAGCCCAAAGTCGCGGGTAGGAACTCGCTCACGTTGAAGTCTGATTTTTCACCTTCGGGGAGAGTTCGGGCTGTGAGGGATTCCTGGGTGCTGTTGCTATTCGACAGATGCTGCGGGATTCAATAAGCAGCGGAGGTTAGATAGCTCCAGTTCTCAAACAAGGGACGAATGTGTATTCTTCGACGGGTTTACACATTCAAAGTTGCTACCTGTGTGTGCAAATGAATTCTAACTCACTCAGGGGCATTTGGTAAGTGCTTAATATTAACTCACCAGATGGTTTGGTTTGGACCATCGTGAGGTAAGGTCTTAGGACGATACTCACGTTAATCTATAATCGAATCTGTTCAAAACACTAGGGGTCAAGTTGCATGTTCAGAAGGAAGCCTTCGGGAATGCCTTCAACGTGACAACATTTGCCTTAATTTGCCTCCTCGTGGCGACCCCTGGGCATCTGATTTTTTCAGATGGCGAAAAATTAAGGCTCTAGGTGAGGCTATCCTAAGACGCTGAGGTCTGAAAGCCTAATGCTCTTAATGTCCTCGGACATTAATAGTGTGGGGTACTCACCAGAGTACCTATGGTTATCTGGTGCCTCGGGCAATCAGTGAGCCCCGGTGACACGGCACCGACTGATTGAGTGGTTGAGGTTCTCTCTACTTCCGAGAGCCCCTCGATTACTCAAGGTATCCGGATAACGGATCATTAAATCTCAATACATGCAATTTGTGGTATTATTATTACGTCCCTTGTCGTGTTGTCATGATAGTATGGGTGAGCTGGGTGCTCATATGCGTTGGAGCCTTTCGGCTGAGGAGAGCTGGGTGCTCCTGTGCGTTGGATGCCTAAGGTCATGGGTGAGTTGGTTGCTCATGGCGTTGAAGCCTCTCGGCTGGAGAGAGCTGGGTGCTCCATGCGTTGGAGGCCGGGAGGTAGGGTGAGTTGGGTGCGAGTAAGAAAAATTTGCGTTGGACTATTCATGACAGTATTTGTTCTGTTAATTGTGGTATAGCCGTATATGTCTGATATATGTATAGGTGGTCCGTTTTGCATTGGGTAATGGTGCGGTCTAAGTAGCCCTTAGTTAGTACTCCTCGGACGAAAGCTTTGGTGTGGAAGGACCAATCTATTGCCGGTGCGGGAGTGGTCCGCAGTAATGTAGGTCTGTTGGCACGTAGTTACGTGACGGTCAATATATAATTAGTACACTTCCATGTCTAGTAACGCAACTGTTAGTCCAGGAGCAGCTCTGTGTGAACGGATGGTTGATAGAGGATTTTATATTGGGGCATCACGGCCGTATATCCTGTTCCATTGGTTTAAGTATTGTTTTATGTACTTTGTACTCTGATAATTCATTAAAATTGCATGTATAGAGATTGAAGGATGATCCATTATTTGGAATGCTTTTGTAATTGTGGGTTAGTAGAGAGATACACGAGGTGGCTGTGGTTGTGCCTAAAGATACGCAGGCAACCCGCTACAGGTTACAGCATTGAAGTAGTAGAGGTTAGATAGCTCGAACTCCTAAACAAGGAGGTATAAATGATCTCAGCAATCATGTATACATTTGCGACCTATATGTGTATTGTAACCCAACACATATGGGGGCACTTGGTAAATGCTCAATATAACACACCCATGAGCTTTGACTCACATGCAATTATGTCTCGCGACTGGCATGCATGTAAAACTCAGGACATCTGTTCAAAACACTCTCAAAAGAACTCAAAAGACAAGAGCAATATTGGTGTACAATTATTTCCACTTCTCCTAAGCATTTCGGAATTGAACTCTACCACAATCGGTTTAGTAGGAAACGAGTCAAAAACCAAATGTAAAAAAACGTGCCTTTAAATTTTATATTTCTCATTTTATCTTCTAAAACATAGAATCCATTAAATTTTGTTAAGATTGGTTCATAAACACACAATTTTAAATATAAAAAAATTAATAAAATTTTTTATTGTTTACTTTTTACTCACACTTTTCGTAAACAACTATTTTGACAAATCGGATTTGTTACACTAAAAAAAATGCCTGTTATTTTTGATAGAGTTGTAATTGTTGTAGCGATGAGTTTACCTTGTTGACTTCGCCTTGCAAGTAACCATATTTTTGAAAGGATTGATTTATTCATATAATGGTTGCGACTTTTAAAACAATAATTGCTGTGATAATAATTATGTTATTTAGTTTTTTATGCCCGGTCTATATATATATGTGGCATTTTGACAAAACATTTTAACTCGAGATAAGATAGCAAAAGAGTTTTTAAAAAAAAACTCGGTGAAAAAATAATTTTTATTAAGTAATAAAATAAACCAAAATTAAAGAAAAATTTCGTTTATAATACAAAATTTTAAAAACGTAAACAAAAATGTTTTTTGAATGAAAATTCGTAAGATTAACAACATTTGTTCAACTTTTTAAATTTGACTTAAGATGTTTTGTCAAAATGCCACAGATATGTTTTACGTTATTTTTTTATTTTAATCTCAGGCAAAGGGGCTCGCTCGACTTGACAACAAACAAAATCACAAATCGTGCAAATCACTTTGTTGTCAACAGTACGTAAATAAAAGTAAAATTTCGTAGTGAAAAACTTTAATTGATAAAAAGACAATAACAAAAACAAAAAGTTGTTAATTAAATAAACTGTAACGTATCGTTGTGGTGTCAAGCAAACAAAATGTATTAAATATTTTAATTTAAATATTTTTTTTGCGCAATCATTGACCATGAACTGATTAAAATTCCAAGAAAGTATCACGACCAGACTTAAGAGAATTGAATAAAATTTCGAAATAACAAATTATATATTTACATATAAACATACAATGTAAATTAACTAAAAACTGAATGCAAAAAAAAAAAAAACATTAAATGAAATTAAAGAAACAGATAAAAGCACAACAATTACAATAAAACACACAAGACATGTAAATCCTACAATAAACAATTAAAGACTTAAGGCAAAAATATTAACATAATCTTCACACAAAAGTATAGAATCATGAAACCTTTTGCATTAAATACAGTTAACTATTAGTAGCTAATAGTCTGCAAAGGCAAATACCCTTTAAGTAAACTTGAAGACTTCTGTGTGTCTGAAGAATTTAGACTATTTTTACTTTCATTTGCTTTTCATTAAACTTAACTGTAATTGAAATATACATTTACTTATACATATTTAAGGTCCATTGATATATTATGACGTGCTAAGCCCAAAAGGAATAAAACACATAATACACGCTTGAACACGTTTACATCCTTTTAGTTTTCCTGAAGTTTTGACGTCACAGATGTATTAAAACTGTTGGAGTGAAAGACGTGGCCAAGATATTACATGAGAAGTGTTTTTGTTGACCACTTTATATGCCACTTATCTTTTATCAGTTAAATAAAAATGGCAAATCAAAAAAAAAAGGGAAAACTCAATTTGACACATGTACTTTACCTATTCATTTGAAATGGAAAATTAGGTAAGTACATACTTTTGCAATTGTGAAAAGTTGAGGCAAGTTTTAAAATTTACATTACATATACCTATTGCCTATGGAAAATATGGGCCGATCCTTAAGAAATTTGACAGAGTGATTTATATTCTTATAAAACTATGACTGATCAAATTTTATTATAGCAGCTTTTTTTGTTATAAAAGCCTTTTCTATCAACTGTTTTCTATATGTTTTATTTTCCGCACATGGAAAGATGGTTTCGGAAATATATCAAGTTTTTTTCTTGATTTTATTGAATATATTTGCTATATTTGTATATATGTATGTGACCTACTCCGAGGAAAGGGACCTAGTGCGTGAAAATTAAGTTTTGAGATAAACGCATTTAAAGTTTAAATTTTAATGTTTTTCTCATTTTTATCGATTTTCCCAAGTTAGTTTTGTACGTTTTTATGGGATGAATATTTCATCCAGAATCCACTCTTAAGTCCAAACCCGTTTTTTGTCACACGAGTAGGGATGAAACGATACCTCTAAGGTATCGATACTTTTACTCGATGTGGTATCGCTCGTTAAGTATCGATACCTACTTAGAATCGAAAAAAAAGTATCGATACTTAGTTACTTGTATGGGTACTTGTATCGGTTTGTACGATAAAAGAATAAAAAGCAGCATTTAAAAACGTTCTGATTAGTGTTTTATTACTATACAATAAAATAAGAACTTCGACCTATAAGCATTTTTGTGCAAAACGATAAGTGTAAAGATTGAGACCACTTTTAGTTACCACCTAGTACCAATTTCCTTTCGAAAAATCTTTTTTATCTTAGGAAACAACATTTTATAGAACGTTCAGGATAACAACCTTCATTCACCTTTTATTCCAGAAATCAACAATGTCACTATGAATTTATCTTAAATGTAAAAATGTATTTTATTTCCTTTCAATAATTTCTCAAGCTCAAGGTCTGTTTTATATAAAGAATATTTATTTAAAATTTGTCCAATATTTCGCTATTTCTCAATGGATAGCTTCTTCAGGGTTTTTTTGGTTTTTTTATATTTCAAACAAATTTTTAAAAAAAAAGAAATAATATTAATGCCCGTAATTTCTACAAAAATAAAGCTAGTCGTGTTCGTACCTAACAGTTAAATTTACCTTTTTCGACTAACGTCTGGCCAACGTGTGTTAACCTTCAGTTTTCTTTTAAAATATGGCAGCTTTTGTACCATCGATTTCTATACGCTGCTTGATTTATTTTTGTAGAAATTACGGGCATAAGAAGGTCGAAGAAATTATATAAATAATTTATGTATTTTAATTTTAAATTGATAAATATATATTAAAGGGTGGTAAAACCATAATCCATGATGTTAATTGTGAGTCACACCTTAACGTCAAGTTTTTTGCGCAACTTAAATTGACCTATCTTTGTTTCAGTATTTGACAACTTCGATTATTGAGAGATACACAATTGAGCAGCGCGTTAAGATTAATAAAGCCTTTTACGAAAAACGGGTTTGTAGGAAATGGGAAAATATATGTGCATGCTCCCCAGTCAGTTCTGCGGCTGGCGGCGTCTTCGAAAATGAGGCTGGCCAAGCAATTATCGTGAATGGTGTTCGCTATATCGGGATGATAACGGACTTCCTATAGCCAGAAATTGAGGAAATGGACCTAGACGATATATGGTTTATAGGTGTGGAGTAGGGATGCCAAACGGGACCAGGTTTTTTTGCAACCCGGGATTCGGAATTTTTAATTCAAAAAAAGGGATCCATATTATCATAATTTAATGTTTATGTATAAGAATTAAAAAAAATTAATTCATGAAGAAAATTAAACTCATTACAAAATTAAACTTTTTAATGTATTCTTTTAAAGTAATATGGAAGTATTATGTATTAAAACTTATATTTTAAAAAGATTATTAAACAAATTAATGACGTCAGATAATTGATACCTTATTTTATCGCAAACATATGCTGCCGACGAAACCAATATTCGCAATCAACACTTCTGGGTGGTATCGTAAATAAAAAAAATTAAAACTACATTGTATATGCTACATGACAATATTTAATTTATTTTATCTCAATTATATATATGCAAGTATTAATCTAATAAAATAAACTTATATGTGTCAAAAGACTTTTGGTAGAACCCCCTAAAGTTGTTAACACCTTTTTGCACAACTTGCATTTTGCATGCGCAGTTCTATTATCATCCACATCCAAAAAAGATCCACCATCTGATTTTGTTTAAGTGGTACATAATGCATTGCATGTAACATTTATTCACTTGTGGCTTTTTTTGTAACCAGTTAAAAATTAGATTCATGGCCAGTATGAATTAATATTGAATTTTTACTAAGCCCAAAATCTCATGATTTTTATATCAAACCCCGGGATTCGGGACTTAAATTTTTAGAATATTCCCGGGTTTTCGGTATTCGGGTTTGGCATCCCTAGTGTTTACTGGTCAAACGGTTTCTTAACCGATCTGTCTATAAATAGTTGAGATATGAAAAAAAAATCCATGACTGCCTCTAATTTTAGTCTTAAAATCTCAAGTTGTTTTTTTTACCTTTCACCAAAGGTAAAAAGTAGCCTGCAGACAAAGTAACTAGTATTTCGCTAAAAATATACTGGTTAGTATTAACTTTTAAAGTTGCACTTTGGATATTTATATATCAAACTATTGTATTTATCGTTGGGTTTTCATAATAGGCCAAGCAGTTTGTTTTTTTTTTTTTTTTTGAATTTTTATAATAGATTAAAACTAGTTGCTTTATTTACAGTATAAGGACTAATAAAAGCAAAATTAATTTGACAATTCCCCTTACAGCCTGTTCAACGATTTCGAACGTTAACGTTCGCATAGAATATTACATTTAAAACAAAAACAAATTTTCGAATTTTGTTATTGTTTTAAATCTAATTTTCTATGCGAACGATGACGTTCGACATCGTTAAACCGGTAGTTAATGTTTTTTTTTATACTTAACTATTATTTTAGTCTGAGTTCATACGGTTCATGTCTTATTGACAAGATTCTTCCTTTTTCTTCTTTGAACATGAATTGGCGTTCAAATGATTCATGTCATGTTGACGATATGTTTTTTATTTTGTTTTATTTGATATTGAAAGCAAAAACAAAGTTAAGCAATTGTATAATTTTAACGAATAAGAAAGCAAAACGTAAAGACAGTACATGCATCTGTGTACTCGTTTCTTTTCCCCTCGTCCCTCTCGCCCTAAAGTAGCAATCTTGTCAATAAGACATGAGCCGTATGAACACAGACCTATAGTGTATGTATTTATTTTAGCAGTGTTCGAAAATAAACAGAACCCAGTTGGCCATGTCTTTAAGACATCCTCGAAGACGGATGCACGATAATGTTAATTCCTGCTCGACATGTGAGGGACAGCGGGAACAGATCGTCAACGACATTTTCGAACAAGTGTCGCGAAAATCGTGCACGACACAAAAAAAGACAATTTCGCCTACTTTATCATCAATGACTACATGCATGACAATGTCGTCTATTTCGACGTCCACGACAAAAATTATTATATGGTTATCTATTTCAGACTGTTTTTAGTATAATTGGAATTTTAATTTCTGTTATACGTTTTCTATTCGACTCCTATAAGCAATCCTTAAGTTGATAAAGAAGTATTAACTGCATGTAATCCATTTTCCAGCCCGCTAATAATTTCATCAGCATTTTCAATTTTACTGTTTAGAACGAATTTTTTTGTGGGTATCAACAATTAAAAAAAAAGAATATGAGAATTTTAAGAAAACCAAGCAAGTGAATGAATAGCATTCAAGAAAACTTTGTCGTCAATACCTTTTATACAAGACAACTTATAAGACAGTGTCGCTCAAACTGTCCCACAAAGAGTTTAATAGAGTACAATTCATAAGACAAAGTCGCTCATACTGTCCCATATAAAGCTAAATAGAAGACAACGTGGCTCAAACTGTCGTGCACGACGATTTCCTGTAAATTGTCTTCTAGAAAATCTAAACAACAGGGGACAAGTCGTGCATACATCATTGACGACGATGTCGGCAACGGCAATCTGGCCAACTGGGAACATTATTTAGCAATCGGCTCACACACCTAGGAATGATATCCATTTTCTAAGTGTTTGCGTAGACGAACACAACCGCCAATACCGTTCGTAACTATTTTCAAGAAAGAGCCGAACATTATATAATGTTCTGTTCTTAGTTAAAAAACAGAATAATTGTAGTGATACTGTAGAAAAACGTTATATTTTAGTGTTCTTTAATGTTTATTTTTTTAAATTGGTGAAGAAATGAACAAACAAACAATTTTAGCAACGACCGCAGCACGAACAACTTTTGTGTGTTTTGTGTATATGTTTTGATTGTGTAAAATTTTTTTGCTGGCATTTTGTTTTTTTTTTTCGTATGTGTATTTTGATTTTGTTAAAAATGTTGGGTTTTTTACCAGCCAAAAGGCTGCTTAGCACAACTGAAACGAACAAACAGTAATGAGCTGAACCGAACATAATGAAGTTTGTTGTTAAAATAAAACCGAACGGAATGAAATGTTCTTATTATTTTTGTGTTCGAAAGATGTCAAACAGGAAAACGTTATTTCTTTTTAATGATTTACTACACAAACACTATAAGGGTTTATGTTTTCCACAAATCTACACTCACAATATTATTACAGTAACGGACTGTGGTTTATTTAAGAAATATTCCGTTCAGTAATTTTTAAATAAATAAACATTTAAAATTCCAAGCAAATTTATTTTAAACTGATTCTAACGGTTATTCAAAAAACTAAGTACATATTTATACTGATTTTCAGTTGCAGTTAATACCCAGCGGGAAAAAGGAATTAATAGGAATCGAGAAAGTAATACATATCTTGTATGATATTTGATTCCAGAATTCATTATTCTTAACACAGACCATGTCCTAGGATTGTAATAAATTATTTAAATGTATCCTGCGAATGAATTAAATGATTCATTCTTTGGAATAAATTATATTATTCAAAAGCCTTATAATAAAAGTCTTCTCCAATGCCGTTTGGAATACATTTTTTAATACCTGTTTACTTTAAATAACTTCGACCCACAGACATATAATTTGTGCTTTGACCGTACGCTTTCAAACACAAACTGCGACTAAAATAAAAATTATAAGTAGGCGACATAAAGGCAGCAAAAAAATAACGGATTTTTATTAAGGAAATATGTATGTAAAGCAAAAACACGAATAATTGTTACTAACAGAAACAATACATTCCTTGTTCTGCAAATGTGGGAATATACGTGTAATCAGTGTAATTTTTTTAATTATTTATGTAATCAATTCCTCATTTTCCCGCTGGGTATTGTCCGTTGATTAAGTTAAATTCTTCTTTATGTTAAATTAAATAAAAATGTAATTTAAAGCAATAAGAAAAGTTCATTTAATTTTTACTGTCAAAAATTCAACCACGAATTCCGTAAAACCAAATGAATTTTCAGTTATCTTATATAAATTAATTGTCAAAAAACTAACTACATACATATTCCGTAAATACAAATAAATATGCAGTTATTTTATAAACTTTAACTGTCAAAAATTCAACCATATTCAGTAAAAACAATTAAATATTCAGTTATTTTATATAATTGTACTACCAAAAATTAATTTTTACTTACCTAGCATTTACACATGCCACTGCCAGTTCGAAAAACTCAATACACTCACACTTTTTTACTAATACACTCACATTTTTCGCAATGGCAGCTCCAGTGGCAGCAAAAATTGCATGCGAGTGGAAATTTGGCACTTGCATGCCACTAAATGTCAAAACGATAAGCAATGTTACCCTGTTAAAAATTTAATTCACATTTACTGGATTGTTGTCAAATTGTTATTGAAGTTTTAACTTAATAAAAAAATATTATGATTAATTTTTTAAAAACGCGCATAAATAAAAGCAAGTTTGTTAATAATAGAGCATTAATATCGTTAAAATAATGCTAATATAAATAAATGAAAAAATTTCCTTAAAAATGTGCCATTATGATTAACTCGGTAACTCTATTTTGTTTTCTGGTACTTTTTTTTAATTTGAGAAGTAAACAAATTTGCTCAAGTTGACGCTTCTACGACATTTTGAAAAGGAACTCGCAGTGGCATGTGTAATCACAAAAGTTAATGTCATGAGATTCGACTATTTCGAACAAATTTTCTTTGATAATATGTATACAACAGTGGCATGCCACTACTTGCATGTGTAAAGGCAGGGTTATTTATATAAAATGAATTGCTCGTTTTGTGTAAGCAATACCCATTTTCTATTTGTTAATATAATTTAGTTAAATACATCAAATTTTAAAAGTAAAATAATTGCGAAGCCATATCGGTCATGCTGCTGGTGTCTTATAATTGAGAGTTCTTCTGTAAACAACGTGGTCAGTACAACAAAAGTAAAACAAACGTGTGTATCAGGGTAAGTAAATAATAATACTCTCCTTCTGTCGCTTATAAGAAAAACAAGCGGACAGGTGTCTGTCTGGTATTTTTTAGAAATTCGGCTCTTTTGTGGAGTAAACGAAAATTTAATGAAATAACTGAATATTTTATTGTTTTTACTGAATATGGGGTCAATTTTTTGACAGTAAAATTTTAAAAAATCACTGAATATTTAATTGTTTTTACTTAATATGGTGTTGAATTTTTGACAGTAAAAATTAAATGAACTTTTTGTTAAAAATAAGTAGACCGGTTTTTAATTGAAGTTTCATTTATTTTATATTACAATTTCAATTAATTTTACGTACAGAATATTGTGAGTGTACCGAACCGAACACTAAGGAGCGATATTATAATTTTTGAACAATATTTAAAAATAAATCTAAGCACTTATTCCTGGAACCGGAGATAGAAAATATTGTATTATTTATTTTTCTGTTACTCCACGTTTCAAGTTTGTTGAACTCCCCTTTGTTTTCCGAAGTATAGCAGAATACCCCGCTATATTTTCCGACATCATTCTACATTGAAGAATTTTAATGCATTTAGAAACTAAATATTTTAACAAAAATAGTACGGGAATTATTTGAAATAGTTTGTCAACTATAAAACCAACCAAAAATGTAAATTTTTCTTCTTGTAGTGTTGTTGTTGTACAAAAAAATTGTTTTTTTAAGCAAATTTTGTAGTGTTGTTGTTGTTTGAATAGGAAACAGCATTACATTTAAACAAGCGCAGCCGAAATTTCAAAATTTTTCTTATAACTAGTAATAAACTAGTCCAAAATTATTTTTTTAGGCAGAAGTTTGTATTCTTCACAAGTTCATTATTGAATTATTATTTTTACTTAAACAGATTTATAACTTAATTAATTAAAACTTCGCTTACTTTTTAAAAACAAATAGCTTCTTTAGCTCATTATTTAGTGGCTTTCTTCTATAACTACACGTATAACAACTTCTATAACTACTTTTTTCTGGATGTATTTAAGTAAAAAAATAATAGGTACTAACCCAGTAAAAACTTCGCCTACAAAATAATGTGTTGAGTAATCAGAAAAACATGAAGGCACTACTTACAATTCTACTGAAAGAACCAATGAATTTTACAAGGCATGTCCCAAAATGAACGCATTCAAAAGTAAGTCATTATTGTTTTACCTACATTCATCCAGAAAAAAGTAGTTATAGAAGTTGTTATAGATGTAGTTATAGAACAAAGCTACAAAATAATACGTTAAAGAAGCTATTCATTATTAAGTAGCTTTATTCTAAAACTACTTCTATAACTACTTTTTTCTGGACGCGGGTAGGTAAAAAAATAATGACTTACTTTTAAATGCGTTCATTTTGAGACATCCCTTGTAAAATTCATTGGTTCTTTCAGTTGAATTGTAAGTAGTGCTCTTATGCTTTTCTGATTACTCAACACATTATTTTGTAGGCGAAGTTTTTACTGGGTAGTAAAATATTTGAAGAATGTTAATACAGTTATACATTAATAAAAAGTATTGCTGAACAAGTGAGGGGTATAGAATTAAAGACTGCAAAGTCCACATTTATAGTTTTCGTAATAAATAGTAAAAACCTCTAGCTCAAAGTATATTCATATTTTTGTATTGTATATCTGATATTCAGTA
This sequence comes from Pollenia angustigena, assembly GCA_930367215.1. Lineage (NCBI taxonomy): Eukaryota > Metazoa > Arthropoda > Insecta > Diptera > Polleniidae > Pollenia > Pollenia angustigena. The sequence goes on from OV884059.1 coordinate 237,428,949, forward strand.
AATAAGAATATGATGGAGATATGACGCAAGTTTCAACCAAATCGATATAGCGGTTTGCTGGCAATTATAATAATAAAATTGGACATTGCTGTGTTTGATCTAATCAAATCGAAATTGCTGCTTTTTTAGCATGGACAAGCACTTAAAAAAATCAGTAGTTATAAAATTCTTAAACTTAACAAAGGCTTAGTTTTTTCTTGATTGATTTGGAGGAACTTCATAACAACTTAGCTCCATAATTACGACTAAAGACAAAGTTATAAAATGAACAATAAAACAAACTGCTTTATATAAAAAAAAAATTTGTTATATTTTTAATTTCTTTTTAGTTTTGTTTTGCAAAAAGGAAAAAAAAAAAAATAAAAAAAATAGCCTGCATTTTCGAAAATGGTTGAGAGAAAAAGAGCTTAACAAACTGTGATCATTGCAAAAACGACAATGTCCAATGGACATTGCCGTTTTTGCATCAATTCTTAATTTTTGAACATACTTTTTTATGTGATAAAAGTGTTTCTGGTAATGTAATATTCACTAATTGGAAGCATTCATTAAATACAACTAAATGGCATTTTTAGTTACGTTTGTGAAAAAAGTGGACTTTGCAGTCTTTGATTCTATACCCCTCAAGTATAATATAGTAAATATACTTTGTACCACTGTTATTGTCAGTATGCACTTTAAATGTTAACATTAACATTACTCTTTAGGAATATTACTTAAGTACATATGATACGGGTGTTTACATATAAACATGAAATACGATATCTATCTATCTTTCTATCTATCTGTCTATCTAATATAAAACAGGATGTGTGTATGTATGTAACGTATGGACTCCAAAACGGCTGGGCCGATTTTTATGAAATTTTCAGGGAATCTTCAGAATATTCAGGCGGGTGACACTGTGGAGTATATGATCGCCATGGTCCAACTTAGATTTATACGAAAAGAAAATTTTGCCCCGCACACTTTTACGCCCACTTTTTTCGAATTACCTAAAATCAGAAAACGGCTCCATCGATTTGACAAATTTTTCTTTTAAATGTTCGTATTAATCCATTTTAAGTGTTCATCGAAAGAAAAATTTTCTATGGCTATTTTTACGCCCACTTTTTCTATTAAGCGCATAACTTGAGAACGGCTTGACCGATTTGGACGATTTTTTCTTTAAAATCAACCGGAGATAGAAAATATTGTATTATTTATTTTTCTGTTACTCCACGTTTCAAGTTTGTTGAACTCCCCTTTGTTTTCCGAAGTATAGCAGAATACCCCGCTATATTTTCCGACATCATTCTACATTGAAGAATTTTAATGCATTTAGAAACTAAATATTTTAACAAAAATAGTACGGGAATTATTTGAAATAGTTTGTCAACTATAAAACCAACCAAAAATGTAAATTTTTCTTCTTGTAGTGTTGTTGTTGTACAAAAAAATTGTTTTTTTAAGCAAATTTTGTAGTGTTGTTGTTGTTTGAATAGGAAACAGCATTACATTTAAACAAGCGCAGCCGAAATTTCAAAATTTTTCTTATAACTAGTAATAAACTAGTCCAAAATTATTTTTTTAGGCAGAAGTTTGTATTCTTCACAAGTTCATTATTGAATTATTATTTTTACTTAAACAGATTTATAACTTAATTAATTAAAACTTCGCTTACTTTTTAAAAACAAATAGCTTCTTTAGCTCATTATTTAGTGGCTTTCTTCTATAACTACACGTATAACAACTTCTATAACTACTTTTTTCTGGATGTATTTAAGTAAAAAAATAATAGGTACTAACCCAGTAAAAACTTCGCCTACAAAATAATGTGTTGAGTAATCAGAAAAACATGAAGGCACTACTTACAATTCTACTGAAAGAACCAATGAATTTTACAAGGCATGTCCCAAAATGAACGCATTCAAAAGTAAGTCATTATTGTTTTACCTACATTCATCCAGAAAAAAGTAGTTATAGAAGTTGTTATAGATGTAGTTATAGAACAAAGCTACAAAATAATACGTTAAAGAAGCTATTCATTATTAAGTAGCTTTATTCTAAAACTACTTCTATAACTACTTTTTTCTGGACGCGGGTAGGTAAAAAAATAATGACTTACTTTTAAATGCGTTCATTTTGAGACATCCCTTGTAAAATTCATTGGTTCTTTCAGTTGAATTGTAAGTAGTGCTCTTATGCTTTTCTGATTACTCAACACATTATTTTGTAGGCGAAGTTTTTACTGGGTAGTAAAATATTTGAAGAATGTTAATACAGTTATACATTAATAAAAAGTATTGCTGAACAAGTGAGGGGTATAGAATTAAAGACTGCAAAGTCCACATTTATAGTTTTCGTAATAAATAGTAAAAACCTCTAGCTCAAAGTATATTCATATTTTTGTATTGTATATCTGATATTCAGTAAATAAGAATATGATGGAGATATGACGCAAGTTTCAACCAAATCGATATAGCGGTTTGCTGGCAATTATAATAATAAAATTGGACATTGCTGTGTTTGATCTAATCAAATCGAAATTGCTGCTTTTTTAGCATGGACAAGCACTTAAAAAAATCAGTAGTTATAAAATTCTTAAACTTAACAAAGGCTTAGTTTTTTCTTGATTGATTTGGAGGAACTTCATAACAACTTAGCTCCATAATTACGACTAAAGACAAAGTTATAAAATGAACAATAAAACAAACTGCTTTATATAAAAAAAAAATTTGTTATATTTTTAATTTCTTTTTAGTTTTGTTTTGCAAAAAGGAAAAAAAAAAAAATAAAAAAAATAGCCTGCATTTTCGAAAATGGTTGAGAGAAAAAGAGCTTAACAAACTGTGATCATTGCAAAAACGACAATGTCCAATGGACATTGCCGTTTTTGCATCAATTCTTAATTTTTGAACATACTTTTTTATGTGATAAAAGTGTTTCTGGTAATGTAATATTCACTAATTGGAAGCATTCATTAAATACAACTAAATGGCATTTTTAGTTACGTTTGTGAAAAAAGTGGACTTTGCAGTCTTTGATTCTATACCCCTCAAGTATAATATAGTAAATATACTTTGTACCACTGTTATTGTCAGTATGCACTTTAAATGTTAACATTAACATTACTCTTTAGGAATATTACTTAAGTACATATGATACGGGTGTTTACATATAAACATGAAATACGATATCTATCTATCTTTCTATCTATCTGTCTATCTAATATAAAACAGGATGTGTGTATGTATGTAACGTATGGACTCCAAAACGGCTGGGCCGATTTTTATGAAATTTTCAGGGAATCTTCAGAATATTCAGGCGGGTGACACTGTGGAGTATATGATCGCCATGGTCCAACTTAGATTTATACGAAAAGAAAATTTTGCCCCGCACACTTTTACGCCCACTTTTTTCGAATTACCTAAAATCAGAAAACGGCTCCATCGATTTGACAAATTTTTCTTTTAAATGTTCGTATTAATCCATTTTAAGTGTTCATCGAAAGAAAAATTTTCTATGGCTATTTTTACGCCCACTTTTTCTATTAAGCGCATAACTTGAGAACGGCTTGACCGATTTGGACGATTTTTTCTTTAAAATCATCGCCATGGTCCATCTTAGGTTTTAACGGAAAGAAAATTTTGCCCCGCCCACTTTAACGCCCACTTTTTTCAATTTACCTAAAATCAGAAAACGGCTCCATCGATTTGACTAATTTTTCTTTCAAATGTTCGTATCTTTTTAACGGATTTTAAAAATCGAACGCAAACATTTTTCCTAATTTGGACAGGACAACGTCTGTCGGGTCAGCTTGTAGTGAATATTAATCAATAAAAAAGTCAATATCGATGATATACGTTGTTTTCCATTTAAGGTGACGATATGTTTTCCACAAATGAATTTGAATCCCATAATCATATATTTTGAAACCAGATTTAAATAAGATATATATTAAAGCATTTGACTAATATTTAGCGATATTCTTCATAACAGGTGGAAAATCATTCCTTTAAATTTCCTTTTAAAAACTTGCGCTGCCTTAATACAAGATAATTGCTTTCCTTGAATTACTACCATCCTCCTCCTTTTGCATGCAATTGGGGGAAAAAACTTTTGTGTGTGCCAATTTATTATTTTTTTGCTTTTTTTTCAAATCCTTTCAACAACATGGCAGATTATATTTCTATGTTTAACAACAGTCCCAACACAAATACACTTTAAGTTAAAAATATCCATCCAATATTACAAAAAATAATACAAGGAAGAAAGAGAAGTTGGTCAAGCCCGACCATTTGACACCCTTTGACAGCAAAGTATATACATGCAGACACATTTTTGCGAATGAAACATATTTAAAATTATGTTTTGAGATTAGAATATAAGTATATAAGAGCTCTTTGTGACTGACCAATTTTATCTAAATATCTCTGTACATCTTTGTATGTTTATGAGAGTTTTTCGTATAAAAGCGATTTGAGAGAGGGGGTATATGTGGGTTCTATGATTTATTTTAGACTCATCCGCATGCCACGATATTTTATCTATTTTGAAAGTTATCGGCAACCAACACTAAAGGAACAACACTTTTAAGGAACTTATGGCACTTAAAGTTTTTTTCGGAAGTAGGATTTGTATCGGAAATTTGGCAAGATGATTTCGGTTACAATTAAATATTTTTGAGCCAAATTCAATTTTAATACCGACCGAATAAAATGGTCTATGGGTAAAACTACTTTATTCCGAAAAAAAATTTGTATAGGGGCTATGTGATATTATAGTCCGATTCTCACCATTTTTAAAAGGCCTCGTCCTTATACCAACGTTTGTATCATATTTTCTCAATTGATCTTTAAAATGTTTTTTTTTTTTTAAAGAAACCAGAGTCTCTGGCGGGAATCGAACCCCAGTGCTCATAGACTAGCACACTACCAGCTAGCCTACCGGGGCACTCTTGCACTTGCGACTTGTACTTTGCGCACGTTGCGTTTACATGGAGAGACAGACAGCCAGCCAAGCACTGGACGGACGGACATCGTTATATTGATCTAAAAGGTGGGTGTAGAATCAATATTTGTATTTGTTTCAAACATCCGCAGGAACGCATAATACCCTCTCCACTATATTGGTTTGGGTATAATAAGAATTACTTAAGTATATGAGCTTTGCTGAATGCAGTGTTGCCAAACAATTTTTTACAAAAATCAATAAAAAATTTAATTGTTTTCATCTCGCCGCAATCTTTCTTTAATATCATTTAATTTCTTTAATTACAGCAAATAAAAATTTCAAGTTGAAATTGAAACATGAAATTGTAACCTGTCCGTAAAAGCCTGGGTTCGATTCCCGCGGCAGTCAAGAATCAAAAATTATCCATAAATTTTAATTAATTTCATGTTGTAAAAATTCCTTTCTTCATAAAAATAATTTAATGAAAATTAAATTTGATGAACTTAAGCATAATTAAAATATCAAAACTTGGATTAAAAACCATAAAAATTTCAACAAACTAACCACAATACTATTAATTGAAGATTTATCATTTAAGATATTGATTAAAAATATTTGGTTTTCAATAATGTTTTGAAAATATTATCAGAATTACAAAACTTCAGTATTAACAAAAATGTTTAAGATACAGACTTAAAATTTAAAATTTTTATGGGTGGTACATCTAGAATATAAAAGTTTTAAAGATTTTCCCTACGCTTGTTTGTATTGTTTCATAGTTCTGGCAGCACTGGTGTAAGAATAAATTTATGTTGTTTGTTAAAGATTTAAGAAAGTAAAAGCTTTTATAAGAATGGGAATTTTGTTTAATACAACACACAAACTTTTGTTGCTGTACTTAAAACTAATTTTCTGTGTAAATTTGAACTTAAGCTACAAAAGAAAGGGTATTAAAAGATCTCTCGTTGATAATTCACTTTCAAAATTTAACAATAGACACAATGATTATATCAATGGTTCAAAAAAGGAATAAGTGCTTAAGTCGACAAAAACGAAATTTGAGTTTTTCATGTTTAAATATATGCTTAAAAGTACTTATGGACTCATGGACATGGGAAAATCACTTTTTGCTTATTTTTTCAATGTGCAAAACATATTGGAATAAAAACTTGGGTTAACTTCCGATCTATGATGTTAGGAGCAATGCTGTGGAGTCATTAAGAAATAGTTCTAACTCCGACTCTATCCGCTGAATTTTTTTAAGAACGACTACGACTCCTTTTGTAACCTTGATGCTAAATGTATGAGACCTTATTTGACTTTAAACTTTTTAATGCAGTGCCTTTAAGATGGTTCAATACAGCAATAAAATGATTCTGTAAAAAGTATCAAATTGATTTTTAAATTCACGCACGTGCCGCATTCAGCTTACATATTCGGGGTTTGGGCAAATGTCAAAAACGTATTGCGCCCGATTAAATGGACCAAATAAGTTGAACTTTTTTGATTCTGAAGTTTAAGCCATTCTTTATTAACAACTCAATAGTTGAAAAATTAAAACCAATTGAAACATAGAAAAACAAAAGGCTTAATTTGGAACGAACGAGTTTTGCTACGAATTAACGAAAGAAACTAGTTTTGCTACAATCCATATGGGATCGAACTAGTTTTGCTATAGCCCACCAGGAAAATTAACTATTTAACTTCAGTATATTTTTTATTAATTTATTAAAATCAATTCAATTTTAATAAAGATTAATTAAAACATTGCCCTCTTGGTTGATTTTGTTTATAAAGTTAAATATTTCGACCAACTTTTTTAATCATTCTTAGGAAAATTAAATATATTTCTTTTTAAATATGCAGATGTACCTTCAGTTGCAATTTGTATAACACATTTTGAAGAGAAAAGTAAGGTAAACAAAAATTTTCGTAAGTCTTATATTATTTTTGCGAAATAACAGACCTTTTATTGTCAGACTTGGTGCTGTTTGTCTCAAGGGATTAAACAGTACCAATACCATCATGGGAGGTAAAGAACACCAAGTCCAATTTAATAAGTAAAGATATTTTGTTACCTCATTTGACGTACTTTTATTAAGGATATCATAGACATAAAAAGAACATGTTAGAGCCACAAAAATATGTGGGCAAAGGAAAATTTTTAATACAGAAATGGAACCATCTGCGATTTTCAACATATATTTGTGGTCTGCTGTAAAGTTTCCAAAATGTGGATTGGTGTAGTTTTTCTCCCAAGGCAGAGTTAAAAAATTTGAATTTTTAAACAAATAAATTGAAATCTTTTTTTCAGTGTACTCGCCATTGTTTTTTTTTTCGTTCCATAATCAATCTTATTATTGTCCAAGACGGGAATATAAAATTGCAAGTCTTTATTTTCTCTCAAATTCTCCCCAAAGTGAGTAGATAAAAATATTCTGAAATCATTTTCCCACATTGATGGGAATTATATCTGGAACAATGTCATGTATTTTTCAAAGTTTCTTTTCCTTTTTATACCCACACCACAATAGTGGAGAGGGTATTATGCATTTGTGCTGATGTGTGTAACGCCTAAAAATATTGGTCCTAGACCCACCTTAAAGTATACCGATCGACTCAGAATCACTTTCTGAGTCGAACTAACGATGTCCGTCCGGCTGGCAGGCTGGCTGGCTGGATGTCCATGTAACCTTGTGCGCAAAGTACAGGTCGCAATTTTGGAGATAATTTGATAAAATTTGGGACAAAGGTTCTTATTGATACAAGGACCAAGCCTATTGAAAATGTAGGACCACGAGGGAAGATAGGGGGAAATTTCTTCCTCTCAGAAATTTTCAAACCGATTTTAATGAAATTTAAAACTTACATAGAACCATATCTTCATGGACACAAAAGGGATGTATTTTTTAAAAAATAGGACCACGAGGGGAGATAGGGCCAATTTCTGCCTCTCAAACCGATTTTAATGAAATTCAAAACATAGATAGATCCATATCTATATGGACACATACCATACTATAGTTTTTCAAAAATAGGACCACAAGGGGAGGTAGGGGGCAATTTCTGCCCCTCACAAACTTTTAACCCGATTTTAATGAGTTTTATAAACATAGATAAATCCATATTTATATGGACATATAAGCATGATGTGTTTTTTAATACTGTGGTGTAGGGTATCATATGGTCGGGCTTGACCGACTATACTTTCTTACTTGTTTTTTCTATTATCATTCACATTGAAGGCTGGAATTTAAAATTAAGTTTACTTAGAGCCCAAATTCCTTTCGAATCTAGTGCATCAACGATATCTTTGCGCATTTCTAATCAGCGCTGCCGATTTTAGTTATTTCTAACCAAAATTGGTTATATTTTTTTTCAATGTGCAGATGTGAATTTTTTTTTCATTTTGGTTACTTTTTTCTAAAATAATAATACGCACGAATATGGTTTTCATGACACAATTATTTACGAGCTCGATTTGTACTCTACTACGATTTTTCATTATTTGTTACCAATGAACGGAAGTTTTTTATAATTTATCGAAAAAAATCACTTTGAAAACAGCAACCAAATAATTTTTTTTAGGATTTTTGCTAAGAAAATATTGCCATTTGTGAATTTTATATTAAAAACGCCATGTTCTGAAAACGAAGACAAATGAAGTTTTAATCAAAGGTGATTTTTTAATTTAATATTTGTTTTAAATGAGCGTAGTTTTTCTTGATTTTAAGAGTAGCAAAGATAAGTAGTACTTAAAGTAGGAAGTGCAAGAAAACAAGCGGAATCGATTTCAGAAAATGACTGAAAAATTACACAAAAGTCGTTTGATTCTAAAAACTTGAAAATAGATTAATGTTCTAAATTAGGTTATTTTCAAAAGTATATTGAAAATACACATAGGAATTTTAAAGATTTTTCAAAAATACATTGATTTATCAATATAATTTTAAAATTTATGGAATTTTCTTTAAAAATGGCTGTAAGTTTAAGAAATTTGAAATTCTACTGTTTATAACTTGTCCGAATGTGTATTTATTTAATGTTTTTTTAAGATAATTATTTGGTAAAAAAAAACTTTAGACTGTCAGCCATATATCGTCCCCTCAATAAAACAATAGTGTATACGCATGTACACCATTATTTTTTTTATTGCATATTTAGAATCTCCATCATTGATTTTATGTCTGGTCAAAATTTCGTCAAATTCTACTTCCAAAAAGTGGGTCAAAATGTCGTTGAAAAAAATAGTGTATAATTTCTTGTTCAAAATTTTCCTTCAATAAGTGTGTAAGCTCATATGCGCTATTTTACTTGAAATTGCCACTCCAAAATTGTTAAAAGAATGATAGTGTATACGCATTATACTCCATTTTAGTCTATAGAAAAAAAAAATTCAATTTATGAAAACTTTAACTCCTAAAATAGCTTATAATAATATACACTATTGTTTGAGAAATAGTTTCATTCCGAACATCGAAAACTGCATGATCTCCAAAATTTGTGCCAGAAGAATGTAATTCCTCGTGGCTTGCAGTCATTTTTCTTTAACTTACAAGGTGGAAAGAAGCGAAATTGTTTAGATGAGCCAGATGTAGCAGAGGAAGAGAAAGAAGACGAATGAACTTCTAGTTATTTTTGATTTACGCAATGTATACCTTAATTTCTCATAATTTTTTTTTTTAAATTAACCCAAATTGGAATGTAATGAATATGTGCCATTGAATCTATGAATTAATCACTAATTGATATTTTTGAGATCAAATATTTTAATAAAAATGCCGTTAAATTATTGAATAAAACAGCGTATACCATACAAAATAAACAAAAAAAAAATATACATATAAAAAATAAAATAGCCTATATGGAGGACTTGCACTTTGAATGACATAATTATGGTCTTAAAGGATGCGTAGAATAAAAAAAATTGGTCAATTTAAAGACAAGAAACGGTATTATGTATTCGTCGAAAAATCAAATATGAAGAATTTTTATTTACCGCGATAATGAGGTTTAAATAGACATCCGATTTGACAAAAACTTTAAACACGATTTTCTCAAAACCCCAAAAAAATTATACACTATTGTTTTATTAAGAGGACGATATATACTTTTTCCCATTGAATGTACGTTACGAAAGGCGAATTTTTTTTATATTCGCCATAATATTTCAAATAGAACAATTTTGAAATAGTAACAAGAATTATAAATTTGAAATAAAATTTACAAACAAGAGAAAAAAGTCTTTATAATATTTAAGATATATGTATGTATGTAAATTAGAAAATATTTATATACAATGCATATCGCCAAACGTAAATTTCGATAAAAGTATTAAGAAATCGCCACATTTGACAGTCCTGCCAATAGCAGCTAAAAAGCGGAAAACAATTTTCCATTTTTGTTATTTATAACTGGCATATTAAAAAATATTGAATTTATTAACTTTCAATATACTGAATTTTTTTATGCAAATTTTACAAGTTTAACTCTTGTAAAATAAAAATATTTTTTTTTTCGAAAAAAGTCTCAAACAAATAAAAACCTTTAATTAAGTTTCTCGTTTTTAATATGTAAGAGAATTACATTTTTTGTTTTGTTTTCTTGATTTATTATTTTACTATAAAGTGCAAATAACCTTTGTATTACTTAAAACAAATTTTAATGATTTTTTCAATTACTAAAAGGCATTTAAAATTTGGTTTTTGTGGGTAGTTCGACTCCGACTCGGTGCAAAAACCTCAACTCCCGACTTCAACTCCGACTCCACAGCCCTGGTTAGGAGTATTTAGGTATACAAACTAAGCCCGAATAATAGTGATGATTTCATTAGAATATAAACAAGTTAGATTGCTATATTCGGCTGTGCCGAATCTTTGATACCCTCCACCGACAGTTCGAATGTTTAAGGAGTAATATCTGTATGATGTTATTATTATCTTAAACTGTGACGATTTGTTATTAATTATGGTTTTAGGCGACTAAACTGTTTTCCGGTAGTAGGGTTTATATGGGGCCTAGGGTAAATTATGGACCGATCATCACGAAATTTTACAGCGTCATTTCTAGTCCTTTAAAACTGTGACGTGCCAATTTCTATTATGCTGGCATTTTTAATTATGGTGTTAGGTGTACTAAACTGTTTTCCGGGAGTAGGGTTTCTATTGGGCCTAGGGTAAATTATGTACCGATCTTCACGAAATTTCACAGTGTCATTTATAGGCCTATAAAACTGTGACGAGCCAAATTTTGTTATGATTGCATTATTTTTTACGGTTTTAGGCGTACTAAACTGTTTTCCGGTAGTATGGGGCCTAGGGTAAATTATGGACCGATCATCACGAAATTTCACAGCGTCATTTCTAGTCCTTTAAAACTGTGACGTACCAATTTCTGTTATGCTAGCATTATTAATTATGGTGTTAGGTGTACTAAACTGTTTTCCGGGAGTAGGGTTTCTATTGGGTCTAGGGTAAATTATATACCGATCTTCACGCAATTTCACAGTATCATTTAAAGTCCTATAAAACTGTGACGAGCCAAAATTTGTTATGATTGCATTATTTTTTACGGTTTTAGGCGTACTAAACTGTTTTCCGGTAGTATGGGGCCTAGGGTAGATTATGGACCGATCATCACAAAACTTCACAGCGTCATTTCTAGTCCTTTAAACTGTGACGTACCAATTTCTGTTATTATAGCATTATTAATTATGGTGTTAGGTGTACTAAACTGTTTTCCGGGAGAAGGGTTTCTATGGGGCCTAGGGTAAATTATGTACCGATCTTCACGAAATTTCACAGTGTCATTTATAGGCCTATAAAACTGTGACGAGCCAAATTTTGTTATGATTGCATTATTTTTTACGGTTTTAGGCGTACTAAACTGTTTTCCGGTAGTATGGGGCCTAGGGTAAATTATGGACCGATCATCACGAAATTTCACAGCGTCATTTCTAGTCCTTTAAAACTGTGACGTACCAATTTCTGTTATGCTAGCATTATTAATTATGGTGTTAGGTGTACTAAACTGTTTTCCGGGAGTAGGGTTTCTATTGGGTCTAGGGTAAATTATATACCGATCTTCACGCAATTTCACAGTATCATTTAAAGTCCTATAAAACTGTGACGAGCCAAAATTTGTTATGATTGCATTATTTTTTACGGTTTTAGGCGTACTAAACTGTTTTCCGGGAGTATTGTTTATATGGGACTTAGGGTATATTATCGACGGATCATCACGAAATTTAACAGCGTGATTTCCAGTCAAATAAAACAAATTTTTGCAAAATCTTATCTCATTCCGTACCTTGTTCCAGCATTTATGTTATTTTTTGTAACAAAATTATAAATTTTTTTAGGTGGTGGTTCCACATTTTGATTCATAGCTCTGGTCCTACTAAACCGATTTTGCTGGATTTCAATCCCAAATTGCTTAGGATAGCTACAAGCAATTTGGCACCAAGTTTGTTCATTTCTTTTGAGTTGTTCGAAAGTGAGCGTGTTTTCAACAGACGGACAGACGGACAGACAGACGGACATGGCTAAATCGACTTAGAATTACTCAAGGACCCAGAATATATATACTTTATGGGGTCTGAGATGAATAATAAAAAAGTTTCACACGGAATGACAAACTTAATGTACCCTCTTCACAACTAATTGTGGTGGAGGGTATAAAAAATATTGGGTTTATACAAAACTAAAAAAATTATCTTAAGCACTTTTGCCTGATTTCCACAAAATTTTATGAATGTGAATTCAGAGAAATGCAATTACTGTGCTTTTATTATTAGTAAAGAATGAGGGAAAACTAATCTATCTGCGTGTGTCAAAGTTGCGTGCACAAAAGCGTTGGATTCGATGTGGCGTTGAATGCGAAGAGTAGTCTTAGACCGCTTTCAGACTAGGCAAGTTAGTCTCTTGTGCAACTCTTGGTTTGTACGGTATAAACTGTATATATTCTGTAAGTAAATAATTTTCCGGACAAAACGAGCAAAGCGTGCCAAAAATTGTTTGGTCTGATCCCGAGATTCTTGCCTGTGTTCGATGGGATAAATCAGCACCGATTTTAACTGGCCATTTTGGATGAACCTATATGTCTCGGGAACAGACCGCATGATTTTTTGCACGCAAAGCTCATTTTGTCCCAATTTTATTTTAAGAATTTAGTGTTTTTATTAAAAATATTAAATATTTATTAGTATTGTGGTTATTTTATTGAACTATTTATGGTTTTTAATCCAAATTTTCAATATTTTTAATTAGGCTAAAGTTCATTAAATTTAATTTTCATTAAATTATTTTTATGAAGAAAGGAATTTTACAACATGAAAATCAATTAAAATTTACTGATAATTTTTCATTCTTGGCTGCGAGTGTTAAACGGCAAGCCCTCTGAGGAGATTGAGTGGTTGCAATCGAAACATGTCAGGGTAACCTTACCGTAAACACCTGGGTTCGAGCCCAGATTGAGTCAAGAATGAAAAATTATCAGTAAATTTTAATTGATTTTCATGTTGTAAAATTCCTTTCTTCATAAAAATAATTTAATGAAAATTAAATTTAATGAATATTAAATATTTTTACTTCCCCTTTTTAAATTCCCAAAAGCGACTCTATTTCGTCCACGTTATTTTGGCTCACGTGCAGAGAAGAACGACACAATTCGGCAACCGAAAGTAAAAACTAATGAAGCTGTACTGTTATTAAAATTCAACAAACTCATTGCACATTTAAATTACGCCCTAAAGTATGCTTAAGATATTTCGCTAAGCACACATCTAAAATAAATTAAATACAATGTTTAGTAGAGCATGCCTTCAGGTATGAATAAAATGAGTTGTAATCAGTGTGACCAGATTTTTTAAAAATATAAAGCTAAATCATGTTTGAAATACAGCTAAAATAAGCTAAAGAAGGAAATTTAAAGCCAAAAAATTAAGCTAAATTTTTTTATAGCTCCTTGTAGTAGCTTTTAATTAATTCGATATTTTTCATAGATTAAGTATTGCTTATGTAATTAAAGCTGAGAATAATTATATAAATAAACGAAAAAAAATCCAAAAAATGCTTGACCAGTAAATTTATCAAACTTTAGCTTTATTTTTAACAATTTCTATGGATTTGCTTAACTTAATTTGTAAGAAGATAATTGTATAATGTAATTAAGAAACTATATAATGATGTTTGACTAGCTAAACGTTTTGCAAAAGCAAATAATTTTTTTATTAAAACAAGGGACGCCAAATATTAAATAGGTATGAACATAACTTAACTAGTAAAATTTTCACTAGCAGAAATTTTCAAAAAATAGTTGACGGAAGTCGTTGTCGTGTTCGAAGTCACAGCCTTTTGAAAGTCGAAATCACGACAACGACAATGTTAAACACATAAGTAAAATGTTCGCCGTACATATGTCGTTTTCGTTACTCATAATGCCAACTTTTAAAAACGACTATATATCGACCACGACAACAACACTCATAATGAGGCCAAACAGGATATTCTTTTCTGATACCTAAGCCAAAAACTTATTTTTTTCATGGTAAAAAAATAAACGATTTAATTCTTAGTTCTTTTAATGGTTTAGGTCTTCGAAAATTAAAAAGAACGTAGAACGTTTTGCTAATGTAACTATTACGCCCATAATTCGATTTATTTTTGCTATTGATAACTGCTTATAGGTGAAATAAGTACATATGTGGCAAATATGCTTTCATCGCTAAATGGACTATCACGTAAATCCTATATATTAAATTTACTTATAACGGCAGAAAAAACATATAAATTGTAATATATCGCTAAAGTGGCTAAAAGCTGTAGTGACTATAAACGAAAAGTAGGCATAAAACTTACTCTAAGCTTTGCTTTTGTTTAATAATTGACTTGTGGTCTTGCTATTATCACTGAAATATGGAATAGAAATATGTATGTTTTTTGTTCTTATAAATCACAGAAATTTACTGTTTATTCAAGAAATTTTTCGAAGTGTAACTTTTGAAAAAAATTTTTAATTTTTTTGGAAAATAACGTAACTTTTGTTATCTTCCCCTCGCAGCACTGTTATATATGTAAATCAAATCTGCAACAGCGATTTCTTCTGCGCTGCAAGACTATTACCCTTTTAACTAAATCACACATAAGTTTATTCGGATAAACTATTTATTTATTTTAAAATATAAATAAACACGAAATTGAAATTAAAAAAAAAGGCTAGGAAAAGCTAAATGCATCGTTGAAAAAAACTGAAAAAAAACCTTCAAGATAAATGAAATATCTCAAGCTAAAAAGGAAAAAAAAAGCTAAATTTAGCTCGAAAAAAGCTAATATGGTTACACTGTTTGTAATGTTTTCTATTAACCCTTCGTCTTTCTCATGTTTTTGGGCAGACCTTTGTCAATGCGTTACGAATGTTATATTTAAACATGTTTAAGACGGAGGGTTAATATATAATAAAATATTTTGTACACTATTTATTGAACTGTAACTGTCGGTCTGTGTTCATGAACCGACAGAGTCACACAACATGGTTTTAAGGAGAACCCAGCAGGAAAACTCAGAAGACCTTTTTACTTCAGCGCTTATTACAGGCCAGTTTTAAAATTTTTTTTAATTCACTTACCATTCTCTATTCTAACTGCTAAAGATTGCCTCATATAAGGCCTCGGCTCTTTTGTATAAAAGATAAAATTCACATTCCACATTCCCTTCTGTTAGAAGGGAGAAGAGAAGGAGTACAATTTTTTGTTTTTTTTTATTTTTTATTTACAAGGCAAAAGCAAAGAATTATTTTATTTGATCCAGTTCACATGCCTATGTTACTGCGAAAGAAGTGAGAGCGGAAGGCCTACCCCGCAATGACAACGCGTGTAAAAAAGATAACAATGAGTATGGAATGTAGCGAGCAGTACTTGTAAATCCAAAAGAGGGAGTACAGCGGCCTTCTAGAGTTCATCCGCTCTCCTTCTTTTTCCCACTGGGAAGGTATGAAATTGTAAACAAAGTGCTGCTTACTTATTGCTGCAACTGGATTAATAATATTGAACATGTGTTGATATACTTGTAAACAAAATATATTGAAATTTTAGTATGTATGAACTTAAGAGTCATTTGCCAGGTATGTAAGTATGCACTTGAAAATAAGAATAGTAGTATGTAGTAGTTTTATTTATGTTGAGTAACATTTTCCAACTCATGTATTTTTATTATTATACCCTTCACCACAGATGGAAAAAGGATACCAATACAGGGTGGCGCAGGATGAGCTATGTGTATATATGGTTATAATTCTTTAAGGCCCGTTTTCACAACTTACCGATAGCTAAAGGTAGGATTTTATCGGCCGTATAAAAAGTGTTCTATTATTACAACATTACTTTAACCTACCAGGTAGGATGAACCTTAATTTACTTTACCGCTCACTTTGGGTTAAAGTTAAGTTTTAATAAAGGAACACTTCTTATAAGGCCGGTTAAAGTCTACTTTAAGCTATCGGTAAGTTGTGAAAACGGGCCTAAAAGTTTTTTTTTCACATACTTATTATTTTTTGCTTGTGTTTCTTTTTTTTAAGCATTTTGTGGAAAAGATTTTGTGTTGAATCTTTGTCAACTGTGGTGCTTATCGGAAAATGTTAAAACAATTTGATAGACCAGCTGCGAAAACTATTCAACTTAGTGGTTTAACAACCACATACTGCAGGTGTCTCAATGGCCTTTGAAGGGGACATATTCGGCACACGCACGATTTGGCGTATAAGCGATTTTTACTATCCTCCACGTTAACCAGATTTAACAGCTCCTGACAATTTTCTTTTGGAATGTGTAAAAGTCAAAAACCATTCCCCAACTGAAAACCAACATTCAAAATCAAATTGTGGCCGTAACATCTAAAAGTTTGCAAAAAGTTGCAAAGTATATATTAAAAAGAGCACGTATATACAGTGACACAGAAAACTAGACATACCCCACGAAAAAATTTGTTTTATGCTAATATTTTAACTATTTTTCAACAAAAAAATTTTAAACAAAAATTTAGGAAAACACGATATTTATAAAAATAAAAATAAATACGGTTTTTTTTTGGGAATACAAAATTTTAATTTCAAAAGATTTTGTTGAAATGCGCATAGGAATAGCTTATCCCATCAACAATAAATTTCAAGTGTTTTTATCAAAAATAAAAACTGGGAATTAATCACGAATAACAAAATTTTTGAAATTAAAATTTTGTATTCCCAAAAATTGAAATTACTTTTTGATAATAAAGGAAATTTTTCTAACATTCACAATCAAAAAAACAATTTCGTGTTTTCTTCTATCTTTTTTCTTCCCAAAGTATTTCATATAATTTCCTTTCATTTTTAGAATAAAAATGTAACTAAAATATTTTTAAAAATGTAACTAAAGTTGAGTCAACAAGAAATTCAGCAACAATTTGTATGAAATTGTTTCTGACGTTTAAAATATTTTTGTTTAGTTTTGAATGAAAATTTTAACAAAATGTTTAAAAAAATAAAAATAAATGCATAATATTGTTGTTGCTAAAATTAACATACAGTTTCTTAATGCAAAATGTGAGTGGTTGCAAAAGAAATTGTTGCTCTATTATGAACACCAAGTGAAAATGTTTTTTTGATTGTGAGCGCAGCTTTATTCTGAAAAGAAACTTTATTTCTAAATACAAAAACAAACAAAATTTCTGTACTTTTAAATTAAACTTGGAAATTAAACATACTCGATTTTTAATCAATACTGATACCTTTTTAAAATTATAATTTCTGCAACCTTGACGATCTTCTCAATGTCAAATGTTCATCAACCGGAGACACAAAAAATTAAGAAATTTAGTTTTAAGTTTATGCCTAAAGGGTAAGTAACTCTGAGTAACTCCATTTTTTCGTAAAAAGGAGTAAATTAACGTGCCTTAATTCCGTAAGGCAATTGGCATTAATGTCCAAAAATTAGTTCAATAGGTAAAGTGCCTTCAAACGCAAAATAAAACTTTTCCTTAGTATGTGTACATTTGGTCCTTTTTTAGTGTATTCAACAAGGTGGCATGTCATAACGTCCAGTGTCATAGTGTCCATGGACTCCAAAAAGTGTCACACTGCCCATGGACACTACGACAATTTAAAGATTGTCATAATGTCCGCGGGCATTATGGCGCTTTGCAAGTTATATGACACTTTTAAAAGTGTCATTAGGTCCATATTTACTAAAGAAGTTAAATACAAAAAAGGTCTACGAATAAAAAAAAAAAAAAAAAAAAAATTAAACATAATATAGTTAAAATTTGTTTAAAAATGTTTTTGCTGCTTTTTCTCTGGGTGTATATTAGACTGGTCGCAATTTTTTTTTTTTTAATTTACATGTTTGCGCTGCTTAAAATATGAGGTTTGGTGTAAAAAATCAAGTCCTAATTTTTCAGCTCAATCCGACGGTGCCTATTCGTGCCAAGTGGGGCCCAAAGTTCCCCATATGATAAAAAAAACATCTATTCAATCAGATACTAGATGAAAAGCCGGTCTTAAAGACCGAAAATCGAAAATCTGACTTCGTTACGATCTTCCGCAGAGAAAATACTTTAAATATGCCAAATTTCAGCTTCATATGTCATCAGATGGCTTCAGAAAGTTGCGGAAAGAATAGGACATACATGCAAACATCCTTACATACTAAGAAATTATATATTGTATAGATAGATTAAAGTATTTGCAGTTTAATATTTTAGTATGATACGAACGAAAGATTTTTAACTAATTTTAACTAATTCGGGGTCGCTGAATCCAGTGGTGCTAGCCGTTTTTTTAGGTTAGCTTTAGTTTTCGAGATATACCGTTATTTCGAAAATTAAGGATGTTGCACAACATATGTTCGCGCAACTCAAAAACGCTTTAGCTTATTGAAAAACTAAAAACCGAAATTCGGCAATAAAATTTACTTTAAAAAAGTTAAAACTTTTTTCTTCATATTGGCTTTGGTTTTCGAGATATACCGTTATTTCGAAAATTAGGGACGTTGCCCAACATATATTCGCCTAACTCAAAAACGCTTTAGTTTATTGAAAAACAAAAAAAACCGAAATTCCGCAATAAAATTTACTTTAAGAAAGTTAAAAATTTTTTTCTTCATATTGGCTTTGGTTTTCGAGATATACCGTTATTTCGAAAATTAGGGAGGTTGCACAACATATATTCGCGTAACTCAAAAACGCTTTAGCTTATTGAAAAACTAAAAAAAACCGAAATTCCGCAATAAAATTTACTTTAAGAAAAGTAAAACGTTTTTCTTATATGCGCAGTCGTTTTAGAAAAATTCGTTAAAAATTCATAAAAAATTGAAAAATGGAGCTATGCTTCTAATTTTATAGACTCATATAAAAAACAATATTGCAAACAAAACAAGCCATAAATGATTAAAATCTGTTCACAACTTTTGATTTTATGTATTCACAAAAGACGAAAAATTTTAATTAATTTAAGAATTTTATTAAACCGCCATATTTGTATAATTGAAATTCTTATATTTGGCCCGAGTAGTGCCTAGGATGCCTCATAATGAGACAGATTTATATTTATATCCGTCCCACAACAAATCTTCTCTTTTAAATTTATCAACTTAATAAAATCAATCAAATAAATTTACACTTTTTTTTGAAATTTCGAAATTTTCATTAAAAAATTTATTGTAGAAGCATAGCTGCATTTTCCAATTTTAAATGAATTTGTATGAGAGCCCCCCTAAAAAGTAAAGGTAAAGGGCAAGTATGTCTCGAGAAAATGTTTAGGACAAAAAACTAATTGAGGTCGGTCATACATTATATTCCCCTAGGTCTGACTCCTTGGCAGTTATGGAGCTTTTTCTTCAATATATTTCTAGTCTGTAGTTAAAATTTTGAATGGGAGCCCCTTAATGAATGGAGATAGCAGGTAGGAATTTTAGAAATAAATGATGGAGATCAAAAATAAAGTGGAGTTGGTCATACATTTGACCCTTCTTGAGGCATCCTAGGCACTACACGGGCCAAATATAAGAATTTCAATTATACAAATATGGCGGTTTAATAAAATTCTTAAATTAATTAAAATTTTTCGTCTTTTGTGAATACATAAAATCAAAAGTTGTGAACAGATTTTAATCATTTATAGCTTGTTTTTTTTGCAATATTGTTTTTTATATGACTCTATAAAATTAGAAGCATAGCTCCATTTTTCAATTTTTTATGAATTTTTAAAAACAAAAATTCCGAAATTTTAATAAAAAAATTATTTTTTTTTCCAGAAAAAAAATTATGTTTCTAAAACGACTGCGCATATAAGAAAAACGTTTTATTTTTCTTAAAGTAAATTTTATTGCGGAATTTCGGTTTTTTTAGTTTTTCAATAAGCTAAAGCGTTTTTGAGTTACGCGAATATATGTTGTGCAACCTCCCTAATTTTCGAAATAACGGTATATCTCGAAAACCAAAGCCAATATGAAGAAAAAAGTTTTAACTTTCTTAAAGTAAATTTTATTGCGGAATTTCGGTTTTTTTTGTTTTTCAATAAACTAAAGCGTTCTTGAGTTAGGCGAATATATGTTGTGCAACCTCCCTAATTTTCGAAATAACGGTATATCTCGAAAACCAAAGCCAATATGAAGAAAAAAGTTTTAACTTTCTTAAAGTAAATTTTATTGCCGAATTTCGGTTTTTTTAGTTTTTCAATAAGCTAAATCGTTTTTGAGTTGCGCGAATATATGTTAATCTATCTATACAATATGTATGTTTGTTGATGGAAACTGTATTTTGATAGTTTTATGGCCTTTCAGATACAGACAACTCCCATACCGTTCATGAAAACAAAAATGGTTTCATTCCGAAACATTTTTTCGTCATTTTCTGAAGCACCAAAATACGGAATGAATTCCGTTTCCGAACGGAATTGTACTCTGTGACATGGCTGATAATTTCTTAGTATGTCAGGATGTTTGCATGTATGTCCTATTCTTTCCGCAACTTTCTGAAGCCATCTGATGACATATGAAGCTGAAATTTGGCATACTTAAAGTATTTTCTCTGCGGAAGATCGTAACGAAGCCAGATCATCTAGTATCTGATTGAATATATGTTTTTTTTTATCATATGGGGAACTTTGGGCCCCACTTGGCACGACTAGGCACCGTCGGATTGAGCTGAAACATTAGGACTTGATTTCTTACACCAAACCTCATATTTTAAGCAGCGCAAACATGTAAATTTAAAAAAAAAAAAAAATACAAGATGCGACCAGTCTAGTGTATATATTAAATATATAACGAAAACACTTTTGGGCGCAAGGACTTTCTTCTCTATGGTATAACAAATACCGGCTTCGCTAGCTAAAACTTCTCTGCACAGCACCTCTTCGGCCGGGCGCAAGGATTTTCTCCTCTATGGTATAACAAAAAACGGCTTCGCTAACTAAAGCTTTTCTGAACAACCGGCCTTCGGCCGTGCGAAAGGATTTTCTCCTTTATGGTATAACAAGTACCGTTAGTAAAGCTTCTAAACTCTGCCTTGATTCCGAACGAAGCCCGACTACGCAGAGGAGCTTTAGTTAGCGAAGCCGCTTTTTGTTATACCAAAGAGGAGAAAATCCTGGCGTCCAGCCGAATGCCGGCTGTGCGGAAAAGCTTTAGTTAGCGAAGCCAACCAATGGCAGACTTAGGATTTTTCGGTACCTATTTAGCTTTTGACCTCTGCGTCTCAGAGCTTGGAAGTAATGGAACCAGCAACCTTTAAATGACGCATTAGGAAACACATTTTCTAAAGCCTGCCTTAAAGCTGCTTCATAGTCTGTATGAAAAGCCAAAGATTCGAATTGGAAAAAATTTTAACGGTATTTTAAAACAAATTTTACACATTTTAATATTTTTGGCTATATGCTAAGTTGTGGACATTATGACACTGCTCTGATGGACATTATGACACTTTTAAAAGTGTCATAAAGTCCATGGACACTATGACACTGGATGTTATGACATGCCACCTTCAACAAAAAGATTATATTCATTTGTTCACAAATATTTTGATCCTGCCTCATAAATGCAACTTATTTAATTTAACAAATAACAACAATAAAGAAAACAAAAAATACTTACTCGTATTTAAAAAAAAAATATAAGATTTTTTAATTTAATAAATATATTTATTTTTATTCTTTCAACACTTATTAAAATTTTAAAAATATTCTACACAAATTTACTCAGCAAAGTACTTTTGCAAAGGTCCTTTGCAACGCAAAACCATTTGTGTTGTTGTGGTTCTGAGTTTCTTTACAATTACAATAAGTCCTTAAGGATATTTGCATAACAAATATGCAGATCTGCTTTGGCTTTGTGCTTAATTCTACTCAATAGCAATTGAAAAACCTCTGAGTTTTGCGTTCAGAGTCCTTTGGTAACAATAATATAAAACTAAAAAAAAAACAACATACAAACATTCATGAAATGGAAAAGTAGTCGAATAAAATTTACATGTTGATTATAAATCATAAATTTATGAAATTTATTTTTACTTTGTAAATACAATAAACTAGAAAAGGACGAATACGAGAAAAAGACGGTTCATTAGCAAGTGAATTCAAGGACACACAGAGGATAATGTCATTATGAACTTTTATTTAGCTGTCATTACAAAATTTTCATAATGTTAACGACAAGTGGGTGGTGTTTTATTCAAGTTTTTTTTTTTTTTTTTTTTTATAAAAATAAAATTCGTTGTGTTCTTCAAAAACAAATATTTCACATTGTATGTTTTTATCGCTTGACTTTCACAATTAGTACAAACTTTAGAACTCCTACATTTTATGCAGGTTCTAATTTCCAATTTAGTGTAAAAGAGATCGAATTCACATACTTTAGTTACTCTACAAACGTGGACTATCAATTACTGTTTGCACCGTACAACTATTGACACGTATGCTGCCGGCTAAACATAAATTAGCGCCATTTTGTGCTGTAGAACGTTTACGTTGAAATCGCTTGCCACACCACTGCATTCCCTTAAATGTATCCCAGAATGCTCGTCGAAAATTTGCATTCATAAAACAATACGTGATAGGATTACAACATGAAGATGAGTACGCCAACAACTGTAGTACACTTATGGAGGTGTAATCAATGTATTCGTAAATTGCTGAGCCAATGTACATGGCCACAGTATTGATGACATAGAGCGGTGTCCAACATATGAAGAATTCTAATACCAAAACGAACAACATTTTGACGACACGTTTTTTGCTTTCCAAATTTTTGGCGATATTGTTTCTGGAAGGAAAAAGAAGTAAAAAAAGTTGTTTAAAGTCAAATATGTAACTGTAAGCAATAAGTGGGGTTCAATTGTATTCCTAATACCTGCCAAAACTATTATAAATTAATTCTTCATAGCAACCATCATCCCACAGTTTTTTTTAAACTCTCTCTCCTTCGTAATTTAAAGTTGTAATACAAATACAGTGGAACTTCCCTATAATGAATCTCCATGACATCAAAAGAAAAAAAAAAACACTTATTATAAAAAAAAAACTCAAAATGTATTCATTTTCCTGATATTTTTTTTACGGAACTGTCGATTTTAAATTTGAAATTTTATAACAACATGAATTTATTAATAATTTTTATTCTTGTCCGAGCTGGGGATCAAACTTTACATTTCGAGAATAACCACATTCTCATCCTCAGAATTCTTTCCAGTTCTACCCTCTGCATTTCATATTTTTTTTTACTTTTTTTAAAAAAGTCAGATTTTGTGCATTATGCTTAAATCCGTAAGGCTGGAGATGCACACCACAAAGGCGTGTAGCCTTTTCGCTGTCTACGCAGCTGTCAAAAAATTAGAATCTAAGTAGGTCTTTGTAACAAGTCACATGCACAAAAGCGTAGGATGCATTGAGGCGCGTTGAATGCGAAATTTAGGTTTACTTTCTACTTTTGTGTTACAAGCAGCGCTCAAACAAATCAGCTGATTTTGACAATTGAAATTTTATTTTGACTTGTGAAAATGCCGTGAAAATCGGCGTTGCATGTAGCTTGGAACATATAAATCAAGAACGTTACGTACGCAAACGTGACGTAGCGGGTGAATCTGATTACGCTGAGCTTTTTCTTCGTTTTTAACGTATCAGCTGTTTTCGAGCTTTATGTATGTTTATTTTTATACAAAACGCACAAATAGCAGAAGCCAAAAATTTAAGAGGTGTCTTTTTTGAAATCATCGTAACAAATTTATTCAAATTTTCTGTGTTTTATTTTTGTAAACATTTCAATACCACATCACGCGGCTTACATCTTTTTAGTAACAAAATACTTACAATTGAAATCGATTGTAACGTTTACGTGGCCGCAACACTTACGTATAATTAGAAACCTGCCACACTTGCAGCTTAATTTTTTTTTCAAAATTCTCAAAAAGGCTGGTTCGAAGCTTTTTACGTTTGGTTCTTAACTGCTTGTCTTCTTCATTTTTATAATAACTGCATTGTTTGCTCTTTTTAATACTTGTAGTCATAGGAAGAAAACTAAACTGCTTGGCCATATTTTGCTGTTGTGACTCATTCTATCCTGACTATCCATTTCTATGTGTGCACAACAACGAAACGTTATTGCTATCAAATTGTTAATGTTCTTTGATGTAAGTGCCGGTTCTCCTAAAAACTCAAGACTTGACGAGTCAAACTTGAAGTGTGTGAACCGGCACTAAGAAAAAAGTATGGCAATTCATATAAAAAGAAACAATAACAATCAAGATGGCGTTTATTTTTATAGCAAAACTGCAGTGAGTATCTTACTCGTTGTGAAAACAAATGTGTGAACAACTCTATTTAAATAAGACAAAAGCAGTTTTCGTGGTCCAAATTTATGTACCCAATAAAAAATTTTATAATTTTGCGAAGCACTAAAGGTACGTTTAAAAAAATAAGCGCACAAATATGCGCTACGCAATAAGACATACAGAAATGTAGTAAAGTAAGTGAAAGAACTCTCAACAACTTTTATAAAAAAAAAAATAACATTTCAAGTGCTACGGCATTCCCTTACCACGAAGCAGGTTTGTAAGGGAGAATACTAAAACAAACTGTATCAAAACGTTCAGTGTGTAAAGCTGATCGTTACATCCAACAATTTTTATGTGCGCTGAATAATGCGCTTTATGTGTCAAAAATATATGTCTTCCGTAAGCGCAATGGTAAGCGAAACTTTTATGTTTCTCCCTTACAAACCAGCTTCGTTGGAAGTTCCGTTTTTTATTGGGTAAGCACATGAAATTTGTTGTTGTGTGAACATAGAAAATTTTTTGAAATAATTCATTAAATATAGATAAATAAATGTTTAATGTTAGGAAAATTCAGTGTTTGGAAATTCATTGTGAGAAAATCAAATTACACTAAATACATTTTTAAAATCCATTTATAATAGGCAGAGCTTTATTGAATGAAAGTTCACTTAAGAGTAGTTCGACTGTAGAATCACAAAATCGTTGTCACAATCCTTCGTTGCTGGTTGTTGCAGCCAAAATAAGAGTGAATTGGACTATGGTTACTATTAAAGATTTCTAAGATTGCCATGAAAAAAATTTCGGACCTCTTCAATCGAAAAGTTATGGTTTCCTAAAAAATAGAATTCGGCAATAAATCTGTGGCAAAAAGAAAAAGTGCTTTAGTCGACATGTGCGAAATTTTAATTTATGGAACCTTTGTAATCTCCATGTTTAAAAGTATTTTGTATAATTTTTAGGAAATGTTTTGGAATAAAAACTTAAGTTTACTTTTGATCTGTGGCGGTAGGAGTATTTAAGAATAAAAACTTAAAAAAACTATAACCGAAGAGAATCGTTGATATTATTAGAACAAAAATGGATTTTCAGAAATACCCTTTAAGCTCCGTTCAAAATGGGCAGCAACGTTTTCACTGGTGTTCATAATGGAGCAAAAATTTTTTTATCGCAACCACACACATTCAAAACTAAACAAAATTATTTTAAAGTCATTGATATTTTCATACAAATTGTTGCTGAAATAGAAGTAGACTCAACTTTAAAAAAAAAAAAACTCAATTTACATTTTTGTTTGCAAAATGAAAGGAAAATATATGAAATACTTTGGGAAGAAATAAGATAGAAGAAAAAACGAAATTTTAGAGCCATTGTAAACGAAGCTTAAAAGCTTAACATTGCTTCCCCACCTGGATATCATACTGCTGTCTTTTCTATCTTGAAACTTGAATCCCAACAGTCTAGTCGGAACAAGTTTGAAGGCATACGCTTTAAGGCCAGCATGACCAAGGGTTGTCCATCCCGATAATATTCCCATCACCTGTAATCCTATCCCGTATTTCTAACACGCAAAGAAAATTATTTTTCAGTATCATACATTTAATATTACCGTGTTTTTCTTGAATCACTCTCGTAAGTGTTTAAGCCACGAAAATATTAAGAATGAAAAACAAATAAAACACTTTTTAGTAAAATACTTCATTTGCATTAAAATTATAATATTGGGATAAGTATCTAAGAATAAATATTTTGAACAATTTCTATTTTTTAAAAAACACAGATCTCCTAAAACCCCAAAACAAATCACTTTAAAAATAATCGTGAAATTTGTTTAAAAACTATCAACAAACTACTTTTGCACTTAAGTCACCCCTTCCACTTACCTTCTTAGCACAGATTCAGTAACCTTTAAACTTCTTTTACTACTAAAAGATTTCTTTGCATCAGTTCTATTGTTAAATCGTGGCACCAATTGTTGCACCATACAATAACAACGTGCTTGGTTGTGTTGGAGTTGATTGTTGTGATGCTGTTGATGCATTTGATAACGATACGTTGTTGAATTGGATGTTGACGTTGATGCTAACGATGATGACGACAATGCCATTGTTGCTGGTGTCAAATTTGTGTTGTTGGCATTTACGCTTATTGTGGCTGTACTACCACTACTGCTGCAACAGTCAGCTGGACAAAAGTTACTCGTCGCATTAGCTTCTTTATCCGGTAGTGTAGTCTTAAGTGTGGCAAAGCGCATGCAATATAAATGAGGACGTCCGTTGTAAGTGTTTGCGGATGTGGTATTTGCACGTTTGCAGCATAAACGTGAAAGAGGTTCTAGAATGAGAAACGAGAAAGAAATTTTTTTTTGTAAAAAAGATTAATAATTTAAGATAAAAATAAATTCATTTTGATCGTGTTGAAATTTAAATTCCAGGCCAGAAAAATAGGCTTTAATATGGTCACAGTATTGTTGCAAAAAATTCGAGAATGGTGCGACCATATTGTGATTTAATCACTCTTTTTATGATGCAAATAAAAACACAGCATGATTTTGTTGTACAAGCACTTAAACAATTATTTATGGTAAACAAATAAATTAATGTGGCAATTACAGCATGATTGTATCAGTGATAAATAGCTCAAATTTAATCATAATAGGGTTAAAGTAACAATATTATAGTTAAATTATGAAAAAATTTCCTTAGAATATAATTTATTTATTTATTACCAATCCTTAAAAAGCATGTTTTTTATTTTCGTGTAGCCTCAGCAAATAAAAATAAATATATAAATAAAGAAGATAAAAGTCAAACTCAATTAACCATTTCTATGATTTAAAATTAATTATGTATGATGCGTTTGTTTGCTCATATACAAAAGTTAATTTAAACAATTGCAAATAAATATAAAAATACTCCACGAACAAACAAGTGCAATTTAAATACAATTTATTTGCATATCATTAATGGCATTATTTACGCAGCTATTGTTTTTTGAATTCATTATTTAATGCATGTTTTTTCTGACGTCGATTTTTTACCGTATAATTATTTAAATAAAATTTTAATATAGCATGAGCATTTTATCTCAGTCACAGTTGTGTTATAGTACATATCTCTCATTTGCTGCAAGACCGGCATAACTCAAAAAATGAAATTTTGGAGTTAGAGATGCAGAATTGTTCGCTTTGTTTTTCTTTATATTGTGTATTAAATTCAAATTTTTATCTTTTCCAGTTTGAAGAAAATGTGTCATCCATTGCCGGTTTTTCGCGGCGTTTTTCTTTACCAAAAAAAAAAATGCTATAATTTTGATGATGCAACGAAGAATCTGTTTAAATTCATTAAGACCAACGTCTTTTATGACGAAAAAAATTTTTTAATCGATGATTTGAACTTCTCCATATTTTAAATTTTTTAGGTAAAAAAATCTATTTGCATAAGAAAAATAATTTCTTAATAAGATTGCGATTTTGTAATAAAATCTTGTTTTGCAAGTTGGCCACAGTGGTTAATTTACTTTGTTTCACCGCTTGTGCTGTTTGCTTTGCTTCATTTTGCGTGTAATTTGTGTCCTATTGAATAATTTAAGGCAGTTCCTTCAACATTAATTGTGCTGAGGAGTAAGATCAAAACAATCTTAACACAAATGCAATTTCAAGATTATTGTGGACTTTTTTATGCTTTAATTTGTCATGATAATAAAAAATATCAATAGAAAAAAACGAAGTATTATTTACAGCGAACGAAACAGGAAAAATAATTAAAATATGTTTAAATGGTGATTAAGTAAATCAATAAACCCGTCACATTAATGAAAGATAAGAAGCCTCAAGCACAACAAAACTCATATTTAATTTAAACTTTTTACATTTATTTCGAGCTTTTGTTTTGCCTCTCATTAATCCTAATAAATAAAGACGTTACTGTATTTTTTTGATCTATATATTTCGAACTAACAGTTCATCTTCAAGATCTTATTTATATAATTGAGAAATGATTATTTCAAACATTTTGTAAATGTAATTTTGAACAATTTATGAAGTTTTTATTTTATTTAAATGCAATTTTTTTGAAATAATCATTTCTCAATTATATAAATAAGATCTTGAAGATGAACTGTTAGTTCGAAATATATAGATGAAAAAAATACAATAGCGCCTTTTTATACCCTACACCACAATTAGTTGTGAAGAGGGTATATTAAGTTTGTCATTCCGTGTGAAACTTTTTTATTATTCATCTCAGACCCTATAAAGTATATATATTCTGGGTCCTTGAGTAATTCTAAGTCGATTTAGCCATGTCCGGCTGTCTGTCCGTCTGTTGAAAACACGCTCTCTTTTGAAAAACTCAAAAGAAATAAACAAACTTGGTGTCAAATTGCTTGTAGTTATCCTAAGCAGTTTGGGATTGAAATCCAGCAAAATCGGTTCAATATGGTCTGAGCTATTAATTAAAATGTGAAACCACCACCCAAAAAAAAATTGATAATTTTGTTACAAAAACTAACTTAAATGGTGGGAAAATGCACAGAATCATATAAGATTTCGCAACAATTCGTGGAAATCACGCTGTAAAATTTCGTGAAGATCCGTCCATAATTTACCCTAGGCCACATATAAGCCCTACTCCCGGA
This sequence comes from Pollenia angustigena, assembly GCA_930367215.1. NCBI lineage: Eukaryota > Metazoa > Arthropoda > Insecta > Diptera > Polleniidae > Pollenia > Pollenia angustigena. The sequence continues at coordinate 237,458,312 of OV884059.1, forward strand.
AAACAGTATAGTAAGCCTAAAACCCTAACTGTTTTTTTTAAAATAATTTTTTTTTTTTTAATTCCCTATGCTAATCCCCGCGAAGCTTGACACTTGTCTGCAGGAAAGAAACCGGAGTCTCTGGCGGGAATCGAACCCGCAACCCCGGGGCTGATAGACTAGCTCACTACTAGCTAGCCTACCGGGGCACGGTATGGTAGATTGCAAATCTAGCTGGACAAAATTTATTAATCGCGTTAGTTTCACTTCTTACTCCTGAATTAAATAAAAAATGAGATCAAAAATATAAATGAATATGGAGCGGGATCACGGGAAATTTAAAAAAAAATTCCCGCTTTGCCGGGAGAAAAACTCTACTTCTAGTATATCTTGAAGGGCATATCTAACCATTATTAACGCCAATAATACGTCTTTCCGATGCATTTTGGGAGTTTTCAAAAATTTCCTTTCGCCAAGAGTGGAGTTCATACTGGAAAAGTGAAAAAAATGTATGGCGGTCGCAAAAACGCGCAAGATGTTTTTGATTTATCTTAAAGTGAACACTTAAGAGATTAACCCAAATATAGTTTTACGCCGGAATTATGCGGAATTAACAGCTTGAACTCTACTTGAAAAAAGGAAATATTTTATTTTTTGCACTTTCTGAACTTCTTACAAAAAAAAAAATTTTTTTTTAATACTTACAATGGAAATAATTGAATGAAAATTGTAATATATTTCCTTGAAATAGAGCTTTATCATTACGAAAAAAAATTAGGACAATAAAATTACTGTAGCCTTTTTAATCATAAACCGAAGTCACACAAAAAATACGCTTCCCTTTGAAATCTGAATGAACGTGCTGACAACAACTGACTTTAAAGCTTATTTATCCTAATCATAGCTAAAAACAAACAAAAACAAAACATGAATTACAGTTACCTATTGTATTGAGAAGCTCACTAAACGATCAGAAGGAATGTTGCCAGACATTTTTTTTTTTTTTTGTCCACCTAGATTTGTGATTTACCACAGTGTGCGGGGCCCTGACAATGCTATCATAACAAATTTTGGCGCGTCACAGTTGAATAGGACTATAAATAAAACTGTTAAGTTTCGTGAAGATCGGTCCATAATTTACCATAGGCCCCATATAAAACCTACTTCTGGAAAACAGTTTAGTGCGCCTAAATCCGTCAAAAATAATGCTATCATAACAAAATTTGATACATCAAAGTTTTATAGAACTAAAAATAAGACTGTTAAATTTCGTGAAGATCATTCCATAATTTACATAGGCCCCATATAAACCTTACTCCCGGAAAACAGCTTAGTACGCCTAAAAACGTAAAAAAGAATGCTATCATAACAAAATTTGGTACATCACAGTTTTATAGAACTAGAAATGACACTGTGAAAAATCGGTCCATAATTTACCCTGGGCCCCATATAAACCCTACTCCCGGAAAACAGTTTAGTGCGCCTAAAATCATAAAAAAGAATGCTATCATAACAAAATTTGGCAGATCATAGTTTTATTGAACGAGAAAAAAGACTTTAAAATTTTGTGAAGAACGGTCCATCATTTACCATAGGCCCCATATAAAACCTACTTCCGGAAAAGAGTTTAGTACGCCTAAATCCGTAAAAAATAATGCTATCATAACAAAATTTGGCTCGTCACAGTTTTATAGGACTATAAATGATACTGTGAAATTTCGTGAAGATCGGTCCATAATTTACCATAGGCCCCATATAAAACCTACTTCCGGAAAAGAGTTTAGTACGCCTAAATCCGTAAAAAATAATGCTATCATAACAAAATTTGGTAGATCACAGTTTTATTGAACGAGAAAAAAGACTTTAAAATTTTTGTGAATAACGGTCCATCATTTACCATCGGCCCCATATAAACCTTACTCCCGGAAAACAGCTTAGTACGCCTAAATCCGTAAAAAATAATGCTATAATGACAAAATTTGGTACATCACAGTTTTATAGTAATGATACTGTGAAATTTCGTGAAGATCGGTGCATAATTTACCATAGGCCTCATATAAAGCCCACTTTTGTAAAATATTTAAATACTTCCAGTTTAGCTTCATATGGCCAGAATAAATGTTATGCAATTTTGTGATATACGGTCCATATTTTACATTAGATTCCATTTTAGCAGCCTTCTGAAATTCACTGCAAACGCTTAAACAAATTGCACCGCTGTATTAAAATTTATGTTTTTTAATACCAGAAATCACTCTGCAGAATTTTGGGATGCTTGGTTCATAGCTTACCATGGCTTCAATATAAATTGACCTCCTGAAAATCATTTTAGTTCGGCTTAAACAGTTACGAATCATGATATTTTACTCAAGCTTGTTAAAATTGCTAAAAAAAGCAATTAACTTTCTGATTTTCGGTCAATAATTTAATATAGGTTTAAACCGCAACCAATTTTAATGCAGATGTCTGTTTTTATAAATATTATAATAATAAATAGACATCATACAGATATTACTCCTAAAACATTCGAAGTGTCGGTGGAGGGTATCAAAGATTCGGCACAGCCGAATATAGCACTCTTACTTGTTATTTATAAGGATTAAGGAGAGGCAAAGCAAAAGCACGAAGTTATTTTATAATTGATCCAGCAATACAAATTTTAATACATAATTTCTCCACTCCCTTTTAGTACGAAACATATTTAAAAATTTAAGTACGAATGTATTTAAAATAATTTAAAATGGTATAACAGTACTTTTCGCTTATAGTCATATCCCTTAGTTGCAACCATAACGTGGACTATATCGCTAATGTGACTATAAGGCCAATTCACATATATGCCACTATGACGCATATAACCGAATTCAAATAAAATTAACCTATGTGAATAAAGGAAATTAAAAATGCATATAAATTACACCGACATCAGGCTTATGGTTTTACAACAGAGTTACATACTGTACAAAAAATAGTTAAAATAATAACAATATATTTCATAACTGATATCAACGGCAAAAACTAATGTTTTACGAGTAGAGAGTTGATGACAAAAATTAAATGATTTAATTCATTCATTCTTTGGATAGAATTTGATTCATAAACTAAAAAGAACTTAGTAAGTTTTGCTAATGTGACTTTAACGCCAGTAATTTGCTGTACTTATCCCTTTGATGGCTGTTGATGGATGGCATATATGGCAAATGTGCTTATATCGATAAATGGACTATAACGTTAATACTTTATATTAAATTAACTTACAGCGGCAAAATAAACAGATAAAATGGACTATATCGCTAATGTGACTATACGCGTTGTGACTATAAACGAAAAGTACTGTACTTTCGAAAACCAATCCCGGAATTTCTTCATATTAGTAAAAATTGTTTAAATGAAGTAACTTTTTGTTGGTAGTGCCACTCTATATTCTCTATGCGGGCATATGCGTGTGTTTGTAAAAGTTTGTTGTAGGAACAGCAACAACCCTATAAAGCAGTGAAGGGCACTTTGCAAATCCTATGTACGAGTTTTTAGGAAAATAATGCTGCTTGTGTGACGTCGACACATGTGCACTAGAAACTTCTTCGTATAGTATCTGACAATGTACGTTCGGCTGTTGCTTTGTTATCATTTCGTCATCAGTTGCAGATCATCACTTGTTGATGAGCGTCATTCCCCTGAAGGAAACCTGGGTGCAAGTGTCTCCAAGTCACCAGTTTTGTCGACTATAATGGTGACATTGTCAACGAAATGTCTACACTACATTACGTTTGCCACTATATTTGGCTTTAATACGAAAAAGATTTTATCAATAACAACTGAGAAGTAATTACAATTCATATAAAAGTTAAAGAAATAATAAAAAAATATTGCCAGGGGTATAATAAGTCAGTACTGGTGACTGTGTCAATAGTGATTCAGTACAGATTCACTAGTGACATTTCCTGCAGGGTCGTTTTCTGCTGCTTCCCACACAAGCATAAATAGGATAGTATGTGTGTTGCCCTTCACTGCTATAAAGGCAGGTAAAAGCAGCTTTGCTTGTTTTGTGTAGAAACATTAACACTATTTGCAGAAAAACATACATTATTTTCATGTTTAAGAAGCAAAAACTCCCAAATTCTATTTGTTAAAATTAATTAGTTAAATACATACAATTTTCAAAGTAGAATGATTACGAAAATCATATCGGTCATGCTCCTGGTATCTTGTAATTCTGAGTTCTTCTGTAAACATATGTAAAACAAACATATGTATGTGTAAACGGGTGTAAATAAATAAAAAAAATAAATATAATCTCTCTCTTGCATTCTTTGGTTCTCTGCGGTGTAGTGTTAAGGTAAGAATCAAGCCACTTTCGGCTTATTTCAGGTACGAATTCGGGATTTAAACCAACTAAGGAATTTTTGAATTAAGCGCAGTTTGAGCCTAATTTTTATCTCACTTTTACTTAAGTCAATCCCGTTTTTGCACTATTTAAAGTACGGAGCACTTGAAAAATCTGTACTCGAAATAAGCATTCTGTACTTGACTTTAGGAAATCCGTACTTACCGAATTATTAACATCGCTTCGGCTTGATTTAAGTACGGATGGATTGATTTTTGATTGTATGACAATTAGATTAAAAGTCCTAGTTTTTAATACATACAAATGGCTAACTCGTAAATTCCTCAACATCTATTCCAAAATATATATACTATTGGGGTAAAATACACATGGTAGTCATATAGTTGCAAAGCCATAAGTCTTAAAATAATTACAAGAAATTTAAATGACTGCTGTGGGCAACCGCTTATATTAAGATTTCTGCTGTAAATTTATGACGAATCATTAAAACAGCATTAACATTTTTATTTTGTTTCAAACACAACAATCTTTTTTGTAAAATTTTATTTAGGACATTTTGACGTATGACTTCATAGCACACCTTGTGAATCCCCCATATATAATATAAATAATATACTTAAATATATAACTTTTAAACGTTGAGTTCCCAGTTCATTGAAGTTAAAGATTTTTCCTTGGCATTCCCCGAATAAATTTAATGTTTTTGGTGACTTAAAACTTTCCTTAAAAATTTAAAAAGGCGTAACTTTTTTTAGAAAATAGACAGAAAATTAAGTGCGAGAAATTATATGAAAACAAAAATTAAATATCGTCACAATAATCATAACAATCGTTTCTTTAAGTTTGGGACCCAGAGCTTTCCAAAGCCTTAAAATGAACTGACTACACCATTCCTCGGCTATCAAAAAAATCATCCAAATTGTAAAATATATTTTTGTTTAAAATCTTAAATTTTTTATTTTTAAAGATATATTTTTTTATTTTGGATTTCACTTTTAAATTATAGATTTATTAAAATATTTAAACTAATCAAGTTGAATTAGACAAATGATAGACAGGCATCGTGTTATTTTTAGTACACGAATTAATGATTCTGAAACAATTTGCCAACTATTGAAACAATTTAATGAAAACAATATGAATGATGTCGTGTGGCATTAAAGTAATTTGTATGATTTTCTACACTTTAATTCATGTGTTAGGAAAAAATAAGGGTAATCGCATAAAAACAATAAACCGCAACCAAAAACTCATTAATCGGGTTATTGCTTAAAGTGAAACTGACCGTAAATATTTTAGAATAAGCCGGCAGGCAGTACTTTTATACCCACACCACAATAGTGGAGAGGGTATTATGCATTTGTGCTGATGTGTGTAACGCCTTAAAATAGTGGTCCTAGACCCACCTTAAAGTATACCGATCTACTCAGGATCACTTTCTGAGTCGAACTAACGATGTCCGTCCGGCTGGCTGGTAGGCTGGCTGGCTGGCTGTCCATGTAACCTTGTGCGCAAAGTACAGGTCGCAATTTTGGAGATAATTCGATAAAATTTGGGCCATATTGGTTCTTATTGGCACAAGGACCAAGCCTATTGAAAATGGGCCGCCGTAGGACCACGAGGGAAGATAGGGGGAAATTTCTTCCTCTCAGAAACTATCAAACCGATTTTAATGAAATTTAAAACATAGATAAAACCATATCTATATGGACACAAAAGGTATGCATTTTTAAAAAAAAAAGACCACGAGGTGATATAGGGCAATTTCTGCCTCTCACACCGATTTAAATGAAATTTAAAACATAGATATTTCCATATCTATAGGGACACATTAGCTAAACAGTTTTTAAAAAATAGGACCACAAGGGGAGGCAGGGGGAAATTTCTGCCTCTCACAGACTTTTAAACCGATTTTCATGAAGTATATAAACATAGATAAATCCATATTTACATGGTCACATAAGCATGATGTGTTTTTAAATACTGTGGTGTAGGGTATCATATGGTCGGGCTTGGCCGACTATACTTTCTTACTTGTTTTATTTGTAATTATTTTTTTATTAATAAACTTGTTTGTTAAACGCATGTTATTTATGCTTACTTTTCGAAATCGCAGTTAATGAATTATTAAGGGACTTGGAAATTTTAACAAACGCAGTGCAATTCAATACTATTAGAATCCCAATTAAAATTTGTATCATTTTGCGAAGCACTGAAGCTAGACATACAGAGTTGCATTAAAGTAAGTAAGGGAACTCTTAACAAGTTTTATGAAAGAACAAATAACATTTCAAGTGCTACAGCAGGGGTCTAATCACCGCATTCGATACTATCGTATCAAATAAACTATCGAATGTTTTTGCATACGACAGACACTGACGTATCGAATGAAAACTCGATAAATGTAATGTCGAGTTACTCGATAACGAATGCTATTATTTCAAATTCCATAATTTTCGTTCGATATCGAGTTTCATGATACCAAAATAAATAATTTCGATCAATTTTGCTCGATATCGTATGCGGTGATTAGACCCCAGGTTTGTAAGGGAGAATACTAAAAATAAGGTAAAAAAACATTTAGTGAGTAAAGCTAAGCACTACGTTCACCAGTTTTTATATGCGGTGAATAAAGCGCTTTTTGTGTAAAAATGTATTTCTTCAAAGTGGGAGCTCAGGATATAAAATTCAGGTCCTCCGTAAGCGAGATGGTAAGCGAAACTCTTACATTTCTCCCTTACAAACCTGGTTCGTTTGAAGCTCAATTTTTTAATTGGGATATTAGATATGAAAAAAAAATTATAATCACATAAATTGTTAGTATAAAGACGCATTATTTTCAATAAATTTTTAGATTTCTAATAATGACCTTATTTGATTGTTAAAGGTTAGACTATTTAACTCTTAACTTTATGAAATTAATAAGATTTTCAAAACAATTATGAATGTAAAAAAAGGAGGATAGCCTACACCACCAGATATAAAGACAAATTTTCGAGAGTGGTAAAGTGGGCATCGCACCTCCTAAGGACACTATCGATTTCTGTATATCTAGAGAAGGGTAAAAATAAATATATCTTAAATTTGCTGTTTTAAATAATGTTTTTTGATTTTATTTGAATAAGAGTAAGCGAAGAGCACCGAGGTCATTAAAGTGAAAAAGTTGATTTAATTGCCTATCGCGCAAATAAGTACCTAACGAATACGAAAATTTACTGAAAAAATAATATTTAGCATATCGTCGGCTTATATGCAAACCTGCTTAATCCACTTTTTAAGCAAATTGAGCTTTTGATACAGTGTGGTAGAGAAAGATTAGCCTCGTCGACCAGCATGTAGTTTTTCTTCAATTTGAGTCTTGAAGTATGTAAAATCGACTATATTTTCTCTCAAGCAGCAAATAAGAAAAACAAATTAAAAATGATAATTAATTGCAGCAAATTTCGAACCACCAATACAATTAGTTAAATACAGTATTTATCGGATATAAGAAACTTAAAAAAGTTTCTTATAAGCGTTTCTTTTTTATATACAACTAATTTACATAAGAAACTTATTTCTTATATAAGTAGCTATGGCCATAAGACTTTAAAATTTTGGTTTTCTGTCTCTTTTTTTGTTACATAGCGTCATCACCTGACACATTTTGTTATAATAAACGTCAAAATTCATATAAAAGAAAACGCTGACAAAAATTTTAAATTTTTTTTTATATAAACTTTGACAAAAATTGTCTGGTGAAGACCCCATGTTAATGTTTCTAACTTTTAAATAATTATTTTCTATGTCTTTTGAGTTTTTTACTATTTTAGATAACGTTCAAAGTCCAACATTATATTTTTTTTTTGCAATTTTGCTTCTTTTTATACTGTTTTGTATTTCTTTTAAAATTTTAACTTTTGTTTTTATTGACAAAAAACACAAAGCTTCATATGAGTACCAGCTCGCTCATCTAAAACTAAAGCTGGAGGTCCATAAAACGCGTTTTCGCCTCTACGCAGCGCATGCTTTTATAACCTTACTTGCGTTATACGTTTCAAGTTACATGCAACGCTTTTTATGCAGCAGCAGCACAAGTAAAAATAAAATTTAATTTGTCAAAATCATCTGATTTGTTGTGCAGCGTTCGATGCTTGTGACGCTTACAAAAGTAGAAAGTAAACCTATTTTTCGCCTCAAGGCATCTACGCTTTAGTGCATGTAACTTACTACGTATAACTACACAGATTCTACTTTTTTGACAGCTGCGTATGCTGCGAAAAAGCGAGTAACGCGTGGTGTGGACCTCCAGATTAAAAGTAAAAAAAAAAAACTTTGTTCTTGTTGTAAAACTGTCAGAAAACCGAGTTCTCCATGCAAACTACATAAATTCTGTGTTGCCGTTGGAAGTTTCTTATATAAATTATTTTTCTATACATTTTGTGATTTTGGTGTTTAAGAAAAATGTTCTTTTATCAATTTTTTTCTTATAAGCGTTTTTCTTAAATAAAACCTTTTTTGTTAGAAAAATCGCAAAAAAGACATGGTGTTTTTGAAAATATTTCTTATAAGCGTTTTGTTCTTATATGAGATGTTCTTATATCCGAATAATACTGTATTGATATTTGACTGTTGGCTGGCAGGCACCGCAGTATTGCAGAGGGTAGAACGCAAAGAATTTTGGTGATTAGAATGTGGTTATTCTCGAAACGTAAATTCAACGCGAGTTCGAGCCTCAGCTTAACCAAGAATAGAAATGATCAATAAATTTTAATTAATTTCATGTTGTAAATTCCTTCCTTCAGTTAAAATAATTAAATGGAAATTTAATTTGATGAACTTGACTAAACATCAAAATTTTAAATCGAAAGTTCAACTAAAACAAGTAAGAAAGTATAGTCGGTCAAGCCCGACCATATGATACCCTACACCACAGTATTAAAAACACATCATGCTTATGTGTCCATGTAAATATGGATTTATCTATGTTTATAAACTTCATGAAAATGGGTTTGAAAGTTTGGGAGAGGCAGAAATTGCCCCCTGCATCCTCTTGTTGTCCTATTTTTTAAAAAATGCATAGCTAATGTGTCCCTATAGATATGGATCTACCTATCTTTTAAATTTCATTAAAATCGGTTTGATAGTTTCTGAGAGGAAGAAATTTCCCCCTATATTCCCTCGTGGTCCTACGCTTCGGCCTATTTTCAATAGGCTTGGTCCTTATACCAATAAGACCTATGACCTAAATTTTATCAAATTATCTCCAAAATTGCGACCTGTACTTTGCGCACAAGGTTACATGGACAGCCAGCCAGCCAGCTTGCCAGCCGCACGGACATCGTTAGTTCGACTCAGAATGTGATGATGAGTAGATCGGTATACTTTAAGGTGGGTCTAGGGCGACTATTTTAAGGCGTTACACACATCAGCACAAATGCATAATACCCTCTCCACTATTGTGGCGTGTGTATAAAAATCACAATTGTTCTGAAAAACAAAAACTTTGTTATCTCTCTTGTAAAATGTGTTGAAACGGAGTTAGCAGGTTTGCTTATAAAGCCGACGATATCATGTTTTTTACTTAAACGCTTATAAGGCAGCAATAAACGAAGTTTTGTGCAAATACGCTTTTATTAGCCCATTAAGATCGGTCTAAATCGGTCAACATTTGACGATATCTTCCATTCAAATATCACTCCCGAAAACCGAATACAATTCGGCACAAACCACTTTTTAAAAAACAATATTTGTTTGTGGTAGTTTCATAATTTCCAATAGCTCCCATATAATTGGTGCTCCTACAAGTCACTATTTTTCGAAAGAAAATGTGTTATAAATATTGATATAAATTTTGTCACAATTAATTTTACATTTCACTTTTAATGTTTTTTAAGGACAACTATAATATGATTAAACAGATCGCATTTTCCGTGCGGTATAAAAACATTTTTTGCTTTTATTTTTGTTTTTTTGTAATGCTTTTGAGAGGCTATTTGTTAATTTTTGACAGTAGCTTACGCCAGCTCATGCAAATTACAATCCCACAAAACGAACCCTCTCAAAAATTATTCTGCCAGTATACTTGCAAAGGGGCGACGTCGTGTAGTGGTTTAAGTGATTGCCTACAAAATCAACCACCCCAGGCTCGATCCCTTGTAGAGGAATTAAAATTTGTATCATGGTTTTGGAGTTTAAAAAAATTAATTGGCTTCAACCCCTCTACAAACCAATCCATCCAAGAAGCCCTTTGACCTCCCCTGCCCCTGCAAAAGAGGCTAACATCATAGCAAAGGTCAGGCAGCCGCCACCCCGTAGGGAAAAAAGTTAGGAATTAAAGCTAAGCAAGGCTCCCCACCACTTCGCCACGACAATTGGGTTTACATACCGGAATGACTCGGAGCATCAATTGCGCTGACCAAAGATTGTCAACTCAGCAACACCAACACCAATACAAGTCGAGCTGTTGGAACAACAACAACCACTTCGCCAAAAATACGGGAAGGGCGTTATTTTAAGGCAACAAAAGGACCCTCTACAGTAGACCAATCTTCTTCTTTGTTGGAACAACAGCCGATTAACGAAACTGAGACAAGGCAAAATAACAATACTTATTGGATCGATACTCCAAGAACTAGGACTTTAAAATCTGTTCTGTGGTAACCATATTCTCCCAAAGGGGGTAATGGAGAACAAATACTCGCAAATGTTGTAGAGTTCCATTTGATCCGGCTGGCCCGACAATTACTATTTAATTGTTTTGAGTTTAATTATTTACTGATTTAAAATACAAATGGAAGTTGAAAAAAAATGTTTTATCAATAAAATTCCACTCCGAAACGGATTATTAAAAAATCTTTTTTTTTTAAATAATTCCAAAACCGGGTACTTCAAGATTTTGGTTTTTTATTTGAATACTCTAATCGGTATTTGTTCTAGAAAATCTGTACAATTATACAATATATGAAAAAATACAGGGAAATTTGAAAAATAATAATAATATTGAAAATATTTTTATCCATATCCAGATAGTAGTGAAACAAATTTATACAAGTTAACATCTCAATACTTTCTTTTAGCAGCTACACATTTAAAATGTTTTCAATTTTATTAATTTTTATTCTTGTTATTTTAATAATAATGATCTCCTACATGACATGGAAATGCACTTACTGGCAAAGACATGGTATCAAAGGACCCTTGGGTCTTCCAGTAGTTGGCAATATTCTGGATTATTTAATGGCTCGCCAACACTACGGAGATGTGTATCAACACATTTACAAGTGTGTAAAGAATTGTTATGAATTATTGAAATGTATTTAAAGTGTTTTACAATTTTATTTGCCTTGTGTTGCATGTCGAGTCTAGTAAATATCGTGATTTACCTTTCGTTGGCATCTATCGTCTGTTCAACGAACCCTGTGTACTGTTATGTAGTCCTGAAATGCTTAAAGAGGTGTTGATACGTAATTTTCAACATTTCCAAGATAATGTTGTCTGGGTCAATCCCAAACGTCACGCGGTGGTGATGTGTAATCCATTTATAGCCAAGGGAGAAAAATGGCGTAATATGCGAAACGAGATTGTTCCCATATTCACGCCAAACAAAGTGAGTATACGAGCTGAACATTGAAAATATGCATGCATGTATATCTTTATACGTTTTTTTTATAAGTGGGGGTTTTTTTACTTTTTTGTTTTTGTTTGTTTTTCCTGTTAAAGGTAAAAACCTCGTTTCCCCATATTGAAAATGTCTGCCGGAAATTGAATGCATATGTGTTGGATAATATGGAAATAAACTGTTTTGAAGCAAAGGATGTAAGTAAAATGGATTAACCTTCACTTTACGAATACCCACACGTGTGACCATCTCGGTATTTAATGACTTACTTATCTTTGCTTCAGTTAAAAGAACATTTTTACACACTGAACTAGTTGTTAAGATCTTTAAAAGAAACTGAAAAAATATTTTTTTTTTCACAAACACTTGCTTATCTATTATCATATTAAAGGTACAACCCGGGTAAGATGAAAAATTTATGATTTTGTAAGTGTGATTTATTGCAAGTACATTTTATCCCTACTCATATTTAGAGGGTTTTTCAAAAGCCCTGTAAAACTTGAAATTTTAAAAAATATCACAAACGATTAAATTTTTATTAAAAAGATTTTTCTTAAATTCGAAAAATCAATACAGGGCATTCGTATTTGAAAATAATTTAAGGCGCATAGGCACTGCTGATATTCCTGACGATACGCATTTTGGACGTATAAATTTGGGACAATTTTTCGAGCGATATTAATAATACGCACAATGTTTACCACCAAGCCCTCAATTGTTATTTTTTTCAGCACAAAACATAGGCTTCATATGTATGTTATCGATATTTGCAAACAAAAAAAAAAAAAAAAAAAATCCCTGATCATGATGCGGTTGCAATCTCCATTAACCATAACGCGAGCACCTGCTTTTTTTTGAAGGGGTCCGATGATGCCAACAGCGTGTAAACCACATCAAGCGATGCGTTTTCTTGTAATTGAGTCTTTATGTTCATTTGTGGCTTAGTCTCGCTCCATATGTGCCAATTTTGTTGACTAACATATCGGTTAAGCCAAATGTTAGACCGTCGCTGGAACCAACTTTGTCTTTTAAAGATTGCGGCAATTGATGACTGATTTGTTTGTGTAAAGATTTTTTAAAATTGTAGTTGAAATATAGCTTTGTTAAAAAATCCAGATTTAACCATCAAGACCTGTCCCAGTTTGTTTATAAGGGCTGTAAGGAGGGAGGCCTGGAGTATGCTGCGCTTTGCTGATTTCAGGGTAGATGACTTTAAAGGTCACATGAAGATCCTTAAAACTTTAGGAAATAATCCTTCTAGTTTGGTTGGCGTTTATAAGCTGTCTATTCTATAACTTGATAGGAATTTAAATGTGCCTATACTTGATGGGGACTAAAGGCGGACCAGGTCTGATTTCCCGACGGTTTGAAACGAAAAAATGAAGATACTGGGGCAGGCACAATGGGCCTGGTTTCCAAAAGGGCTTGCCTATGAGAAAACAGCTTACGATCCTTTAGGCGAAGATCTGACCTGTCCTTATATGCGCTTGGAAATTTCTGAGGAGGAGGGACCTTCATGCCCCTTGAGATTATTTATAATGTCGAATAGACAGGGCGCTATTAGAGCACTATCTCCTTAAGAAGTGAAGTCCAGGTTGACAATGGACTGTTTAATATATCATGTGGGCAAAGAAGGACTGGCTGCATGCCGAACAGGGGCGTCCGCTGTCTATTTTTAGGCTCCGTCTTCGGCGTCCCTATCGGTCACATTGAGGGTACGATACTTTCAAACATGGACGTCAACTTCTGGGTAAAGACAATCCATGAGATTTGTGATGTTATCCCGCAGCTTCTGCCTGTAAAGTGGTAACTTAGTCTACTTTTTGGTGAGCAGATTTTGTGAGGTTGATGAGCCCACACGTCAAATACTGTTGTGTGTAGAAATACAGAGAAGAAAGTGGAACTGGACTGGACACACACTCCGTAAGCAATTGTCCGACCTTGCCAGGAATGCTATCGAAGTCGTAGGGAAGTCGCAGAAGAGGCCGACCAGCACATACATGGCGTCGGCATATTAATAGCGAGGCTAGAAAAATGCACAAAAGTTGGAGGGAAGAAAAACCATTACGATGAACAGATCTGAATGGAAGAAGTTTGTTGAGGCCATATGCTCCTTATAAGATCGAGGGGAACATGTTTATGTTTTTTTAATGAGCCCAACTGGAATTAACGATCTTTCACCAGGTTTTATACATTGCCTGAACCTGACATGGAGACACATAGGCTTCACAATAGGTCCTTTGGGGTCGTCGTGCTTATGGTATTTGTGATATTCAAATACTTATGGCAATGGGTCTCTGAATTACAATAAAAATGTTTTTAAGCTTGTACAATGTGTTGTTTTCATAAAAGAGTGCCTTGTGGCATCCTTGAGAATTAAACACATTTTATTTTAAGAGAATTCAGTTCGAATGATTGATTTAATGTGTAGACAAACTGCCTATCCTTTCATGTCGACATAAACTTATGAGACTGATAAACTACACAGAAAGAAATAAATAAAAATAAATAAATAAATAAATAAATAAAAACTTTTTCTACTCACTTTCGTTCGAGTCATTCTTAACAATTTAAGAACGAATAATACTAAAAAGTGCACGCAGAGAAAAATATGGTTGGGCATGGTTACGGCAACAACACTATGTTTAATGTAACAATATATTGTTGTCGTACACAAATAATTGATATTTTTATTAAATATCAACAATATTATAGTTACTGTAAACATATCAATGTTGATCGCAATTATAAATTTGAGTATTGTTTATCGAAAAATAATTATTTTTCTAACAACTTAATTATGATAACTTTCAAAACAGCCAAACATGATAACTTTCTATACATTTATCATATTATGTTTAAGATGCAATCAAACTATTTTTACTCTAATAATATTATGTTAGCGCCATTTGTAAAATAATTTTGAATCAGTTGTGTCGTTTTTTTATATGTAAGCAGTTTAACAATTTTAAAGATAACTTCCCATAAAAAATAAGTTTAAAGAAATTAAAATATTAGCGGAGTTCATACAGTACTAGTGATTTAATACTGCAAATGCAAAATATCGTAGTTTTTTTTGTTGTTAAATCCAACAACAATTTCGTTATACATATTTTATTAAAGTGCCACGATATTTCTGTGGCTTTCATGGGCAACCGCGTATGTCTTAAATCCGGAGAGCCGAAAACCCATTCTAGATCAAAATATGGGCTAGGTATTGTACTTTTTAAACTTTGTCACTACGTTAAAAAATCGGAAATTATCCATCTTTTTTCAAACTTTTTTAGAAACATGTAAAGAGCGTTTAAAATTATGCAATATCTCAAAATCGGAAAGGACATACGCGTTGGGCCATGAAAACCACAGATTTTGCATTTGTTCTTTTGCAAGCCTTATATTGAACTCCGCTATTTAATTTACATAAAGAAAAATTTTAAATGACAGTTTGATTGCTTAATTTCTTAACTTATTATGATTAACATGACAATAATTTGATTGCTTCTTAACTTAGTATGATTAACAGAATAATAATATGATTACGGGAAAAATATTATGATGTCATTTTACGAGTATATTTAGTCATAATATGATTCAATATCAATCTTAGTATGGTGACAATCATGAATCTTATTATAATATGTTGCTCTTAGAATATGTTTACCACAACCATGTTTTTTCTTTGCGTGTGGGATAACTTTCGAAAAACAATATGCGTGCGTACACACAGAGAGAAAAGATGTTATAATATGGTTACCTCCAACAAAAGTATTTTTAAAGAACATTTTAAACATTTTATGTTAAATATAGCCATATTATTGTCCTCCATCAAGATGCCTCAACCATATTATGGTTGTCATGTTATGGTTAAATATGGCAATAATTTGTTTTAAAATTAACAAAAGAATTTTCCTTTTTTCAAGAGCGACAAACATGCCATTAGAAGTGTTAATCATGTTTAAGTTATTTTAACCATAACATATTCGAAGGCAACAATAATATGGTTGTGGCTTTTTGATGGAGGACTACTTTAACCATAATCTGGTTGTCGGTGACAATAATATAGTAAAATGATACATAACATTTTCTTTAAAATAGTTTTGTTGGAGGTTACCATATTTAAACATGTTTTTCTCTATGTGTACGCATGTGTTTATAAAAGTCTGTTGTAGAAACAACAACACTACAAAAGAAATTAAAAAACGATTTGCTTGTTTTGTGTAGAAACAAAAACACTGCAAGAAGAAAAATACAGATTATTTTTTAATGTTTGAAAAGTAAAATAAGAAACAATAATTCCCATTCTCGATTTGTTCAAATTATTAAGTAAAATAAATGGTGGTTTAACCAAAATGCACGTTGTTGATTGTTAGTCACACCTTAACGTCAATTGTTTTGCGAAACTTAATTTGACATTTCTTTGTTTAAGTGTTTGTCAAATTCAATTATGTAGAGGAACACAATTGAGCAGCGCGTTAAGATTGTTGCAGCCTTTTACAAAAATTGGCGTTTAAATCAAAATGCATATCGTGCAGAAAATCATCTTCTGTGACAAGGCACACTTTCACCTAAGTGGATACGTCAACTCGCAGAGTTGCCGCATTTTTGGCAGCTGGGAATCACCGAGTGATTGTTGAAAAGCCGATGCATCCACAAAGAGTGACTGTTTGGTGCGACTTATGGGCTGGCGGCGTCATCTGGCCGTACTTCTTCGGAAAAGAGGTCGACCAAGCAGTTTTCGTGAATGGTGTTCACTAACGCGAGATTAAAACGGACTTCTTGTGGCCAGATATTGAGGATATGGACCTGAACGATGTGTGGTTCCAACAGAATGGTGTCACGTGCCACACAGCCAACGAAACAATGGTCTTTTTTGCGCAATTGAAAAACTCAATGGCCGTGTTATCTCAAGTCATGGCGAAGGTTATTGGCCGTCACGATCATGTGATTGGACACCGTTGGGCTTATTTCTTTGGGGATATTTAAAACAATAAATTTCAGTGCATTTATCATGAATAAAAATAAGCCAAGAATAAGAGCGAAATGATAAATAATTCGAAAGGATAAATAATTCGTTAACCGTATTGAACCTCAATTATGTCTCGGATTCATTGAAAATAGGGACCATAGATCCATAGACCATAGACAATTGTTGTAGATCGTGCTATAGTAATAAAAAATATTAAGATTCTCTAATATTTTTATTTTATTTAAAATTAACTTCGTGCGTTTTTGGGAAAAATCCTCTTTTTGTGAGCCTAACAATTTTAAATGGCAACGCTACTTGTCTTTATATGATTGTGCTTGCCTGACTTAAATTTCCTACTTGTTTTAATTATTTTATAAGAGATACAAAATCGACAACACCCTTAATAAAAAGTTCAATTTTTAACAAAAATAATTCAAAAAAAAAATTAAAAGTTTATTTATAAAAACTATCAAAATGACTCAATAGATATTTTTAGTAGACCGTTAAGGGTTAAACACATAGTACTTCTTGAATAAACAAACATAAATTTAAATTTATTCCATAACTTTCATTGAAAATAAAGTTATTCCTCCATTTGCTGTTTTTATTATTTGCATATGAAATGAAAGTTAAATATTTTATTGAATAAAAAACTTCTCCCCACCTCGTAGCTATTTTCCAAATACACTTTGGATGTTGTGGCTTCAGCTGCCTACGGTTTAGATGCTGAATCATTTACCAATAACAATTCCGATTTCACTCAACTGGTAGAGAGTCTATTTCTACCCAAACCATCAAGTCTTTTGGAAACAACCGCACTTCTCTTTTCGCCAACTTTGGGTAACATTATCAAGTATACGTAAGTGTCTCCAGTGCCATCTGCTGCTCTGTCTTGGGTGTGACAGGCCATTTGTAAGTGAACGATGAAGAGTAATAAGCGTAATGATATTTTTATTTCAGCTACATACCAGATGGTGTAACAATGTGGCTGAAAACTATTATAACAAACATTTTAAAAGAACGCCTAGATAATGTTAATGGCTTGTCTCTCAATCACATGGATTTCATACAGTGGTTAATTGAAAACAAACAAAAACTTAACGAGCCCATCAATAGAGCCACTATAGTGGGTCATTGTAGTACATTTCTGCTGGAAGGCTTCGAGACTTCTTCGTCTTTAATGGCTTTTGCCATGTATGAGGTGAGTGTTGTTATTTTTGGGGTAAAGGAAAAAGGAATTAAAATTGTAACATGTTTCTACAGTACGCTCGGAATCCTTTAGAGCAACAGAAAGTGTTGTCTGAAATTGATAAAGTTTTAAAACGTTATAATGGCCATCTGTGTTATGATGCCTTGCAAGAGATGACGTATTTTGAGGCTTCACTTTATGGTAAATTTTTTATAGTATTTGACACAATTTTTCGTTGCTAATGTCTTATGACTTTTAACTCCTAAAGAGACGCTGCGACTTTATCCTCCAATGATGGCTTTATTGAAACACTGTACCAAGTCGTTGACGCTGCCAGCTCAAACTCGAGGTGGTCCAAATTTTAAAGTACCAGAAGGCATGACTTTTATAGTGCCTGTTAAAGCAGTGCATTAGTAAGTCTTGGATTATCCTAAAAAAATAATATGAATAAGAATACATTTTTTTTCTGCAGTGATCCAGATTTTTACCCCGATCCATTGGCTTTTAAACCAGAACGTTTTATGCCAGACCAAGGCAACCGTCCCAGTTGCTCTTTTTTGGGTTTTGGTGAGGGACCACGCATGTGTCCTGGTGTGAATGTCTTTTCAATATATTTGCTTAATTTATTTATATTTTTTTTATTTCTTTTTCTTGCCTTTAAGGTGGCCGTTTTGCTTTGGCCCAAACCAAAGCTGGTCTAGCTTCACTGCTATCCAAGTTTACTGTACATTTGGCTGACAAGGTTCAACAAAAAACATTGAAAATGTCAACCACAACTTTCCTAACAGCTGCTAAGGATGGCATTTGGATTAAGTTCAAGTCACGAACATAAAATGGTGTTAAATTGTCATTAAAAAAAGCTGGAAAATCCTTGTACATTCAAAATAAACATGAAAATATTTTAACATGAAACAAAAGCACTTCTGCATTGTGTTTTTATGAGTGCGTGTGAATTATTTAGGAGTTAGCACGACCTACGTAAATTGTGTGTTATTAAAAAATATTTATATAGATTTCTCAATGCATCTATTTTATTTATACACATATTTAACTGCACTTTTCATTTCATTCGTTTGTTCTTGACGTCCCAGGTGGCTTGTTAATTGTATTTCAGCAAAAATGAATGAAAACGTTAATCTGTACGTGAACATATTGTATTCATGTGCTACATGGTTGATGTATGGCAAACATTGTAGAGTTTTAATTAAATAGTTTGAACAAAATGTGTAAATTTCTTTAATTTTATAATTTACTAAAGCTTTAAAAAACACTGAGCTGATTTTATTTTCAATAATTACTTTAACGTTTCCAAACTCTGCACACTCGAAACTTAACAAATTCTTATCGAAACACATTTTAAATAAGATCATTGTGAGCATAATTAACACAAGGCTTTCCCCAACACTCTGCGGTGTGCTACGACAAGAACAAGCAGCATAGTAGTGCAGGAATATCCTGTATCGACCACGCAAATAGCCTAATGATAATTATCGAGCAATCCGTGGATGGCGTTCTTGTATTTACCAAATTTTCATTGACTTTGAAAAACCCCTTAATAACAGTGTTCGAAAATAAACACTTAATATTGCTCCTTAGTGTTCGGTTCGGTGGGAGCCAAAGATGTCAGTCTGATGTGCCTTACAAGCCATCAGATTGGCATCAAGAACCAATGTTCTTGCCTCCACGAGGCGGCTCCTGGTAACAACTGGATATTTCCAGTTGGCTAAAGTAGGGTAGCCAGATTTTAAATTCGGAAAAACAGTACATTGAATACATAAAAACAGTACAATCAAGAAAAAAACAGTACATTTTTTTTTGACGACAACATTACCATTTGTTTTAATAAGTAACCCCCAATTTCACCAAGTTCAGCTATAATAAACTATCAGTTCAAGCTGTCAAAACAAATTGTAAGCTGGAAGTTAAAGTAATAGTTAGTTTTAACTGAACTTGGTGAAATTGGGGTAAATATTTTAAACTTTTGATTGAATATGCAACAACAATTATATAAAGCAAGAAATACACTTAAAATGTGTAAAGTCAAAGGAATTATTTCCAGTTTATGGCATTTCAAAAATATACATATGAAATTACTCCATTTGCGTTTAAAAAGCAAACACTAGAAACGAAGCATTTGGCCAGGAAAACCATAACATTGCTGTAAGCCATATAAGAAAGGAGAAAAGCCTTACTAAGCTCAAAACAATCAACTCATTGATTTTGTAAGTACGATTTTCTTTAAACATATTCGTATTTAAAGCAATTTTCACTACACACATAGTTGCACAAATCATATAGAATTTGAGAAAATGTTTGTTACCTAAAATAATTTTCCAATTTTAAATAATTTTTAAATTATTTACGGCTAATTTTACCAAGTTCATGAAAGTTAATTAAACCTGAACTTGGCCATTAATCTATAAAATCCAAAAAAATAGTTTGGTTTATTTTTATTTCACAAAATCTGAAAATATTTAAAATCAAGTGCAATTGAAAACGATGAATATTTTCAAAAAAATTTGTGTAAAAATTTACTTATCTTTTTCTTATTTCAGTAGTTTAGGTAAAGAAAAGTGGTCCTCAAAGGTATTAGGTATTTTTATAAATTTTGAACACGGATAATTTTCCAAATTTGTTTGTTTTCAATTTTACGTGATTTCGATTTCCAGAACATGCCCGAAAATTAAAAAAAGTTCTAAAAATTAACGATAACTGTTTTGGAATAAGTATTTTTTTGTACTTAAAAAAATTTAGATTTTTTTTTTGTCTTTCTCAGGTGTGGAAAGGGAAAGACTATTGGAAGAGGTAGCCATAAAATCATAACAACACGAAAATATACCACTGCTACGAGCCACCCATTATAATTTAGATTTCTACTGTGTATTTATGAGAAAACAATGACCACAACGTAAAAACTCTTATTATTTTAGAACTTGTTTTTTTAACACAACATAATTTTTTGTAAGCCAGTTCTGTTAAATATAGACTGAGCAAAAAAAAACAGTACAAAGTGTAAAAACAGTACATTTGCGTACTGTTTTAGGAGTTGTGCATAAAACAGTACAACTGCAAAAAATCAGTACATGTACTCCTTAAAACAGTACGTATGGCAACCCTAGGCTAAAGGAACAGGGTTAGAATATTATGAACTATACTATTCTTCCTAGGAGGGATAGTAAAAATACTTAGAGGATTGAATTTTACCTCTTTGATAAAATAGCTAATAATTATATGAAAAGTCCAAGGACTGGCTATACATTGAAATGAACTTTATTTTTGGTGAAAGCATGGTGCATGGTCGATAAACAGGGAGAATTGGTCACGCCTGAGTTCCGCAAGGAACCGAAAGGTGGCCTATATCAATATAAACGGTAAAGTGCTTGGGTATTAATCCACCCTTGCACAACTGCTAATTGATTAGAGAAAAAATGCTCAACAAATGAAAAAGTTTATATGAATATTTCTTGTATAAATTAAATGAATTTGTGAATATTAATGAAAAAAAATGAATGGCTGGTGACAGTCTGATCATCATAGAGAAGCCGTTAGGGGATATCAGAAGAAAAGTATTTCTTTCCTGCAGTAGAATCGTTACCATGGAGTCTTTCGGGACTAAGAAATGGTAGTGGCTCGAGGGGCATGGCTGGACTAGGTCTGTCGTGTTGATATCTTCTTTCGGACATTGGAAAATCTATGAGAGGTCAGTGGCTGATGCATGCCACAAGGATGCCAAAACATCTGAAATGACAGGGCTCTAGAAGTTTTCGGATTTCTTTAGTCTGGGGCTGTTCACCAGAGCACCCTTGCGTAATGTTATTCAGGTGCCACGGGAGTCATATAGCCCCCGGAACTCACAACTCGGAATGACTATATGGTGAGGTCTCTGCTTGCAGAGTACACGTGGTGGCTGAGGTTGTTGATCTTAGGATCGTTGTGAATTCTCTTTTTTGAAACTGCTTGGATCAAACTTTGCAGTGGAGGACTAGATAGCTCCAACCCCTTAGCAAGGAGTGATATTAAGATTTTGGACTGATATATAAATTGCAACCTGTATGTGATTGAATGATCCTACACATACATGGGCATTTGGTAGGTGCATATATAACTCACCTAGTGGTCAAGATCCACCGTGCGACTTAAAGCTCATCTAGAGGTATCCACGTAAATCATGACTATCTGTTCGGTTCGGTAGATTTGTGGAAAACACAAACGCTAATAGTGTTTGTGTACTAAATCATTAAAAAAATTACGTTTCCCTATTTGACATCTTTGGAACACAGAAATATACTGTTCTTATCCAACTCAACAAAAAGATGAGAATATTTAATTCTGTTCTGTTTTTTAAAAAACGACAAACTTCATTGTGTTTATAGTTGTCGCTTTTGTCTGGTAAAAAAACCAAACATTTTTTACAAAAACAAAATACACATACGAAAAAAAAACAAGTAAGAGTGCTATATTCGGCTGTGCCGAATCTTATATACCCTTCACCATTGTGCGAGCAGAATACAGACAAAAACTAAATAATTGTTACATATACATACATACATATTTACAATACTTAAAACTCTATTATAAATAAAATTAAAAAAGCAAAAACTAGTAAATCGTTTTTAGAACATAAAAAAAATAAAAATATTAAAAAAAAAAATTTCTTAGAGGGACATCACATGGCTAAATCAAGTTCTCTCCTCACAAGGACCCAGAATATATATACTTTATAGGGTCTTAGATCACTATTGTAGAAATTACAAACGGAATGGCAAACTTATATATACCCTTTTCCACCTGAGGTGAAGGGTATCAAAAGAGTAATTTTTGGGATTTCAGTGTTTTGATTATAACTCAGCCATTTTTTAACCGATTTGACAGATTTATATACCGAAGTGTTAAAGAAGAAATTTGGCAGTTAGTTGGGTTATAAAACTTGGACTCGGCAAGATCTATGGTTCCTGAAAATGGGTATTTTTCAAAAAAAAAAAAATTAATATTTTGGTCATAACTTTTTCGTATCTGAACCGATTTTCTCGAGTTTTCCAGAAAATATTTTCTACTAAAAATTTCCGATCTTTTGATATGTAAGGCGTAACCATACGTCATATAACAGTCAAAAAATTCAGGTTATTAAAAAATTTTTGAAATTTTTTGTATGGGGGGTACCACGCCCACTTCTCCAAACCCGGCCACATTTGTGTGTTGGTGTGTATTTATAACTTGAATGTTTGCACCTAATTTAGAAACTTTGGCTTTTGCCGTTCCCCAGATATGCAGCCAAAAGTAATAAAAATACAACAACCACAAGCGATTTTTGGAAAAAATTAGAGGTAGTCGTGGTTTTTTGGTCATATCTCAGCCATTTGTGGACCGATCTGGCTGAATTTCAATAGCACGAAATGGTGGACTATATGTGACATAAATGTAAAACAACCTAGCCGCTATCATGTCTGGAGTCTCCGGAAATCACATATCAAACGTAAGACGGACAGACGGACGGACAGACAGACGGACATCGTTAAATCAAGTTCTCTCCTCATAAGGACCCAGAATATATATACTTTATAGGGTCTTAGATCACTATTGTAGAAATTACAAACGGAATGGCAAACTTATATGTACCCTTTTCCACCTGAGGTGAAGGGTATAATAAAAAGCCAACAAACATATACAAAATACACACACAAGCTGTTCGTGCTGCGGTCGTTGCTAAAGTTTTTTGTTTGTTCATTTCTTTTTCAATGTAAAAAAAGAAACACTATAGAACCTTAAAATAAATGTTTGTCTACAGTATCACTACAATTGTTCTGTTTTTTAACTAAGAACAGAACACTATATAATGTTTGTTACTTACTTCTAAATAGTTACGAACGGTGTTAAAGGTTGTGTTCGGCTACAAAAAATATAGTTCCTGGGTGTGTGAGTCGAACGCTTGAAAATGTTCTGCTTATTTTCGAACACTGCTTAATAGTTGCCCTCTTACATGAAGGGTATTTGAGAGAATCTCAGAGAAAATAAGAGCGCTCATTGCCAACTTATACTCTGATGTCTAGTGTCGGGTACTGTACGGAAGTAAAACTGGAAACAAAATTGCAGTCAGACAAGGCTGCATACTGCTGCCTCTTTTATTCACCATCGTCCAACAGTTACCAACAGAGAAATTTGGGAATTACAGGCACATTTGGAAGACGATATATGCCTCCTTGTACATAGACATTCTGATATAAAGAAGAAGATAAAAACAGTAAAAGAAATGTCCGTCAAAACGGCACTGAAAATTAACGCTGGAAAAACCATAACGATGTGCACTACCGAATCCACCGTAAAACTAGTCCTTCCGAAACACCAAGCAATAGAAGATGTAACATCCCATCCCATGTGTATCCGGGACGTTAAGCGGTGGCTCATCACAGGACATAAAGTTCAGACTTAGCAAGGCAAGACAGGCATTTCGAATGTTTAGCCCCGTATGGAAATCCTCTCAAGTGTCAAACGGTACCAAGCTCAGAATTTTAAACTCAAACGTAAAGTCTGTATTACGTTTTGGTAGCGAATCTTGGAACGTGGCTTCTAAGGACATTCAAGTTCTTGTGAACTGTTGCCTTCGTAGAATCCTATGCATATTTTCCAAAAATATTTGAAAAATTGTTTTGCTTCTACTGAAATTTTTTAAATTTTAAGTTAATACAATCTTTATGATCAAGGGCGAATTGTTTGCGATCATATATACAAATATTTTTTTTAAGGTTTATGCGAATAAACCAGTAAAAAGAAATTTACAAACTTTACATCCGTAACAAATTCTAAAACATTTAAAAATATACCTTTAAATTGGTCACTCTTTAATTGTGTTAGATGGCAGAGAATACTGAAATATGTTGAAATTAGGTTACATTCAATGCCAGAGAAACAATTAAATTCGGATTAAAATTTATAAATGTGTATTATTTGTCAAATTCACAGAATTGTATAAATAAATAACAGAAGACAAATCCTTTACTCTATAAACACTATAATAAGAGACATATGCTTTGCTACAATTGTTGAAGCAGCAAATAACAAAGTAAATATTTTTAGGATTTATTTATTTAAATTAGTTTAAAACAGTATAATATTTTTGCTTATGACGCGCACGTGTATAAAATGGTTTTTGTCATAAATAAATTAAACAAATATCTGTTGTACAATGTACACTTGCACATACTTGCACTCACACATACTTTTCTCTTAAATGCCTAGTTAAAACCAGCGTTGCCACGACTAAAAAAAACTAGTTACATAGAAAAAATAAAGTAACTAAATGCGAAAAAAAGTAATCAAAATATTAATGTTCTTAAAATAATTACTTATTTGCATTTCATTAAAAAATTTATAATGAGCAAAAGTTACTTGGAATTATTTAGTGTAATTACTTTTATTTATCCATTTATTTTGTTTTCTGCGAATTCTGTTCGTACAGTCTTTTTAATCTTTTTTTTTTTGCCAAAATCGTCCAAAGCTTTTAATTCGTAATCATCTTTATTTAATTTAATTAGTGTAATTACATGTCATGTACTTAACAGTTATTACCAACATAATACTTAATTCTTTTTAAATTTTCAACGAGTAATAAAACTTATTTATGCGAAATGCCATAATGACTACAGGGTGGACTTTTATGCATTGCTATTTATTGGCTATTTACGAAAGCAAGAAGATAAAATAGTACGGGCTTCATTAAGAGCAGATTAAATTCAAATACAATATTATTTGGCAAAATCATTGAGGATAACAAAAAGAGTTCATATGTATGTCTTACATCAACAGATTTTAACAGGCGTCGCACAAAAGAGTATTTGCAGGGTTGTTAAATTCGTTTTCCGTCCTTTTAAAATTGAATAAAAACAAGTTAGAGTGCTATATTCGGCTTGGCCGAATCTTTGATACCCTCCACCGACAGTTCGAATATTTAAGGAGTAATATCGATTGATGTCTATTTATTATTATTATCTTTATAAAAACAGACAACAGCATTAAAATTGGTTTTAGGCGTACCAAACTGTTTTCCGGGAGCAGGGTTTATATGGGGCCTAGGGTAAATTATGAACCGATCTTCACGAAATTTTACAGTGTAATTTCTAGTCCTTTAAAACTGTGACGTACCAATTTCTGTTATGATAGCATTATTAATTATGGTTTTAGGTGAAATTAACTGTTTTCCGGTAGTAGGGTTTATATCAGGGCTGTGGAGTAGAGGTATGCATGTGTGCGATTAAACGACACATGAATTCACATATCAAACTAGCAAGTAGTGTGTTGTGTGTGATTTTAGAATCATACACAATTAATTGTGTGTAAGTAATAGCCTATGTGTGCAAAGCGTTCAATTATTTATGTGAGTGTTGTGAGAGAAATATTTGATACAGGTATAAATAACAAATTTTCTGTTTAATTCGAGTTAATACAGTTTTGTGACGATGTACATATTGTGTTTTATAAACACAACATGTGTTTTAACAATTTTTTATCGTATTGAAAACAAAATATTAGTAAAAAGATGTTGCATTAAAAAGTGATACAGACTTTTTAGAAGCAAAAAGTAGTAGTTTTAAATATATATTTTAACAAATGGAATTTTTATTAATTTGTTATTAATTAAGCACTCTTACTTGTTTTTTTAATTATGTCACACAGTTGACAATAATTACTATATCTACCGAATTTAATCGTAAACAAGTCAAAAAAATTTACAACTGGCTACTTTTGTATACTTTGGCAGGTCAATCTATACTAAAATACACACTTAAAAGCAGATTTATAATTTTTAATTAAAATAATTTTTATTTAAACAAATTAAGGGCCATTATTACAACTTGAAGTTAGCTAAAGTTAAGATTAAATTGACAGATAATAATGTGTTATCTGTCAAAAAGCGTCTGTTAACTGTCGGATAACAGCTAACGCCAAGTTATAATAATGGCACTAAATGTGTTTTCAATAAATAAAGTTAAAATATAAATAAATTCAACACCTACATTGACAATAATAATATGGAACTAGGTACCTATATCAGACTTTTTTTTTATAAAAGACGGAATAATATTAAATTAAATAATTAATGACGAACATATGTATGTATCTCATGAGGAAAACATAGAAATAATTTTTTTTTAAATATAAAGTCATGCAAATTAACATTTATTCCGTCTGTGCATTGATTTCAGTTTCTAATTCATTTTTTTTAAATGTTGTCAACGTTTTGTTTATGAGAAACACAAAAATAAAACAAAGAAAAAAGCGGTAAGTCGCTGAATTTGCCCATAAACCGCTGATTCAGCAACACTTTTAATATATTAAGCTTTAAATGTCAATTTTAAGTTGAACAATTTTACTTATTTTTTGACATTTACTGTTTCTTTCTATCTATTCTATATCATCAATGAATAAAAAAATAGTGTATTAAGTGCTTAAGAATTATTGCCTTTGTATACTGGTTTTGTCATATTTTAAAATATTTTTTTTTGTAATATTATTATTGTTATTGCTTTTGCATATAAAAAATACATTTATTACAACCATTTCATTTTATTACTTTTTTTGTTAAAATGTTAACTTTCCTATTAACAAAATAAGAAAGTCAAGAAACACACGAATGATTAGTGTGATTTTTAACTTCGCTCAGGTTTTTTTTGTTGTAATATGTATGAATTTGAGTTTATCAAACAATAAACAATAATAGAGAAACACACACAATTAGTGTAAGTGTGTGTGGCTAACTTTTTAACACAGAGTATACAGAGGCGTCACGAGACAGAAAATATTGTGTTTTTTCTGTCTTTTTCTTCGAAAGCTGCCCTTTTTGCGTTTTTTGTTTTGATTATGCAATTTGTGTTGATAGTAGCGGTCTGTTTTTACGCATTGACACTTCACTAACAAAAAACGTTTTCTTTCTCTTTCTTCGAAAGCTGCCCTCACAAATGATTTAGGCATTTTTCATACGTCACTTTTTTCATCTCTGTATACTTTGTGCTTTTTAATGAACGGTGTTGTGTTGATCTCTCATTTAACATGATTGAGCGTGAATGACTCGCTCTCATTTTTTTAACACATTTGATAAGCATATCAAATACACACACAGCATTCATTTGGCTACCAAATCATTTGTGCAGACCTCTACTGTGGAGTCGGAGTTGAAGAGTCGGAGTTGAGGTTTTTGTACCGGAGTCGGAGTCGAAGTACCCACAAACACTAATGACTCCGACTCCGACTTTTTGGCATTAAAATTTTTTCTAATATTTTTCAAAATAAAAAAATTTTAATGACCAATTTCAGCAATTCTTTTAAAATATCAATTCATATTTAAATATAATTTTTCATATAATTTTATTTTTATTCCACATAAAAAAAAAAACGATTTTTAAACATAAATTGATATTTAAATAAATTGGTGGAATTGGCAATAAGAGGGTCTACTTTTTGAATTTGTGAAGTCAGAAGATAATGACCAGTATACTTTTCATATGAGTAGGGGAGTTAGAAAAATTGAGATAACATCTTATTTTGGCAGTTCTTTTAGCAATTTATGAGAAATATATAGATTGTATCGAAGCATGTCCTTTTCTATGTTTTTATGTGACCTAAAATTTCTGTAACAAAACTCGCTGGTTCACTGTTTGAATTTCGCCAAGATATCCCTAATGAAATAGAGCCGAATTAAGGAAGTTAAAAATTTGTTGTTTTTTATTTATCGTATATTAACAAATATTTTTGTAGCCATGTTCCGATATATGACTTGAAATCTGCTGTAGCTCCTGTGGTGAAAGCATTAAGTAAACTAAATTTTAAGTTCTAACCTTCAAGGTGAATTATAATAGAAAAAAAGGAAAAGGAGCTCGGAAAAATACATGACATTGTTCTAAATATAATTCCCATCAATCTGGGGGTAAACCCGAAAAATGATTTGAGAATTCTTTTATCTACTCAATTTAGGAAAAATTGGAGAGATAATAAAGACTTGCAATTTCAAATTTCGGTCTTTGACAATAATAATATTGAACTTGGAACCGAAAAAAGCAATGGTGTACTGAAGAAAACGATTTCAATTTAGTTGTTTAAAAATTCATATTTTTTTAACTCTGCAAGCCACATTTTGAAACACGTTGAAAATCGCAAATGATACTATTTCTGTTTTAAAAATTTGCCTTTGTCCGAATATTTTAATGATCCGAATATTTTAATGATCCCAGAAATAATAGAACTTTTTACGATACGTTTCTCTTCAAAATGTGTTATAAAAATTGTAGAAGTAACAACTGAAGGCGCATCTGCATGTTTTAATAAAAATATATTTAATTTTCCTGAGAATGATTAAAAAAGTTGGTCTAAATATTTGACTTAATAAATAAAACAAGACCAAAACGGCAGTGTTTGAATTTATGTATATTAAAAACAAAAGACCTCACTTCACAATTTACAAAAAAAGAACTTATGATGTTCTTTGTCTCTACAAATTCTGTGGTAAACAATACTTAGTACACTTGGTGCCCTTAACGTCTTAGCAAATTGGACTTGGCATTGTTTTCAACTTTTCTATCTCGAAAGCTGCATTATATAGAATTTATGGAAATTCACACATCTATAAATTCCAACAGATGTGAATTGGTGTAGTTTATCTCTTCCCTACACAACTATTGTTACATTTTTTAGCACTGTTTGCATACGGTTTGAATCAAAACTCATATCTTTCGAAAGTTCGTAACAAAACTCGGTGGTTCCAAAATTAAATCCATTATTTTTCTATATTACAGTTGGCTTAAAATGTTAAACTGTTGAGTTATTAGTCAATAATGACATAACACTGTAGAATCAAAAAAGTAGAGCTCAGTTGGTCTATTTAATCGGGCGCTATATGTTTTTCGAGCTTTCCTCCTCATATGTTAAAGCTCAATGCGGCACGTTAGAATTAAAATATCGATTTGAAAGTTTTATAGAATAATTTTCTTGCTATATTTAACCATTTAAAAGGTACTGAATTAAAAAACAAATTAAAAGAGTTTAGAGTCAAATAAGAACTAGTCTCATAAATAATGATAGGTTAGAGTAGGAGTCGGAGTAGGAGTTGGAGTCGGAGTTGGAGTCGTACGTAAAAAATTACAGCAAAAGGAGTCGGAGTTATAACTATTTCTTGACGACTCCACAGCCCCGGTTTATATGGGGCCTAAGGTAAATTATGGACCGATCGTCACGAAATTTCACAAATTTTGTTACGATAGCGTTATTTTTAACGGTTTTAGGCGTACTAAACTGTTTTCCGGGAGTAGTGTTTATATGGGGCTTAGGGTAAATTATGGACGGATCTTCACGAAATTTAACAGCGTGATTTTTAGTCGAATAAAACAAATTTTTGCAATATCTTATCTCATTCCGTGCCTTGTTCCACCATTTATGTTATTTTTTGTAACAAAATTATGAATTTTTTTAGGTGGTGGTTCCACATTTTGATTCATAGCTCTGGTCCTACTGAACCGATTTTGCTGAATTTCAAGCCCAAACTGCTTAGGACAAGCAATTTGGCACCAAGTGTGTTAATTTCTTTTGAGTTGTTCGAAAGTGAGCGTGTTTTCAACAGACGGACAGACAGATGGACATGGCTAAATCGACTTAGAATCACTCAAGAAAATAGAATATATATACTTTATGGGGTCTGAGATAAATAATAATAAAAAAGTTTCACACGGAATGACAAACTTAATATACCCTCTTCACAACTAATTGTGGTGGAGGGTATAATATAGTTATTTTACGAATAATTTTATTTTTTAACATTTATGTTTGTTATTCAAAAAACAAACTACCAAAAAAAAATGTTTTGCCGTATTTTTTTTTTTGTTATGTAGTTTGATTTTGGTCGGTTAAAATATATTTTTTAAAAGTAAAAACTATTCAATTTTAAGGAATATGATGTTCAATAAATAAAAAATTTAGAAATGAATGTTAAAATCATTTGTTTTAAATGAAATGTAAATGATTCGGGTTTTATATGAATTTTAAGTTGTTTAACCCTTATGTGTGTGGAAAAAAAAAACACCTTCTATAGGGTGGATAGGTACCTGGGTACCTTCATGCAAATTGTATGAGAAATCTAATTTTTTGTCTTGTATCGTACAAACAATCGATGGTTAATGAAATAATATTAGAATTTTACTCTGGTTTTCTCCTTTTCATATATTTTTTAAAATCCTACACCAAAAAAAAAAAATTTGTAATATAAAACGTATACAGGTACCCAGGTACCTATTCACCCTATTAAGGGTGCAAAAAGCAAATTGGTATGCCACGCCCCCCCAAACTCATATTGTATATAAACACCTATGAAAATATAATAATAAC
The DNA here is from genome assembly GCA_930367215.1 of Pollenia angustigena. Classification (NCBI taxonomy): domain Eukaryota; kingdom Metazoa; phylum Arthropoda; class Insecta; order Diptera; family Polleniidae; genus Pollenia; species Pollenia angustigena. Next base: position 237,489,753 of record OV884059.1, read on the forward strand.
AAAAAGTTAGGAGTTCTCATGAAATTGTAGAATTGTGGACTAAAATCTTATATAAAAAATTTCGATTTGAAAACGCAATAGGTACACAGGTACCTGTCCACACACATAAGGGTTAAAATTAATTTTCGTTTGAATTTAACTAAATAATATTTTGAGTGCACATAAGTCTCTCTTTAGCTTGCTAGCTAATTGCAGTGTTGCCAGTGAAATTTCGAGAAAGATACATTTTAGTTTCGAAAACGATACAATTTTTCCCAAAAAGATACATTTTGAAAAAAAAATTTTAAGTCCACTTTTAAAGTTTAACATTTATTTACATTACATTTTTATTTCATATTAAATAAATATTGTAAAGAAAATTATATCATATAAATTCATTTTCTTATTTAGTTAATTTATAAATAAATATTAAGTATGTAATTTTTAAAAATACAATAAGCAAACATTAAAAATATATATGTAATTATCTTTGGATGCTATCGAAACAAATTAAGTTTTGTTAAAATTAATATACGAGTTAAGGCGTTTATACCAAGGCGATTATATCAAAAAGTTCATAGAAAATAAAAGATGTTCATATTTCTTCCGAACAACTTCGCACTACTTGTTATCCTCGATTTAGGTGAATCGTATGTTGAATCATCCTTAATGTTTTCTTTCACTATTATGAAAGCTGCTATTGTATAAGTATTGATTCGGTTACGATGATCAGTCTTAATAAGTTTTAGTACATTTAGCATACGGATTCAAAAGATACGAAAAATGTCAGGATTATACATGGTACGTGAAGCCATCAAAAGATACGAAAAATTTATCTTTCGTATCCTAATGGCAACACTGGCTAAATGCTTTGCTATTTATTTACACCCTCCACAACCACGAGTTTTGATGTGAGCATGTTTGTATATAAAGTCTGTCATTCCGTGTGTACTAACAAAAAATTTTCATTTCAGATCATCTCAAATAAAAACGCCTCAAATCGAAACGGATAACGATAATATCATGAAACTCATAAAATTGATTACTTTACATTTTGTTATTATCGTTTCGAAACATCCCAAAGGTCTCATATAGAGCCGACCAGCTAAAACAGTAAAATATATAAGAAATAGTTAGGAATAACGTACATTTGCTATATTTGTCTAAACTACTTGTTAACAGCGATATCATTCTACGCACTTAATATTTATAAGTTTAACTCTTGTTGAAGTGTATAAGAGATTCGGTTCAGACTAGTTAAGCATTCTTATTAGTTGCACATGCAAGGTATTCAAGGTGGATATACTAAAATCTTAATAATTTCTTGTTATCGCTTGACAGAGGATAAATTATGAACAGATGGAAGAACATTTTAACACGCATCCTCCAAGTTAATTATTTTAATGTATTCAACACTTTGGGAAATGAAAAATACACAAAAATGTGTTAACTGCAAAACATTTATACCAAAACATTTAGGGTATTCACCATGAGTATCTTATAATTTTAATGTGGTAACATTGTGACATCTTAAAATGTTCATTGTGAGCAGGCAACAGTATAGAACACAGTATATTTAAGTATAAAGTAACAAAATTTTTCCAATCAGAAATTAGTTATTCGAAAAATTTATCAGAATAACTTTTGTTATGAAAAATGTCATCAGCATATTGCCAAATTGTAAAGGACATGATATTCAGAGTTTTAAATTTGGCGCTTGGTATTCAATTTCATTTCACACAAAAAAAAAAAACAAATTTAAAGCTCACTTTATTAAGTCAAATTTTAAAACGCTGTTGTGAACACCCTAATTGCATAAACATTAATACTTTTCAGTTGTCTTAAGACCTTAGAAAATTCAACAACATGTTAAATTTTTATGTCTGGGAACAATTTTTAATGAGATTTCATTTGTCATAATTTATTTTCAGATTACTGCAACCATTCCATTACTAATTAAGAATATAACATGATAACGACAATTTAAATGTGTTGACTATGGTTCTTTATATTTGTCACAATTATATTTTTACAGTTTCCATTCTTTGTTTATACTTGTACCTTTTGTGGTAGCATAGAAAGTGAGGTTTTTGGGCGGTGCAAAACAAAAAAGAGACATAAAAGTGCTTAGACATTTCTTTTTGTTTGTTTTCATAAATTAAATTTGCTTTATTTTATTTTCTTTTTTTAACTAACTGGGTTCTTGTTAAGTTTGAGCTTAAACAATAGCAACTGCCACAATACATAAACAACATTTGCAACAAATTAAAAAAGGGGTTACAAGTTTTAATACAATAAACAAAAAAATAATCAATGACCTCTTTTTACTAAAACACAAAAGTGTTTGTGGTACTGTGTACTTTAATTTCATAACATTCGTTATAACGAGTAGATATATTTGTTATACTTATGCATAGTTTTAACTACTAATGCTAAAATAATGAATGGTAATTGTTATACAATCCAGTAAAAGGAGTGTATGCGGGTATATTGAGTTTCGTAATCCCTTTGAAACACTAAGTAATATTCATCTAAGAACCCATTTAGTATATATATGTATATATAATATATATATATATATATAATATTCATATATATAATATTCAGCCAAATCGGATAACTTTTACCCCTGCCCCTTTGAGGTCAAAGTTCAAATGATAAAAAAAAAAATTCGAAAAAAAAAATTTTTTGCTTGTATGGAATTTTTTTTTTTATCATTTGAACTTTGACCTCAAAGGGGCAGGGGTAAAAGTTATCCGATTTAGCTGAAATTTTTTCCACATCAGTTTTAGACCATGTGGCACAATATTCCGCCCGGGAAATGTTGAAAATCCAAAGTTGAAATTTAGCTGGCACCCTAGTAATCGTGCTCTTAAATAGGGCCAAAAACTGCATTTTTCCAGTTTTTTACCCCAATTTAGAACAAAAATGTGATGTCGAAAAAAATTTTTTAAAAAAAAATTTAAAAAACCTGGTATTAAGAGCAACAAAAAATCTTTAATGTGTGCTTATCAAAACTAAAAAAAAATTTTTTTTGAAAATTTTTTAGAGTAAGCCCCTAACAAGCCTCAAATTTTTTTTTAGAGTAACTTTTGAAACTGAAAATCTTGTCCGATCGAAATGAAATTTTTTGTTGTTAATAAGCTTATAAAGCTTACTAATATTAAAAAAAAAAAAAAATCGAAAAAAAATTTTTTTGCTTGTATGGAAATTTTTTTTTAATCATTTGAACTTTGACCTCAAAGGGGCAGGGGTAAAAGTTATCCGATTTGGCTGAAATTTTTTCCACATCAGTTTTAGACCATGTGGCACAATATTCCGCCCGGGAGATGTTGAAAATCCAAAGTTGAAATTTAGCTGCCACACTAATATATATACTGGTTCCTTGAATAAATACGCTCACTTCAGAAGAACTCAACAGAATGCGGTTTCGCGTTTAAATCCTGCGTAATCGGTTTATTATAAAAAGAGTTATGATCCGAAGTGTGGAACAAATTGTAGAATAACCTTCCTTAAACGTTATTAGCAAAGTGATGAAACCGAAATGGTTTTGAAGTGTGGAATTATGTTTAAAAACCCTTTTGCATACAAGTTTTTATTATCATTATTTTAAATAATAAAAAAAAAAAATGTTTTAAGACATATACTCCTTCCTGCTAAAAACGTGATTTTGCACTCCTGAAAATTATTATTTTATAACATAAAACATTATTCGCGGCTGTGCCTCAATTCTATTTAAACATCTATTCATATTTAAATATAGTTTTTTATATAATTTTATTTTTATTTGACATAAAAAACGAATTTTAAGCATACATTTTGATTTAAATAGAATTGGTGAAATAGGCTCATAGTTTTTTGCTGACAAAGACAAATTTAATACCTTAAACGAAAATCAGTTCTGAATAATATCATAAAATATAAACTGTGCATAGTTTTACGTAGCAAGTTACATTCACAAAAGCGTAGAATGTGAAAATTCGGTCTACTTTCGAAAACGCCGACAGCAGCGTGCGAAAAAATTAGCAGGCTTCAAAAAATAAAATTTTATTTTAACTTGCGTTGATGCCGCATACAAAGCGTTTCATGTAACTTGAAGCGTAGAACGTTAGTACAGTATGAAGTAAAGTGTGCGTCGCACGGTGGCTGAAAATTGAGTTTCACCGGCCAAAAGTCCAATTTTTCTTATCGCCGATTTCAAAATTTGTAACGCCATTCGATAGCAAACATATTAGAACTAAACTGCATCAAAAAATGCTAATTAAAACCAATATTTTATGTTGTTTTAGAAAAAATTAAATTTTTGCAAATTTTATCAGAACGTAATTATGATTTCTAGCTAACTGTTATCAATAATGGGTCGAAATTCGCTTTGTTATATTAGTGGAATAGTAGTCTTTAAGAAATGGTTCGTTTCATATAAGTATGTATCAGTTATACCTGGTGTGTTATTAAAAGTTTTGGGAAAACTATACTCTCAGGCTTCCATATTAGTCGACATTCCTACAATAGGGTGCATTTTATTTTAATTTAGCTCAAATTTTCTTTCCATATGGGATTTGTTGTTTTGAAGAACTCAGATACATCGGTTTGACATGCTATCGACCACAAGAGAAGAATTAGGTCGCTTAAATTTGACTTAGACAACCATTCATTCTTGCATGCCAATAATTTTAAATACATAAGTATGTATAAAATGCACTCTACTTGTATATGGGCATTTTTATAGAATGGTTTACCAGGATGAAAAAATAAAATGTTGATAATCACCATCTTTTATTGTTTATTATTATAAAAAATTCTATGTTTTTATAAAAGAATGGTTTCATAGCATATCTCAGCTGTTGATATTGATAATCATCATCTTTTATTGTTGATTATTATAAAAAATTTTATGTTCTTATAAAAGAATGGTTTCCTAGCATATCTATTCGTTTTTGCGCAAACGTACAGTGGCTGAAAATCGTTTTTCATCGGCCAAAAATCTCTAACTTTTGAGCTGATAAGACAGTACAGTTTTCATTTTTTTATAATCGGTTAAACATTTTATGTTTTGTAGCATTTAGTAAGAAAATTATTTTATTTGAGATTGAGAATTATTATGTTTTTTTATTTAAAATGGGTATATTTTTTAATTGCGCTATTTTAAGAACATTTTAATCTACATAACTGCCAAATTTCATTATTATATCTTTATTCATATCAGATTATAAGTATGTCAAACCTTAAAATTACTATTATTTAACTCATACTGAAAGTCCTTGTATTTGTTTATTTTTTTTTTTTTTGTTTATTTATTTAGAATAAATATAAACAATACAATAGTTAGTACTATAAAATTTTTATCTTATAATACAAAGTCCCTTAATCGAGCTCTCCAGCATTTTCTTTTAGTTATTTGCACACAAAAAAAAATACCAATGTTAAAATAACATGGAGAAATGTTGATTGAGAATCATGGTAAATTTCTGCAAAAGTATGCCTTTTATTTAAATTTATCATTATTTCATATTAATTTTAAATGAAAAATACTAAAATAACCATAAATCACGTTTATTTAATATTATTCACTGTTAAAATAACATTGTTAAATATTGAATCCATAATAACCTGTTTTATGTTAAAATCAAAAGTTTATCTTGTTAAATTAACATGCATACATACTTAAGTATGTACATTTTTTTATTTTCATGTTTAAAATTTGTTTTAAAAAGAAGACAATTCCCGTATTCTTTTAATTAAAATTATTTAGTTAAATAGTACATCAAGTTTTCAAAGTAGAATGAGTACGGAAACCATATCGGGCCATTCTGCTGATGCTTCTGTTAACAAAGCAGATACAAAATAAGTGAAAGATGTGTTACAGGGGTAAGCGTTTGGAATTATTCTTAAATAAATGCATATGTTGTCTTCACACTGTTATATCACACTCCAACCAATTTGATTCTACATGAAATTCACTTTGTTTCAACTTGAAATTACTTTCATTCAACGTGATTCGGATTGTTATTAAAAAAAAATGACATTTTGCTCTAACTTTACTGCAATGTTATATTAACATGAATTATAGCCATTTTAAAAGGAAAAAATGTTGTTCGCAAGTTATTGTTAAATCATGTTAAATTAACATAAAACAAAATCACTACTGAAAAATGTAAAATCAACCTTGTTTTGAGCGAATTTACATTGATTTGTTTCAGTGTGTGGTTCTATTTTTTGGTTTAAGCAATAATGTAATAATTGCTATTACTTTCCAATGGATAGTTTGTTTATTTTCTTTTGTTTTTATGTAATGAAAAATGCTTTTAAAAAACTTCTTTTCAGATGTTACATAATTTGCCTATCCAATTTCAAGAAAATTTATTGATTAGTTAAGAAGATATAGGGACGCGGAGCTTTTACCCCTCTTGTCCTATTTAATGTCCTGTCCTCTTTCCGATGTTACAGTGTATGCATGCCAAATTTAAAGAAAACCGGTTGATTAGTTAAGAAGATAGAGGAGGGGGAGCTTTTACCCCTCTTGCTCTATTAACGCCCTAAAAATTTTATATCGCTAGAGGGCGCAAATGCAATTTTTTTTTTATATATATAGAATAAAAAACTATTTACACCAATACCCCGGTTTGCGTCGCTTCGGTTTGCGTCGTTTTCGAAGTTGCGTCTTTTTAAAATGTCTGTGCTTTTGAAGTTCCGTCGTTTTTGTATCACTTTGCATCGCATGGCTTCGAAGTTGCGTCGTTTTGTTTCACTTTGCGTCGCTTGGCTTCGAAGTTGCGTCGCTAGTGCTTCGATTTTCGTCGTTAATATAAAAATGTTTATACAAAGCTTAAACAGAAAAAGGGGATTTCCCGTTGAAGTCTAAAGCCAATATGTATGTATGTATGTGAAGGATGTCTGCTGATTGCAACTGGTTCAAATTACATTTGCTGAAGTAAAGTTAAATTTAAATATTTTGCAGCAACGAGTCAAAAATAGCAAATAAGCTTAGAACAAAAACAGGGGTCAAATCACCGCATTCGATACTATCGTAACGAATAAACTATCGAATTTTTTTGCATACGATAGACACTGACGTATCGAATGAAAACTTGATAAATGTAATGTCGAGTTACACGATATCGAGTGCTATTATTTCAAATTCAATACATTTCATTCGATATCGAGTTTCATGATATCAAAATAAATAAAATTAAGAAATTTGTTGAAACAAGATCATCATTACAACATAATCAGGTTTAAAAATGAGAAAAAAATGGAGCCACAATCAGCGATGAATTCCCTTAAAACAAAAAATTATTCTTAAGAAAGCTTTACCTTTATTTGAAGATCTCAAATAAAATTATCCGTTATAAAGTATATCAAATCAAAATTTATGTTTTCAGCTCAAATTATAAATCTCGGCACCAATTAAACAAAAATCAATACAAATGTATAGGAAATCCTGCTTCGGTTTGCGTCGAGTTTTACCAGTACTAATTAGCGACGCAAACCGGGGTATTGGTGTATTGATTTACTTTATCGATTCAAATAAATATTAATATTCGTATTTCTTGTTTTAAGAAGTTTTGGATCATTTACTAAAAACGTGAATTTTGAGAAAATGGTTCTTTATTTAAGAAAAATTTATTAAATTTGAACAAAATAAGTTTAAAATCATGAAACTATTTTTTCATTTTCTTGATTTAAGAAACGAAATTAATTACTTTATAAAATAAACTTCATTCCGTGTATAATTCAAATTCAGATTTTGCAAACCATATTTGCTTTATCATTATTTTAACTGGATGAAAAGTTAGCTTTATGACATCAGTAAAATAATTGTTACTGAAATATAAATAAATTTCAGTAAAATTCTAAGCAAAAAAATAAATTCGGTCACAAATTTTAAGTGAAGATTCAAACTACATATTTTTCCCAGGAATTCTCCTCAAATTGGTTTCCGAATTGTAACCATGACTAACACTTATGAATGTTTGTGTGGTAAAAGGATGTGGGTATGTTCCTTGGTTTAAAAGAGTCAAGTTAGAATTCTTGTTAAATTGCAACACTAAAATTTGTGGGTGAATTAGAATAGAATATGCACTGGTAAACTTGAATGACAAACAGAAAGTAGTTTTTTTAAAAACCAAAATTAGTCACTTATTTAAATAGCAACATTTGTTTGTTCAAGTTGAAAACAATCTACCAAGAAAACGAAATACTTCAAGTTTTCTTTCAGCAAAGAAATTTGGCTTTTTTATTTAGTGACTTATTTTGCTTATTAAATCAACTACTGTTGGTTTGAATTTTTAATGTTGAAGTGTATTTTTGGTGTATTTTTAAAGACCCTGATATAGTAGTGGGTGTTACTTTGGTGGCCGAAGTTTGCAATAAATTAAAAAATACGGATTTTAATAACCTGGGATGTATAAAGTTGCCCCTTTTTCTTCTTAAATAATTTGCCGCCACTGTCAATGGTTGGAGTTAAATTTTAAATAATTTCCTGTCCGTTTTAACATAAAACGTTTTTTGAGTTATGCGTAAAATAAAACCAACATCGCTACTTACCACAACAGGGTTCCTGTTGAGGCTGCTGCGGCTGTTCATAGTATGATTGGTGGTGTTGCTGTTTTTCTCGTTCTCTTTCTCGTTGACAACCTTCACGGAATACAATATGATTTTGCTGATTATAATTTTGAAAGTTATGCTGGAGATATAATCTCTGTGTTGGCAATTGATGATTGTGCGGCTGATGTTGTTCTTTGGTATTGTTGCCTAAATCACCTTGATGATAAGGTACAGCAACACTGCTGATATTATTATAAGTAGTAGAAGTTGTGCCACCTGGACAACGTAATGATAAATTAAGTTTAAGACGTGACGAAGAGGATGCCTTTGTCGACAGCGTAGAGGTTGACGAAAGTGATGACTTTCCCAATAAGCTGCCGCTAATGGATTTTCTTTGTAAAGTAAGGTGCATGTCTTCTTGCTTGCCACCAAATATCATGGACCTTTCAATACGCATTCCTACATACAAAGTACGTGTTATTAAGATGTAGGCCACCGAAAGTATCATCAGTGGTAGCACCAGCAAAATTAGGTCAAGAAATAAATTGTAGGAGCGTTCATAGGGCAGGGCATAACTTGGCCAATTTTCACGACATTTACGAAGGCCTAAAATAAAGAAGAAAACCAATAATTGTTGTTTAAAAGTTTACTTGAAACATTAAATTGTATAACCAAAAAGCCTTTTTTTATACGTTGCAAGTTGTATGTTTAAATAACTGAACTCTATTCATTAGACTGGTCGCATCTTGTATGAGATTTTTTTTTTAAATTTAATTGTTTGCGCTGCTTAAAATATGGGGTTTGGTGTAAGAAATAATGATCTAATTTTTCAGATCAATCCGACGGTGCCTAGCCGTGCCGGGTGGGGCCAAAGTTCCCCATATTATAAAAAAAAACATCTTTTCTATCAGATCTTTATAGTTATGCTAGTTGAAAAGCCGAAAATCAAAAATATGGCTTCGTTACGATCTTCCGCAGAGAAAGTACTGGAAGTGTGCCAAATTTCAGCTTCCTATGTCATCAGATGGCTTCAGAAAGTTGCGGAAAGGATAGGACATACATGTAAACATCCTGACATACTAAGAAATTATATATTGTATAGATAGATTAACATATGTTCGCGCAACTCAAAAACGCTTTAGCTTATTGAAAAGCTAAAAAAAACCGGAATTACGCAATAAAATTTACTTTAAGAAAGGTTAAACGTTTTTCTTATATACGCAGTCGTTTTAGAAACATAATTTTTTTTCTGGAAAAAAAAATAATTTTTTAATTCGGAATTTTTGTTTTTTAAAATTCATAAAAAATTGAAAAATGCAGCTATGCTTCTAATTTTATGCAGACATATAAAAAACAACATTGCAAACAAAACAAGCTATAAATGATTAAAATCTGTAAACAACTTTTGATTTTATGTATTCACAAAAGATGTGGCGGTTTAATAAAATTCTTAAATTAATTAAAATTTTTCGTCTTTTGTGAATACATAAAATCAATATGTTGTGCAACGTCCTTAATTTTCGAAATAACGGTATATCTCGAAAACCAAAGCCAACATAAAGAAAAGTAAATTTTATTGCGGAATTTCGGTTTTTTTTAGTTTTTCAATAAGCTAAAGCGTTTTTGAGTTGCGCGAACATATGTTAATCTATCTATACAATATATAATTTCTTAGTATGTCAGGATGTTTGCATGTATGTCATATTCTTTCCGCAACTTTCTGAAGCCATCTGATGACATAGGAAGCTTTTCAACTAGTATAACTATTAAGATCTGATAGAAAATATGTTTTTTTTTTATAATATGGGGAACTTTGGGCCCCAACCGGCACAGCTAGGCACCGTCGGATTGACCTGAAAAATAAGATCATGATTTCTTACAATAAACCTCATATTTTAAGTAGCGCAAACAATTAAATTAAAAAAAAAAAAAAAAAAAATTGCGACCAGTCTACTATTATTTTTTTTTGGTTTAATTAAGATTTTTAGAAAGTACATAATTACTTTTTGTCAGCTTTTTAAATTTTTTTTCTAAATTTTATTTTTGTGAAAAAATGCTGAAAAATCTAAAGCCAACACACAAAAGCTTAAACACGTTTTAATTCAGTTTATGAAATGAAGCAGAAAATATATTTTACAGAATGATTTTCTCGTTTTGTAAATCGATTTTTTTTCATTAAAACACGTGTCAAAGAAAATTTAATATTGTATTAGCAAATGTTACCAATAAAAAAAAGAAAATGCATAGCTTTTTTGGTGGCCTACATTAGGGGGTCGCATTTTTAAAGATATTAAATTGAAGGCAGATATCTACATAACGGACTTTTATCTATAATTCCCAATAATGTGTTTCTTTATGTTAAAAGAACGTATCTCAGTTTTAACAATTGAATTACAATTCCACAGTTCGATGCCACCCTAATGTTATGAAAATGCTTATGTTAAATATACATTCAGTTCGCCATGGTGACAGCAAAAATATAATTTTTGTTTATAGAAATACGGACGGACGGACGGATGGACGGATGGACGGGATGCTTAAAAATATACCGACCTTAAAAATACTCGAATTGGAATTTGGAATTATCCAACGTTTTCAATAATCATATATTCATAATATTAATATCGTCACCTGAAACGCAAAAGGCTCTACCTAACAAAAAGTTAATAATCTACTTTTTCATTGATTCTGATGTATTGCACCAGCACAACTGTCTTCAAGAAATTTGCGATTTTATAAGCAAAAAAAAACAAAAGGCTCTATCTTCAAAATATTATATGGTAAAAGCAAAAAGGCTTAACTAACAGTTTGGATCATATGCATTTACATTGTCAATTGTCAAAACAACTGATAGGTTTTACAAGAAAAATAAATTATAAACAGTTTAATTTATCAATTTATTATTTGAAATAGTTTTTGCTTATCCTGTAAAATTGTCAAAATGTTAGATATAGGGCCTTTGGCGTTTTAGGTGACGATATATTCAACAAAATTAAAATAACTTTCGGGTTAAGCACATTTCGTAAAAACATTTTCAGAACACATTTGTTGCATTCTTCTTTTTAGACACTGATACACGGAAAGAAAACACTCGTACAAAATTTAAGATTTTTCCACTTTCTTTAAGTACGAAGCGTACTAAAAAATTTGATTACGAAAGTAATTAAAAAATGTTACTTTTGAAACCCAATCGTGGAATTTTATATTAATTCGCTGTTCGTGCCACTCTATATGCGTGCATACGTGTGTTTTTGTAAAAGTTTTTTGTAGAAACAACAACAACACTACAAAAGTAGGTGAAAGACGGTTTGCATGTTTTGTGTATAAACAACAACACAACAAGAAGAAACACAAATATTATTTTCATATTTAAAACCTTATATAAGAAGCAAAAATTCCCGAATTCTAATTGCTAAAATTATTTAATTAAATCCATCAAATTTTCAAAGTGGAATGATTACGAAAATAATATCGGGCATGCTGCTGGTGCCTCGTAATTGAGGGTTCTTCTGTAAAAAAAGGAGGAATACATCAAAGTTGAAATAAACATGTGTAACAAACGGGTAAGTGGCAAGTAAAATAAGTAATAATGTATAACTTTCTCTTTCTTTGGTGTAAGTGTTTAGGATATAATCAAATTAAATCCAATTTCGCCTTACTCAAGTTTGAATTCGTGGATTAAACCAACTTAAAGTTCTTGAATTAAGAACTTCTAACACACAGATACAGGTTAATTTTTAGCTTAATTTGACTTAAGTCACTCCCATTTGCGGATTCTTTTTAGTACGAGGGGTCACTTGGATCAAGCACTCTGTAAGTGATTTAAGCAAATCCGTACTTACCGTTCTATTGCCACTGTTTCGTCTTGATTTGAGTGGACTGATTTTTCTTTAAGATGTGTAACAAGCGATTTTTGAGATATAGAATCCGTGTTTGCTCAAGCTATCGTCGTTAACACAAAGGCGACAAGTGCCAAATTTGGTCCTGGTACTAAAATATTTGGGAAATTATAATGTCTTCAATATGTTTTAAAAATGGGACCTTTTTGGGTCAAGTATTATAGACTTAGAGATTTATGTCGTGATGACACCTGCAAAATTTTATATTCATACTAGATATCGCTCCTTTATTGCAACATAGTCATATCTCAAAATTTTGAAGTGACTTAAGCAAAATTGCTCCTTCATACCTTCTCTATATGTAAAGCAAAAATCAGTGTTTTATCTCAAACTGCACCGCAGTGATAGCAAATTATAATTGCCAAGTTTAATTTTTTTCTCTTGAGATATGACTTTGTTTATATTAAGGATAATTATGTTCTAATTATTGAAGCGGAAATGGAATCTAAAAACATTTATTGAACTTATCTACTACTTAACACTTTCAGCACCACCTACGCATATTCAATTCACTTATTTAAAGGAAACATTTTTCAATGACTTACCTTGTCGACTGGTTGGCATCAATTGGCTGAACATTGCAATTGGCAACATGCACAGCATACTGCCGCACCAAATGCACACTATTATTTTATACGCATGACTGCGTGTCTGCCAACGTCTTGAACGCAATGGATGGCATATAGCATAATAACGTTCGCAGGATATGGCAACCAAAGTCCACGATGAGACGGCAACAGACGCAGCTAAAAAGAAAGAAAATAAACAAGTAAAAATAAATATTTATTGAAATGAAAATAAAAATGCTATAAATTTTAAATGAAAAAAACAAATCAAAAAGTCGAAATAAGTTATTCATGAAATGCAACTATAAAGTAAATAAAAGAAAAGAGCACTTATATTTATTTGTTAATAAAACTTAAAAGTTGAAAGTTTTTTTTTTTTAAATAAAAATTATTTTTTCTCACAAGTTTTAAACAAATTACTGTTTTTTACTTGATTAAACACTTAAAGAAATGTTTCGAAATAGTCAAAAGCCTTTCATTATATTCACTTGAATCATACTTGTTATGATACAGGAACTTTCTTAATTTTTTTTTAGAAAAAATTGTTTTTCAATCAGAAACATGCACATATTTCCATTCGCTATTAATAAGAGAAGCACCAGTTTTACTAGTTTTTATAAAGGCGCCAAGACTTTTAAGAGCCATTATTATTACCTAATGTATGGGTCCACAATTTACAATAGGTCCCTTATAAAGACTTTTATTGGAAACAGCTTAGTACGCCTAAAAACGTAACAAATAATGTGTTTGTATCAGAATTTGGTCTTTCATAGTTTTATAAGGTTTAAAACTAGAACAGAATGACAACAACCTTCTGACTGATCGTCAATCTGGATTTAGGCCCCAACGTAGCTGTGTCACAGCCTTAACAGACGTAGTAGAAGATATTCGAGGCAAACTGGATAGTGGGAAGATATCGTTTCTGGTCTTACTAGACCACTCAAAAGCTTTTGACACAGTGCACCATTCAGTTCTTTGCCTTAAGCTAGCTAAATTTTTTAACTTTTCTTCGCCCTCTGTTAAATTAATGTCGTCCTACTTGTCTAATAGATTTCAATCTGTTGCCAATGATGGATCTGTTTCGCAACCATTATTGGTCTCAAGGGGTGTTCCACAGGGTTCCATTCTTGGTCCACTGCTATACTCCTTATATGCAAATGATCTTCCACTACAGATAAACTTTTCTAAGATTCAAATGTATGCTGATGATGTACAGTTGTATCTCAGTAGTTCTAAGGATACTATTGCTTCTAAGGTTCAAGAATTAAACTATGACCTAGGAAAAATATTTACTTGGGCGTCGGCAAATGGTTTGAGGCTGAATCCGAAGAAATCGAAGTGCATAATTATATCGAAAAAGTCGGTGGTAATAGAGGATGATATAAATATTTTTCTTGGCGGCGAAAAAATTGATGTAGTTGATACAGTAAAAAACCTTGGTGTTACATTTAACAGAAATCTTACCTGGACCAATCATATTAACCAATCTTGCGGCAGAATTTATGGTATGATACGAAGTCTTTGGGCCACACAATATTTCACTCCGCCAAGAGTAAGATTACTTTTGGCAAAAACGTATTTATTGCCGACTCTATTATACGCTTCCGAGCTCTTTACTGGATGTGACACGAAGGATAACAGTAAACTCTGCAAGACTTTCAATAACATTATACGTTACATTTTTAGCCTTGGAAAATTTGATCGTGTGTCCCTGTTCTCTTGTCGTGTATTAAAAATTCCCTTTAGTAATTACCTTAAATTCAAAAATCTTATACTTTTTCACAAGATTGTTATGACGAAAGAACCAAATTATCTTTTTGAACGTTTACAGTTTGCAAGGTCGAATAGAGGAAACTACATTATACAAATCCGTCACCGCGACCATGCTTCTGAGCGTCAATTCTTTATTTTTACCATTCGTCTCTGGAACCAACTACATAGGGATACTCAACGCACAAGCAACGCAATACATTTTAGAGATTTGTTGTTTAAACATTTTTCGTAAATTTTTTATTTATTTATTTTTTTTTGTTTGTTTTAATTTTTGTCTTAATTATTATTAAATGCTTATTTTTGTGTGTTTTATGATTTTAATATTGTTCAAAGCCTTTTGATTCTCAAATTTGTAATTTAATTTAATTTAGTTTTAAGTAGAATTAAGTTATTAATTTGCAATGTTCTGTTTAACTTGTCTGATTCTAATACTGTAATTTATAAGATATTGTATCTTGTTGTATTAGAAATTCAAATTAATAAATACAAATACAAACACAGTAGAAAATGTCGTTAAGATTATTATTCCATAACCTAGCAGATTTCCCGTATAATGCCCACTCTGGGAATATATTTTATCACGCCTGAAATCGTAGCAGATACAGATTTTGTGGTAAACTTTATTCCAATATACCTTCATAAGGCCAGAAAAATTCCATTTAATTTTGCAATAATGGACCCATAATTTACCTTATGTTCCATTTTAAGCAGCCGTCGGGAAACCACTTTAAAACTATAAAAAGCAATAACAGATTTCACTTCTTTATTGAAATTGGTTCTAATTCAGGTTTTTTAATATAAGAAATCACTCTACAGAATTTTGGTCCATAATTAATCCTCTCACGAAAATAATTTTAGTTCGGCTAAAACTGTTACATGTCATGATGACAAATTTGTTCGAATTAAGTTTTATATGACAAGCACTAAAAGCATAAATAAGGCTTTCTGATTGTCGGTTAATAATGTAACTTATGCAGGTCTAAACCGCAACCAATTTTTAAACTGACGTCGGTTTTGATAAAGATAAATAAATAATTTATAGACCTACGTATGTATACTGTGCCTAAGCCTGAAATATTCTTATTGTCGGTGGAGGGTATCAAAGATTCGGCACAGCCAAAATTAAAATTCCTAATTATTAGTATGTGATAATTTTGTTGAACTATTTATGGTTTTTTAATCCCAATTTTTAATATTTTTAATTAGGCTTAAGTTCATCAAATTTAATTTTCATTAAATTATATTTATGAAGAAAACAATTTTACAACATGAAAATTAATAAAAATTTTTATTGATAATCTTTCATTCTTGACCGTGGTCGTGGCTCGAACCCTGGCCGGCAGGCTGCCATGAACCATGTACCATGTAATTAAAAATATTCAAAATTTGGATTAAAAGCCATAAATAGTTCAACAAAATAACCACATACTAATTATTGTTAAAGCTAAGGCACGAGCTCTATGTGTACATTTGTGATTCAAGTTGTGCTGGAAAAGGTCAACATAAAAAAGAAAGACAAAAATGAAAAAAAAATGTACTTTGGACTTCAAGAAGAATTCTTGACAAAAGTACGAAAAAACGGAAGTAAGGAAAAAACATGTAAAATCAATTAAAATGGATAATCATTCAGAAAAGCAAATTTGGATCTACCAAAAGGTTAAAATAAGGATTGATGTTTGACTATTGACGTCAGCAGTCGTCGATGGCTGCGAGTGTAAGACGGCAAATCCATCTGAGGAGATCGAGTGGTTGCGATCGAAACATGTCATGAGAACCTGCCGGCCAATCGAGCCCCGGCCATGATCAAGAATGAAAGATTATCAATAACAATTTTAATTAATTTTCATGTTGTAAAATTGCTTTCTTCATAAATATAATTTAATGAAAATTAAATTTGACGAACTTACGCCTAATTAAAAATATTAAAAATTCCTAATTATTTTATTATAATTTGGTAGATAATGTCATGGTATTGATTTTTAAATATCCTGAAAATAAAAGGACCAGTCCAAACACGCGTGCAAAGTGTAGCCCACAAGGGACTAGGACTAGTCCAAAAGTCACCCAAACGTATGGAAAAAACCCTACAAGAAATGGATGACCTAAACTAAAAAAAAAAAAATTTTTACTAACACACTTGCAACAATTTTACATTAGTTGTACCAAAGGATTTGGGTAAGTAAGTTAAAAAATGCGAAAAAGAAAAACGCGAAGCTGAAGATGCGGAAAAGCCTAAACAAAATTTGGATGAAGCCAAAAATACTCATATCCGAAGATCCCAGTTGGCCAGGTGCATATTTGAATGTGTCGAAAATTAACAGAATCGTTAAAATCTATGGATGGACACATCGTTTAAGACGTCAAGGCAAAGGTTTAATTTTTTATTTACATTACGGATTTTTACAATGTTTGGTACACTAAAACCTGTGCCAGTGCCCATGTTCTGTAACTCTCGCGTCAAGAAACTTTTCGATTGAAATGTGTGAAATGAAACAAAAATGCCATATATTGAAACAAACAGCTGTTTTTCTCACTAAACTATGTCTGTAACTTTTTTTGGCGAGTACTAGCTGTCACGTAAGGAAATTACTCGCCAATTTACAGAAAAACTGTGTCTGTAACATTTTTGTGAGAAGAGTTCCCGCTTTGAACTGTCAAATAAACTCACGAATAAAAATGGGGCGAGAAAAAATTTAAACACTAAAAAACAAATAAAAATGCAAATACAAAGAATAATAAAATTAATATTTTGTTCTTTTTTGTTTTAATTATTTTGCTTTTAACATTTTTATAAAATATATGAATGTTTTCAAAGTTCGTTTCCAAACAACAAACATTAAAGTCGCACGTTACATTATTTGGTAAGGCCGACGGTTGTATTTTCGCCGCCGTCGTTGAAAAATTTTGAATTTTAGTAAATTTTGGTCGTCGTCAACGATATGTGTTAGTGGCGTTCTCAACGTCTGCAATGTCATATCGGCTTCGAGTGCAGTGCTATGACATTTATAACGTAAACGACGTAATCTCTTTTGATAGTTTTCGACATGAGTTACAGACTCACTATTTTCTCACTTTTCGAGAAACGATGGAATATTTTGTTTCACATCTTTTCGATGCCAGAAGTTCTCGCTATAGTTACAGAACATGGGTACAGAAGGCAAATCGGTAAGTTTCGTTTCGTGAACAATATTGTAGAAACTCATTTATTTGTTTTATGCACCAGGTGGACACGAATTGTATGTAGATTACTGGGAATTAATTGGCTTGGCTCCTGCTGGCGGTGCTGAAAGTATTCTTAATGAAGAGGCTCATCCCGATGTTCAGTTGGATAATCGTCATATTATGATTAGAGGCGAAAACATTTTTCCGTGTTAATTCTTCCACCTGCAGTGAATGGTGTAAACGCATACGTACAGCAATCAACTTGATTTGGTTGCATTATAAGGAGCCAGAGTTGGTTATACGATATTCAGAGGTATGTTATCATGAAAATTAGTTTTTAAATAAAATTAAGTCGTCTTTTTTTTGTATTTTACAGTATTTTGCAAATTGTAGTGAAAAACACAAATCTAGCACTTCTTGATCGCACAGTAACCTCTTTAGTGTGTGCTCTTTACAATTGTGAGGAATCAGACACTCTTTATGGTCTAAAAAGTTTTTAGTAAAAACTAAACAAAGCAAACGTTTCGAATGGATACAATATGTAGCAGAATTGTACAATGATATTTAAAAGCAGTTAAATGGTGTTTGATCTAGCCAAACGTTTTGCAAAAACCAATAACTTTTTAATAAAACTATTGGTTACGAGCAACGTCTAATATTTAATAAAAAAACTTATCATCTGACGTTTATGAAAGGAGGAATAACTGTTACGGTCCCAGTTTTATAAAGCCTTTTTGCAATATTCCCATTCTTTAAATATTTCACTTGGTTTTTGCTAAAGCCAACCTTTGGTTAACATTGATGCTATAGAAGTAAACATATACTTAGGAATGATTCTAATGAAACTATGAGATATTCTGGTAGTGTAGGATCATTCCTTAGTATATGTACTTATCTATAGCATCAATACTAACCAAAGGTTGACTTAAGCAAAACCCAAGTGAAATATTGAAGTTGGGACCATTGCAAAAAAGCTTTATAAAATTTAAATTACCACATAGGACAAAAAATAATTATTTATTTATTAAATTTATTTTGTAAAACGAACAAATATTGAATTTTATTTAAAATAAAAAACAAAAATATGTGTGAGAATTTAATAAAATTAATCGTGTTTTATTTAAGCTAAAAATACGTCAGTAGTGACGAATATATGCCTCAGTACTGACTAGTCAGCTGGGACCGGTATATGCATCAGTACTGACTAGTCAGCTGTGTCCGGTTTATACATCAGTACTGATATGTAAAGAGTATAAGAGTAAACAGATCAGATATATGTTTAATCTACCACAAAATTCATAGGTTAAAGAAGGATGCAAAATCACACGTACACAAAAGTTCAGGTCATTTTTTTCACGTTGGCCTTAAGAAAATGATAGAAACTTTGTTCTACGCGATGACCGACATCTGTATCAGCAATGTCGGTCATATGATAGGTCAAATGACCGTCACTATTCTTGTAGGGAACGTGGTTTATTTAATATTACGATGTCCTAGGGCAGGATCAGTAGTAGGATAAGTTTTGAAGTCGTTTAAAAACGAAAGCACGTCGTTAAAAAACGAAGACATGTCGTCTCACTAAAAATCCTTTTAAACAATGACTTGGTCCGTGCTTGCATTACATCGGACCAGTCCATGGAGTAGTCCATTTATTGCAATATTATTTGCAGGGTAAATATGATTTCTGGAATATGTCCGCCGCAGCAACGAGTTACATGCTCCATTCGATCCATTTAATTGTTGACTAATCTTTCCAATAAATCGAATAAAAATATGGCTTTATTACGTATGACTTTATAACACATTTTTTAATAACCACAGAATTATTTGTGGTAAAAAATAAATGTTTTTGAAAACAATACAATTTTCTCAAAAACTGTTATATAGTTGGGTTATCATTTAGGCGGCTTTTTTTTATAAAAATAATAAATTATAGTGGTTGATTTTTTTTCATATCTAAATAAATTTAGAATTTTTTCTAATTTGTGTGAATTTTTAATTGTTTGCTTGTTTACAACTTATTTCCTTTTTTTAATTTAATTTTCATTTTAAAATTTGTTTAATTGTGAAAATGTGTTTTTTTTTCTATTTCGTATGTAGGCGGTCAAGCTATTTGCTTGATAATTAGATTTGTATTGCAACGATATTTTAATTAAATTTTTATTTTTAATGTGAAACATTTATAATATAAACACGCTAATGTTTTTGGGTCATAAAAGATAAATTTTTGTTTTTCCTGAAATGTTTTAATGGTTTTTTATTCAAATAAAAATTTTATTATTTTAAATTTTCATTGCAGACGAGAATGTTTATGTATTTTTGAACAATTGTTGTTTTTTCTTTTAAAGCAAAATTTTATAGTCCTTTTTTCAAGTTTACTGCAAATATTTGTTTTAATTTCTCACCTTGTTTCAATGACTCAATAAAAAACAATAAAAAGGTATTCAAATTCGTGATAAACAATTTAATTAGCATTCGTTTCAAAACATTTCAATGGTTCCGGTTACCTTTAAATGCTTTTAGCGTTTTTCCAAGTTCCTTTTTTAAGGCCCAACCATAATGTGCTTAAGTTGGCTTAATCAAATGTGCGAATACGTGCAAATGATATGGGGCAAACCATATTGAACTTAAGGAAACTTTTTGCTAAGTTTAATGAAACTGTCATTTGCTTAAGCACATTCCGTACGGAATCAAATGTTTTTTTATTTGGTTTTTGTTTTCCTAAGTACATTTGAGAGAGTTTTTGATAATTATCAAAAAAATTATAAAAAATTATAATTAAATTTAAATTTAAATTATAATTTTTGACAGTAGGTTAAGCAAGGCTATGCATATTATGGTTGAGCCTTATTTCTTTTCGCTTTTCAGCTGCACTTGTTTAAAATCGTGTGGTATTTGATTTTATTGCTCTTTGGTTTTAATTTTACTGCTCTTATTTAGGTTAATGATCTCCACAACTCAATAGATGAGAGAGCAATTTGCGTTTGTACTAATGTTTGTTACACCCTAAAATATTGGTCATTGACCCAACTTTTATTACACTGATAGGTCAGAAATGAATCCCCGTATCTCGGGATCAGGATTTCGAATACCTCGAATCCCGGGATAAAAAAAAGCCATTCCCGATTGGCATCCCTAGTATGAATACTCAGCAATAGCGAATGTATTCATTCAGTTTTCTGGCACACATGTGCGTAATATAACACGCCATCCAGACCATCGATTGTTATGTTTGATCAAAAACAAAACGTTGTCCGAATTAGCGACGCACAATTGTTTATGTTCTTCGATATGGGAAAAACATATGACAAGAAATCCCATATAAAAAGCAACAAACAAGATATGGCAATACTGCAGAGATGTAAGACATAGTTGAGTAAACAATGGTTTAAACAACGCTGTTTCAACAAGAGCAAAACATCGACAAAAGCAGCCTTTCACTATACAAATTCTTGTGTTCACAAGAAATTGTTTGTTGTTTTAACAAAGCGATGGCTAGTCAAGATGGCATGTAAAATGTTGTTAACACATTACTCAACATTTTTTTGTGCTGTACATTAAGGGATTCATTTGGTTAACCGTTAAACGGTTCATTTTCCATTATGTCGATGTAACAATTTTTTTTTAGTTTTTTGTAGTATTATAACATATTTTTTTGTGTTTTTAATAATTTGTTTCGTCTCATATAATATGTTTGGACAATATTTTTTCCTACAATATATTTCCTTTGAGCAATACATTCTTAGAATACAGCACAAAAGCAGAAACTAGGGTTTCGGAAATAAATTTTTTGCAGAATGTTCGGTACTGAGCTTTTTCAGGATGAGTCAGATGATGACCTGACAATAGAAGAAACTCTCGATTGTAACACAAACAATCTTTAACAAAATTAGCCGAAATAATGGCATAATGGAAAAGGAACTGAGAAATTAGCTATTCTGTATCTTGCTACAAAGAAACCAATATAACGCATTCAGCTTTTAAAAGTGAAGCGTGTGTATAATATGCTAAACTGACGTCATATTAAGCAATTTTGTAAACATGTGCAATGCGCAATCTTTTTTTATCATTCTTGAATCTGTACTATGGGTTGCTTCCGATTTCTCCAACATCTTCGATAAGTGAAAGAATTTTTTCCAAGTCAAGTTTTATCAAAACTAAAGAAAAGAATCACTTAAATCCTAACCATTTAAACCAAATTACTCTTCTAAAAGATTATTTTATAAGATCTTCTTTAACTATTGAAATAACTAATAAAAAAAGTTTATTATACCCTTCACCACAGGTGGTGAATATGGTATATATAAGTTTGTCATTCCGTTTCTAATTTCTATTATATTGATGTTAGACCCTATAAAATATATATATTCTGGGTCCTTATGAGGAGCGAAGTTGATTTAACGATGTCCGTCTGTCCGTTGAAATGGGTTTTCCGAAGACCCCATATATGATGGGAGCCAGGTTATTATACATTTATGTCACACGTGGTCCGGAATTGTTTGCTATTGAAATTCAGCAAGATCAATCCACAAATGGCTGAGATATGAACAAAAAACCACGACTGCCTCAAAGCGTGACCGAATTATGTTAAAACGCCAGGTGCCTGGCTTGTCTAAAAAAAGTGTCAAATTCTAGCACAGTGTAATTAACGCTCATTAAGTAAATATTTAATTTCTTATTATACCCTTCACCGAAGGTAGAAAGGGCATATATAAGTTTGTCATTCCGTTTGTAATTTCTACAATATTGATCTAAGACCCTATAAAGTATATATATTCTGGGTCCTTATGAGGAGCGAAGTTGATTTAACCATGTCCGTCTGTCCGTTGAAATGGATTTTCCGAAGACCCCATATATGATGGGGGCCAGGTTATTATACATTTATGTCACACATGATCCGGAATTGTTTGCTATGGAAATTCAGCAAGATCAATCCACAAATGGCTGAGATATGAGCAAAAAACCACGACTACCTCTAATTTTTCCCAAAAATCCCTTGTGGTTGTTGTATTTTTATTACTTTTTGCTGTATATCTGGGGAACGGCAAAAGCCAAAGTTTTCTAATTAGGTACACACATTAAGGTTGCTAATACACACCATCCTACAAAATGTGGGCGGGATTGGAGAAGTGGGCGTGGTATCTCCCGTATAAAAAAATTAAAAATTGTATAAAAACCTACATTTTAGGGCTGCCATATGTGCTATGGATATAACTTATATACCAAAATATCGAAAATTAGTAGAACATATTATATAAAAAAATCGGGAAAATCGGTTCAGATGCAAAAAAGTTATAACCAAAATTAAATTTTTTTAAATACCCATTTTCGGGAACCATAGATCACCCCGAGTCCAAACTTTATAACTCAAGTAAATGGTAAATTTCTTGTTCAACACGTTGGTATATAAATCTGTCAAATCGGTAAAAAAAATGGCAGAGTTACAACCGAAATACTGAATCCCCAAAAATTACTCTTTTTTATAATTAACTTTGTTAAAATATATGTATACAAGTATATATAAATATTTATATATAAATATAACTTAAGTAAATGGTAAAATTCTTCCTTAACACATCGGTATATAAAAATATCAAATCGGTTAGACAATGGGTAATTTATGAGCAAAATACTCCAAAAATGGGCTAAAAAACATAAAAAATTTTATAAAAACCTAAATTTTAGGGCTGCCATATGTCCTATGTATATGACTTATATACCAAAATATCGGAAATTTTTATGAGTTATAACCGAATTACTGGGGTCTAATCCCCGCATACGATATCGAGCAAAATTGATCGAAATTATTCATTTTGGTATCTTGAAACTCGATATCGAATGAAATGTATTAAATTTGAAATAATAGCATTCGATATCGAGTAACTCGACATTACATTTATCGAGTTTTCATTCGATACGCCAGTGTCTATCGTATGCAAAAAAATTCAATAGTTTATTCGATACGATAGTATCGAATGCGGTGATTAAACCCCTGAATTCCCAAAAATTACTATTTTTATACCCTTCACCGAAGGTAAAAAAGGCATATATAACTGTAATTTCTACAATATTGATCCTACACCCTATAAAGTATATATATTCTGGGCCCTTATGAAAAGCAAAGTTCAAAACCGGTTGTCTCTTATTTAAAAAAAAATTAGCCAGTTTTATTTAGGTTTTGTCTAGTTGCTTTGTATTCTGCTCGCACAATGGTGAAGGGTATATAAGATTCGGCACAGCCGAATATAGCACTCTTACTTGTTTTATTTTTAATTCAAATATTTTATAAGCTTAAACAAAAAAAAAAAAATTAAATAAATTTCTAAACAAGCTCTCTTCTTTTGTATTTGCTTTGGCAAACTTTTGCTCCAAAACGTTAAATCCTTTTCAATTGCTGTCACTTAAAAATACAAGATGTCGTCAGTTTTCTTTTAAAACAAAAACTCATTAAAATTTATTGTGCCTTCTTACACTTCAACTTTACGTTATTTAAATTTATTTTCACAGTATTGAAAAACATTTTATAAAATAAAATTAACGAGCACAAATAAATTATATGAATTTTTATTATAAAAAAGTTTTATTTTTTTTAACCGTAAACAGTTAATAATGCTTAAAGTTCCAACGTAAATTAATATTTATATGATGATATTTTGGGTTTGGGAACAAGAACGATAAAAAAACCAAAACAGTTAAAAAAACATTAAAATTGATCTGTTTTTCCCCCCTTAAAAAATACACTGAACAGTGAAGCAATCTGTGACACTCGCATAAATAATATTAATTTGTCACTTTTTCACCCTAAGCACAATTCTTTTTACCGTTTTAGCCAGAGTTGTCAGTAACCGTTTTTTAAGAGTCTATAAAAAAATTAAATTTTTTCCTATATGACGAAAAATGTTCCCTATATTGATTCTTGCAAAATTTATAGCAAACCATTTAATAATAGAAACATCATTTTTTTATGAAATATATCTTTATACATATATTTATTAAATATAATATATATTTATGTCTTATGCCCGTAATAACAACAAACATATATCTGGTCGTGTTCGTAACAAACAGTTATCTTTATCTATCCGATAAAACTATATTGGTAATTTCAACGTTAATTTACCTACGTGTTTTTTGCTTTGAAATAAGGCAACATTTGTATTATTATTAATCTTTTGAATTAACTGTTAACAATCGATGGTGTAAAATACTAAAATACTTCGCAGAGAAAAACATGTTTAAATGTGTTCACCTCCAACAATACTATGTTTACAGAAAATTTTAACCATATTATGTTTAATTTAACCATATTTTTGTCACCGACAACCATGTTATGGTTAAATTAGTCCCCTTTCAAGAAGCCACAACCATATTATGTTTGCCTCTAAATATGTTATGGTTAAATATGACAATAATTTGTTTTTAAATTGACAATAGTATTTTCCTCTTTTTCAAGAGCAACATGCTATGGTTGAAAACCAACCATGCTATTATAAGTGTTAAACATATTTTAGTTATTATTAATCATAATGTGTTCGGAGGCAACCATATTATGGTTGTGGCTTCTTGATGGAAGACTAGTTTTACCATAATATGGTTATCGATGGCAATAATATGGTTAAATTAAACATAATATGGTTAAAATTTTCTTTAAATATAGTATTATTGGAGGTCACCACTAGACTGGTCGCTTCTTGTATGGGATTTTTTTTTTTTTTAATTTAATTGCTTGCGCTGCTTAAAATATGAGGTTTGGTGTAGGAAATCATGATCTAATTTTTCAGGTCAATCCGACGGTGTCCACCCGTGCCGGGTGGGGCCCAAAGTTCCCCATATTATAAAAAAACATCTTTTCTATCAGATTTTTATAGTTATACTAGTTGAAAAGCCGAAAATCAAAAATATGGCTTCGTTACGATCTTCCGCAGAGAAAGTACTTGAAGTGTGCCAAATTTCAGCTTCCTATGTCATCAGATGGCTTCAGAAAGTTGCGGAAAGAATTTTCGGCTTTTCAACTAGTATAACTATAAAGATCTGATAGAAAAGATGCTTTTTTTATAATATGGGGAACTTTGGGCCCCACCCGGCACGACTAGGCACCGTTGGATTTACCTGAAAAATTAGATCATAATTTCTTACACCAAACCTCATATTTTAAGCAGAGCAAACAATTAAATTAAAAAAAAAAAAAAAATTGCGACCACTCTAGTGACCACATTTAAACATGTTTTTTCTCTGGGTGTATTTATACCATCAAATCTATATACATATCGTTCAGCTGGTCGACTGGCATGGCAAACCTTGACTGCAGAGTTTATTAGGAAATATAAAAATATTTTATCCTAGGAGATCTTAACGATCTCATGTCATCGCGACTGGCCAGAGATCTTATCTGCTATCTGAAACCCCGGAAGTCATTGCTTGTGGCCTCCATTAGAATGCATAATACGTTAAATCAGGAATATTGTCTTTGCGGAAGATTCGCTTTTCGTTTGAAAATATACTTTCGGGGATCACATAGTGGTTAAGGCTGTGTGCAGGGGAATCCTTAAAATCCCAACAAATGGCGCATTATTAGCCACTTGTGGGAATAGTCGACCTAAGGGAGAATCTTCCTTAGGTGCTGTTGGACTCAACAGAAAATGCTGGCATAATTAAAAAACCAGGGGATGTAAGCGACCTGCTTACACATTGTGCTCTTTACTTTGTTTTTTAGCCCTTATTTAAACCATTTTTTATTTTCAGCTTTAATAAAAGGTTACAAAATCTTTCCTCCATTTAATGTAAAATGATAAGAAATCAATAAAAAAACTGCTTATTTTTTAGCAAGAAAATCATTTCCTATAAAACTTTTGTTCCTTTGATTCAATGTTTTCTTTGTTTCCTAACAAATTAAAGAACAACAAAGATTTCCGCTGCGATGTTAAATATTGGTAATTAGTCATCATCATCATCATTATTATCATCATCATTTCGTAATAAAACTAATTTGAGTTTTTTTTCTGTTTGCCTAAGAATTTAAGGAAAAATTTATTCGCAAAGTATTTAGTTAAGAAACTCTGTAGGAAATCATTAAACAGTTTTTGCTTTTAAGTTTTGTGTTTTTCTTCTAAAAAGTTGTTTTTGTGTAAGTTAGGGATATGTTTGTGTTGTAAATATTTTGTTTAATAAAGTTTAACAAACTCTTATTGATTAAACAAACCATGTAATTTAATTTGTTTCTACTTTTCCAAAATTTTATTGAAAACATTGAATAGCCAAAAAACTTGCGGAAAGAGAAAATAAAATTAATTGATTGTTTCAGAAAATATTTCAAACAAATTGTAAACATGATTTTTACAAAATGTTTCAGGTATTAAGCGCACTTTTCATTATTTTAGGTTTTAATTTAATAAAGAAGTCAAGAACAAAAGTAAATTTTAGTAAGAAGTCAAGAACAAATATATTTAAGCTTTTCATCTAAATCAGTGACGGGCACATTTGCAAATCCTATGTACGCGTGCATAGGAACAAAAATGCTGCTTGTGCGACGTCGAGACATGTACACTATAAACTTCTTTGTGTGGCTGTGACAATGTACGTTCGGCTGTTGCTTTGTTGTTATTTCGTCAACACAAGCATAAATGTTATAGTATGTGTGTGCCCTTCACTGATCTTAATGTAAGTGATAGTCTTGAAAAATATTTTTGTTGTTAAGAGTCAGATTTAAAAGTGCTTATTAGCTGTTGCTTAAACTTCTGCCATTGGTATTTTTAGACATTTTCCATTTGAGTGACAAAGACCATTTAATCTATAGTTTTTATTATCCTGTTTTATTCAATTTATTTTTGCAATACCCATCGCGGCTGTAGGAAATATCGCCCAAGAAAAATGGCAAAAAAAAAAAAATGAAAAATCACCAAAAAAAATTCCATGTAAAATTGGGCCTTAATTTATATGAAAAGTGACCCAAAATTTTTGGGCTTTTTTCGTTATTATTGGGTGATTTTTCGTTTTTTAAATTGGGTGATTTTTCATAATTGGCATAATTTTATTATTGAAATTTTTATCTATTACTAGCTTAACTCGGTGCGCTTCGCTACACTTCTTTAACCACTTTATCGGTTGAGAGATTTTTTTTTTTTTTTTAATTCCCTACGCTAATTCCCGCGAAGCTTGACGCTTATCTGCAGGAAAGAAACCAGAGTCTCTGGCGGGAATCGAACCCGCAACCCCGGGGTTGATAGACTAGCTCACTATCAGCCAGCCTACCGGACACTTTAATATATGCATCCTATGGAAGGTATTTCCCCCTGCGCCTACCCGCTTTATTTCCATTTTCAAAAGTGTAGTATACCATAAGAGTGACTTCTACAAAGTTAAACCATTCTCACTATAACAGTTTTTAAGATATCCGACGTTAAACATTGGCGTCCTATGGGGTAACACTTCCCCCGCTGCTATTTTATTTAAATTTTGGGGCTCAGAAGATCTTAATACGAAAAGTTCAACAAATCGTTGCAGCGGCTCTTATTAATATTTCTTTGTATGAGGGGTACTGCTCCTCCTCTAGCTACCCCGCCCATTTCAATATTGAAATTTATAGTTTACCATAATAGCAGCTTTAACCATGTTTGAAGGCTATTCCTTTTAATTGTTCTTCAGTTGAGCGATATTTAATGTATGCATCCTATGAGAGGTATTTCCTGTAGTGTACCTCATAAGTTGCCACCGCATACCCTTAGACCACTCTGATAATTACATATGCCAACTAAAACAGAGTAGGGTATTTTACTAGATCAAATAACGGCAAACTGACTGACAACAAATATAAAAACAAAACTGATCAATCTAAATTGAGTGAAGAATGTAATTGAGTGCATTCTAAACTCAAAACATTCTGATTGGGCAAGAACAATTGCAGGGAGTAAATCAATAATATTTAAATGATTAATATTGACATTTTCATAATACCGACAGAGAAAAACATAGCTCTGTCGATATTTAGGATAAGTTAGAACGGCTAAGCCAAAATCTAAAACATAGTATATAAGCACTTGTAAATTTAAATAAAATCAGACTTGAAAATTAACAACTAATAAATTGGCAATTACTTGCCTTGTGTTTTAATTTGAGAGGCTCAATCTTTCCGGCAGTTCTTTTGAACGCCTATTCACTGGCTGAAACCCTGACAGCTGTTTAATAACCAAGGGTTATAGGGAAAACAAATAATAATCCTCCACACGGCGATTCTGCCTTTGCTAACATTAATCCTGCCAGATTAAAACCTCCATATGGCGATCCAGCCTCCACATGGCGATCCTGCCTCCACATTCCTCCCTGCGCCTACCCGCTTTATTTTTATTTTCAATAGTGTAGTATACCATAAGAGTGACTTCTACAAAGTTTGAACATTCTCACTATAACAGTTCTTAAGATATGGGGGAAACCACTTCCCCCGCTGCTTCTTTTATTTCAATTTTGGGGCTCAGAAGATGCTATTACCAAAAGTTCAACAAAATGCGTGAAGCGGCTCTTAAGATATGCGATATTTAATATTGGCATCCAATGGGGGGTACCGATTCCCCTGCCCCTATCGAAAAAATAAGTAGCCTTTTTTATTTTTAGGGCTCACGTGATGCTACTGTAAAGATTAATAAAGACTTTATGAAACGGATTTTGTATGGAAATCTGTTTGATAAGCCTTTTATTAATTTGTTTTATTTTTTATAAACAAGGCCGTCAATATCTATCTAAGAATTATGTTTAAACTTCATGAAATACATTTCATATTAAAATCTACATAAATTAAAAAAAAACACGGTGGCAAATCACATAGAATGTTTGTAATAATGAATGAAAATTATAAAAGAGGGAATCCTTTGTACTCGTAACATATATTTTGCTCATTACATGAACATGTGATGTGCATTATATGAAGTGATTGTAAATTTTTCTAAACGACGACAACAATTAATATCCTGCTGACTTTGGCGACCTTGAAATTTTTAATAAAGGCGGTTTGTAAATAGTTGGATGCTGTTTGTATCAAACAAAAACGATTTTTTTTTTCATAAATTACACAACACAACAAAATGTAGCTTTCTGAATTAAAAATAGCTGGTCTTTAATGTATTTTAATCTTTTGCTGACGAAGGTGCCATAAGTTTTTCTCTACCAGCTTTAGTTTTACAGATATACTGACATTTATTATTTCCAAACCTTAAAATAATTTCTTGATTATTAATCTACACAAAAAAAGATTTCAGTTGATTAGAGTCGAATTATTGTATATACGCAAATATGTTACTATTATTGCAAGTATGTTTAAGTTTTTGCGGTCTTAGAGTATTCCTTAAAACTGAGTTTTAGGTACATATTTTTGATATCAAAATAACTAATCTTTATATATTTTTATCCGAATGACAAACTTAGTATACCCTTTTCACAACTAATTGTGGTGGAGGGTACAAAAAAATAACGTTTCCCTGTTTGTCATCTTTTCACACAAAAATAATGCTGTTTTTATCCAACTCAACAAAATTTCGAAATTTTGTTTTTGTTTTAAATGTAAGTTGAACGGATGAGTAAGGCGCTCGTGTTCTATAAACACCACATTAATGTTCGTCCATCTTGGCTGGTAAAAAACATACGAAATAAAAACAAAAAGCCAGCAAAATAATTTGACACAAACAAAACATTTAAACAATACACACACAAGCTGTTCGGCTGTGGTCGTTGCTAGAATTTTGTTTTTCTGTTAGGACCAGCACTCAGGAGATGACCCCTACTTATGCATTGCATTGCGTTGGAACTAGGAAAATAGGTAGTGGGAAGGAGGATAGAGGGTGTAGGGTTTGTGAACATTAGATTTTAACGTAATCATGTTGTAAGTAAGAGGGAAGACTTCTGCAGGAAGGTTATTCCACGTACGAACTGTCCGGGAAAAAACGAGTTCTCTCTGTAATGCGTTGTACGATTCACCTGCCAATCGACCACATAAGGATGGGCTCTTGAGGAAAAACGTGTATTACGAACAAACGTACGGGTTTCGGGAACCAGATCCCTAATTTCGTCAGAACACATCCCATTGTAGTAACGATAAAACAGGCAAATACAACCCACATTGCGACTGTGTTCAAGGGAGTCAATAGAATTGAATACCCTACTGTCACCAATGAGAACCTTCGCCCTCTCCTGCACGCGGTCGAGAAGCTCCAAAATAGACTTTGAAGCACCGGCCCACGCATGAGAGTTGTATTCCATATGCGGTCGGATATAGGTGGTATAAATAGTAAGGAGATCAGATGGAGTGAAGTTTATCTTACACCGTCTTAGAAAACCGATGCACTTGAATGCTAGAATTTTTTGTTTGTTCATTTCTTTATCAATGTTAAAAAAGAAAAAGATTAAAGAACACTAAAATATAATGTTTGTCTACAGTATCACTACAATGGGTCTTTTTTTTTGTTGACGAAGAACAAAACACTTTATACTGTTCGACTCTTTCTTGATAATAGTTACGAACGCTATTGAGGGTTATGTTCGTATAGACAAGCACTAAAATATACATATAAATAGTTTCAGGGGGTGTTGAATATTCTAAGAGCAATATATTTTTATAATTAAAGTACATATATGTATTAAAATAAAAATATTTTCACCAAATTTTGGAGAATATAATAGAATTTTGCGATAATATTGTTTGTGGGTTTCTTTAACATAGAGGAGATACCAGGGTTAAATCCAAAAAAAAATTTTGTTTTATCGTTATTTATATTAAGAGGAATAATTCTTAAAAATTAAAAAATTTATTTCATATGAATAGAAAAATTTCCATAAATCG
Source organism: Pollenia angustigena (assembly GCA_930367215.1). Classification (NCBI taxonomy): domain Eukaryota; kingdom Metazoa; phylum Arthropoda; class Insecta; order Diptera; family Polleniidae; genus Pollenia; species Pollenia angustigena. The sequence continues at coordinate 237,521,501 of OV884059.1, forward strand.
ATATGCGTGCGGAAAACGTTGTCTGATTTGTGTCAAATTTTCAGCACGGAACTTTTAGACCTTTTGTTACAATAATTCGACCCGCACGCAGATTAAAATATAGTCAGGAGTAACAATATTCTAGGGGGAACATACTATGACTGGATCTAAGTAATGTTTGTAGATGATATTATTATTAAATACGACCATATCAGGGTTAAGCCTTATGATAATTTAGTCGAAATCAACCACACATAATATCAGCCATATTATAATTATTTATTTCAGAATTTTTTTAATGTGAAGTTGTAGTTTTATTTAATTTTCTTATTCCTGTTACATGTTATTTTCGACTTTTGTAAGCCAACCTTTAATTGATGAAAAAGTAAATTGCATGTTGTTAATTTTTCGGAGCAAGAAACCCTTTATTAGCATTCATTCTGGTTTCCTGTGCCCATGTTCCGTAACAAACTAAACGCTTCTGCCGGGCGCAATAATTTTCTCGTCTATAGTGTAAACAACACCGGCTTCGCTTACTTGAGCTTCTCTGTTTAATTTTTGAAATGGGGACTTATGTATATCATTAAGTGTCCAATAAGTTTTTGTTTCAAAGGTTATTTAATATTTTGGGGATTTAATTTTAAAATTGGGGTTTTAATTCATAGTGAACTACTTCCCTAATTTTGGTTATTATTTCCCACAGCCCAGCCACGTATGCCAAAAAAGCGCCTTAACCTGTGAGTGGGTGTAGTGTTACGCTGTAAGAAGTGATTATGTTTAACCTAGCGTTTACATTTGCCAGTACTGGCAAGACAGTAGCAATACATGCAAACCTTTTTACTAATACATGCACACTTTTCCAAATGTCTTGTCTACCCCTGCAAATAATAGGACCAGTCCAAACACGCGTGTAAAGAGTAGTCCACAAAGGACCAGGACTAGTCCAAAAGTATCCCAAACGTATGGAAAAAACCTGGTCTATTTAACATTACGATGTCCTAGGAGAGGACCATATAAACCACCTTTGGACCACTAAGGAGTAGTTTTAAAAGTACTCCATGGTATACTCAAGAGGATTAGTTTTGAAGTCGTTTAAAAACGAAAGCATGTCGTTAAAAAACGAAGACATGTTGTCTCACTACAAACAGTTTTTAACAATGACATGGTCCATGCTTGCATTACATCGGACCAGTCCATGGAGTAGTCGATTTTATCAAAATGGATTAGGTGGTCCAATTTTATTTGCAGGGACTGTCTAGCAAATTTTGCAGACAGTAAAATTGGACAGTGATTTGACATTTGCTAACAGTAATCTAAAGATTTGTGAGCAAAAGAGAAAAAAATCAAAATGTAAAAAAATTCAACATTTTTTGCTTTGATTTTTTATATTTTAGTTAAGTTTTATATTTGTTCACACAATAAAGTTATTTTAAGCTTTTTTTTTTAAATTTGTTTAGTTTATACAAAATACGTTTAGCTGAACCTGCGCTGCAACATTCACGTTTGACATATTTTTAAAAGTGAACTGTCTTAACTACTATCTGGACGCCTACGTCACGAAGACAGTTAGTAGTGTTTTTGGCAACTAATATGTATTTTCTTACTGTCTTGCCAGTACTGTCAAATGTAAACGCTGTGTTAAAGGTAATAAATACGTTTAGTAAGTTGTTGTCAGGTTAGTACGAGGGTGGGTCAATAAGTCCGTAACTCTTAAAAAGAAATACAGGTTCATTTTATTTTTTACATAGTCTTCTTAGAGCTCTATACTTTTTGTGCAACGTGTTTCCAATTGGTTTATCTCTTCCAATATATATAATATTTGTAATGACATCCAAATTGGTATTTGTTTGTGAAATGGTTTCAACATTGGAATGAATTCTCTTTCCGTCCAGCTATGTCTTCAAGAAATTGTCACTCGGCGCTAAATCCGGTAAATATGGTGGATGAAGGAGGTATTTGTAGCTTAACTCATAGATTTTTGCCATGGAATATGAAATTAACTTTTTTAATTTTCTTCTCAAATCAGTATTGAACAATGAAATTAACTTTTTTAATTTTCTTCTCAAATCAATATTGAACAATGTTATTTTAACAGTGAATAATATTAAATTCACTTGGTTTAAGGTTATTTTAATATTTTTCAATTAAAATTATTATGAAATAATGATAAATTTAAATAATTCTCAATCAACATTTCGCCATGTTAATTTTATTTTGGTAATTTTTTCTGTGTATACATAATTTCATTAACAATAAAAAAATTGTGTTTTGTTGAAGAGATATTAGATTTGCACTTGTCTGCTATGCAACCAGTGTTCTAAATTTCTTAAAATAAATATTGCACATTATCTGAAACCGATCAAAATCAGGTTTAGATTACCAACCGACCAAACGAAAAAATATCCTACCAAATTCGGCAAAGTTCAGTGGTTGTCAAACACAAACTAAAAGAGGCAGCTTATTGAAATTTTGACAGAAGTCAACCAAGAGATACATGTTGGTCTTCAGTTAAGGGGTAGAATATTGAAAAAGTTGCGAACTTATTGACCCGCCGTCGTAAATGAACATGTTGTGGGTTCGTATAAAAAGCCAGTTTCAATAAATCTATGATATTTCTTACTTCTAAGAATTGATATGCTACAAAGTTTAGAATGTCGTATACAGTGTTTTGTTGATATTTCCAAATGCCTAAAGCCTTTATATAAAACTTATATTGATTACGTTTTCCAGTTGTAGACTAAAGGCGCCCGTACACGACATGTATTTGTCATCTGACATGTCAAATTTTCAAGTCACATGTAATTGTTCATGTCTGTCAAAATTGCTGTTTTACATAAGGTTTATAATATTCGGTCACAAACGTACATGTAATTTGCTTCTGACATTGTCTCTGTTTTTTTTCGCAATGTTATTGCAGAAACCAAAGTAGTTCTCGGTTTCAAAATAGTTTGCTGCCGCCACGAAAATATTTATTTGCGCCGTAAAATAATTTAGCCATCCTAACATTTTTTTCTTTTATTTTAAAGAGACCAATTTAGAATTTTAAAATTTAACTGTTTTTATGTATATATTTACATAAATTCTATTCAATGGTAAGATGAGCATACATATCTTGGTATTGTAAAATATTAACTTCAGCCGGCTAATGATTCCGTCAATAGTTGACGCCGCTGCCAGTTTCTTCCCGGCATAGATTTCTGATGTCAGATGGTTTGTCAGAAGAAAATAGAGCACGCTCTAATTGAAATTTTGTCAGATGACTTTGCGTCTGACTTTTACAGAAGCAAAGTTAAAAAGGTAACAGACGACATGTATGTGTTTTGCAGTGGGAAATTTGACATGTCAGATGACAAAAACATGTCGTCTATACGCTCCTTAAGGGGGAAAAAATGTTCAAACTAATTTTTTTACAAATAACCCTGTATTTATGTGTGTTACATTAATAAGAACAAAAAAATCTAAACAAAGTTTCCTAAAAATTTTATGACTGTATTTCCTGAAAATAAAAAAAAACCATACACGGCAAACTTTCCTTTTACTTTTCGAATCGAATGATAGATACTACTTTCCTAGAGAAGGTTGTAAACTTTTTTTTATATCATTCCATCATTATTATTTATTATTGCCAACTTGATTCCTTGCATTTGGGGAATTTGATTACACATGTACAAAGACATAAGAGATGAGCTGACGAACGTTGCTGTAGCATTTTTATTTTCTAGATAAAACTGTTTAACTTTTTGTTTATTTGATTAACCCACACACAAACGCAAAAAGTTGAAAAAGAAAAAAACAGCTACAAATAATCTCGTAAAGAATTTGCTTTGTTGCCCAAAGTTTTATAAAGCTCAAATGTCAAAAATCTGCTTCGGTATCAAGAAAAGAAAAGATAAAGTTTTTATACCCTTCACACTCAAAAGAAAAATCAATCCAAACTTACTCAAATCAATCCGAAGCGGTATTGATAGTACGGTGAGTACGGATTTTCTTGAATCAAGTACAGAAAGATTGATTCAAGTACGGATTTTCAATCCCAAAATACTTAAATTATCCATATTCAATCCCGATTACGTACTTAATGTAATCCGAAAATGAGATTGGTTTAAGTAAAACTAAGATTGAATCAATCTCAAAATGCGTTTGATTCAAGAATTATAAAATTGTTTCAATCCGAACTCGTATTTAAAATTCTCCGAAAATGAGATTGATTTAAGTAAAACTAAGATTGAATTTATCTCAAAATGCGTTTGATTTTAGTATTATAAAGTTGATTTTATCTCCAATTTGTTCTTGAAAAAAACCAAAAAAGAAATTAGAAAGAAACAATTATTGATTACTTACCCGTTTTACACCTTAAAGAATGATAAAACACCAACATCATGGCCGATATGCTTTTTATTTTAAAAATCTTATGTACATATATTTTACTAAAAATATAAACTAAATGAAACGCAATTTTCACATTTACTTTTTAACCCTTCGTGATACACATGTGCCTGGCCGGACCTTTGTTTAATGTGTATAGATAATCAAAACATGCGTAAGCCGGAGGGTTAAACATAAAAATAATACATACATATATATATATATGTTTTTCTTCTTCTGTTGTTTTTGTTGTTACTTGTTTTGTTGTAATTGTACAAACAATTTTGAAAGACACACACGTACGCACGCATAAAAAAATGCAATGCTGAGAGAAGAGACTAATAAGTTTTATGAGATAAAACCCTCATTTTGTAATTTTACTCTCAGAGCGGCACTTTCAACGAAAAGTTTAATCTTTTTTGTACTTGATTTAAACATTTTATACTTATTTCAAGAAATATCGGGATTGATTTTTTAAAGTAATCCCATTTAGGATTGATTTAAGTGCGTTTTAGTGTTATTCGTACTTGAATTTTTAAGTACGATTCGTGATTGAAGTAAGTATAAAAAGATTAATTTATCCCGAGTGTTTTTCTTTCTGTGCACTGATGGTAAAAGGGTATATATAGTAAGTATATAAGTTTGTCATTCCGCTTGTAATTTCTGCAGTACTTTGATTCCTTATGAGAAGCGTTGTAGATTTCACGATATCCGTCTGTACGTGTGTACGTTGAAATTGGTTCTCCGTAGACCCCAGAAATTGTAGGGACTAGGTTTTTATATTTTTATGTCACATATGCTGCGTTACATTCAGCTATTGTAATTCATCCAAACCGATCCACCAACGACTGCAGATATGAGGAAAAAACCAGGACTGCCCCTAATTTTAACCATTCATCTCTTGTTGTGGTTTTTTATTTTTTTTTTCTGGAAACAACCAGAGTCAAAGTTTCCAAATTAGGTACAAGCATTTTGATTATAACATTACAACCTTTCTATAAAAAAGTAGGCTGGATTGGAGAAGTGGGCGTGGCATTTCCCATTCAAACCCATTATAAATTTCTATATATTTGGAGAAGGGAAAGAGCCAAAGTTTCTAAATTAGGTACAAACATCTCGGTAATCAATGCAAGACATCCCACTAAATTTGGATGAGATTGGAGAAGTGGGCGTGGCACAAACAATTTTTTTTTATCTTAAGAGCGGTAAGATAAAAATTGTCCCAATTCGGTACACATAGCTGGGTAATTAATACTTAACAACTCTTAAAATCTGGGCGGGATTTAAGAAGTGGGCGTGGAAACTCCTGTACAAAGACATTATATATTTTTATATATCTGGAAAACGACAAGAGCCCAAGTTTTCAAATTATGGAGAATCATCTTGGTTATTCATAGGCAACATCCGCCAAAATGTGGGCGGGATTAAATAAGTAGGCGTTGCACTCCCCAAAGAAAGACCTTAAAGACTTTGGCATATCTGGAGAACGACAAAAGCCAAAATTTGCAAATTGGGTACAACCGTCTTGGTCATTAATACACAACATCCTTCAAAATGTGGGCGGGATTGGAGAAGTGGGCGTGGCAGAAAAAATCGATTTATTAATATCTTAATAAATTTCTCTTCATATCGCAATATGGTGAAGGGTATATAAAAATCGGCATAGCCGAATTTAGCACTTTCACTGGTTTTTTTTTTGTTTATAGAATTCTGTTTTAAACCCACATAATGAACATTGCAGACATGTGCGAGGTAAAAATTTGTTCGTTCTAAATTTGATACAAAATCAAAGTTAAAGGTGTCAGAGTTTTATAAGCTTAATTTTTATTGATATTGGAGACTATAAATAACTTTTGCATTGATAGTAATTTTTTTTTAGCAAAATACAATTTTAGGCAAATGTCGTACAGAGGACTCCCGATAATTCGTAATCGCAAGGAACCGGCCATTTCTTACGAATTATAGCGGTTAAAATAAAATAAATACGAATTAACGGGGTTTTCAATTTACATATTTACAAAACCGATAAAAAAAACCATTGTTAAAAATAAAATACAAATCTATTTTTTCTCGCCTTTGTCAATGGCTGCAAAAGTATGTTGTTTTTGTAACACCGACAGAGTTTTTGCGCTTTGACATTTTTATATATACCCTAGAGGGAAGCGAACTGACACCAAAGTAGTCCCGTGATAGGTCTTTGGTGGTAGAGACCGGTTCTAGTTTGAACACTTTCTATGAATAAGACCTATCACTTTTACATGGGGCTGTCATTGGAGGGGGTCAATTGACACCATTTGACCAGTCACAAATCTGTTCTCAACGGACATGTTTAGTGACAGTTACTAAAATGTAGTATTATTTCAATTCGATGTAGTATTATTTCAATAAAACAAGTCCTAGAATTAAATTCAAGAGCCAAATTTTAGAAAGCCCCAAAAAAATGTATCACACCACCGGTGAGGACCGTACTGTAATTCATTACTTTTTCTACCTTTTTGTTCTTCATTAACCAGTTACATGATTGGTTCTCCTTTCACTGGTCATGAGTGCTTTCTTTTAGTACCTGTTCTATTTTCACAACTCCCAGGACCAGTCTGTGGGACCAATTGACACTAATTTCCCGCAGGGTAATTCATGTAACAAACTGATCTTTAGAAAATAAACACACACAAGCAAAAACCCACGCAAAAAAATTGGCAGTTAACAAAAAATCATTCTTCCCAGGTTTCAGTTGTTTTTATTACGAATTATTAAAAAAAAAAATTTTTTTTTCAAAGGACCGACAGTTTATTACGAATTATCGGGTATTACGATTTATCGGGGTACGGATTATCGGGATTTTACTGTATTTGCTTTTGTATTCAGTATGTTGTCCGTCCGTAAAGAGGCAAATAAAGGTTACCTGGGGTTACACTTGCAAGTGCAAGTTCGAAAAACTCAATACACTAACACATTTTTACTAACACCATCACATTTTTCGTACTTGCAGCCCAACTTGCAAGAGAATTTGCTTGCAAGCAAATTTTTGACACTTGCAGCAAGTAAAATGACAAATGAAGAAACAGTGTTACCATGGATGACTTTTGCATCAATTTACTAGTACTTACCCTTGAGGGAAGCGAACTGACACCAAATTAATCCCGTGATAGGTCCTTGGTGGTAGGGACTGGTTCTAGTTTTAACACTTTCTATGAATTAGACCTATCACTTTTACATGGGGTTGTCATTGGTGGGGGTCAATTGACACCATTTGACCAGTCACACACCTATTCTTAATGGACGTGTTTAGTGACAGTTACTACAGTGTAGTATTATTTCAATAAAACAAGACGTAGAATTGAATTCAAGAAACAAATTTTAAAAAGACCAAAAAAAATTTGTCACACCACCGGTGAAGACTGTTCTGTAATTCATTACTTTTTCTACCTTTTTGTTCTTCATTAACCAGTTACATGATTGCTTCTCCTTTCACTGGTCATGAGTGCTTTCTTTTAGTACCTGTTCTATTTTCACAACTCCCAGGACCAGTCTGTGGGACCAATTGACACTAATTTCCCGCAGGGTAATTCATGTAACAAACTGATCTTTAGAAAATAAACACACACAAGCAAAAACCCACGCAAAAAAATTGGCAGTTAACAAAAAATCATTCTTCCCAGGTTTCAGTGGTTTTTATTACGAATTATTAAAAAAAAAATTTTTTTTTCAAAGGACCGACAGTTTATTACGAATTATCGGGTATTACGATTTATCGGGGTACGAATTATCGGGATTTTACTGTATTTGCTTTTGTATTCAGTATGTTGTCCGTCCGTAAAGAGGCAAATAAAGGTTACCTGGGGTTACACTTGCAAGTGCAAGTTCGAAAAACTCAATACACTAACACATTTTTACTAACACCATCACATTTTTCGTACTTGCAGCAAAACTTGCAAGAGAATTTGCTTGCAAGCAAATTTTTGACACTTGCAGCAAGTAAAATGACAAATGAAGAAACAGTGTTACCATGGATGACTTTTGCATCAATTTACTAGTACTTAACCTAGAGGGAAGCGAACTGACACCAAATTAGTCCCGTGATAGGTCCTTGGTGGTAGGGACTGGTTCTAGTTTTAACACTTTCTATGAATTAGACCTATCACTTTTACATGGGGTTGTCATTGGTGGGGGTCAATTGACACCATTTGACCAGTCACACATCTATTCTTAATGGACGTGTTTAGTGACAGTTACTACAATGTAGTATTATTTCAATAAAACAAGACGTAGAATCGAATTCAAGAAACAAATTTTAAAAAGACCAAAAAAATTTGTCACACAACCGGTGAAGACTGTTCTGTAATTCATTACTTTTTCTACCTTTTTGTTCTGCATAAACCAGTTACATGATTGGTTCTCCTTTCACTGGTCATGAGTTTTTTCTTTTTGTACCTGTTCTATTTTCACAACTCCCAGGACCAGTCTGTTGGACCAATTGACACAAATTTCCCGCAGGGTCAATGGTAATTTGATCATTAATTTCAAGCATTTTGAAAAAAAAAATCGTTAATCAAAATATTTTCTCAGTAATATTATGAAATCGCCAGTACGGCAATGCTGGAGTCAGATATTTTATAAAATAAACATAATTTTTTCATCAAGATGGACCGAAAGTTAAATAAAGAAGGAACTATAAATTTATTTTGTTATAACTTGTTAATATTTTTAACATGGTAATGTTGTTAAACCGAAAAACAAAGTTTTTTTTATAGGATGTTTTCGCTTCGAGAACATATGAAGAATGAACTTACAACTGACTGTGTAAACACTCAAGCTACTTGCAAGACTTTCGTTGATAATACGTATATACTATTTGCAAGAAATTACTTGCATGTGTAAAGGCAGGGTTAACAAAATACGAAAACAGTATGAGTATAAAGCAACGTTCACACTTAGTAAATATTTGACCAAATAAGCGTAAACACTGCTTTTGTTAATATTTAATGAGATTTAACATGGTCTTTATATCACAAAATAAACTAATTATACTACTATACAGAGACACAAATTGTTTTTTGTAAGATATGGTCTTATAATCAAAATAAATATTGGAATTCAAGGAAATTATTATATAGTTTGCTTGTTAGTTTCGTTTTTTTCGTCAAATATTTGACAAGTGTGACCGTAGCTTTAGTAAATTCACACAAAAATGTTAATGTTGTTCTAAAACTGTTGGTGCCTTTTATTTGGCCCTAAACAAATAATAATTTTGTAGTTAAAAACTTAACAAACATTTTATTAAGAAAGAAAACTTAATGATCTGGAAACTCGGCTTTTTATTTTTTTGTTAAAACATTAAATGCAAAGAAAGGAAATGTATTCTTAACTATTGCTTAAGAAAATACAAAAAAACTTATAGGTCTGCTCATTTACCTGACTAGCGACAACTTGCAATTAGGAAGAAAATCAATTATTTTCAAAATATTCCATTTACTCAAAACAAATAAAAAATTGAAAACAAAAACGAGCAGGTGATGCATATCAGAGATCAGCAATGAGTAGTGAAAAAGTGAGTAGAGCTAAATCATGACTCATAAATTCTTGTACTTATACGCACTCATACTTATTCCAATGTGATTCAAACTCATATTCACTCAAAAGTTTCATTTTATTCATCGTACTCATATTTACCAACATTTGTAGTGTTTGATTTAGAATCTACTCAAGTCAATGTGTATAGGCGAAACAAAATGCGAGGCTGCCAGATTTGTCCCCGAAATAGCAAAGTGACGATTTGGCAATTACAGTTTACTAAAGAACATCTATGAAGTAGACGATTTTTTGGCAAATTTATCTGGCAGCGCTGATTATTAAGTTGTGTGTTTTCTCTGTTGTGTTAAAACGGTAAATGGATGAGCTAAATGATTTGAATCATTGTGAGTATTATAAGTATTTTCTTGAAATTATAAATCAAGCTGAGGTCATTTATGAGTATGCGTATAATGTCGACGTCGCACTCATAAATATTTCTCTTGTGAGTATGAGTGAATCAGAGTAGTTTAGTTTAAATGATTTCTACGCACTTATACTTACAATTGCATGAGTCAGTATGAGTAGCGAAAAAGCGATTCATTGCTGATCTCTGATGCATATCAACAGAAGCCAGCTACAAGAAACGAGAATATATCTTTTTTAATTCAAATGTTTGTACTATTTTCACATGGCTATTGTTCGTGAATTTAAAAAGTATATATATTATATATATTTTTATAATCTTTCTTAAATATTTTTACATATTTTGCAAACAAAAACATAAAACAGCTGTTAGAATATTTATTGCTGGGCGAAATTTAACTAGCAGAAACCATAAAAATCAAGCTACGGTCAAACTTATTAAATATTTTACCAAATAAGCCTTGCCCCTACTTCTGTTAATAGTTATTGAGATTTAACATGGTCTTAATTCCACAAAGTAAACTGATTATACTACTAGACATAGACACAAACTGTTTTTTGTAAAATATGGTATTATAATCAAAATAAATATTGGAATTGAAGGAAGTGATTATTTAGTTTGCTTGTTGGCCCATTTTTTTTTCGGCGAATATTTGACAAGTGAGACCGTAGCTTTTGTTATCAAACGATCTGTCATGCGTTTCGCACTTTTTGACATTTGCGGTCAGTATGCTCTGGCAAATCATTCTGAATGGTTGCTTAAACAACGCTACCAAATTATCTAAATTAATTTTAAAAACCAGTCATCGATTTTTGCAAATTAAAGGCGGCTTCAAGAATTTTATAGAGCAGCCTTTGTTTTAAATTAAGACGATTTGTTGTTGATTTCGATTAAAGAACCTGTCAATATGCTTTTAAGGTAATGCGATATGGCACCTCTAGATTATTTACCGTGGGGCTAAGTGAAATCAATGGTATATGTTGATAAGCCAGTAACAATTGATGCCTTGGAGGCCAACATTGGAAGTCTACAATGCGTTTTGTTTAGGACAGTTGCACTGCCTTTATGCTTGAAATCAGTCTTATTCCTATATTTATCTTCGAATAAAACTTATTTTTCTTAAAAAAACTCTCTTAATACCTTATTTATTTCTCATCCATATTAAGAAATATTTGCTGCAGAAACTTTCTTCAATTCTCTATTGAAATTGCATTCGTGTCCATGCAATAAAACTTTTGTTTTGCACCATTAAATCATTTTGTATGGCTTTTCTCTTTTTGTCAATGACAAACTCACAAAAACTACTTTTACATGAAACTAAGTACACTAAAACATCTAAAACATCTTTATCGAAATCTAAGAGTCCATCGGCAACAATTTTTATCAAACTTTTGAAAATCTATATTTATTTTATTAAATTATTTAAAAATTCAAATTGATTACAAGCCTATCATGTCTAATTTAACGAGTTCATTTCTTAAAAAGAAACGTGACGATTCATTTTTAGGATAAAAAATATTTAAAATGAAATAAATCTCATCACTAAAATCGCATCTTGATTTTATTTGCGTAACTTAACAAAGAATTTCAAACTACAACCGATTAACACTTCAAAGATTTTACCCACGACAGTAAAAATACACCCAATTCGGGTAATTACCCATAAAGTGGCAACACTGCTAGTGATACCAACTGAGCCCTATTCTGGCTAGATTAATAAATTGGGAGAGCAATTGAAATTATATAGAGCCGTCAATTAATTTGACAACGATTTTGTGTCAACTTAAAGACTTAAGGCTAGTTTACACGGTAATACACGTTATGACTTTGTAGAGACAAAATATTATGAAATTCTCTCCGTGTTGAAATAAAAATAAATAAAAGTCTGTTGTAATTATTTTTCATGTTTACACGGATGGCATTAGTAAAATCAAAGTAAAGATATGAAACAGCTGATTTAGTAACAAAAAAGAAGAAGGTTACAGCTTTACAACACACTACTCAAGACAATTGATGAATGTTTCTGCATCAAATGTTTTATACTATGTACGAGGAATTACAGACATTTTTTGAAGTTTTATAAAAAAAGCTCTCCCACAAGCAGTGTTGTCCCATTTTTTTTTGAGTTTTATCGCCTAACCGGATGTCAAAAATCACCAAAACTTAATTTTGTTCAGTTTTCGTTATTTTTTTTTTTTTTTTTTTTAATAAAATTTTGTTTACACAAAAAAGCAAGTATAAAATTTAAGTTAAAAATCGCCAAAAAAAAATGAGAACAAAAATAAAAATCGCTAAAATGATAAAAATCTTTAAAATATCTTAAACAGAAATAAACTTTGCTTGCGATAATAACATGCCACTTATTAAAATGGAAAATTTCGTAAACTTTAAATACCAATACCAGAATAAATACAGTTAATTTTTCGTATTGTCTTTAAAGATTCTCCAAACAAATTTATGGATCAACGAAAATAGCCAACAAAATCGCCAACTACATATTTCATAAATCGACATATCGTAGAATGAAAAATATCGCGACACGCACGTTTCAAAATCGTCAAGTTTGTTGATAAATCGCCATGTCTGACGGACCAGCCCACAATATCAGCTCCATATTTTGATTCTACGCTACGCTCAACGACTTTCAGTTTTTCCATATAAATTATATGTACAAAATAATTTTTTTTCGTAGTTTGCAAATAAAACTACTAAATTTTTATCCAATTTTGATAGGCATACTCTGATAGGAAATTTAATTTTCCACAAAAACCTTGTACATTACTTTTTATTAAACTTAAAGGCCCAGTTAGGCGAACGCTGCTGTACCAGGAATGTACCGCACCGTACTGTAAGCACGTTGGTGCACTTTTATAACATTTAAAAACGTGTCATATGTTTTTTCCATACATAAACGAAAAGCATTAGTATACATAAAACAATACACACAGTGATGGGAATCAAAAATGTTTAAATGGTGGACGCTGTGCAGAAAAAGTACTAAGTGATTTAAATGGCATTAAAAAAGTATTTTGTGTATGTAAAAAACGTTAATAAAACAAATATTTATTTTATAGATTTACAATAAACAAATTAGTATTTTAGTATACATACATATTTTTAGCATACATATATTGCAAATATGCATACACCAAACAAGGTTTTGATAACGTTCAAAGCCTTTTATATGTTTCTCATTTCCATTGTATGTGTATATGCATTTGATTATTTTGTACTTCTAAGCATATGAAAATTTGTATATGTGGAAATATGTTGTATTGTGAAAAAAGTACCAAAAAAAAAGAGCAAAAATACCCGCATTCAATGTAACATACAAGCCGCCCATCACTGTCTTACAAACGTCACGTTACAACTACGTACGTTGCAACTACGGTACACTGCATTTCGGTAAGCTTTTGTATTGGTTTTCATATAACAAAAAGCGAACAGCTGATTGATACAGTACAGATACGGTACAGCAACGTTCACCTAACTGAGCCTCAACTGTTAAATAATTTTTTGGATTTGTATACTACACTCATAAAATTATAACAGTAACTGATTGCGGGTTAATAAATTTAAAATATACAATTTATGCTAGATTTAAAGTCTGTTTACTTTACACCCGTTAAGTTAACGAAAATATAATGTACGAGGTTTGTTGCGAAAAGTAAGAATAGGCCCATTAAAATTAAAAAAAAAAATTTTGAATAGTTTTATTTGGGAATTCCGAAAAAGAATAATTTTGAACATGCACATCGCTAGAAGCCTCTTTTCAGGAGAAGCACTCCCCGATCTGTATTTACTAGCGTGTTCAATTAATCGGTTTGTATTTTTGTTCGATTCAACGTTTAATCTATATTTCGCATTTTCAACTTATTCGATTAAACGAATGAAATTTTAAAATTAATCGATTAATCGAATCTCGATATATAAATAACGAGATTTTTTTTCGATAATTTTAGAAAAAATTTATAAACTTTCTTTTTTAAATAAAACTTGTCAATGTAGCTAGCTGTGCAGTTGCTTCAATTTCGGGCACTTAGATTTTAAAACGGTCAATATAACTTCAGATTTTTTGAAACTTTGATCTTGTTGGTGGAGTATCTTCTTCAAGTACTATGTTTTAATCACTGTGTAAGTGTAGTAAAAAAGTTGAAAAACATTTACGTTTATACATTTTGGAACACCTGTTACATTTAGCTTTATTAGATTTTTTCCTTCGTACAATATTTTTAAGCCAAACTCATTCTAAAGAGAGATCCGGATGAATTAAATGTTAAAAATTACGGCCGTATTCTAGAAATCAAAAAGAAACGAAATAGATTTACAAGCGAGCAAATTTTAAAAACGACCCTGTAATGACAGTTCATAAAAATATTACATTTTATCTACCCAGTAAAAAAAAAAATTGGGTTTTTTGAAGCACTACAGAGAAAAAGCGCATTCTCAAGCTCTTCAATTACAGAGCTCTTATAAAGTAGTAAATGATAACGAATAAACCATACAGAAAGCTGCTACTTTAGTGCTGACAACGAAGAGGGGTTTTAAGCAAAAAAAAAATATTATGGTTTACGAAAATGATTGAAAAAAGGCATTTAAACAAGTTAAAGCAAAACATTAATGAATATGTTAATATAGTTAGCCCTTAAAAAAGCACTCTAGGAGCGCTTTGTTTGCATGTTAAAAGAAGCGCTTATTGTCCGCAGAAAATAGTCCTCCAAACCGGGAACACCCCATACAAAAATCAGGCATCCCATCAGCAGGTTTGAAGCGATTTGAGGTATGAATTCATACAAAAAACCTGCTCCTTTTGGAGCACGTTTTTTACATCACTTAAAACCACGAAGAACTACGGTCATGTTGCAAATTGTAATTGAATTTAAACTATCGTTCGATTTCAATTTCACTTCATTTTAATTTCTAGAACATTACGGATACATTAATATAAATCTTTAAGTGAACATACCTGTGTGGTTTTATCTTTTGTGAAATGAATTATTAAACTGTGGTAATAAAATGTAACAAAAATATAAGCTAAATGTCTCACTAAACATGACTGGTTGATTTAATTCCAACGGATACATACATATGGTTTTTTTATTCGATTTAAAACTTAAAAAAATATATATTTAGCAGAAATACTACATATTATTATTAGTCGATTAATCGGTATAAATTCTAATTTTAAATTATAAATTTGCAGTTTTAAATTATTCGAACAATTAATAGTCTAAAATTGGTCGATTAATCGAACAAGAATTATTCGACTGAACACCCTAGTACTTAAAAATAAAAGTGAGAGTCGTTAAGCGACCCATAGAATCAAAATATGGCACTCTTCTTGTAAGAGAGAAATGCATTAAAATTCACCTACAGCCCTTGTTAAATTTGTATGTCAATGAATTTCTTAAATATAAAAAATTTAATTTTAAAGTAAGAGCAATCAAAATACAAAAATTAAAATTTCGGCTTTTTTCTAATTTACATTTTTACACTTTACTGCATTTTTTCTTTCCATGGAAGAAGCTTTTATGACAGATAATTTTACTGCGGTGTGTGATTGATAAAACGAAAAATTATCTCGTCATAGCAAACGACTAGAAGGGAAAATTCCTAAATTAGCTGTTTATAAAGCTTACTCCATTATTGTGTTACAGTGGGTAAAGGATTAAAGGAATTAAAAAAAAATAATATGTTATAAGTATTTATCGACCTTTTTTAATTACTGTAAATAGTTTTTATAATTTTTATACACAGAAAAAAATATCTCAAGAAAATTTTTAACAACACAGTTTGTTAAAAATATAATTTTTGTTCAACAAACTTTTTGTTTGATTCAATGAAAAAATTTATCAAATATACACTTGGCAAAATAGCACTCAATAAAACATATTTAATAATGAAATATTTAAATATTTCTTGATATTCAATAAAAACAAATATTTGAATCAACGTTAAAAGAGTGTTTTTACAACTCTTGTCCATTTTATAATAGGTCATAATTCTCATTCGCTTAACACTTTTATTTGGTTAAATATCTTTAGTTTTGCCAAAGTCTTTAGAAAAAGGTTTCCTGATGATCTGGCCTAAGCAACCAGCGAAATGCGCATAGGAACTAGCTTATCCCCCAATAATAAATTTTAGTGTATTTATCAAAAAATAATATTGGGAATTTAGCACATCATTATTAATACACAAATGAATAAAGATTCGATAAACATTTTGTTTAATTTATTCAACATTTCCAACAATTTATTTTAACAAATCACGTAAACATTTTGTTGAAAAAAATTATTTTGGGCAACAACTTTTTTTATTGATTCAATAAACTTGTTTGTTGACTAAAAATTCAATAACTATACCTACAAACTTTTTTATCAATAATGCAAAAATCGTCATCGCAGAAAATTCAAAAATTTTTTTTATCAAATATGCGAATTTCGTATTCAAATATGAAAATTATTTTTTTCTGTGTACACAGGCTTTCAAGGTCATTAATTTAATGTAAATAAAAGATTATTTATTTCATTATCAATAAAATCCGACGTTTCGTTGGTATTCTTTCCAACTTCTTCAGGGATTGAGTTTTATTAAAATCTGGCAACATTGTAAAGATACAAAGTAAAAAAGTTGTCAATAATAACAATAATTATAATCTTACAGCCAATCCCACGATGTCACACGTTAACGTTCGCATAGAAAATTACATTTAAAACAAAAACTTCTAAAATTAAAAAATTTCTAAAATTGGTTTTTGTTTTAAATGTTATTTTCTATGCGAACGTTAACGTGTGACATCGTGGGACTGGCTGTTAATTTTTGACAAATTAACTTACAATAATCTTTTTCGTCAGTTTACATCATTTATAAAATATATCACAGTATTTAGTTTAGGTGGACAACACAAAACTTAAAATATTAAAATAAATATATGTAAATTTAAAAATTATCCCAGAAAATTTGTCCTTTTTAGATCACAGTTGTTATTATTACTCAAGTATTGCAATGGTGTAGTTTGCATTTGTCTTTGTCTTCTTTTGTGTTTATTGCACTTGTTGTAATATGTTTCTTTCAAGCGTTTTCTTCTTAAAAGCAATTATTTTTTATAAGAAATTTATTTATAGTCTTTAATTTTGTTGTTAATTATATTATTAAATAAATTCCATTATTCATGTCCAAACACGATGAAAAATGGCTAAATCTAGTTTTTTTATGGTTAAAATGGCAACACTGCAACGAATTACCATATTTTATTTGCAACATTGGGCCAATTATTTTCATTTCCATAACTTTCACTTGTTAAAAACTGTGTAACAATTAAACTATTTGCACACTCTACCCTCCTGCTTCTTTTACAACAACTTACCTTGAGAAAATTGTATCAGCTTACAAAAAAATTCACCGAATATAAAATGTCGCAGCAGCGTTCCCACCAGTGTGACTGGCATGCAAAGAACACCCAACAGGATGTCGGAAATGGCGAGATTAAGAAGGAATACATTTGTAATGGTACGCATACGACGATTCTGTACGAGTGTTGAAATGACCAACAGGTTGCCTACAATGGCGCAAAGTAAAATTACACCGTAGCACAGTATCAGCCATATGGGTACCTCAAATGCATTACTGCGACCCGACTGGCGTTGGGTGGTGTTGTTGTGTGGGGTACTGTTGCTGGGGAGGATGGTGTTACTATTGTCGCTGCTACCAGTTGAAGATGCGGGTAATAAAAATGTTGGTAAAGATGTTGTAAGTCCCAGTGTAGAATGCGCAGTAATGTTACTTTGGGTCAAGTTTGTGTAATCCAAAAACGCATTGTTGAGGGTAATTGCTGTAACATTGTCGTTCACTACAAAAGAGTCAGTGGCGGTCAACTCAAAAACAGTAGATTTGATTGGCCACGACGTTAAAGTCGCAAGCTCGCGGTTTAATGTTAAAAACTCCGTGATGACTGCACAAATTACGAAACAGTAAGAATGTATTTTTTTCTTTTTATTTTATTAAAGCGATTTTTTTAACTTTAAAACATTTTTTTTTTTTTTTTAATATTTGTAATTTTTTGTTATTTTTAATTTTTTTTACTTAATTTTTTTTTGCTTTTACTTTTTACTGTAATTTTTTTTTTTTTTCGTTAACTTTTATTTCGATTCCAGTAATTATTTCGACTAAAAACACTTTTTAAATAACAATTTTATTTCTCTAATCGTTGTGTTATCTTTCACTTGCCGTTGTGGACTGATGTGTGTTGTTAGTGCCGCAGCGGCATATAGTATATTATCACACTTTAATGCTTAGAAGGTGAAAAGGACTGTAAGATATCCTGTGTAAATAAAACCGCCTTTTTGAACTCACCACATTGGTGGGCGAACAATAATGGTGTGTAAACATTATTGCTTGAGTAATGCTAAGCAACATGTTGCTATAAGCAACTCCGAATTATTGATGAAAACAACACGAAATGTTATCGTTTTTTTTTATTTAATTGTTGGCAATTTGTTCTAAAAACCATTGTTTAGAATACTTTTTAATAATAATGATGGTTGGTTTAAGTAGTATATGAAAGAAAATAGGAGTATAACATTTTTCTAAAAAATTATATCTAAAGATGTGCGATAGTCATAAAAAATCTTTTTTTAATTTAACTAAAAACAAAAATATAAAAAATTCGGTCTATTACACTGGTTTGCAGCCAAAAAATACCAAGAACGCAACATGCCTAGGTAAGTTAATTGGGACCCCCTGAACACGAAAAACGCTGTAATTTTTTTTCCTAAGTACCGTTTTTTAGATAACGGCACTTTTGTGTTTTTCGGTGTATGGTCCCACTTAAACCCTTGTGGAGCCCAACCAAATATAAATGGCATATCGTTGGAAAGGTAATTGAATGCCTTTTCCGTCGATATGCGGAAAATTTCTATCCTAAATTTCTATTTCTAAATTTGCATATTTTTCAAAATTTTTCATTTTTATTTCGTTTTTTTTCTACGTTATATTAAATATCTGTACTGAAATTCTGTAACTTTTTAACGACCAAAAATTGTCGTTAAGTAGTCAAAATTTGTTAGCTAACGAAAGTTGTCGTTAAGAGCTATTCTGGAATGAAATTTTAACAATCTTTATCGGCAAACGACACAAAAAAAGTTCTTGTTAAATAATAACGACAATAAATGTACTGTTAACAGATTAAAAGTATAGAGAATGTTGCCAATTTGTAACACAAAAAAAGTTTAACGCCAAAACGAGTATGTTGTGAGATTAATATTCACATAAGACATTTTTGTGTCAAATATTATCTAAGTATCTACTACCATTTTTAGTGTATTCGTATGGGAGCTGTGGTCAAATATGGACCGATCCTAATTAAATTTGTTCTGCTGATTTAGGCAGGTTGCGACAAAATATTTTTGGATTTTATTCAACTCAAATGTCTATAAAACAAGATGGCTATTAATAGGCACAAAACCCTATTCCGGAAAGAAGTTTTCATGTGGGCTATAAAAATTAAATAACTGCTTCTCACCATTATAAAAAGGCTTCGAGCTTGTGACAATAAACGCATATGCGCCAGATTTTAAAAAATTATTTTTAAAATTGCGACCTGTAATTTGCGCACAAAGTTATCTTGGACAGACAACCAGCCATCCTGATAGAAAGACGGGCTTCGTTAAATGGATTCTGACATTGATTCTGAGTCAATCGGTATGCTAAAAGGCAGGCCCAGAACCTTTATTTAAATGTGTTACACACATTCGTACAAACACATAATACCCTCTTCACATACAGTAGTGCAGGTATAAAAAGTAAGAGCAGAATGTTGTGCTAGAGGGGCTCAGTCATCTGGAAATTTTTCCCTATGTATAAAAAGATTTAAAACCAACATATTTGTTTAGAAATATAATCAGTATTTACGCGTTTTCATTCATGTTTTGTTAAAATAAATGCAATAAAGCAAATTTATTTTGTATTTTTTATTAATTTTAAAAAATTTTCACTTTGACGTTCTTATTCTTAAAGTAGTCGAGATTTCTCGTTAATTAACGATATCGGTAGTTAAATTCAAAAAGTTACAGAATTGAGCTACTGGAATGTTTTATTTTTTTACCAAATAGTATATTTAATTAAGTTTAATTTGAAAAAAATCGGATTAAAAATAAAGTATTTATTAAGGATTTTGTGGAATACAATTACCTTTCTAACGATATGCCATTTATTTCGATCGGACTTTTTAGTTGGGCTCCACAAGGGTTTGAGTGGGACCATGCACCGAAAAACACAAAAGTGCCGTTATCTAAAAAACGGTACTTAGGAAAAAAAAATTACAGCGTTTTTCGTGTTCAGGAGATCCCAATTAACTTATCTAGGCATGTGGCGTTCTTGGTAAAGCAGTGTTATTATTCAAAAATCTTTTACTAAAAATATTTTACTAAAAAATCCAAAAGAAAGTGTGGCCAGTAAATTGATCAAACCTTAGCTTTATTTTTTAGCTATTTCTATTGACTTACTGAAATTATTTGGAAAAATATAATTTTATAATGTAATTTAGAGACTGTTAAATGATGTTTAATTTAGCCGAACGTTTTGCAAAAGCAAATAATTGTTTAATAAAAGTAGAGGTTACGTATAGGACGTTAATAACTTAATAGGTGTGAACATTGCTTAACTAATATAGATTTTTGTTTGTTTAAATAAATAAATACTGTTTTATTACATCTAAATCTTTGTCTTGTTCTTAAAAAATGCTAATGCATTTTTGAAAAAAAATTTTTGGATCCCAACTTGATTCCAAATCAGATCAAAAATATTCGAAATTTATTTTTTAAAATCCTTAATTTTTTTGCAATACATTTTGGATTTTTTATAATATATCGGGGCTATTCTTCCTTTCACATTGTTAGTTTAACCAGGGTTTAAAAAACTGCAGTCAAAAACAAAAACTGTCTTACAAAAAAACGAAAATTTGTGTACAACTTTTTGCTTTTTGAGTTGGTTCGACAGCGAATGTTTACATTTAATGTTTTAGAAGTAAAAGGAACCGTTTTTTTTTGCCAATGACAAATAAAGAAGTGGAAGAAATTACAGTTTTTCCACTTTAACTGCAGTTTTGTAAACGCTGAGTTTAACTTTCTGCAGTATCAATTAATTGTACTTGCGCATTAAGGAACTAAATCCATTCTTATTGTTTTACCAATATATCCGTTATTGGAAAATACAAATGCTAATTGACATCTGATGTTATTTAAATTTAATATTTCTTTTACTTTTTAAATTGCATTATCATCGGTATCAACAAGCTCTTCTAACATTCTTAAATATTCACAGTTTTTTGAACATAATTCTGAAGCATCTAGCCAGCTGCCAACCTTCTTACTAGTGGCTGCAGTGAAAGGGGACCAAGGGATACATTGCATTTCATAATAAAATATTATCGAATTGGCGTCTTAGTTCATCTTCAACGCGGTATAACCCATGTGCCAAGCAAGAAACTTGTAACAGTTTTGGATAAAATATTTTAAAATCATGTAAGGTGCTGTATTGTTTTAAAATATGGGTAATTCCAAAGTGTTGAACGTGAGAGTCGTACGCCTCAAAAATGCAATAACATTTTAAACAAAAAATATTTTTATCTTTTCTTAACTCTTAAATTATAACATTAAGAAAGCATTGTTATCTATGCTAAAGTTTATGGAGGGCGCGATTCTAGGTCAAAGATAATGACAAAAGAAGTAGCGTTTCGAACGTGAAAAAAACAAAAGTAGTTTTTGTGGCCATGTATAAAAAGACGTAATTCAACGAAACCTGGCACAATTTTTTAGTCAAACTAATTTCAGAATTTTACGTAGCTATGTAGCATTAAAATGTATTTGGTTTGATTCCAAAATCGTCTGTATTTTCTTTTTTTTAAGCCAAAATCTGGGTCGATACGTGACATTTGAACGTGAATTTTTTTCCGTAATAATTCAACTGAATAATGATTAAAATAAAATAAAAATTTACCTTTTATCCGAATAACATATTTCTCTTTGAACTCTTCCTTAGATTACAGACCATGTTAGAAAAGTTTTTTGGAATAATTTATATCAAATATCACCTCTTTTAAGAAAGATAAATATTAAAGAAAACATACCATAAAACATTCTCACAAATAAGAAATTACGTTTTCACAACTTTGCAGTCTGATTGTTCATCTAAGTGAACAAATTTATGAGTAAATTTATAAAATTAGTAAAATCTAAATATTTCTTTATAACAATATCGTAAAATAATCAGCTTTTAATAACTTTTAAATTTTTGGTCACGGTGGACCTTTTGACGGAAATGCCCATATGTAGAAGGATCTTTTGTCAAAATCTTGAAAATCTTGTTTTTAATCAAAGCTCCAAAAGAATTTTTTTTATTCATTTAAAAAAGTCAAAATATGCAAAAATATGCATTAAAAACCTTAATATGCAAAAATATGCATTTTCACTGAAATAGGCGAAATTTAATGATTCGGAAAGATAATTGGGCGACATCATTCTTAGACTATCGACATTGCATGGAAATCGCATCCCAAGTAAAAACTATTAAACTATTTTTTTTTGCAAATATCAAATTGTTTATGCCATAGCCAAAATGTTCATAAACAATATTAGCAAAAGCCATCATGCTTTTTAGGTGTTTTTAAAAAAATACTCGAACCAAAAAATTTGTTCTATTATAAAAAAAAAAAAAACAAGTTAGAGTGCTATATTCGGCTGTGCCGAAGAGTTTAAGCAGAACTTAAATGATTTTCAGGAGAAGCATTTATATTGGAGCCATGGTAAGCTATGAACCACTCATCCCAAATTTCGGCAGAGTGATTTCTGGTATTAAAAGACATACATAACAATACAGCGTAGAAATAAGTTTTAGCGTTTGCAGTGAATTTCAGAAGGCTGCTTTAAATGGATACAAGGGATATTATGAACCGTATATTACAAAATTGCATAACATTTTTTCTGGCCACATCTTTATCTGCTACGGTTTTAGGCGTATTTAATTATTTTACCAGAGTGGGCTTTATATGAGGTCTATAGTAAATTATGAACCGATCATCACGAAATTTATTAGTGTGATTTTTAGTAATATAAAACTGTGACGTATTAAATTTTACTCTGTTTGCATTATTTTGTACGGTTTTAGGCGTACTTAACTGTTTTCCGGGAGTAGGTTTTATATGGGGCCTATGGTAAATAATGGACCGACCTTCACAAAATTTTATAGTCTTATTTCTAGTCCTATAAAACTCTGATGTACCAAATGTTGTTATGATAGCATTATCAATTATAATTTTACGCGTACTAAACTGTTTTCCGGGAGCAGGGTTTATATGGGGCCTAGAGGAAATTATAGACCGATCTTCACGAAATTTTACAGTCTTGTTTCTGGACAAGACTGTGATATGCTGAAATTTGTAATGATAACATTATTAATTAGGGTTTTAGAAGTACTATACTCTTTTCCGGGTGTAGGGCTTATACGGGTCCTAGGGTAAATTATGGGCGTATCTTCGCGAAATTTTACAGCGTGATTTTCAGTCGAATGAAAGAATTTTTAAAAAGTCTTATAACATTCCGTTCATTTTTCCACCATTTATGCTACTTTTTGTGAAAAAATTATCAAATTTTTTTAGGTGGTGGTTCCACATTTTGATGTGGATTTGGCTTGCTTTCAATCCCAAATTGCTTAGGATAACTACAAGCAATTTGCCACCAAGTTTTTTATTTTTTTTTGAGTTTTTCGAAAGTGAGCGTGTTTTCAACAGACGGACAGACGGTCAGACGGGCAGACAGGTGGACATGGCTTAATCGACTTAGAATTACTTGTAAGATTTAACAGAAGACCTACGATTTTTTGCACTTGCTCTTTCATAACTCCGCTAATGCAGTAAAAAAAATTTTGCTTACATTTTCAGAATTTGGTGAGGAAGGGCTTTCTGACAAAATGAACAGCAAACACGATTTTTATAACTAATTGAGTATTAGCTAATTTAAGATTCACAATGGACCGCACTGGTCTCCGAATGGTGGTGTGCCATTGGGCGCATACCCATTCTTCGACTAAACTTACCTTGTATTAGCTATGACGTGGTGATAGTTAAATTTTTTGTAAAAAATTAGTAACGTGCATTTGATAAATGTGTAAAGTATGTAACAAGTATCATTTGACCCTTAAAAATAAACTTAATAATATGTTGAAAATTTAAGGATAATTTTCCATACCAGTTTTATTGACAATATACATATTTATATATTTCTTTGAAATCTTATCGAATTATTATGATATTTAGTTGGGCTTGAGTTCATCAAATTTAATTTTCATTAAATTATTTTGCTGAAGGAAGGATTTGAACATCATGAAATAAATTAAAATTTGTATTCTTGGCGGTGGGGTGTCACAAAGCCATAGGACATAAAGCCATAATGGCTTTATGTCTCAATCCAAACGGACATAAAGCCATAATTTTGATATGGCCTTAAGTCTCATATCAATTTTAGTGGAATGGGACATAAAGCCATTATGGTGTTATGTCCCATTTGATGTGTTGCGTTACAAATGCTTATATGGTATAACAAAGACCTGCTTCGCTAACTAAAGCTTCGCTGTAAAGCCGGCCTTCGGCCGGGCGCAAGGATTTTCTCCTCCATGGTATAACAAACACCTTCTTCGCTTACTAAAGCTTCTCTGTATAGCCGGCCTTTTGGCGGACGTAAGAATTTTCTCCTTTATAGTATAACAAGTACCGATTTCGCTAAGTAAAGCTTCTAAAATCTGTCTTGTTTCCGAACGAAGGCCGTTTACGCAGAGAAGCTTTATTTAGCGAAGCCGGTGTTTGTTATACCATAGAGGAGAAAATCATTGCGTCCGGCCGAAGGCCGGCTATGCAGAGAAGCACTTGTTAGCGTAGCTTTTTCGGGTTTTTTCCATATATGAACGACGCGTTACCCTGACATGTTTCGATTGCAACCACTCAATCTCCTCAGAGGGCTTGCCTTTTAACACTCGCAGCCATAATTATTTTCAGATAAATTAAATACTATAAAATACATAAAAGTCACATAAAATCTTAAAAATTAATATGTTTTGGAAATTAGCAAAAAAAAAAATTTTTTTTACAGGGTCGTTCCGGGGGGGTCTTTGGAGGGATACCTCCCCCTACCCATAAAAGTTCAAAAATTTAATTTTTATAGTATTAAGGCGTTAGTTATCTATTTCTTTTAATATTTACATTTTTTTTTTAATATTATTTTATGTAACCGCCCTCAAAAGGGGGCGGGTTCGAAAAGTGTAATTTTACGATCTCATGGGTCTAATTTTAGGTTTTTTAACTTTCGCCGACGTTAAAAGTTGCATTTGCCAAACAAAAGTATGGGAAAACTTAAAAAAAAAATTGCATTTTTCAGAGGTTGGATTAGTTCTTCTAGGGGGAACCTTTTCCACCTTGGTCCGATTTTATTTATTTTTGAGGTTTACCTGTTATTACAATTTCTGCGAAGTTTCATCGATCTAGGGGCACTCAATAACTTTTAAGAAGCAATATAAGCTAAAACAAAAAGTAATGTCCGGCTAGATTGGCAAAAAACCCCTATGTGCGACGTCCCCAAATTTAGGGGCTTAGTTCATTTTGGGTTTGGGAAGTTAATTCATTGGGGACTTAGTTCATACCGCCATTTTTGACATAAAACAGGGCGACATGAAACAACAAAGCATTTTCTACATGAAATAGGGTGAGATACAATCATTATCAAAAATATGGCTTTATGTCTCATTTTACGGAAAAAATTTATGGCGTTAAGTCCCATTATATTGAGACTTAATGGCATATGCCCTTATGTCTTAATGGAATGGGACTTGACGCCATATGGCTTTATGTCCTATGGCTTTGTGACACCCCACCATTCTTGGCTGAGCTGGGGATCGAACTCGGGTTGAATTTACGCTTCGAGAATAACCACATTCCCATCAATAGAGTTCTCTGCACACCACAGTCAAACATCAATCTTTAACCAATGCTATTGGTGGTTTGTAACTTGCTGTAATAAGTTATCATTTTTCAATTTTATTTATATATTTCTTCCTTTTTTTCTGTTTTTTCGTACTCTTTCTGTCAAGACTTTGTCTTGAATACCTAAGTACATTTGTTTATTATGTTTTTATCCACTTTCTTTATTTTGTTCTCCCGCTAAAAATCAAAGTAATGCTTAAATTTCAATGAAAAAAAACTCATTTCGTTTGAAATATCTTAAGTAACATGCTCTACACCATAAATGTGTTTTTATATTTATATAATTTTTTTCTTGATTTAAAAAAAAAAAGAAAAATTTAATTTTTGTTATAAAACTACTTTTTTTGTTAAAAACCTTTACGATATCGTTAATTTTTAAGCTGGCGCTGCTAACTATTTTCTCAGCGAAGCCGGTGTTTGTTATACTATAGAGGATTTAAAAAGCCGACTGTGCAGAAAATCACAAGTTAGCGAAGTTAGGATTTTTTGAATTCGGAATTTTAAGCTTCGGCCATATGACCCCAATTCAAATAAAACTACTTTGTAAGAGTTTTTAAATATTTTTGGGCCTTTTTTCACCAGTTTGGATAAAATTTCCATTATAATTTTTGGGAAATTTTTCGTTTAGTGGATTTTTCACAAGTTGAGCGATTTTGCTTAGGGTCATTTTGCTGGCAGCCAATTCATAGTACCTGAAACCAAGAAATCTTATAACTACCACAATAAGACAGAAATCGCCTGCAATAATTTTATAATAATAAGACCGTCTGTGTCCATGTCTGCCACAAAAATGCTTAGACATAAGGTATGCATTGGATGCGGAGAAATAATACGTGTCTTTATTCTTATGAAAACTTTTCTTTTGTTAGAAAAAATGTTTCTCCTATGTTATGGTCTATTTAACATGGTATTCTAGATAATTTATCAAAAGTTCAGTTTGCAGAGACACACA
This sequence comes from Pollenia angustigena, assembly GCA_930367215.1. Lineage (NCBI taxonomy): Eukaryota > Metazoa > Arthropoda > Insecta > Diptera > Polleniidae > Pollenia > Pollenia angustigena. Next base: position 237,548,756 of record OV884059.1, read on the forward strand.
ACATTGTTACTTGGTAAAAGGACAACATGTTTTTTTCATTGATTACAAACCTTTTAAAGGGTTCTGACAATATGTCGTACATGGCTGTCGCATTCATTTATCTGAAACATAATTTTTATTTACTCATGTTTTCTGGGCATACGGATATAAAATATAAATTAATTTACTCTGCAAACAGTAATTATAACAACAAATGACCTTAATTTATTAACTTAACTTACATTAATGATATTTTTATGGCGTTAAGTGGTAAAATAACAAAGAACTCTTCATTTAAAATCAGGGCTGTGTAAATGGTTTGGCAATAAGAACTACCAATTATAATTACTATGACAATAAACAATTATGCAATTAATTTATTTAACAGCAATTAATCATTTAATGCTAAAAAACACATCTAGAATTTAAATTGCTTTAACAAATTGGTCAGTTAAACGCAAAAAGAAATCAAAACACAAATAAAATGTGCTCTACAGTGGCCAGTTCGTTGTGATTATAGAATGTGTTTGTTTATTGAATTCTATTATTTAACATAGATGAAATGCTTGGAGGAAATATAACAAAAGAATACGGTTAATATACAGTTACTAAAGAACAAAACATGTTGTTTAATTTCCTGTTATTTAAAGGCAGTGGAAAAGCATATTTCAATAAAGTCGCAGGCAACTCATACAGTTTGATTGCAAACATATTACGGTCACCGTAATTTCGATCAAATAATGACGAACAATTTCTACGATTTATCCTTCTTCGAGTGAATACTCTAGTACGTCTCTAGTACTCTAATACGTTTTAATTATTATAAGAAACAAGCCTGTTAGAAATGTTGAGAATCGCGACAAAATTTCGCATAGACCCCATACAAACGTCTTACTTAAATACATGTTTTGTAACAATTAAAATTCAAATTATGAAGAATAAATTTAGTCTTTATATATTTTAGTGCAATATTATACTATGTTTTCATAGCTTATGCTAATCCCGCGAACCTCTACGCTTGTCTGCAGTAGACCAGAGTATATGGCGGGAATCGAACCCGCAACCAGCACTGCTAGACTAGCTCACTGCCAGCTAGCCTACCGGGGCATGAACAAATAAAGTGAATTTTAGTTCAGATCGAACGTCGTAATTTGGCCCCTGAATAACTCTCCCATATTAGCAAAGCAAACTTATTTTTCTGTAAATACTGTGGTCCAGCGAATTTTATGGTCGCACTTTGTCACGGAATTTTTGTCAGTCATCGTCTAGACTTGCAATTTTTTTGCAGAAATTTTTTTTTAATTCTGCTCTGAAATTATTTAACGTGTCCGATTGCGATTGCAAAAAATTTGCATTAAATCAACAACATCAAATACACTCATTTGTGTTCATGCAATCAAACTTTCTCAGCCACACACATCGGTGTTGTTTTAAAATTCATTCAAGTTATGCACGGCGTATTGGCTTTGCCATTAATACCATGTCTAGCTTCGTTCGACAATTATTGCTTTGGTAAAAAACATGTACAAAGAAAAATACACAAAAATCATTGCTCTGATGACTATTCAGCAGCTGAAACAATTTCCATAGAAACAGAAGAGGTTTTTATTTTTTATCAATTCTTGAAAAGTACAGTAGTTCTGTATGTACAATGTACAATATTTTGTTGTTTTTGTTGTTAATGTTGCTTGTTACGCTTTTAAAAAAATAACCTGCAAATAATAGGACTAGTCCAAGCACGCGTGTAAAATGTAGCCCACAAGGGACTAGGACTAGTCCAAAAGTAACCCAAACGTATGAAAAAAACATGGTATATTTAACATTACGATGTCCTAGGGCAGGACCATATAACCCAGCTTTAGATTACAAAGGAGTAGTATTACAACTACTCCATGGTATACTTAAGAGGATTAGTTTTGAAGTCGTTTACAAACGAACACATTTCGTTAAAAAACGAAGACATGTCGTCTCACTACATACACTTTTTATACCCTTCACCGAAGGTAAGAGGGTATATATAACTTTGTCATTCCGTTTGTATGTTCCACAATATTGATCCTACACCCTATAAAGTATATATATTCTGGGTCCTTATGAAAAGCGAAGTTCAAATCCGGTTGTCCGTCTATCCATGTGAATGTTGAAATGGGTTTTCCGAAAACCCGAGAAATGATGTGGACTAGGTTGATGTATATTTATGTCACATATACTCCGTTTAAGTTTTCTATTAAAATTCAAGTTTTCTATCCAAAAATGACGGAGATATGAGCAAAAAACCACGACTACCTCTAAATTTTTCCAAAAATCCCTTGTTGTTGTATTTTTTTTTATTTCTGTATATCTTGAGAACGGCAAGAGCCAAAGTTTCCAAACTAGGTACACACATTAAGGTTGCCAATGAACACCACCCTACAAAATGTGGGCTGGATTGGAGAAGTGGGCGTGGTACCTCCCGTACAAAAAAAATTCAAAATTGTATAAAAACCTAAATTTTAGGGCTGCCATATGTCCTATGGATATGACTTATATATCAAAATATCGGAAATTTTTAGTGGAACATATTTTATAAAAAACTCTGGAAAATCGGTTCAGATATAAAAAAGTTATGACCAAAATTAAATTTTTTTTTTAAACCCCACTTTCGGGAACCATAGATCTCCCCGAGTCCAAGCTTTATAACTCAAGTAAATGGCAAATTTCTTCTTAAACACGTCGGTATATAAATCTGTCAAATCGGTTAAAAAATGGCAGAGTTACAACCGAAATACTGAATCCCCAAAAATTACTCTTTTTTATAATTAACTTTGTTAATATATATGTATACAAGTATATATAAATGTTTATATATAAATATAACTTAAGTAAATGGTTAAATTCTTCCTTAACAAGTCGGTATATAAAAATATCAAATCGGTTAGACAATGGGTAATTTATGAGCAAAATACTCCAAAAATGGGATAAAAAACATCAAAATTTTTATAAAAACCTAAATTTTAGGGCTGCCATATGTCCTATGTATATGACTTATGTACCAAAATATCGGAAATTTTTATGAGTTATAACCGAAATACTGAGGTCTAATCACCGCCTACGATATCGAGCAAAATTGATCGAAATTATTCATTTTCGTATCTTGAAACTCGATATCGAATGAAATGTATTGAATTTGAAATAATAGCATTCGATATCGAGTAACTCGACATTACATTTATCGAGTTTTCATTCGATACGCCAGTGTCTATCGTATGCAAAAAAATTCAATAGTTTATTCGATACGATAGTATCGAATGCGGTGATTAAACCCCTGAATTCCCAAAAATTACTCTTTTTATACCCTTCACCGAAGGTAAAAAAGGCATATATAACTGTAATTTCTACAATATTGATCCTACACCCTATAAAGTATATATATTCTGGGCCCTTATGAAAAGCGAAGTGCAAAACCGGTTGTCTCTTATTTAAAAAAAATATTTACCAGTTTTATTTAGTTTTTGTCTAGTTGCTCTGTATTCTGCTCGCACAATGGTGAAGGGTATATAAGATTCGGCACAGCCGAATATAGCACTCTTACTTGTTAACAATGACATGGTCAATGCTTGCATTACATCAGCCTAGTCCAATGAGTAGTCCATTTGATCAAAATCAGGTGGTCCAATATTATTTGCAGGGTAAACACAAAAACAAATTGAACAATACAATTAGTTTATTTGAACTTATGCCTACAACAATCATACCAACAAAGCGACTCGTACTCATACCAATTAACATTCGTCGTTTTGTCATCGAGTGGACAATGACTACTTAAATGCAAAAGCAAAAGAAAAAATGCCGTTTGACTTTAAGAAATTGTGTTATTGCGTGCGCAACAATAAATGCAAACAAAGCACTTTCAATGAAAAACTCACACATGCAAGTTAATTTTTTTTGTGTTTCCTCCCCACCAGTATAAGAAATTCAAACTTTAAAGTTTTTTTTCCATTTATTATACCCACACCACAATAGTGGAGAGGGTATTATGCATTTGTGCCGATGTGTGTAACGCCTTAAAATATTGGTCCTAGACCCACCTTAAAGTATATCGATCGACTCAGAAAGTGATTCTGAACTAACGATGTCTGTCCTTGTGCGCAAAGTACAGTTCGCAATTTTGGAGATAATTTGATAACATTTGGGACATAGGTTCTTATTGACACAAGGACCAAGCCTATTCGTAGGACTACGAGGGAAGATAGGGGGAAATTTCTTCCTCTCAGAAACTATCAAACCGATTTTAATGAAATTTAAACCATAGATAGATCAATATCTATATGGACACATAAGCTATACAGCTTTAAAAAAAAAACGACCACAAGGGGAGGCAGGGAGCCATTTCTGCCTCTCAAAAACTTTCAAACCTATTTAAATGAAGTTTATAAACATAGATAAGTCCATATTTATAAGGACATATAAGCATGATGTGTTTTTAATACTGTGATGTAGGGTATCATATGGGCGGGCTTGACCGACTATATTTTCTTACTTGTTTTTAATTTAGCTTTAACATTTATTCAATAAAAGATGTTATTTAAGTTTTTATTCCTATTACTTTTAATTCATCGTTTTAAATTTTATATTATACATTAGCAAATGATAAAAAAAAAGTAAATTTAAGGTTTAATTAAAAAAATAAAAATTTTAATTTTCTATGTAGAATTTTGTTTCCAATTTAAATCTTTTCAATTCATATTTTAAGTTTTTCTACTATGTAATTTATAAATTTAACTTTAAATTAGATTAAATTATATGTTTTTATTTCACTGTTCCGTTAATTTTATTTAAATTTAAATTTTTATTAATACATTTTCCACTATGTAGAATTTAGTTTCAAATCCGAATATTGTTATTAATTTAAATTTTAATGGTTTCATTAACTTAAAATTTTTAGTCTTCGACTATTTCTTTTTCTACTATGTAGAATTTAACTTTTTATTTAAATATGTTTACACAATTTTTATTTTGATTATTTTTTTGTTTTTATCTCAAGATTATTCTAATATAATTTTTTAATTTTTAGTTTTTTTTGGTGAAATTTGGTTTAACTTTTCTTTCAAATTCTTCTAAGCTAAAGGTTTGAAATTTAATCGATATGTAGAATTTTTATAAAAGTTTTAGAGGACGTCTTTAAATAAGCGGTATCCAGGTCAAAAAAAAAACTACTTATTTTTTGAAGGAAAAATTATCAATGAATATTTTTACTAAATACTTAGCGACAAAAGGGACACGAAAAAATTGCAATGAAAAGAGATCAATAAAATTCTTTGCTTGGTAGCAATTAAAATTATGAATGAAAAATAAAGACGAGAAAAAATATTTTACTAACGTTGACGTGGTGAAAAGACGGGATCAATGAAATTATTTTACAATTGCTTTGTGCAGTGACAATTAAAAATATAAAAAAAAAGAGAACAAATATTTTACAAACGTTATAGTAGCAACAAAACAGTGATAATAATGTGAATGGAGAGAAGCGTAGTAACAAGGTAATAACAAAGTTCATTCATTAACCCATTCGTTAACTTGTACAAATCAAATGTGTACAAAACGTCGTCAAAATTACCAACGTTTAACTTTGTTTTGCAGGCATAGAGTTAATGTAAATTATAGCGTATGAGTAAATCAACAAAAATAGTGGATTTTGCAGTTCTCAGGTCCAGATTACGAAACTATAGTACTGCAATTTTTGTATTTTAATTAAATCGAAAATTATAAGCACCCTAAATTTCTAGAACACTTCATCTCACTTTAAGAATATTTTCAAAAAAGTCCCTAATAAAAATTGCTATACACCATCGAAAAGAATTCTTATACGAATTGTCTTTAGAGAGTTAAGCAAGAATACTTCGAAGGTAGCCGAGTCAACACTTGTGCGGCTCTATTAAAATAAAAGAAATACAACAAAACAAGGGAATCTCTTAAAAAAGTAAGAAAAAAAGAATATAATAAAAGCAAAAACAGCTAAAAAAATACCACATCCTCATTTAGACAATGTCATGTTTCGAAATTGTCCAATAAGCAGGATGCTCACAAAACATAGAAGATAATTTAGTTTGAAAATTAAACTTTCATTTACAGTAAACAGCTTTAAATGAATAAGAAAAAAACATTAATAAAATGCTTATTTGTGAAAGCATTCTTGTATAAAAAACCGACTATAAAAGTAACACTTTCTATGCAGAAAGCCCAGCTAAACAAGGCCATATTTTTGTTTATGTTATAGCACTGCCAACATAATCCCAACACAAATAAACAGGATTTTATATAAAATACGAATTTTCTTCGAACAAAGCAACAGAAAAATATTAAAGGAAAACAGAAACAGAACAATACAAACAATGCTGGGAAAACACGATATAACAAAAACAACTTAAATTGCATGTAAACAATTTCTCATTGTAAATGTCTTGTAGAAATTTAATAAAGATACAGACACAAGAGTATTTCTCTAAACATTAAGAGAGATTTAAATAATGCCAACTGTGCGGAAGTATGATATATAGGAAGTTCATTGGGAAATACGTAAAAGAATACATATGTGTGATGTTCAGTGCTGCCAAATACTTTTAACAAAAAATCGGCACTGTAATTATCGCTTATATGCATTTCTAAGTTGGCACGACTTTAAGACCTTATAAATGGGAATACATGTATAAAAACTAAGTTATATGCATCGACAATGCTTATAGAAAAACTCGTTTAAATGCATCAGTGGTTCATATATAAAAAATCTGTTACGTGCTTATTTCTTTTAAAATAAAAATAAGAACGAAACTTTTGTTTCATAAACATATCGCAATTGATCATAAAAATGGTATTAACTAGTGCTGGGATACTATTGATTTTTTCTACTATCGATATTTATCGATAGTTCAGATTTCACTTTCGATATATCGATATTACACTCGAATGAATGTTTGAACTTAAGTAGGAAAACTTTAACTAGTTTTTTATCAGGCAACAGTCCATTGTTTTTATCACTTTATTGAACGTAAGAGACGTATGTATTTACGCACGTTATTTTAGATGACAGTTTTTAAAAATTGTGATGCTGACAGGCGCGGATTCCGGAGGGGGGGGGGGGAAATAAGGAAATTTCCCCCCCGTAAATTATAAAAATATGTTTTGTTAATTTCGATAATACACGAATTCCCAATAATGATATTTTTTTTAATGTACAAAATTTTGGGAAATTCCAGCAGGGTTTTTTTTGTTTTTTTTTTATGGAATCTCTAACGAAATTTTCAATAAGTATTTTTTTATTGAATCTCTAACGATTTTCAATAAATATCCATATCTTAATCCTTATAGTTATTTATTAGATATTTCCAAAGCAATTCAGTTTACCGTATTTAAATACTTATTATTCTACATTCAATCCCAGCAGGTGCCATCTATATCCAAAGACTAAACGTTTGACTTGATAATGCGTACGGCTGAATTATTAAAAAGCCTTAGTATTTGCAATATTTATGTATGTATGTGTTATATGAATCAAAATTCTATTCGATAATTTCTGACGAAAGCAGTGATTTATCGGGGAAAAGCCAGATTTCCTTATCTTTAAGATATTTTAACATACAACAAAACGTTTTTAGGGAAGAATTTATTGTCTTTGTTGTAAACGCATTTGAAGAGGCTTCAAAAGATATTGATGACGTCAATTGATGCGAAGACACTATCATCAATAGTTCTTAAAGCTTTGACAAATTTTGGTCCTGACCTAAAAAATTGTGTAGGAGATTGAACAGATGGGTGTCCTCTGATGTCAGCAGAAAATGGAGCGGTTTAAAATTTCTATAAAAGCGACATAAATCGAACAACTCAATTTCTAAAAGCAATAAAGTGCCATTAATACAAAAAATTGTATCATTTTTTAAAGAAACGACAAATTTTTTTAAATATAATCATCCCAAGCTAAAAACAGTTTTAGCAAAGTATTTAGGAGCCAAACTCTCTTCATTATAGTAGAAGCTTTGGAAAAACTATCTGAGTGGAAAGGTAGTATCTCTACCTTTACATTAAGGAACTCACTGAGTACTTTTAAATTTATTAAGTGTGATACCTATTGTAAGACAGCCACTTAGTATCATTTTACAAAAGCAAGATATAGATCTTCAAAAAGGATCAAGCCTATCAAAATTTTAATCATGTGCCTTGAAGAAAAAAGAAATAAAGCCGAAGAACAATTTAAGCGATTTTTTAAAAAGTTAAAAGTTATTTGCGTTCAAATCGAGGTTCCTATCGAAAAGACAAGATTTGAACGAAATAATCACATAAAATAAAATGTTGAAGATTAGTACCGAGTTGTAGATAACATTCTTCTTATTGAATTTATTTTAGAAGATCTCATAACTTTCCCAATCGATATCCCAAATGTATTGAACATACCTAAACTTCTACCTCAAAGTTTAAACAAGGCATATACTGATACAAAACATGTTAAAACCACAACTTGCTGATGAGCTGATTATGCTTAAATAAACTGTGATGAATATATCTACCCTAATCAAAGAAAAATATTTCAAATTTTCGTTTCAATGCTCGTCAGTAAAGCTAGAGCGTGAGGTCATTTCCTACCCTTCGTCGAATAAAAACATGGCTCGGATCAACAATGACAGAAGATAGACTGTACTGTCTAAATTTGCCTCACAAGGAAATCATAAATTGCTTATTTAAAAAGATTAATGTATATTGAACTAATCTTATATTTTATTTAACCTTTTTGTTAAGTTTTTTTTTTAATTAGGGTAATGACTTTTTTTTGACAAAATTTCTTCATCCCACCACGCGATGGGCAATTTAGTATTGATAAAGAAAATAATTTTTTTAGGCTATTTTGGCCTAAAAAGTTTTCGCACCAAATGCAATTTCTAAAGGACCTCAAAAAATTTTTTTTGTTTTTTTAATTTCCATACACATTATATATGGTACATTAATTGTTTATATATGCTGTATATTTTAGCCCCCATATTCATAAATGATTATAAAATTTAATAAACGTTTATTAAGGAAAATTTTCATAGAAAATTTGGGTTTTAAGTTTTAAGTCTTTATTAAATTTAAAATATTTTTATGAATACAGGCATAAATACATAACATAAGCAACTGTATAACAAATGGTTTAATGAAATAAATTTTAAGTTTAAAGTGCGAGTTGATTTACATAATGGAAAAATATTTTGTGCAACTTTAATAGCTCGTTCCGCGCATATTTAACTACGCTGCTGAAAATGATCACTGTTTCATATATACGCCAAACAACTCATCTATCACAACATCTATCATTTGCCATTTAAATTTAGTTTATTAAAAAAACCGCGAAATAGAGTTGCGATTTTTTTTGCGCCCTTCTTCCGTACAAATGGTAAGATCTTGTTATATTCATGAAATTATTAGAAAATACTTGAAATTTTGTAATAAAATGTTAATTTTGTATAGTAAGGAGAAAAATTTCTTCACGATCGCGAAGAAGTAAAACATAATTTCTTAATATTTTTTCACGGTCTATACGGCTATGCGATGAAGAATTTGATATTCGCAAAAATTGCAAAAAGTACTTACCCTAATGCACACATTTTGTTTAATAAACTTTTAAAAACAAATTTTTTACTTTTTTGTATCCTACAAAATTCCCCCCCCCCCTAAGGCTCAAGCTGAATCCGCGCCTGGATGCTGATAAGCACCTTTCTGAAGGAACCAAAGTAACAGAGACTAAAAGATATTTTATTGCAACTTTAGATACTGTTCTAAATTGGATTTGATTCTCAAACCAAACTTTTCCTCTAAAGGTCGTTCATTGTTTTTACCTATGCTCGCAATTGCAATTGCATTTTTATTTGTTTTTTTTTTAAACATCATAAAACTATCTAACATTTCAGTTCCAATGTAAACATATAACAATTTCGGCATAAAGGCCTTAATTTAGTAGTAAAAAAGCACAGCTAAGCAATCCATACCACCTGCCATTCTTGTTGTTTCTATTCATTGCTGTAATTCTTAGCGAATTAATAATAACAAGTAGAAACTTGCGGAAAAAACTGTGTGTGTATAGCTACTGTAACATGTCTTCATAGCTGTATTTTAAATAATAATATCGATATTGATATTTTAACTATCGATATTTTCGATATTTTACGACTATCGATAGTATCGATAGTACTATTGATAGTTTCCCAGCACTATTATTAACTCAAAATTTTTATTTTTCACGCATTAAATGCAACGACGTTTTTGATTTGCTTGCACCACTTAGAAAAAATAACGACACTTTCTCTTCAAACGGCGAAAGTATAAGAGATGTAATGATAAATTTTTTACACAATATAAAGAAATAAATAGCGAATCGCTCTGTATCACTAACACCAAAATTTAATTTAGTGAGTTATGACGACGTTGCAGCAAATTAGTGATATTCCAACGCTGATGGTCCCCATGCAAACCTAATACAAATATAATTTTTTCCATCTGGTCATTAGGAGTTTAGTTTTTGGGCAGCGCTGCTAGAAGAAGGGAGGGTTTCCTTAATATGAGTTTTATAGCTGCAGCACAATAGTGCTCCACCTTTTAGTGTACGGATCGACTCAGAATCACTTTCTGAGTCACATTTTCAATCCTTCAATAAATCTTCGAGATTTGAGATTGAATTAAGAAAATATGAGATTTATGTAGAAAAAAACTATTTTGTCGTCTAGAATTTTATTGCCTTTTTTTCAAACTTTACTGGTAACTCTTCTTAAGGATGTGTTAATAAAATTTAATTTTTTTTAAAACATTAAAAATAATTAAGTGTGATTAAGACTCTCAAAAAAAAAAAAAAAAAAAAACGCTTGAAACTCTTTTACCAGAACTAACAAACCACAAATGCCATTGCCAATAAGAGTTTCATTGCCATTCATGCCGTATAATGTTGAAACTCCCTGTTCCACCCACAAATGCTTAACATGTTCCTTCCCGCGCCATTAAGAGCAAGTATTTAAAACATGACCTGCACAAATGAATACCAAATGAATCCACATTCGAGTAGACACATTTTCCCGCAGTGGAGAATTATGAATAAAAATTTTTCACATACATTTAGATACATTTTATATTTTTTTTTTATTGAATCTTCTTGTAGAAAATAACAATATGTATTCAAAGCTTAATCCTAATTCTTATTTGTATTTGTTAGCCTACCAATTAACCGCTAATTAATTGCATTCAAGTGTCAAAGAAGCCTGCTAGGCTCAAAGTGTCGGATTTTTTCAGCCTCCGGTGACCTTCGAACTTTATTAGATCCCGAGCGAGGTAGTTGGGACGGACCATTAGTTTATCTATGTATTTGACTGAATACTTTTTAATTTCTTCATGGATGGTAGCGATGTTAAGATCTCTGTGGATAATGTCACTACGTATATACTATGGGGCGCAGACAATTTGCCGTAATATCCTAGACTGTCTTCTTTGAAGCTTTTGGATGTTAGATGCGCATGCAGTCCATATTGGTTTTATGATAGACTTGTATAAGAGAACTTTGTTGTCTAAGGATAAGTTTGAGTTTCGACCGATTAGCCAATGCAGTTGAGCTGCTTTAAGTTTCATAGCCGTTATTTTCGCTTCAATATGACGAGTCTAGGTCAGGCGTCTATCTATATGAATTTAACATGACTTTCTACCGGAACAGTGATGTTATTTATTTTTACAGCAGGGCACGTTTGTCTTCTGAGCGTGAAAGTTAAGTGAGCACATTTAGCCGTGTTAACCTTTATTTTCCATTTTTCTAGCCAGGCTTCTAGTTCATTGATGTGGGACTGTAAATGCTGCGATGCAACTTTTGGGTCCTGATTAACACTAATAAAGTCTGTGTGGCCTGCAAACGTAGAAGTATGTGTGATCGGGCTTGTTGGCATATCAGCTGTATATATTATATACTGCAACGGCCCTAATATGCTGCCTTGATGGACACCAGCAGATATTTTCTTGGTGGGGGAGTATTGGATTTCTGATCTAACCATGAACGTTCTGCCAGTTAAATAGCTCTCAAGGAGTTTGTGAGTGTTTTGTGGAAGCATTCGTGTTATTTTAATGATCAGCCCATCATGCCAAACTTTGTCGAATGCTTGGGAAATGTCTATAAACAGTACTGAGCAATATTCCTTTCTCTCAAACGCTGATCTAATTTGGTTAACAATTCTATGCACTTGTTCGATTGTACCATGCCTTGCTCGGAATCCGAACTGATGATCCGGAATGATTGCGTGTTCATTAAGGTAGGGAGTTATACTTAAAGGAATATTGTTTCGAATAGCTTTGATAATATTGATAGTAGGCTGATTGGTTTGTACGATGTAATTTGACTAGCGTCTTTTCCTGGCTTAGGAATCATAACAATTGTACAGCTCTTCCAAGAGGATGGGAAGTAGCCAACTCGTAATATCGCATTAAAGATGAGCAGCAAGATTCTTGAAGCAGACGTAGGTAAGTTTCTTATCATTGAGCCTGTGATGCGGGCAGGACCAGGATATTTTTTAATGTTGACATTTTTTATCGCTTATTTTACTTGGGTGAATTTAAATTTTTTTGGATCGTTAACTGTATCAGGAATAATTGGACGACAGGAACAAGTATCAGCATCATGGGGCGTGAAAACTTTCTCCAAGTGGCTTGCAAAGGCATTTATTTTTTCATTTGTGTTTTTGGCCCAAATACGGTTTTCCAGTCTTAGTAGAGAGTCGTGGGTTATAGGGCATTGCATATGTCGTACAGCCTTTCATAAGCCGTAATTGGAGTTTTTTGTGGCATCTAGGCTGTTTAGATAGCCTTCTACTGCAGAGTCGTGTTTCTGTCTCAGTTTGTAGCGTAGATTTGCCTGGCATAACCGCAGTTGGGCCTTGGGGAACGATTATTTTGCCATTGTCTTCTCAACTTCCTTTTTTCCCTGACAAGGGTCTCTATATCCACAGATGTGAATTGCGGACCACGCTTTATTGTACGCTTGATTGGGGTTGCGTTTCTTGCAGCAGAATCCAAGACATCCGTAAGTTGGTCGACAGCTGTTTGGATGTCAGATGAATTTTTTAGGGAAATGCTCTTTAAATACGAAAAATTTGCATGCCAAGTGTCATAAATAAATTAAATGTTCAATGAATACGAGTGTAAAATTTTAAATTTACAACCATGAAAAGTTAGGTATTTAATTCTCATTTAAGGCTTAATTAAACTTAAAAGACATTTTCGTTTAAAACATACAAAGAAAACAATATTCAAAAATGTTGAGGAACAAGTTGTATTGGAAATTAAAGTTTTGTTTTTCTTTTCAGAAATGCTGAATTTGGCGAAAAAACAGAAGAAGACATTTATAAGGTACTTCTATCGCACAATGAAAAGCTTCAGAATAAAAACTTAATTAACATTTATACTAAGCAAACAACAACTGTTGGAATAGATAAAAATAAAAATTAATGAATAACTTTGAAAATTACTGCAGCGATGCAGTTGATTCTACCGGCCATGAACATAATTTCCGAGAATGACTCTTATGGAAATCGAAGTGTACAGGTCACAATACACGTACATAATGTTTTTTGCATTTGACTTGTTAACCTGTAATTCTAATTCGATTTAGCCATGTCTGTCCTTCTGTTGAAAACACGCTCACTTTAGAAAACTCAAAAGAAAAGCACAATGTTGGTGTCAAATTGCTTCAAGTTATCCTAAGCACTTTGGTATTGAAATCTAGCAAAATCGGTTCAGTAGGATAAGAATTATCAATCCAAATGTAGAACCCCCAAAATTAAATTGATAATTTTGTTACAAAAATTAACAAAAATGATTCGTTCTATATGACATTATTAATAGAGCACGTTCTAGTAGAAATTTTGTCGGACGGCTTTACCTCTGACCTTAGCATATGCAGTATTATAAATTCAACACTCGACATGAATGAGCTTTGCGGTGAAAAATTTGACAAGCAAGATGTAAAAAACATGTCGTATACGGGTACCTTAAGCTTTACAGTTATTGCTGATACTTTAAGTTGCTTTATAGAAATGTATGTTAAAAAAAATCGATGAACATTAATTAGATTCAAAAAAGATTTTTTTTTAATAAATGTATTTGTTTTTATTTATTGAGTTTACCGATTAATAGTAAAGAACCTCGTAGTTATAAGACTGACCAGAGAAATTTTTTTACTTTTTTCATAATACATTTTTATTGTGAACACTTATCGTTATTTAAACCACAAATATATTTCCAATAAAAAATAGAAATAAACAGCAAATTTACATCATTTCGTATACAAGTGTTGTACAGTGGGACTTATCGATTTTTGCATAGCGAACGTGAATTTTTTTATAAATTATTTTTTTTTCTGGTAAGTAAACGTATAAATTAACTATCCCAATAAAAATGTTCATCATTTTACGAAACACTAATGGTACATTTTAAAATTATACGCTACGCAATAAGACATACAGAGACATGCAGTAAAGTAAGTGAGGGAATTCTTAACAAGTTTTATAAAAGAAAAAATTATCAAAAAGTAATTTAAATTTTTGGGAATACAAAATTTTAATTTCAAAAGATTTTGTTATTCGTGCTTAATTCCCAGTTTTTATTCTTGATAAAAACACTTGAAATTTATTGTTGATGGGATAAGCTATTCCTATGCGCATTTCACTGGTTGCTTAGGCCAGATCATCAGGAAACTTCATCTATAAAGATTTTAGACAAACTAAAGATATTAAACCAAATAAAACTGTTAAACGTATAAGACTTATAGCAACAGTTTTACTTGTAACAATATCAAAGCTTGAACAAAATACATCAACAATAAACAGTGGGTTTATCTCATCTTACACTCCCCACTACAATTAGTTGAAATTCTCTCAACATTAATTGTAGTTGTAAGTAGGTTAAGAAAAACAAAATAAAAACAACAACAACTTACAAAAGATGTTGTCAACTAAGTGTTTTTTTAGGCCGTGCACTTGCCCGTTTATTATTTATTTATTATTATTTATTATTAAGCAACGAGTGAAATGCGCATAGGAATAGCTTTTCCCATCAACAATAAATTGCAAGTGTTTTTATCAAGAATAAAAACTGGGAATTAAGCACCAATAACAAAATCTTTTGAAATTAAGAAAAAATAATATTTCAAGTACCACGGCATTCCCTTACTAACTGCGAAGCAAGTTTGAAAGGCAGAATACCAAAAAATAAATGTAACAAAATATTCAGTGAGTAAAGCTGATAGCTACATTTTTTAGTATTTATATGCGTTAAATAAAGCGCTTTTTGTGTCAAAAATGTATTGCTTCAAAGTGGGAACTCACAAGCCTGCTTCGTTTAAAGCTCAATTTTTTATTGGGATGTTAAAAATATAAATGTTTCATTGAAAACTCATATCCAAATGGTTAATGCAACAATGTACATGTTTGTTGCAGCTAGATTCATTAGGAAAAATTATTAATAAAATAATTACAATGTTTATGAATCCAAAAGCATATTTATTTAGAAAATATTTTATTAAATCTATAGTTAATTGTTACATATGGGGGATTTCATGTCTAGTGACCCACTTTTTTAATCGATATCTTCCGATTTGGATGAAATTTGCACCAAGGTTAGTCCAATTGGATAGTAGCTTGACAAGATCGGTCAAAAAGTTTCTGAGTTAGAGGGGGCCAAAGTTTGACATTTTGCCCAAACAGGTGTTCTTTCTAATCCATGTTTTTTATAACCTATTGGTGTTAGCAAAATTTGTCCAAAACACTGAAATTTATTGTTGATGGGATAAGCTATTCCTATGCGTATTTAACTGGTTGCTTAGGTAGAACTGTTGCTTATAATTCTTATACGTTTAACAGTTTTATTTGTTTAATATCTTTAGTTTTTCTAAAATATTTATGGATGAAGTTTCCTGATGATCTGGCCTAGGCAACCAGTTAAATGCGCATAAACATAGCTTATCCCATCAACAATTAATCTCAGTGTTTTTATCAAGAATAAAAATTGGGAATTAAGCGCGAATAACAAAATCTTTTAAATTAAAAAAAAAAAATTTTTCAAAAGTTTGATCAAATAGCTATTGAAGCTACTTGGGACAAATTTTGCTAACACCAATAGGTAATAAGTTACATGGATGAGAAAGAACACGTGTATGGCCAAAATGTAAAATTTTGACCCTCTCTAACTCAGAAACTTTTTTAAACGATCTTGTTGAAAAGTTGCGTCTAAACTAATATCCAATAGGACTAACTTTGGTGCAAATTTCATCCAAATCGGAAGACAACGACTTAAAAATTGGGTCACTTGAAATCCCCCAAATGTATCTCTGAAAGCTGGCTGGATATAAACTAGTTTAATCTAACAAATCCTTGAATATTTCGAAAGGATTTTCTCTAAGACCCTTTAGACTACATTTAGACGACATGTGTTTATCAGTATGCTGAATAAATAAAAAATAAAGAAAAAAAGTTCTTTATTCATTAGAGCGTGTTCTAAAGGGTAGTCCAACCAATTATGAGTGAAACAAAATATCAGCCAAATGCTCGCCACGTCTTAGGTGGCATACCTCTATCCGATGGTCCATTGACTCTGACATATAATTGAGGTTCAATGTCGTTATAATGTGTCGAATTATATCATCCTATAGCTCTTAAATTGTTCTTGGTTTATTGACGTACACTTTTTATTTTAAATACCCCAAGGAAAGAAGTCCAACGGTGTCAAATTACATGATCGTGACGGCCAATTAACATCGCCACGACGTGAGATAACACGGTAATTGAGTTTCTCAATGGCGCAAAGAAGCATTGTTCGTTGGCTGTGTGGCAAGTGGCACCATCTTGTTGGACCCACAAATCGTACAAGTCCATATAATCAATTTGTAGGCACAATAAGTCTATTATCATCTCGCGATAGCGAACATCATTCTT
The DNA here is from genome assembly GCA_930367215.1 of Pollenia angustigena. Classification (NCBI taxonomy): domain Eukaryota; kingdom Metazoa; phylum Arthropoda; class Insecta; order Diptera; family Polleniidae; genus Pollenia; species Pollenia angustigena. The sequence goes on from OV884059.1 coordinate 237,565,693, forward strand.
GGTAACTGCTTGACCGACCTCATTTTAAAAGAAGTACGGCCCAACAACGCATTACGAACTGGACGAGCATGAACAGGTTTGTTCACATTTCCCACAGACCCGGCTTGCTCAATTTTACGCACAATTATCTCCATTGCAGATACTTTTAGTCCATTATGCTGATCAAAAAATCACGAAGTGCATTTAACACTTTCTTTAAAAACTTATTTAAGCCTGTTACGTGGCCTTGACTTAAATTTTGTCATACACGAAGTTATGACAAAATTAAATCCGAAAGTTTGCGGAATTTTGCCTTTTATTGTACGACTGTAAATCATTACAAATCGTAAAATTATAACTTACGAGAAAACTAGTCATCATTTGTATTATATTTCTTAACGGACCAACTTCCTACGCAACAATACTTTAATACCAACAATATGAAAAATAATTTTTCGATTGCCATAATTTCGATTATATTCTGTGGAGCAAACGTATTGCATGGCGAAAGTTACGACTCTAAAATGGAAAAATGGACTTTGTTCAATGACTTTTTGTTTTATTTAAATCCCCAACAAAAGGTAAGTAAAGTTATCGCTCTTAAAAACAACAAAAGTTATATTTTATTTAAATTTTTCAAAAAAAAGTTTACTGCACTTGAAGCCCAAAAATATTGTATGGATACCAATATGGCAGATGTTATACAATCAGACGAATTAATTAATATAGCAAAATTGATAATTAAAGAAATTGGTAAATATGTGCAAAAGTTAACGTTATTATTAATATTGTATAAATATTTATTTTAAAATTAATTACAAAGAATTATCAGTGGCCTATTGGATATTTGACGAAACGTTTGTGGAAAATGCCTCTGAAAATAATAGCGCCCGCAATTGTTATGCTTTAGGAGCAGGTGGGACATACTCTGAATTTTGTGAATCTTTGAAAGGTGTGATTTGTAAGCAGGAAATAAATGGCGGAATTGTACAATTTAAAAATGGCTCGCGTCTTATAGTTGACGTTGATGGAGTCCATAAATTTTGCAAGCCAGAATCAAATCTACACAATGATATCTTGGAATATTGTTTGATTAAGATGCTGGATAATGTACTACTCCGTGGTACTAACCGGCAGAAATAATAATAACAATTAACAGATCTCGTTCTATGAAAATCTCACTTATTTACCCAGTAAAAACTTCGCTTACAAAATAATGTGTTGAGTAATCAGAAAAACATGAAGGCACTACTTACAATTCTACTGAAAGAACCAATGAATTTTACAAGGCATGTCCCAAAATGAACGCATTTATAAGTAAGTAATTATTTTTTTACTTAAATACATCCAGAAAAAGTAGTTATAGAAGTTGTTATACATGTAGTTACAGAAGAAAGCTACTAAATAATGAGTTAAAGAAGCTATTCGTTTTGAAAAAGTAAGCGAAGTTTTTACTGGGTAATAAAGTAAAAAGTTTAATTTTTAACTTATTTCGATTAAGGTCCAAATATACAGTCATTGGTTAACAAATTACAACAGTTTTACAAATAAAAAATTATTTCCAGTTTTTTCTTAACCGTGAGTTAAACCCTCAAATGTTATTGGTTAACTTCTTTTATTTTTTTATTATTTTAATAGAGTTGCCATTTTTGGTCTGATTAAAATTTTTACTTAACCATTTATTGTAAATATGATTCTTTAGTTAAGCAAAAGTTATCATTTTTGTTTACTAATAATTCATTAATGACTGTAAATTTGACCCCTTATCTCTTAATAAAAATAAAACGTGAGTTTTCTATTTTGAAGTGATTAATTGTTTGTGGCTTTAATTTTATCAAAGTTATTTACGGGAATACAAAATTTATTATTAAGATTTTTGTATGACGTGCTAAATTCCCAATTTTTCATATTTGATAAATACACTTAGTTTTCATTTTTAAATGCAAAAGTTAGGCCAGAACAGACAGTGAAACTCAACTGCCATAGACTTCTTTGAGAGACTGCACATGTCGCAACTATTTTGAAACACTTTTTTAACGCATTAGAAATCCGTTGCATTGTAACCGTGGTGCACAAAACTCGTATTTAGGGATGGGCAAATTGAAAAAGTATATCGATATATATCGAATCGATATTTTTTAAGAGTATCGATATTGTTTATTAAAAAAAATCGATGTATCGATATATCGAACGTATTTCGCTAAAAATATTCCCAAATTAAAAAATGTAATATATATACATATATATGCACAAATCTTATTATTATTCACAATATATATCGGCACATATAGTTCTAAAAACGCATAAAATCAATATTTTCAAGTTTGTTTGACCTTTCTGTTTTAATTAGAAATCTGCAATGTGAAAACCCCGCTTTTTTTTAATTCTTCTTCTTAAAAATGCCAATCTATACATGCAGTCTACAACTGACATGAAATGATTAACATTAACACTAATGTGATGTTAGTGTTAAGTATAGACTCATCATGTTAGAGGTGTTGTCATGTTATAACACGGTTGTTAATGCAAATATTTTAACAACGCTTTTATAACATCACGTTGTAACAGCAAATCAAGTCAGTTGTAGACGGGGAGATATATATATATTCATATAAGTTAAAAAACATATGATGCATGCAGTGATGCCAATTCTTAAAAAAACATATTTTTTGAAAAACGTCTAAAATTTTGAGTTTTTAATGAAGACTGACTGTAAAAATATCGAATTCGATAGTCATATTTCAATACCGATACATCGATATATCGGTATTTTAAAAATCGGTTATTTTTTTTAAATATCGATATTTTGATATATAAATATTTTTTGCCCATTCGTACTCGTGTTTGCGCTTCATCTGCTTAAAAAAACAAAAATAATTGTGATAACTTCCCCACATTGTGGTTGAATTAAGGTTGCGAGATGTGTGGAAAACGTTTGAAACTGGGTTCAAGCCTAGAATTTGAAAAGGGTTTCGTTGCATTTTACGATCTGTTCTGGTTCCTATACCTGTACGTTACAGCTGTAAATGATTCCAATCACATGGTTTCTCTGTAAAGATTGCTAATTCTTTGATTGCATTCAAAATCGAATAATCAATATTCCAATTTAAGATACAATAAATGGTTTTAATAAATTCATTCAATAATTTATTGCAGTCGATTTAATTTAAATACTTTAATTGCAATCAAATCCAGTAACTGCAATCAAAATGAAATCATAATTAAACCCTCGTTCTCTGCAAATGGAAATCCTTCTTCTATAAATAAGGCTGACTCCGTAATTCTAAATTGCCAACAACGTAAATTTTTGTTTACAATCACTAGACTCCAAGTGATATTATTTTGTTGGACTTTCGCTATAGTTGTGAATGCATAGGGATTGGATTACAGTTAAACTGATTAAAAAAAAAAAAAAAAAAATGATTGCAATCATTACACAGAAAGAAAAACAAAAGGGATTAATCGAGTTTTTTATGATTACGTTAAGTACGAGTCGTACCCAAAAATTCAAGTACGAATAACACTTTAACGAACTCAAAACAATCCTAAATGGGATAACTTTCGAAAATCAATTCCGAAGTTTCTTGAAATCAGTATAAAATTCTTTCATCAAGTAAAAAATAGATAAAACTTTTCGTCCGGCTTTTTTTGTTTTGATTTTCATACACATTGAAAAAAGTCTGGCTCAAAAAGAGACTCATGTGTACCAGGAAAGCTTAAAAATTAAATTTGCAAAACGGGTAAGTAAATTAATCATAATAATTTTTTCTTTCTAATCTCTATTTCGTTTTTTTAAGCGTGAATTCGGGATAATATCAACGATCTTAGTTTTACCTCAATCAATCTCATTTTCGGATTATTTCATGTTCGAATTCGGGATTGAATATGGATAATTGAATTATTTTGCGATTGACAACCCGTACTTGAATCAATCTTCGGATTGATTTGAGTACGGATGGATTGATTTATCTTTTGAGTGTAGAGTATGGGCTGTTTTATTACTTTATTTTTCTAGTACAATTTTTTTATACATATTTTTATTTTTAAGTAATGAATACTTTCCGCTTAATTTTTTTTTTTATTTTAATAAATTTGTAGCAATTGCTTTAATTATGCCATTGCTATTATCTATCCATCAATCATGTTATTTAAATAGGCTTTGGATTGACTATTGAAATGAATAAATAAATATAAAATAAATATAAAAACATACATGATTGTTGCAGTCGAATGAAACTGATATTAACTATATGGCTTTTGTAATGATGAGAATTTTTCAAGTGATTATATTGTGTTCGGTTTTGAGTGACTGCTTTAGTTATTATACTATTATATTCATTTAAATTCGTTCGAGTTAATAAAAAGAAATGCTTTTTAAAAGTATAATATTTACGAAATGAGAAACATTTGTTTGATTACTTTATTTCAAATGGCTAAAGTATAGTTCGTAAAGGTGTTCTGTAAAAACTAATTGAATAATAAAAATAAACGTATATACAAATGTCATAAAATGCGGCATTAATGAATATATTTCGTGATATATTAGACAACAAAATACAACATTCACATCAAAAATTAATGATGATTATTAATAAGTTTTCTAGGCAATATATTGTGTATATATGGAAATATGTAGTACTTAAGATTGTAGATATAGTTTAAATATACTCGACTATCAGGCGCGGATCCAGCTCGAGCCTTACAAATAATGAAATAACCCCCCAAAAGTTTGTACAGAGAACAACAAAAACGATTTTTCGGGGGTTATTTAATTTTGTTTGGGGTGTTATTGAATTTTTTTAATTGGGGTATTATTTCATATGAAATTATTCCCCAAAAAATCATTATGAAATAAAGCCCCAAAATATTTTTTGGGAGATTATTTCATTTTCAAATTCATAATAAAACGTTTTTGGGCGCAAGGATTTATCCACTTTGGTATAGAGAACAGCGGCTTCGATAAAAAAAAGCCTTCGGCCAGGCGCAATGGTTTTCTTCTATATGGTATACCAAACACCGGCTTCGCTAACTAAAGCTTCTCTGCGTAGCCGGGTCGAGTCGGAATTTTTATACTATAGAGGAGGAAATCCTGGCGCTATGCAGAGAAGCTTTAGCTAGCGAAGCCTGTGTTTCTTATACCATAAAGAAAAAAGTCATTGCGCCCGGCCGAAGGCCGGCTATGCACAAAAGCCTTAGTTGGCGAAGCTTGTGTTTGGTATATCATACCATGATATATATCGCGTGATTCTTTAAAGCAAAACTGTTAAATGTATTTCATATATTGGGCTCTTATTTCATTTTAGAAATTGGTGTTTTATTTCATATGAAATAAGCCCCCAAAAATTAGGGAATTATTTAATTTTTGTTTGGGATGTTATTTCATTTCGTTGGGGGCTAATTTCATTTTCAAAAATGGGGCTTTATTGCATATGAAATAAGGCCCCACGCTTTGGGGGTTTATTTCGTTATTTTTTTGGGGGTTATATTTTGGGTGGTTATTTTATGCCGCCGGAAATTTTGTTATATACAAAAAAGTAAAAAATTAGTTTTTAAAAGTTTATTAAAAATTATTATATTCATAGTCAAAAATAAAGTCGACTTCAATGTTATTGAAATCCATTTAAAGCCGGTTTAAACTTAAAGTCGGTTTTATTTTTGATTATGAATATGGGGAAATATGTGTTTATATTATATTAAAAAAAACTCAACAAAAAGGTTAAATAAAATATAAGAAAAGTTCAATATAAATTGATATAAATTATTCTATTTAAATAAGCAATTTATCATTTCCTTTTGAGGCAAATTTAGATAGTACAGTCTACCTTCTGTCATTGTTGATCTGAGCCATGCTTGTATTCGACGAAGGGTAAGTAATGACCTCCCGCTCGTTTGAAATATATTTCTTAGATTTGGGTAGATATCTGCATCACAGTTTATTAAAGCATATATAACGTTATTTGATATACCAGGATCAAGTTTAGATCTTAGTAGGTGTTTATCTCTTTTATCAAATATAATCACCTCATCAGCTAGTTGTGGTTTTAAAAGTTTTGTATCTGTATATGACTTGATTACACTTTGAGGTAGAAGTTTAAGTATGTTCAATACATTTAGGATTTCTATTGGAAAAGGTGTTTTGAAACTTCGTTAATATAAAGGTAGAGATACTATCTTTCCACTCAGATATTTTTTCCAAAGCTTCTACTATAGGTTGTATACTTGTCGCAAAGTGTAAAATTGAGTCGTGACGGTCCACCCATCTTGTCTCGCATAATGTAGAGAGCTTGGCTCCCAAATACTTTGCTTAAACTGTGTTTCGCTTGGCATGATTACATTTAAAAAATTTTGTAATTTCTTTAACAAATGATACAACTTGTTGTATTAATGGCACTTTATTGCTTTTAGAAAATGAGTTGTTTGATTTATGGGAATAGCAAGGTGTTTGTTTCGCATTTGCCGCGGTTTCCAGAGTTTTTTTAACAGCTCCATTTTCTGCTGACATCGGAGAACACCCATCTGTTCCATCTCCTGCATAATATTTTAGGTGAAGTCCAAAATTTGTCAAAGCTTTAAGAACTATTGATGATAGTGCCTTTGCATCTATTGACACATCAACGTCATCAATATCCTTTCAATCCTCTTCAAATGTGTTTACTTCCTTCCTTGTTTTTGCATGTTGAGATATCTTTAAGATAAGGAAATCTGGCTTTTCCCCGACAAATCCGTGTTTTCGTCAAAAATTATCGAATAGAATTTTGATTCATATAACACATACATACATAAATATTGCATTTACTAAGGCTTATTAACAACTCAACCGCACGCATAATCAAGTTAAACGCTTAGTCTTTGGATATAGATGACACCTGCTGGGATTGAATGTAGAATAACAAGTATTTGAATACGGTAAACTAGATGTTTGATTGGATATATCTAATAAATAGCTATTAGGATTAAGATTTGGATACTTATTGAAAATTTCGTTAGAGATTCAATAAAAAACAAAAAATACTTTTTGAAAACTTCGTTAGAGATTCAATAAAAAAAGCAAAAAAACTTTGCTGGGGTTTCCAAAAATTTTGTACATTTAAAAAAATATTATTGGGAATTCTTGTATTATCGAAATAAAGAAAGCATATTTTTATAATTTAGGGGGGGAGATTTCCTTATATTAGTTATCGCTTTAACTTAATAGCAAACCTTTAAGAAAAACAATGAAATTATAGTCGGTTGAGCCACAGTAGTGTGTATTATATAACCAATACCAATATTGCAACAACTCTTCTATCTTTACACAAAAGTTTGCCACAACATAGTAGACATATTACATAATTTTGGATGATTTATGGACACAAAAAACTTTATTTCGGAAAAAGTTTATATAGAAGAAATTATGGAGGGATTCCCGTTATTTCAATAAAATTTGTTGTTATGACAATTTAAACGTATATAAAAAATGTCATTCAATTATCTCTTAAATTACGACCTCAACTTAGCTCACAGGGTTAACATTGAATAATAAATCCCCAGCAGGACAGACTGACGAGTATTGTAAATGGTAAAAGTAAGTTTAAGGAACTGTTAAGGAAATTTTTAAAAATTTTCTGTTTTTAAGGCATTAGTTTTATAAATGTGCATTCTTTATTTTTATAATGTGCTTTTAATTAAGCCCGACAGAACTTTCGAAGGGGTTAGCTGTCAAGCGATCGGTCATAATGTGGTAAATTTTTGACACTGATGATGAGTATAATCCGGCATATCAACATGAAAAGACTTACGCTTGTTACATGACGTTTTCGACTCTTTGGCAATTTTTTGGACAACCTCAGTAATAAAGTGAAGTTTCTGTTACTTACTTAGTTCTCAACCCTCACCAAAGCCCAGGGACACGCGTCAATCAAGAAAAATTAATAACAAACAAAAAATCTTATTATCAAAATTTACTTTAAATTTAAGGTCGTATGGGACATTTTTACAATTTACAATTTTTCCTACAAACTTCATCACGTTTAGGAAAATACACTGATTGGCGCGGCTTCTACACTTCCCCTGCAAATAATAGGACCAGTCTAAACACGCGTGTAAAGAGTAGCCCACAAGGGAGCAGGACTAGTCCCAAAGTATCCCAAACGTATGGAAAAACATGGTCTATTTAACATTGCGATGTCCTAGGGGAGGACCATATAGCCCACATTTGGACTACTACATGGTATACTCAAGAGGATTAGTTTTGAAGTCGTTAAAAAACGAAAGCATGTCGTTAAAAAACGAAGACATGTCGTCTCACTACAAACCCTTTTTAACAATGACATGGTCCATGCTTGTTTTACATCGGGCCAGTCCATGGAGTAGTCCATTTTATCAAAACTGATCAAGTGATCCAATTTTATTTGCTGGGTCGTGACGTACGACTACCACTGCACGCAAAAGTAGTGAAAAAAGAATGCGCTTGTTTAGGAATAGCCACGGTGACCGAAATTAGTTTCAAATGTTAGTGCTAATATTAACCTTTCGATATATAAACTCTTTTGATAAATAATTAGTATTGTGGTTATGTGGACATAAGGGTCTCTTTTAGGCTGCCAGATGGCAGTAGTGAGCTGCGGGCGGACATCTCTGCAATAAAGCGGGCTGCAAACTGGCTGAAGTACTATCGTATATCGAGGGATATATGTATATTTACGGGCAGAAAGGTTGCCATTGCAGCTGTGGCTGGTGTCTTTACGACATCTATGTTAACATTGAAATGCCGGATGTCTCTAAATGAGATCGCGAAACATTCCAGTGTAACGCTGACATGGTTACCAGGGTACAGTGGGTGCCTGGGTAACCATACTGCGGACGGTCTGGCCAAACGGAGCTGTCTCTTGGACGACATGTTCGTCGACGGCCTGATTGGCACTTCAATGGCCCGCTGCAAGACTCTCATCAGACGGGAGTCGTACAGAAGGGCTCAGGGGAGATGGCAGGGGGAGCATACCTGCTTGATGGCCAGGACTCTATGGCCTGGCTCTGACTCAGCGGGAACTACTCAGTCTTCGCAGGGACCGAATGAGGACAGTGATATCGGTCATCACGGGTCACTGGGTGATAGGAACTCATGCTAGGAGGATGGGTCTTGAGTGTAATGATTACTGTAGGAGTTGTAATGATGAGGAGGATGAGGAGACCGTGTTTCACTTACTCTGCGAATGCCCCGGTCTGGGGGCATTAGGTTTAAGCATTTTGAGAGACCAGAATTGCCATGTCCGGACAATTTGTCCAATGCGGGACTGAAGTCGATCTCCTTGTTCTGCAGGGAATTGGGGTGGTTCGAGACTGCAGTGACCTCTAGGGAATAGTCTGGTGGATACTGGCTGATTCTCGTCACTGGCTAGGGGTATGACAAAGGAACCGCTTTAAGGACCCAAGTGACTCGTCGTCGTGACGGCTGCCCATTTAACCTAACCTTACCTAACCTAGTATTGCGGTTATTTTATTGAACTCTTTATGGTTTTAATTCAAATTTTCATATTTTAATCAGGCTAAAGTTCATTAAATTGAGGCCTTTTTGTGTCAAACGCAACGCCAACAATTACACTAAAAGAATCAGCAAAGTCAAAAATATTTCATAATTTTGTTGTTTCTTTCTACAGAAATTGTGTTATAAAATTTTTCAACGCCACAAGATATGCAGCGTTTAAAATTTTAGAATTGAGTTCCATTTCTGTAGAAAGCAACAACAAAATTACAAAATATATTTGACTTTGTTTTTGCTTTCAATGAAATTGTTGGCGTTGCGTTTTACACAATTAGGGCCTTAATTTTCATTAAATAATTTTTTTTTAAAAATTCAATTTATGTGCTTTATTATACAATTTTTAATTTACGGAGCTTAAAAAATACCATGTATCTTAATAATCTTTTATAAAATAATTTATTTCACAGCTTTTTTTTAACTTTTAAGTCCATACTAAGTTATTTGTAATTTGTTTCATTGAGCCTGTAATATCTTCATCCAATAATGAACTCTGCAATACAATCGGATTTTATTTTTGACATTTCTTTCAAAAACTTATTACCTGCATGCTAGAACTTATGGGAGCTTAAAGATTTTCATGCAAAGTTCATCAATCTTGGTTAGGTAAACGACTTCAGAGTGTCAAGCATTTGCAATTTTACACACAAACAATAAATTGAAAACAAAAGAAAAGATTTAAGTATAACATTTGTATGTGTATTTCAGAAAATGCGGCACTTCAACGGTAATTGATTGAAATGAAAATAAATATATGTACATATTATTAAAAAAAAACAAGCAAGAGTGATATATTCAGCTGAGCCGAATCTGTAATACCCTTTACCTAACGTTAAGCAGCGTCTTAGACCACGCAACCACTAACATACATTATCAAACAGAATTAAATAAGAAATACAAATAGGTTTACTCAAGCGGCAAAAAAAAACAACAATAGGGGATTTTAAGAGGCAGTTTTTGCATTTGATGTTCACATTACAGCTTGACCATGCACGTTCATGTTTACATATAGAATTTTATTTTATATATCGGGTGATTTTTTAGCTATTATCTTTTTGGAAACACTGGTCAAAACAGCTGTCGCACGTTTCGTGTTGTGTTTCACTGTCAAACATCTTCAGTTTGGTCTGTAATTTAACCATGAATCGTCTTCCAAACGAACAACGCTTGCAAATTATTGAATTTTATTATCAAAATGCGTGCTCCGTTCAGAAGGTTCATCGCGCGCTTCTTCCATTTTATGGTCAGCTCATTTTTGGCTCAATAGGTAGGTAAGTAGAATTGTCGATTTTGGAGTGAAGATCAGCCAGAAGCATTGCAAGTGCTACCAATGCATCCAGAAAAAGTCCCAGTTTGGTGTGGTTTATGGGCTGGTGGCATCATTGGACCGTACTTCTTCAAAGATGATGCGAATCGTAACGTAACTGTGAATGGTGAGCGCTACCGTGAGATGATATCCAACTTTTTTTTACCCAAAATGCACAAGAGCTTGACTTGCATGACATGTGGTTTCAACAAGACGGTGCCACATGCCCAGTGTTGCCAATTTAGCCATTTAGTGGCTAGATTTAGCCATTTTTCACCCCGTTTAGCCATTAAAAAATGAGTTTAGCCATAAGCCATTTTTTTAGCCATTTTTCAACTTGTTTAGCCATAACATTTTTTTGCCGTTTTTTTTAAAGAATAATTTTTACTTTATTATAAAAATTTATAAAAGTAAAACAAACATTTTGAACAATTAAAACGCCTTTAATTTAAATCACAACTTTTACAAATGTTAAAATCGCTATAAACTATGACGCTGAAACATCTTTCAAAATAAAGGAACAGTATTCCACTATTAAATTTATTAAATGGATCAACACAAACTTCGCTGTTTCTTGCTGGTTGCAAGTATTTCCATAAAGGGATGCAGGCGGTAACAAAATTTTTTTTAGAAATTTCAAAATTGACTATAAATTTGCTCTCACTTCCATGGTCTAATGCTAAGTAGAGAGGGTGTTCAGCCAAGTAAACATCATTAAAAGTAATTTGAGAAATAGGTTACATTTAGCAACCGTTAATTTGATTTTATCAATTAGGTAGATATAACATAACAATACAATATTTATACCACCACCACAATTGTGGAGAGGGTACTATGCTGATGTCTGTAACACCTTAAAATATTGGTCCTTAGCCCACCTTTACGTATACCGATTGACTCAGAATCACTTTCTGAGTCGAATAAACGATGTTTGTCCGGCTGGCTGGCTGTGCATGTAAACCTAGTGCGCAAAGTACAGATTAGATTAGAGATTATTTGATAAAATTTGTTACAAAGTTTCTAATGTGGTGTAGGATATCATAAAGTCGGGTTTAACCGACTATACTTTCTTATTTGTTTATTATTGTAGATCTGGACTCAAAAGGTTGGGTAAATGTTGTTGTGATTATGATTTACCTTCAAATTATTTAAAACATATGATTATTTGAAACTAATGAGGGAGTGATTCCTATTAGATGAACAATAACGACATCGAATTTTTCGATGATTTATTTTTTAATATTAATTTATTTTAATATTAATTCACGTTTATTCCTATATAACAAATTTTAATTAATTATTTCTGTTTAGTTATTGAATTTTAATGTGGTTTTATTTAAAAAAGCTTTTAGCCATTTTTTAGCCATTTTTCCGTAAATTTAGCTATTATTGGTCACCAAGTCTTGGCAACACTGCACTTGCCACACAGCACGCTTAACAATGGACTTATTGAGAGGCAAGTTCGGTGAACATATATTTCACGTTCGGGACCGGTCAATTGGCCGCCTATATCGTGCGATTTAACGCCTTTAGACTATTTTTTGTGGGGCTATGTTAAAGCTCATGTCTATACCATCCTTTTGAATTTACACAGTTGTGTTATATTGCGTGCGCAACAAAAATGCAAAAAAAAGCACTTTCAATAAAAAACGAATAAATGCAAAAATCAAATGTGTACGAAACGATGTAAAAATAACCAACGTTGAACTTTGTTTTGCAAGCAAAGAGTGAATGTAAATTTTAGCGTATGAATAAATCAAGACAAATAGTGATTTTGCAGTTCTCTGGTCTATACACACATGCCCGCTTCAATTGACGCATTGGAAGACAACATTGAAGCATTTATTCATGATATACCAGCCGAAATGTTGGAAAGAGTATGCCAAAATTGGACTTAGCGGATGGACCGTTTGAGGCGCAGTCATGGTCAACATTTGCATGAAATTATCCTTAATCATTAAATTATATGGACCGTACTATCGATTCGAATAAAGATTTCATGCATTTTACTGAATTTGTTGTGTTTTTTTTTATAACTTTCCTCTAGCTCTTAAAAAATCACCCTTTATTATTCACATTTTGTCCTTGTTTGATTAAGTATTTAAATAGGATTACGTAAAGTATGTTAAAAAAACAACTTTTCTGCTCTTATCTAAAAGAAAGTAAAAAAATATATTTGTTTGAGTTTTTTTAGTTCTTTTTTAATGGAATGTTTGTTTAAAAATATTTAAGCATCAAAGGGATTATTTTAGGGGAACATAAAAGAAAGAAAAATATATGAAAAAAGAGCGATAATGTGTGAAATTTTTAACAAATTGTATTGATATTATTGACAAATCATGATATCCAATAATGCACAAAAAGATTTTTCCTATACAATAAATATATTAGACAAGCTGACCCGACAGACGTTGTCCTGTCCAAATTAGGAAAAATGTTTGCGTTCGATTCTAAAAATCCGTTAAAAAGATACGAACATTTGAAAGAAAAATTAGTTAAATCGATGGAGCCGTTTTCTGATTTTAGTTAAATTAAAAAAAGTGGGCGTTAAAGTAGGCGGGCCAAAATTTTCTTTCTGTAAAACCCTAAGTTGGACCATGGCGATGATTTTAAAGAAAAAAAAAAACTTAAAATGGATTAATACGAACATTTGAAAGAAAAATTTGTCAAATCGATGGAGCCGTTTTCTGATTTTAGGTAATTTGAAAACGGTGGGCGTTAAAGTGGGCGGGGCAAAATTTTCTTTTCGTATAAATCTAGGCTGTAGGAAATGTCGCCCAAAGAAAAATGGCCCAAAAAAAAAACGAAAAAGAGCCCAAAATAAAAATGAAAAATGACCCAAAAAGAAAAAACGAGTTTTTTCCAAAAAAAATAAAAAATAAAAATTACCCAATTTGCAAAACAGTGTTTATTTATAAATTTAGTAACTTACAAATGTAAGAGAAAAACACGTTTTATTATGGTTACAACCAACAAAACTATTCTTAAAGAAACTTATTTTACCATTATGTGGTTGTCAGTGACATTGATTTGGTTAAATTAAACAACATTTTTTAAAAAATGGATTTGTTGTTTTTTCTCTGGGTGCATATATTAAACATATAACGAAACACTTTTGGGCGCAAGGATTTTCTCCCCTATGTTGTAACAAATACCGGCAGCACTTACTAAAGCTTCTCGGCATAGCCGGCCTTCGGCCGGGCGCAAGGATTTTCTCCTCTATGATATAACAAAGACCGGCTTCGCTAACTAAAGCTTCTCTGCGCAGACGGCCTTTGGGCGGGCGCAAGGATTTTTTCCTTTATGGTATAACAAGTACCGGTTTAGCTAAGTAAAGCTTTTAAAATCTGCCTTGCTTCCGAACGAAGGCCGACTTCGCAGATAAGCTTTAGTTATCGAAGCCAGTTTTTGTTATACCATAGAGGAGAAAATCCTTGCGCCTGGCCGAAGGCCGGCTGGGCAGAGAAGCTACAATTAGCGAAGCCGGTTTTTGTTATACCATAGAGGAGAAAATCCTTGCCCCCAGCCAAGGCCGGCTGTGCTGAGAAGCTTTAGTTAGCGAAGCCGGTACTTATTTTTATCAAAGAGGAGAAAATCCTTGCGCCCGGTCATGGGCCGGCTATGCTTTCGAGTTTGTAAGCTATGCTTTCGAGTTTGTCCACGGACCCTATGACACTGGACGTTATGACATGCCACCTTTTTGCAATATGTCCCGTTATTTTTATAAATAACATTTAGGAATTCGTCGTATAAAAAATGGGCTATTTTTCATATAATATTTTTAAAAAACGAAAAATCACCCAATAGTAACGAAAAAAAGCCCAACAATTTTGGGTCACTTTTCATATGAATTCAGGCCCAATTTTACATGGAATTTTTTGGGCGATTTTTCATTTATTTTTGGGCCATTTTTATTTGGTCGAACTTTCCTACAGCCATAAATCTAAGTTGGACCATGGCGATCATTTTATTAAAAAAAATCGTCACAATTATATGGATGTCATTGGTGGTGCAATATGGAAATTGGATTTTGCCACGCCCCTCCGCCTGCAGACCGAAAATCAAAAATCAGAATTCACAGTGCCTGAATATTTCCGGAAATCGGCCCAGCCGTTTCGGAGTCCATATGTTACATACATACACACATCATGTTTTATACTATATATAGATTATGATGAAGCTTTTCGTTGTTTCATTTTGCATTTGTTTTAAAAGAACCTAAGTATATCTAAAACAGTAAGGGTCATCACGATGGTCATTGTGCAAATTTGCGACTTGTAAAATTTATTTTGGCAACACAAAAAACTTCTGGCAACACTGTTAAAATATCTGCATATGTTTACAATTATACAAAAGCAAATTAAAATTAATTTTTTCTTTTTAAATTATTTATATTAAAACCCACAAAAATGTTCAATTAACCAGTTTCATTAAAAAACAATATGGCGCTTAATCTGTCAAATGTTATTGTTAATATTTGTTTGCAACTGAGCAAATATACTAATCTTGCTCATGGTTCTTTTATTGCAAACTAATGGTGTTTTCTTTTCTGACAATAATGTTCCATATATGCTACCATTCGTGCGAGTTTTTGTTCCATTCTAAAAATATATGCAAAAATGTGAAAAGTTGTCGTTTTCCTTTCTAAACATGTTGCAACAATAAATGGCAAATTTGTTCCATTTCTTAGCCGCAGTTTTAACTGAGTGTGAGATAATACCCTTTTTTGCATCTGCGTAAAGTACTTTTTTATGCAAGCAAGTATTTTTTTTCTTGTGTTTGCGGACAATTTGCGTTATATTGTTATTTTTAGTTATATTGTGATGGATATAAAAACTTTTTGTTTTTCGTTTGTTTTACTTTAAATAATTATATTTTTTTTGTCGCAAAATTTTTAACAACAGCTGACTTTAATTATTGAAAATCAGTGCTGTTAACGCTTATTGGAATTGTAAAAAAATGTAATGTTTAAAATTGCTACAAGCGTGGTGAATATCGCCTTTAGTACAAACTTTGCATTCAATATTTAACACGCTAAATACACATTAGTGTTGAGTGTAAAACGTAGCTATTATTTTGTTCTATTGTAATTTAGAAAAATGTATCACTTTCTAAGGCTTCGTGTAACCTAATAAATATATTACACAACTATAATGCATCATTCTTTTTTAGAAAAGAAAACACCATAAATAAAATAGAGCAAATTGCAAATAAGTACATTTTGTTGTTGTGTTTGCACATTTTGCTCTACCCATCGTGATTTCCCTTTATGTGTAGGTATGTATAATGAAGCTTTATTTTTTTTTTAAATTTCGAGCTCAAATAGAGATAGTGGGGAATGCACTTAATTTGTTATAGAGGGTGAGAAAAGTCACTGAGCGTTGTAGTTTTAATAAAATTTTTTTTTATTTTGTACTTTTTTTTTGTTTTCAGTAGTAGAAATTACGTTAAATCTCAACAAAAATTGTTGATTAATATTTAAGGTATACTATTTATTCGAACAACCCTCGCATCAAATTCAAAATGCTTCACATCATAATACTGGTCTTAAGGCAATAATTTTATTTATGTGTGTATTGAATTTAAGGATTTGTAAACAGCAAAACGCTTTATGAACATATTTTTTTATTATAATTTGTATCTCTTTTATCTGTGTTTGTCGTTCTTTACTGTAATATTTATTTTATTTCACTGGCAATAAATGTGTTTGTCGTTCTTCCCTGTAAAATACTTTTTTTTCACTGGCAATAAATGTGGGAAGTTATAGCCACAAAAAATCAATTACATCGGGTGATTTTTTAAGAGCTATAGGAAAGATAAAAAAAACATATAAAATCCAGAAAAATGCATGAAATCTTTATTTGAATCGATATTACGGTCCATATAATTTAATGTTTGAAGATTATTTCATGCAAATGTTGACCGTGACTGCGCCTCAAATGGTCCATCCGCTTAGTCAAATTTTGGCATACTCTTTCCAACATTTCGGCCGGTATCTCATGCATTAATGCTTCAATGCTGTCTTCAAATGCGTCAATTGAAGCGGGCATGTGTTTATAGATATGAGCTTTAACATAGCCCCACAAAAATAGTCTAAAGGCGTTAAAATCGCACGATCTAGGCGGCCAATTGACCGGTCCCGAACGTGAAATAAATTGCTCACCGAACTCGCCTCTCAGTCCATTGTTAAGCGTGCTGTGTGGCATGTGTCACCGTCTTGTTGAAACCACATGTCATGAAAGTCAAGCTCTTGCATTTTGGGGAAAAAAAAGTTGGATATCATCTCACGGTAGCGCTCACCATTCACAGTTACGTTACGATTCTCATCATCTTTGAAGAAGTACGGTCAAATGATGCCACCAGCCCATAAAACGCACCAAACTGTGACTTTTTCTGGATGCATTGGTAGCTCTTGCAATGTTTCTGGCTGATCTTCACTCAAAAATCGACAATTCTGCTTATTAACGCACCCATTGAGCCAAAAATGAGCTGGCCATAAAATGGAAGAAGCTTGTGATGAACTTTCTTAACAGAGCACGCATTTTGATAATAAAATTCAATAATTTGCAAGCGTTGTTCGTTTGTAAGACGATTCATGGTTAATTTATAGACCAAACTGAAGATTTTTGACAGTGAAACAAAACACGAAACGTGCGTCAGCTATTTTAACCAGTGTTGCCAAAAAGATAATAGCTAAAAAATCTCCCGATATAAATACAAATAAGAAATCAGTTTAAAATGTTTGATTTTCACAAAAATTTAATAAATATTACTTAGCCGCGAAATTCAAGCATACAGCTTAAATAATATTGAATTTGATATCTGCAATAAAATTGGTTTTATTTACAAGACAGTTTATTTTCGTAAAATGATGTCAAAAACGGACAACATTTGTAGGGTTTTTTTTCCTAAACTCCAATTGTATATTCAAAACGCCGGACACGCTCCCCCTTCCACCTACTGTACCATATTTGTTCAACACTTGACAATGGCAACTCATTCTTTTGGCAATTTGTAACCATATCAATTACACTATTATGGCGTTATTTCCACTTTGGTTATTATGCGATTATGGTGGTATTGCACTTGGATGGTGGTAATAAAGCCATATGGCTTTATTACACGGCACCTTTATCTCCCTATTGAATGAGAGATAAAGCCATCATGGCCTTATCTCACATGGTATTAAAGCAACCCCCCCCCCCCCCCCCCCCCCCCCCGTCTTAAAAGATTCAGTTAGGTTATTTTTGCTTAAACAATTTTCCACATGCTGATTGGGCACAGTTATTTTCGAGAGTGCTATTTGTATGGGAGCCAAGGTCACATAATAATTTAATAATTTAAAATGATTTTTTAAAATGGCTTCTTGATGGAGGAAAATTTTAACAACAATTTTGATAGCGGTAAAGTTACCATAATATGTTAAAATTTTTTTCATTAAAAAAAGTTATGTTAAAGGTGACCATACCCCTTTAAGTATACATATTAAAATGTAAACACTTTCCGCATGTCCCTAAGTGGATGCTCGTTTCTTGGCTTTCACACAAAAAAGACGAATGGTTAATAGCTGGCCAATTATTTTATGTTGAAAGCATTTTGTTATTAAATTGACGAAAAACTTTTTTGAAATATCGCAACTTTGTTTGTGGGTAATTCCATGTCAAAACGACCAAGGGTGGGAAACGACCCCTTCGGATTTTAATGAAATTTGGTGAGAAGGTTCCTTTTATCTTATAAGGTACATATATGAACGAAAAAAAATTTAAATTTTTTTTTTCAGAAGTTATGTCATATTCAAAATGTCATAATTTCGCCGAATTAGCCGAATGTGTTGAGCTTATTTCTTCAATATCTCGAAAACTACTTGACATACGAAGTTGATTTCGATGTCATTTTAAAGAGAATACTTGGGGCTACAAACAATATATTGAAAAAAAATTTTATTTGACAAATGTAATATCTGCAAAATGTTAAATTTTAAAAACGGACTAAGTCAAAAACCTATTTTTTTATTTGGCTGTTTTTTGTTTGTATAATACCTCAAACTGTTCTTTAAAAATTCTGAAACTTTGAAGGAGGTGTTTTTTTTTCTTTTTTAAGATATGATTTTTTTCCTTTCGCAACCTTTAAAAAAATAATATTAAAATTGAATTTTAATATTGTAATTTTGAGTAATAAGTACTGTGCAAGTTGCAAAAAACAGACCAGCCGCGCCTGGCATTTTACCATAATTTGGTACGCCTAATCCAGTGGTGCTAAGCGTTTGTTTAGGTTAGCTCGTGTTTTCTAGATATACCGTTATTTCGAAAATGTAAGAGGCTGCACAGCATATATTCGCGTAACTCAAAAATGGTTTAGTTTATTGAAATAACTAAAAAAAACCGAAATTCGGCAATAAACAATAAAGTGGGGTTGGTCATACATTTGACCCATCTAGGAGCATCCTACGCGCTGTAGGGGCCAAATTAAAGAATTTTATTAAGCCGCAATATTTGTATGGTACAGCGCGTAGGATGCTCCTAGATGGGTCAAATGTATGACCAACCCCACTTTATTGTTAATTGCCGAATTTCGGTTTTTTTTCGTTATTTCAATAAACTAAAAAAAATTTTAAAAAATTTTAAATTTTTTTCGTTCATATATGTTCCTTATAAGATAAAAGGAACCTTCTCACCAAATTTCATTAAAATCGGAAGGGGTCGTGTCCCAATCTTGGTCGTTCTGACATGGAATTACCCATGTATAATAAAAATTTGCTTTAATTTTTATGTAAGTTGCCAGCTTGCTTTATTAATATTTTATTAAATTTTTTTTAATAAACATATTTGGTCAATTGAAAATAATTTTTTTTATTTTCCTTCGTTAAATTCAATTCCATTTCTTGTGTTACAAAAGAAACTTTAATTATTTTTGACAGAGCAATCAAATTTTCCGTTGTTTGTTTTTGGCTTGATTGTGATGTGTGGCATGTGGGAACAAAAAAAAAAAAAAAATAAAATTAATCGATGGAATATAATTTATATTCAACTTAATTTTTTGCAATTTAAGAAATGAAATACATATTTCACAAAAAGCTGTTTGTTGGTAATTAAAAAAAAAACAATTTTATAATTTAAATATTTAAGCAACCGAATAAATATTTAAATTATATGAACTTGATTTTTTTTTACCGACACACCTGTTCGAATATTAATAAGGACTTGCGTTTTCATCCACTACCCAGCAATAAATTTAAAATTCTGGAAGCAAGAAAAGTTTATGTACTGATATATATATATGCGCTGATATATATGCGCTGGCTATTACATATTACTAAGAAGCAGAAGACAAGCGAATACAATTGAAGTGAATTTTTAATTAAAATAAATCAAAATAAATCAAAAAGATAAAATCATTATTTTAAAGAAAAAATTCACGAACAAAGTTGCAATGATTTTAAAATGTGTTTACGATCATTCCCGTAATATTACTGAACATAGAAATAAAATTTTCTTTATTCAAAAATTTGTCATCAAATTGTTTTTAAGCAGAGAGAAAAAAGTAGTGCTTCCAAAAGGAAATTCGCCTTATAAAAATCATGCAGGGGGTAAGTAAGGTGGTGTTATCTTCTCCCCCTTACAAAACTGCTTACCAGTAAGCTTCATTTTTTATTGGGTAATTACAATTTATTTTTTAAAAATATGCAAAGCATTTCATAAGTAACTTTATAAAAATAATTTTTTCTGTTAATTTTGAGTGGAACCCAGAAAAAACAGAAAAATTAAGAATGATATACATAATTCCTCAATATAAAAAGTCACAATAACAATTTTTCAATGAAACGATCCGAAAAAAATAAGATAAGATAAAAAATAGACGATAAGTGACAAAAGAATTTATTTTTTTGGAATAAAGCAAAAAATTAATTTTAAAAGTAAAATATGGGCATTTCCATCATGTCGAACGTGACCATCGTCCACATTTAAAGTTTAAAAAAAGTCAAAATAAAACGTATATTTATTTTGGCAATAGATTCAAGTTATAGCTTTTAATTAGCCCTATAATTGGTGCTATTTTTCATTTTGATAAATTGTTTCGTTTTCAAGAAAATTACAAAAAACAAGGCATTTGCACGTGACGAAAACAGAAGTGGTTTTTGTTGCCATTTTTTCGAATGCCGATTTCAGCGAAACCTGAGGCAATATTTGAATGCAAAAATCGTAGAATGTTAGGCACTCATATCTCTTAAATATGGCTGTAATTTTAAATAAAAATAATGTATACTTTTTCTTTTATTTAGCTTTAATCGCTGTCGCACGTGATCTGTCGCACATGACATTTTTTTCCATCATGATATATATGTTGATTAGACCAGGGCCCTATTCCACAAAACAACTTATCAACTTTTCACTTTGCACTTATCAAATTGCATTTTTTTGCAAAGTGATAATTTTTTCTGTTCCACAACATTCTTTGCAAATCTCACTTTGCACTTATCTAGTTTTTGCAAAGACTTTGCTCTCTTTGCAAAAACTTTGCTCTCTTTGCAAAGTCTTTGCGCTCTCTTGCAAAGTCATTGCGCTCTTTTGCAAATTGAATCTGCAAAGTGTTCCACAAAGGATTTAATCATCTTTGCATTTCTGTCTTATCACTTTTCACTTTGCATTGCTTAATATAAATTATTATAATGAGCTAAAAAGTAAAAATGGAAAATATACTTGCAGTGTTACGTTATTTAAGACAAAAAAAGATGTTTTATTTTCTAGTAACTTTTTTTTTTATAAAATTAATGTAAATAGCATATGAGAATTATTTCTTTTTAAAAGTTATTTTTATTATATACACCAATTTTATTTTCGAATGTGTTCAATGAATCAAATTTCAATTTATAAAGCTTCCTTGTAATAGTCTTATTCCTTCATTTGTTCACATATTTATGCTTATGCAAACCTTTGCTTAACATTGAAGCTATAGATATGTACATATGCATATAAATTATAATTTGATATCATTGAACACATTCGAAAAATTAAAATGGTTTATATAATATAAATAACTTATTAAAAGAAATAATACATAAAATGTATTAAGTATATCTATACACATTCTGTTGGTGTCTTATAATTGTAAAAATGTATACACAAAATTTACTTCATTGCTAAATAAAGGGTAGTTAAAAAAAATATGTAACATGAGGGTACAACAAATTCTAGAAGTTTATAGATTTCATAATTCCTAATAGTATGTATCATGTTCTAATAGCAATATTTTTTTGTCTTACATCAAAACAAATAAAAACTGCAAAAAAAAGTAAAAAAAAAAACACACATTTAGCCCGCGCAAGAGCTCCTAAAAATTAAGTATATGTTAGAAAAGTTAATTTTTTAAATTTAAATATTTTATTTACTATCAATTATTATTAATTAAAACTGAAAACATTTTGAATTTAATACAATGCTTTTGTTGTTATAATCAAAATTTAACAAAATAAATTAAATTTAAAAATAAATTAATAATATTTTACACGGGTCTAATGCAGACAAAAATACAATATATTTACGCTATTAGCAGTCGATAAGAGAAAAAAATATTTTCGACCCACCCTAATGTATATATCTATAGCTTCAATTTTTACCAAAGGATGGCTTAAGCATAAAGTATGTGAATTATTAAAGGAATAGGACTATTGCAAGAAAGCTTTAACATTTCATTTTAAAGGTTAACAAATTATTAAAACAGGCTTCCTGGGAGGAAGTTTTGAAAAAAGCCCAATCTTTTAATTGTGCTCTAATTCTTCTTTAATTTTATTTAAAAGGAAATCAACTTAAATCAATTAAAATTTTGTAGTCCCGAAAAATTAATTCGGGCCCTATAATTTCTTATTATGCCCACGTCTCCACTATTGTAAAACAAAAACTCGCGTCTTAACATTTTGAAAGCTTCACTAGCTATAACAATATGAATTTGCAAAGAGATCGTTTACCTTGCAAATTTTTGACAAACTTATAGGGTTTTTACACTGATCAACATCTAACGTCTACCATCAAAGATGTAGAAAATGTGAAACACTCGTTTACATTGCTCACATCTAACATCTGCCATCAAACAAAAATGTCACCATATTTGAAAAAAAAAAAATTTATTAAATTAAAAATGTTTTTTTCTCACAAAAGTGCCAACATTTAAAAAGAAAACTCAAAAATGTATTTGAAGTTCAATTTGTTTAAAAATATAAAAAATACTTAACAAAAAAACATTGCATTAAGATATAAAACTTGACAAATGGTAACGCTGCTTTCAAAGCAACTTCCATTTTGTCAGTGATGCCACAATAATAATAGAACTTATTGACACTTTTATAGTGTTGACACTAAAATTATCGAAAGATGTAGAGTGGAATAAAATGAGATAGGAACATCTTTTAAAGATGTTGAAAGATGTTGTTTTTTAGCCCTATGTATTTCTTATGGAAAGATGTTAACATCTTCGCAAATGGTGGGAAATTGATGGTAGATGTTAGATGTTGATCAGTGTAAAAAGGCTATTATCAAACTTTGCTTTGCAAAAATAGAATTTACAGTTTTTGTGGAACGAAAAAGCATAATTATTTGCAAAGTCTTTGCAAATTACACTTTGCAATAATAACTTTGCACTTTGCACAAGAGAACGTACGTGGAACAGAAATTGAAAAGAGAATATAAAAATTGCAAAGAGTTTGCATATTTCACTTATCAATTTCAACTTATCACTTATCAAATTAAATAGTTCTGTGGAACAAAAAGTTTTGCAAATTGACGAAAAATTTGCAAAGTGAAAAGTTGATAAGTTGGTTTGTGGAATAGGGCCCAGGTCGACCTCCATACAAAAAAAAAAGTTGTGCCAGTCACCCCCTGGAGTGAAAGATATGTCAATGAAGTTTCTAAAACAGGAAACATTTTTTTTGCCACGCCCCAAAATACAGCCCTTTTGGTTTTTTATATTTAGCGCTGCCATTTAAAGTCCGATCTCATCATATTGCATATCGTTTTTCATGGCTTGATAGTGGCTTCATTTTTGTCTTTATTGACTTTTTAATCCGACCTCAAATTCCAATTTTTTTACGTGCCAAGAAAGTCCTTCTAAAACTACTTTTGTATAGATTTTAATATGCCCACTTTTATTACACGCCTACAAATTAAGCCCCTTTTTTCTTTTTCACACACATACTACATTAAATCAGGTAGAAGCCAATACAAGCAATAATATTTTCATCAGTCACGCCCTAAAATAAAAGGTATATTTATTAAGTTTGAAAAACTTTAAAAAAATTGTTTTTGCCACGCCCTAAATTACAGCCCTTTTTGTTGTATATACATATATAGCATCGTCATTTAAAGTCTAATCTCATCGTATCGTATATAATTGTTAATGGTTAGAATATGGATTTATTTTTGAATTTAGTGCTTTTTTTGCTCATCTAGATTTAAATGATTGAAATGTATATATTAACATAAATAAATCATTTTCATACATATATAAAAAATTATTTTCAAATTATTAATTTTCACACTTACGATGTCGCACGTGAACAACTTTATATAAGTACCAAGATCACAAATCTTGCTATTTTACAGTAATTTTTTTTTTTTTTAATATTATAAAAAATCTCTGTTTGGCCTAGTAATTTGATGAGCTTTCTACTTTTACTTTCGACGCATTGATAGAAAATGATGTTTTTCAATGTCGCACATGACATCGAAATATGAGATAATACAAAGAAATAAATTACAGTTATTTGCAATCGATCAAAAAAAAAATACAAAATAAAGAGGAAAAAAATATTAAAAATATAGCGATTTTTTCTTTAGAGCGTAATAACTCTTGTAGTGAACGATTTGCTAGAATACCCTTCAAAATTTTTTCAACAATTCGTTACACTTTTGTATTTATAATATAAATTTTAAAATGTTTACATTTGTTATTTTGTACTTTTTCTACCAACCAATAAAAAAAAACAAAAATCAATGAGGCATGTTTAGATACATTTTATAAACAACAATTTTATAAACATTAAAACCACGTATAACAGAAACCTAGTCTAACAATAAAAGTATAAACATATCTATATATTATCCTATTGTAAGTCTCTGTAAGTTTTTTATTAATTAAATTTATTAAGCAATTAAGTTATTAATACTAAACACAACTTTGTAGAGTTTTGGTTGTAATTTGGTTTTTGTCTAGAATTCTATCGACCACGATCAGAAATGTAGGATGAGTTGTAATCAATAGTATTATCTGGCTGATGACATTTAACAATTGACACTAAACAAAGCTCAGTTTTCTGAACCGAACTGACATTAGATTTGACATAAAGTTTCTACTTCCTTTTTCTTTTGGACTCTTAAGAGGTAACACAACAATTAAAATCTGCGCGTTATTAATAAATTAAAGAGCAATCGTTGTAAAAGTCTGATTAATTGTTAATAAAAACGCATTGGTCGTTTCTTGTCCTAAGGTAAATCCTTAATATTTTTTTAAATTAACCACTTAAACTGATAAATTAGTAACATAATTCTATTTAGTCCAGAAAAATCTTTGTCCCCAGAGGAACGTTATATCTTGGATATTGAAAAGATCTTTAGGCTTTCGGAAATAAGCCAGTATTATTATAAAACCAAAAATCATATCCAAAACTAGAGAGAGAAGTAAGTATAAAGAAAAAAAAAAACGATTCATGTAAAATTAAAAGGAAATCTAAACATTCTTGTTCAATTTACATTTAGGCTTCTGGACTTATGTGCCACATACAACCTCCGGTTGTCTGCAAATTCCAGAGAGCATTCTCTCTCTCAAAAAACTAATTTATCCGCCTTGAATTTTTGAAGTTGTTTGAATTTTGACGTTGACCACAAACTCAAGAAAATAAAAGAAAAAAAAAACACCATTGATTCCCTATTTGGACTTAAGAAATCTCAACACCTTTGTTTATTTGAAATAATCAAGATCCTAGAATAAAGATTACATCTTCCGCAAGTTATATCTTCGTCAGCTTTTATCGAAATTTTGCATCCTCTATATAGCAACATACATAGTTACAACAGTCACCTATGTTCCAAAAGTGCATACCATTAAATTTATAGGAAACCAACAGAAACCAGAAAAAATCAAATTACCCAAAACAAAATAATAATAAAACTAGAATTATGTGAAAAAAGTGAAAAAGAGTAAATTTTTAAGTCAGTACATTCATAATGAAAATTTAAATAAAGTTAAACGATAAAGTGAAGAAAATAATCAAAACAAAATAAGATTTATGAAATAAGAATAGTGCAAACAAGAGAACCAATAAATTCAGAAAAACCAAAAGAAAATTGATGAACGAAATTCTATAGAAAAAATAGAACATAAGAAAAAAATAAAACAAAAGAATTTTTTAAATCAGAAGCTAAAATTGTTTTTGAAGTGCACATAATTACAAAATTATTTACTAGGCAAAATATTTACATATATTATTTATATTTACATACATAAGTTATTTCAATTTGTTTACATAGCTTTTAAAGTATTGAAATTGTGAAAATGTGAAAGAGAAGAAAAAAAAAAAAAGTTAATAAAAGAAGTTGTACAAGCTAAAAAAAATATTAAATAAATTAGTTAAAATTACTTAATCTTAATACACATAAATACACCCTTTATACAACAACACAAAAAAAATATATTAACACAAAATACACAAAAATAAAACATACTAGCAAACACAAAACACAATAACACACATTAAACATTAAAATTACACCTAATACACAACAACACATCACATGAAAGAGAGAAAACAATTACACTAATTTACATTTTGTTACACATAATTATTCCAACTTCATCTAGCTCGGAGAGGCCTCTACGATCGTCATGATAAAGTGTGGTAAGTGATTACATTTTTGTTGCATTTTTTTCTCTTTCTTAATTTGTTAATTTAGCAGAGATTCAAAACACAACAGAAGGAGCAAATGATAAATAAGCATTGATAAATGTCATTTGTCTTAGTTGGTTTTATTACTTTTGTTTTGATTATTATGATAATCAATAATTTCTTATTTTACTCCTTCTTTTGATGTTATTCTTGTATATTAAAAGTGTGTTTATTAAGCTAAAGATATCGATAAAAATATTTATCGGTTGTTAGTAAATCTATCGAGTAATATATTTTTTTGTTAAGAAAACCAAATAAATAGTACTCGATATTGTGTACATAAATTGTTACATTTCGCGATTAAATAATGATTAGAATTTTTTTTCTGTTGTTGCAAATTTAACTTATTAAAATTAAGTTAAAATAAATTAACTAATTATATTAAATCAATTTTAGCTTGATTCGAAATTTATTTTAAAATTATAAAAAAAAAATATTAAACACATTAAATGAAATTATTAATTTTGCTATATAAATTATAATTGAACTTTGGTTAAAATATTTATATATTATTAAGGTATTCCATATGTATTTATATTTCTGGAAGTTTGTGATTTTTGTTGAATTTTATATGGTTTGAAATAACAACTAAAATATTTGGAATGAATTGGTAATTCAAACGACATATCTGTTTCAATCATGTAATTGGATGGTAGGGTAAGAGAATTTTTGGGATTCTAGGTAAATTAATCAGGTGCGCCACTAGAATCAAGGTAAGGGAGGGTTATGAGGCGAATGTTCCTATAACATCTAGGAACAGCTTTTAATCGGAAAATTGATCAATATATTTTGCTTAGAGTCATTCTCATACATAATTACAGAGGGGGTTTTTTTTTTGTTATTGTCTGTAATTATACTGGTCCACGGTAAGGTAATAATTTATTTAGATAATTTTAATTCGGGAGTCTATAAAAACGATGTATATGAATCGAAGTTAGTTGATAAAAGGACACGAACTTCCCCAATCCCGGCTGATCGCTAGCGATTAAATGGCTCCCACCGTCCTTCTGTCACTAAGCTTGTAACGTAGAAGCTAATACGGTTAGAAACAAATAATTTGAAATGAAACCGATGGTATTACATTATTGGGGATGATTGCGTTTATGATGCCAATTTGTGATTGATTTCTACGTTTTCTTGAAACAGAAAAAGTTATTTTTAATTGTTTTCTTGTTCCTGTATATTACATATATAAAATGGCGCCCAACGTGGGGCCCGAAGGTGTTCCACAGATTTTGGTTCATTTTTGGGTTCCGATTTTTTTTATTTAGATTAGTAAATTTCATTAACAGCTAAGTGTAGGATTGGCTTTAGTCGAATTTTTTGAATAGATATGTAGGTTCGCCGGAGAATTAGATACTTGAGGTTCGAGTAATCTAACCACATACTGTGCATATTCGTTTCAAAAGAACTACGAGTATCCACTAAATATGATTTTTCACTTTTGCAGAGATTTTGTAATAAATTTGTTTATTAAATTTCTTGACTTTGGTATCAGCTGCTTACATATGTTAGGACTTATATTATTTGGCAATGTGCAAATTAATATCCAATATTTATAAGAGTTAAAGTAAGATAGATAAGTGCTGGTTTGTTATTAAATTTTATAGCCTTATTTTGACATAATTTTTCCATAACCTGGTTTTAAACCCTTTTATTGATCAATTTTGTTTTTTTACCTTACCCTATTTCCATTACCATGAGCGAAACAGATAGTTTGAATATATTTAAGCTTAAATAAAATTTAAAATTTAATTGTCGAAGGGAAAATCTAATTTTCCAAAAAAGTTATAAATTGAAGTCCAAATTTTTATAGTGATTGCTTCGAAATTTATTTTTTTATATGAAAAATGATGAGTCATACGCCTATTAAGAGTTCTGGTGTACAAGAAGGTCAGTCGCCTTTAGAACAAGCAGAGCAAAGTTCGACAGCAAAAATGGATATATGTCAAATTTGTAAGAATCGTAAAGACGAAAAGATCGAATGTTTAATTATTGTAAAATGTAACCATTCTTTCCATCGCGCATGCATTGAGAATTTTCTTTCTCACAATAATGCTTGCCCAGTTTGTAACCTAGCATGTGAGTTAGAAGATTTAAAGAGAGTTTCATATCCAGGGAAACATAGTAGACCTAGAGGAACGTCTCGTGGTTCTTACGCAGGACATCAGTATTCAACTCGTAGTGTTGTACAAAATTTGTTCCATGATTCTCAAACACCCCGTTCAGCTGTAGGTAATACAAATGTTTCTAGTATAGCGGGAAATGTAGTTACTGAGTCGGAGGATAACATTCCTCAACCTATTGCGCCAGATCCAATGGAAACTAATAGTTCTTATAATGCTAGTATAAGTGAGGTTCAGAATCCTATTCAGACTACAGTCGATTATACTCAGATTAATAGAATGATGGAAATAAACCTCGGTAGAGCCTTAAGGAACTTTAACAGTGTTCCGCAAAATAATGTTATACCGTCAATAGACTATAACAGAATAAATGAAATGATACAGACCAGTGTTTCAAATATCTTTCAGAATCTAAATTTAGTTTCTCACACTGCTCAAGTTCAATCACAACCACCACAAAATAGATCTAACTTGATCATAGATACCGGTCAAGGCGAACAAATAAATAACAACAGAAATCTGCATGTTCAAGATTCACAATTATCTCAAAATCGAAACGTTAACATGAATTTGCCAAGTGTTCTTGACGCAAATCAGCCACATACTCAGAATACTTCTCGGCCCAATGATTCTAATTTACGTACACCAAATTTTCCAATTTCGATTGCAGGAAATCCTCTGCAACCTCAGGATTTTCATCAATCGCAACAATCATATAATGCAACAAGTAGGGGTAGACCTAGTTCTAATTTTTATAGTAACACTCAATTTGTGCCAAATAGTTTTTCATCCGCTGCTAGTTTCAGCTCAGATAAAGTTACGTCAATCATCCAAAATTGGGGTTTGAAATTTGACGGCACATCAAACGGACTTTATGTCGAAGAATTCTTATATCGTTTGCGTTCGCTGACTAATGATTATTTCAACGGAGATTTTAATTTTATTCGTCCAAACCTTCATATTGTTTTGTCAGGCAAAGCAAAAAACTGGTTTTGGTCTTACCATAAACGTGCACAATCAATCGTTTGGGAAGATTTTTGCAGCGCTATTAGAGAGCAATATAAAGATTTCAAGTCACCTTTTGACATACGCGAAGAAATACTTAATCGTAAACAAAAACCTGGCGAATCGTTCGATATATACTATGAGTCTATATCTTCTCTACTTGATCGTTTGCCTAATCCTCTCTCGGAGATTGAACTAATAGAAATTATCACTCGAAATCTCAGACCTGACATAAGACACGAATTGTTATATCATCAAATACATTCAATTTCACATCTACGGAAATTAGTTCAAATGCGTGAGTCTTTTTTAAATGATGAGTATGTACGTCGTAGTTTTTCAGTTAAAAACCAAAATACATTTGTACCTCGTAGGCATATTGCCGAAATTGAATGTGAAAATTCCGATATGAATTCAAAACTTGAGTTTCAAGAAGAACCAACTATTGAAGCAATCAATAAGACGAAATCAGCTCCTCGCTGCTGGAATTGTGACCAGCTAGGCCATTGTTTTGAAGACTGTTTGCACGAAAGAACAATATTTTGTTATGGGTGCGGAGCAAAAAACACCTACAAGCCACAGTGTTCTACATGTCTTAACCGAAATTCTTCAAAAAACTGCAAAATATCAGTTCCCCTAAAGGAACAATTGTAGATCTGTTAGAAAATTCTTCTTCTCAAAAAAATAATAGCACATTACCTGTCAACAAAACCATGGACTTAACCGATAACTCTTCTGATAGTTTAAACCCTAGAAATAGTCAAATTAACCAAAAAACTAATTATAATGGATACCAAATTTTGAAGCGTGATCTCTGTCAAACTCATGCTGAATCAGACATTTCAAAAATAATATACCCTAAACAACCTTTTCATAAACGATGGGAAAATTATTTAACTAAACGAAATGAAATATTTCAGGATTTTTCAGTTTCACAGATTTCATATCAACGCTCTACAAAACGCTCCACAACTCGTCTTCGAAATTTTTATAAGAGACGTAAATTATGTAAAAAGCTTTTAATATCAGCTATTGTGAGTATTCCTAATGATATGCGATATTATGCCAAAGTTAATTTTCTTGACTTTAACGAATATGGTTTAATCGATACTGGCGCTAGCATAAGCTGTATTGGTTCTCATTTTGCCCAGAAAGATTTTTCGAAGTTTAAAAATTTTACTAAATGTAAATCTACAGTACGGACTGCAGATGGAAATGCACAAAACGTAGTTGGTTGGATAAACGTTAACGTACATTTTAAGGATACGTCAAGTAATATGAATATTTTTATTATACCAACAATAAGTCAACGACTTATATTAGGTATTGACTTCGTCAGGAAGTTCAATTTAATACCAAATATTGTCAATTCCGTCGATTTAGTCAATAAAACTATATTGAATTGTTGTCCCTCCGTTTTGGCTGAAATGTCCAATAGCCCAGCGGAAATTGATAAATCTGATTCTAATTATTTCGATAACCATTGTTATAAACTAACCCCTAAACAACAGCAACAGTTAAATGTTGTAATTTCATTCTTTCCCAATTTTGAAACTCAAGGACTTGGACGGACAAGTCTAATTAAACACGAAATCGATGTAGGTGAATCCAAAGCAATTAAACAGCGTTTTTACCCCGTTTCTCCGGCAGTGGAAAAATTAATGTTTGCCGAAATTGAGAGAATGCTGAAGCTTGGTGTAATCGAACCATCCACATCCCCCTGGAGTAGTCCCATGAGGTTGGTAATCAAACCTAACAAAGTTAGATTATGTCTGGATGCGAGAAAGATAAACTCAGTAACCAAGAAAGATGCGTATCCTTTACCATCGATAGAAGGAATTTTTTCACGACTGCCGAAGGCTAATATTATTACCAAGTTAGACTTGAAAGATGCCTACTGGCAAGTTGAATTAACCGAGAAATCAAAGCCTCTAACCGCTTTTACTGTGCCAGGTAGACCACTCTACCAATTCACAGTGATGCCTTTTGGCCTTTGTACGGCGCCACAAACAATGTGTCGTCTGATGGACGAGATCATTCCACCTGATCTTAAAAATATGGTTTTTGGTTATCTTGATGATTTGTTGGTTGTGCCGGAAACGTTTGAGCAACATCTTTCAGTATTAGTCAGGCTCGCAGAACAGTTTAAAAAAGCGAATCTTACCTTAAATATTTCAAAAAGTCATTTTTGCGTAACACGGGTGAAATACCTTGGTTATGTAATTGGGGACGGCGGAATCACCACTGATCCTGAAAAAGTCAGTGCGATTATGAATTGGCCAATACCAAAAAATCTCAAACAGGTGAGGGGATTTTTAGGACTTGCGGGATGGTATAGGAGGTTCATCGAAAATTTCTCCAGTGTTGTATATCCTATAACCGAAACCATTTCTACTAAAACAAAATTTTCCTGGACAACTGAAGCCCAAACCGCATTTGAAAGAATAAAATCACTTTTAACTACAGCTCCTGTTCTTACTAATCCAGATTTTAGTAAAAAGTTCTTTCTTCACTGCGATGCAAGTGATTATGGTATCGGTGCCGTTTTAATTCAATTAGATAACGAAAAGTGTGAAAAACCTATAGCTTATATGAGCAAAAAACTAAATTCAGCGCAACGGAATTATAGCGTAACCGAGCGTGAATGTCTTGCCGCTATCGAAGCTATTCAACGCTTCCGGTGTTATCTGGAACTCCAAGAGTTTGAGATAATAACTGACCATGCAAGCCTTGTCTGGCTTATGCGACAACCAAACCTTAGCGGACGTTTAGCACGATGGGTTCTAAAACTTCAGGCATATAAGTTTACAATAAGTCATCGAAAGGGAAAAGAAAACATTGCCCCAGATGCGCTGTCTAGAATTCCATGTGATGAAATTGCAGAAATTGAACTGTCTGGTGAGGCGATAGATCTATCGTCTTCTTTCTTTAAAGCCAATGATTATACTACCCTTAAAGCAAAAGTACAACAAAATCAGGAAAAATACCCTGATATTAAAGTTGTTGACGACTATGTTTACATACGTACGCAACATTATAATGGGAATGAAGAAAATGAAAAAAACGCATGGAAACTTTGGATTCCAGAAGGTATGAGAAATGATTTAGTAAAAAGATTTCATGACACGGTAACTGCAGCTCATGGAGGAATGCAAAAGACAATAGATCTTCTTAAACGTCACTTTTTCTGGCCTGGAATGGTTTCAGATGTAAGGGATTATATTCGTAATTGTGAAACATGTAAAACAAGTAAAGCTCCCAATTTTGTTATGAAACCGGAAATGGGAAAACAAACTGTATCCGTACGTCCGCTCCAGCGATTATATATAGATTTATTAGGTCCATATCCGCGAAGTAAATCCGGCCATATCGGAATTTTAATTGTTTTAGATCATTTATCTAAATTCCATTGGTTACATCCATTAAAAAAATTTACTTCAGCCGCAATAAAAGATTTTATGGAGAAGCAAATTTTCCATACATATGGAGTACCAGAAGTTATCGTTAGCGATAATGGAACTCAGTTTAGAGCTAACGATCTTAATGCGTTATTGACCTCACTAGGTATCCAACATGTCTATACAGCGTTATACTCACCTCAGGCTAACGCTTCCGAACGAGTAAACCGTTCTGTAATATCAGGTATACGATCGTACCTTAAAGCAGATCATACGAAGTGGGATGAGCATCTAAGTGCCATTAGCTGTGCCCTTAGGAATGCCTGTCACCAAGCCATCAACACTTCGCCATATCATGCTCTTTTCGGGTTTAATATGGTAACCCATGGGTCCACATATAGCCTATTACGAAACCTAAAACTTCTTGAAGAACCCTCTTATCAATTGAATAGAACCGACAGTCTACAACTGCTTCGCAAGGATATACAGAAACATATTAAAGTAGCATATGAGCGAAATCAACACTATTACAACTTGCGAACAAGACCACAATCTTTTACTGTTGGACAGGAAGTATTTCGCCGCAACTTTGTGCAGAGTAGCGCTGGCGATCGTTTTAGTGCAAAATTCGCACCTCTGTTTACTAAAGCCAAAATTAAGAGTAAATTAGGAAATCATTATTACGAACTTGAAAACCCGCAGGGAAAGTTAATCGGAACATTCCATGCTAAGGACATCCGTTTGTAATCGTCCTTTCTCCACCTAATATTACGGCTCAAAGATCCAATATTATCTGGTTTTGTAGTGAACGATTTGCTAGAATACCCTTCAAAATTTTTTCAACAATTCGTTACACTTTTGTATTTATAATATAAATTTTAAAATGTTTACATTTGTTATTTTGTACTTTTTCTACCAACCAATAAAAAAAAACAAAAATCAATGAGGCATGTTTAGATACATTTTATAAACAACAATTTTATAAACATTAAAACCACGTATAACAGAAACCTAGTCTAACAATAAAAGTATAAACATATCTATATATTATCCTATTGTAAGTCTCTGTAAGTTTTTTATTAATTAAATTTATTAAGCAATTAAGTTATTAATACTAAACACAACTTTGTAGAGTTTTGGTTGTAATTTGGTTTTTGTCTAGAATTCTATCGACCACGATCAGAAATGTAGGATGAGTTGTAATCAATAGTATTATCTGGCTGATGACATTTAACAATTGACACTAAACAAAGCTCAGTTTTCTGAACCGAACTGACATTAGATTTGACATAAAGTTTCTACTTCCTTTTTCTTTTGGACTCTTAAGAGGTAACACAACAATTAAAATCTGCGCGTTATTAATAAATTATTAATATTGTCCCCAGAGGAACGTTAGATCTTGGATATTGAAAAGATCTTTAGGCTTTCGGAAATAAGCCAGTATGATTATAAAACCAAAAATCATATCCAAAACTAGAGAGAGAAGTAAGTATAAAGAAAAAAAAAAACGATTCATGTAAAATTAAAAGGAAATCTAAACATTCTTGTTCAATTTACATTTAGGCTTCTGGACTTATGTGCCACATACAACCTCCGGTTGTCTGCAAATTCCAGAGAGCATTCTCTCTCTCAAAAAACTAATTTATCCGCCTTGAATTTTTGAAGTTGTTTGAATTTTGACGTTGACCACAAACTCAAGAAAATAAAAGAAAAAAAAACACCATTGATTCCCTATTTGGACTTAAGAAATCTCAACACCTTTGTTTATTTGAAATAATCAAGATCCTAGAATAAAGATTACATCTTCCGCAAGTTATATCTTCGTCAGCTTTTATCGAAATTTTGCATCCTCTATATAGCAACATACATAGTTACAACAGTCACCTATGTTCCAAAAGTGCATACCATTAAATTTATAGGAAACCAACAGAAACCAGAAAAAATCAAATTACCCAAAACAAAATAATAATAAAACTAGAATTATGTGAAAAAAGTGAAAAAGAGTAAATTTTTAAGTCAGTACATTCATAATGAAAATTTAAATAAAGTTAAACGATAAAGTGAAGAAAATAATCAAAACAAAATAAGATTTATGAAATAAGAATAGTGCAAACAAGAGAACCAATAAATTCAGAAAAACCAAAAGAAAATTGATGAACGAAATTCTATAGAAAAAATAGAACATAAGAAAAAAATAAAACAAAAGAATTTTTTAAATCAGAAGCTAAAATTGTTTTTGAAGTGCACATAATTACAAAATTATTTACTAGGCAAAATATTTACATATATTATTTATATTTACATACATAAGTTATTTCAATTTGTTTACATAGCTTTTAAAGTATTGAAATTGTGAAAATGTGAAAGAGAAGAAAAAAAAAAAAGTTAATAAAAGAAGTTGTACAAGCTAAAAAAAATATTAAATAAATTAGTTAAAATTACTTAATCTTAATACACATAAATACACCCTTTATACAACAACACAAAAAAAATATATTAACACAAAATACACAAAAATAAAACATACTAGCAAACACAAAACACAATAACACACATTAAACATTAAAATTACACCTAATACACAACAACACATCACATGAAAGAGAGAAAACAATTACACTAATTTACATTTTGTTACACATAATTATTCCAACTTCATCTAGCTCGGAGAGGCCTCTACGATCGTCATGATAAAGTGTGGTAAGTGATTACATTTTTGTTGCATTTTTTTCTCTTTCTTAATTTGTTAATTTAGCAGAGATTCAAAACACAACAGAAGGAGCAAATGATAAATAAGCATTGATAAATGTCATTTGTCTTAGTTGGTTTTATTACTTTTGTTTTGATTATTATGATAATCAATAATTTCTTATTTTACTCCTTCTTTTGATGTTATTCTTGTATATTAAAAGTGTGTTTATTAAGCTAAAGATATCGATAAAAATATTTATCGGTTGTTAGTAAATCTATCGAGTAATATATTTTTTTGTTAAGAAAACCAAATAAATAGTACTCGATATTGTGTACATAAATTGTTACATTTCGCGATTAAATAATGATTAGAATTTTTTTTCTGTTGTTGCAAATTTAACTTATTAAAATTAAGTTAAAATAAATTAACTAATTATATTAAATCAATTTTAGCTTGATTCGAAATTTATTTTAAAATTATAAAAAAAAAATATTAAACACATTAAATGAAATTATTAATTTTGCTATATAAATTATAATTGAACTTTGGTTAAAATATTTATATATTATTAAGGTATTCCATATGTATTTATATTTCTGGAAGTTTGTGATTTTTGTTGAATTTTATATGGTTTGAAATAACAACTAAAATATTTAGAATGAATTGGTAATTCAAACGACATATCTGTTTCAATCATGTAATTGGATGGTAGGGTAAGAGAATTTTTGGGATTCTAGGTAAATTAATCAGGTGCGCCACTAGAATCAAGGTAAGGGAGGGTTATGAGGCGAATGTTCCTATAACATCTAGGAACAGCTTTTAATCGGAAAATTGATCAATATATTTTGCTTAGAGTCATTCTCATACATAATTACAGAGGGGTTTTTTTTTTTGTTATTGTCTGTAATTATACTGGTCCACGGTAAGGTAATAATTTATTTAGATAATTTTAATTCGGGAGTCTATAAAAACGATGTATATGAATCGAAGTTAGTTGATAAAAGGACACGAACTTCCCC
Organism: Pollenia angustigena; assembly: GCA_930367215.1. NCBI lineage: Eukaryota > Metazoa > Arthropoda > Insecta > Diptera > Polleniidae > Pollenia > Pollenia angustigena. Next base: position 237,602,666 of record OV884059.1, read on the forward strand.
AATCCCGGCTGATCGCTAGCGATTAAATGGCTCCCACCGTCCTTCTGTCACTAAGCTTGTAACGTAGAAGCTAATACGGTTAGAAACAAATAATTTGAAATGAAACCGATGGTATTACATTATTGGGGATGATTGCGTTTATGATGCCAATTTGTGATTGATTTCTACGTTTTCTTGAAACAGAAAAAGTTATTTTTAATTGTTTTCTTGTTCCTGTATATTACATATATAAAATGGCGCCCAACGTGGGGCCCGAAGGTGTTCCACAGATTTTGGTTCATTTTTGGGTTCCGATTTTTTTTATTTAGATTAGTAAATTTCATTAACAGCTAAGTGTAGGATTGGCTTTAGTCGAAATAAGTTTTTTTTTTGAATAGATATGTAGGTTCGCCGGAGAATTAGATACTTGAGGTTCGAGTAATCTAACCGCATACTGTGCATATTCGTTTCAAAAGAACTACGAGTATCCACTAAATATGATTTTTCACTTTTGCAGAGATTTTGTAATAAATTTGTTTATTAAATTTCTTGACTTTGGTATCAGCTGCTTACATATGTTAGGACTTATATTATTTGGCAATGTGCAAATTAATATCCAATATTTATAAGAGTTAAAGTAAGATAGATAAGTGCTGGTTTGTTATTAAATTTTATAGCCTTATTTTGACATAATTTTTCCATAACCTGGTTTTAAACCCTTTTATTGATCAATTTTGTTTTTTTACCTTACCCTATTTCCATTACCATGAGCGAAACAGATAGTTTGAATATATTTAAGCTTAAATAAAATTTAAAATTTAATTGTCGAAGGGAAAATCTAATTTTCCAAAAAAGTTATAAATTGAAGTCCAAATTTTTATAGTGATTGCTTCGAAATTTATTTTTTTATATGAAAAATGATGAGTCATACGCCTATTAAGAGTTCTGGTGTACAAGAAGGTCAGTCGCCTTTAGAACAAGCAGAGCAAAGTTCGACAGCAAAAATGGATATATGTCAAATTTGTAAGAATCGTAAAGACGAAAAGATCGAATGTTTAATTATTGTAAAATGTAACCATTCTTTCCATCGCGCATGCATTGAGAATTTTCTTTCTCACAATAATGCTTGCCCAGTTTGTAACCTAGCATGTGAGTTAGAAGATTTAAAGAGAGTTTCATATCCAGGGAAACATAGTAGACCTAGAGGAACGTCTCGTGGTTCTTACGCAGGACATCAGTATTCAACTCGTAGTGTTGTACAAAATTTGTTCCATGATTCTCAAACACCCCGTTCAGCTGTAGGTAATACAAATGTTTCTAGTATAGCGGGAAATGTAGTTACTGAGTCGGAGGATAACATTCCTCAACCTATTGCGCCAGATCCAATGGAAACTAATAGTTCTTATAATGCTAGTATAAGTGAGGTTCAGAATCCTATTCATACTACAGTCGATTATACTCAGATTAATAGAATGATGGAAATAAACCTCGGTAGAGCCTTAAGGAACTTTAACAGTGTTCCGCAAAATAATGTTATACCGTCAATAGACTATAACAGAATAAATGAAATGATACAGACCAGTGTTTCAAATATCTTTCAGAATCTAAATTTAGTTTCTCACACTGCTCAAGTTCAATCACAACCACCACAAAATAGATCTAACTTGATCATAGATACCGGTCAAGGCGAACAAATAAATAACAACAGAAATCTGCATGTTCAAGATTCACAATTATCTCAAAATCGAAACGTTAACATGAATTTGCCAAGTGTTCTTGACGCAAATCAGCCACATACTCAGAATACTTCTCGGCCCAATGATTCTAATTTACGTACACCAAATTTTCCAATTTCGATTGCAGGAAATCCTCTGCAACCTCAGGATTTTCATCAATCGCAACAATCATATAATGCAACAAGTAGGGGTAGACCTAGTTCTAATTTTTATAGTAACACTCAATTTGTGCCAAATAGTTTTTCATCCGCTGCTAGTTTCAGCTCAGATAAAGTTACGTCAATCATCCAAAATTGGGGTTTGAAATTTGACGGCACATCAAACGGACTTTATGTCGAAGAATTCTTATATCGTTTGCGTTCGCTGACTAATGATTATTTCAACGGAGATTTTAATTTTATTCGTCCAAACCTTCATATTGTTTTGTCAGGCAAAGCAAAAAACTGGTTTTGGTCTTACCATAAACGTGCACAATCAATCGTTTGGGAAGATTTTTGCAGCGCTATTAGAGAGCAATATAAAGATTTCAAGTCACCTTTTGACATACGCGAAGAAATACTTAATCGTAAACAAAAACCTGGCGAATCGTTCGATATATACTATGAGTCTATATCTTCTCTACTTGATCGTTTGCCTAATCCTCTCTCGGAGATTGAACTAATAGAAATTATCACTCGAAATCTCAGACCTGACATAAGACACGAATTGTTATATCATCAAATACATTCAATTTCACATCTACGGAAATTAGTTCAAATGCGTGAGTCTTTTTTAAATGATGAGTATGTACGTCGTAGTTTTTCAGTTAAAAACCAAAATACATTTGTACCTCGTAGGCATATTGCCGAAATTGAATGTGAAAATTCCGATATGAATTCAAAACTTGAGTTTCAAGAAGAACCAACTATTGAAGCAATCAATAAGACGAAATCAGCTCCTCGCTGCTGGAATTGTGACCAGCTAGGCCATTGTTTTGAAGACTGTTTGCACGAAAGAACAATATTTTGTTATGGGTGCGGAGCAAAAAACACCTACAAGCCACAGTGTTCTACATGTCTTAACCGAAATTCTTCAAAAAACTGCAAAATATCAGTTCCCCTAAAGGAACAATTGTAGATCTGTTAGAAAATTCTTCTTCTCAAAAAAATAATAGCACATTACCTGTCAACAAAACCATGGACTTAACCGATAACTCTTCTGATAGTTTAAACCCTAGAAATAGTCAAATTAACCAAAAAACTAATTATAATGGATACCAAATTTTGAAGCGTGATCTCTGTCAAACTCATGCTGAATCAGACATTTCAAAAATAATATACCCTAAACAACCTTTTCATAAACGATGGGAAAATTATTTAACTAAACGAAATGAAATATTTCAGGATTTTTCAGTTTCACAGATTTCATATCAACGCTCTACAAAACGCTCCACAACTCGTCTTCGAAATTTTTATAAGAGACGTAAATTATGTAAAAAGCTTTTAATATCAGCTATTGTGAGTATTCCTAATGATATGCGATATTATGCCAAAGTTAATTTTCTTGACTTTAACGAATATGGTTTAATCGATACTGGCGCTAGCATAAGCTGTATTGGTTCTCATTTTGCCCAGAAAGATTTTTCGAAGTTTAAAAATTTTACTAAATGTAAATCTACAGTACGGACTGCAGATGGAAATGCACAAAACGTAGTTGGTTGGATAAACGTTAACGTACATTTTAAGGATACGTCAAGTAATATGAATATTTTTATTATACCAACAATAAGTCAACGACTTATATTAGGTATTGACTTCGTCAGGAAGTTCAATTTAATACCAAATATTGTCAATTCCGTCGATTTAGTCAATAAAACTATATTGAATTGTTGTCCCTCCGTTTTGGCTGAAATGTCCAATAGCCCAGCGGAAATTGATAAATCTGATTCTAATTATTTCGATAACCATTGTTATAAACTAACCCCTAAACAACAGCAACAGTTAAATGTTGTAATTTCATTCTTTCCCAATTTTGAAACTCAAGGACTTGGACGGACAAGTCTAATTAAACACGAAATCGATGTAGGTGAATCCAAAGCAATTAAACAGCGTTTTTACCCCGTTTCTCCGGCAGTGGAAAAATTAATGTTTGCCGAAATTGAGAGAATGCTGAAGCTTGGTGTAATCGAACCATCCACATCCCCCTGGAGTAGTCCCATGAGGTTGGTAATCAAACCTAACAAAGTTAGATTATGTCTGGATGCGAGAAAGATAAACTCAGTAACCAAGAAAGATGCGTATCCTTTACCATCGATAGAAGGAATTTTTTCACGACTGCCGAAGGCTAATATTATTACCAAGTTAGACTTGAAAGATGCCTACTGGCAAGTTGAATTAACCGAGAAATCAAAGCCTCTAACCGCTTTTACTGTGCCAGGTAGACCACTCTACCAATTCACAGTGATGCCTTTTGGCCTTTGTACGGCGCCACAAACAATGTGTCGTCTGATGGACGAGATCATTCCACCTGATCTTAAAAATATGGTTTTTGGTTATCTTGATGATTTGTTGGTTGTGCCGGAAACGTTTGAGCAACATCTTTCAGTATTAGTCAGGCTCGCAGAACAGTTTAAAAAAGCGAATCTTACCTTAAATATTTCAAAAAGTCATTTTTGCGTAACACGGGTGAAATACCTTGGTTATGTAATTGGGGACGGCGGAATCACCACTGATCCTGAAAAAGTCAGTGCGATTATGAATTGGCCAATACCAAAAAATCTCAAACAGGTGAGGGGATTTTTAGGACTTGCGGGATGGTATAGGAGGTTCATCGAAAATTTCTCCAGTGTTGTATATCCTATAACCGAAACCATTTCTACTAAAACAAAATTTTCCTGGACAACTGAAGCCCAAACCGCATTTGAAAGAATAAAATCACTTTTAACTACAGCTCCTGTTCTTACTAATCCAGATTTTAGTAAAAAGTTCTTTCTTCACTGCGATGCAAGTGATTATGGTATCGGTGCCGTTTTAATTCAATTAGATAACGAAAAGTGTGAAAAACCTATAGCTTATATGAGCAAAAAACTAAATTCAGCGCAACGGAATTATAGCGTAACCGAGCGTGAATGTCTTGCCGCTATCGAAGCTATTCAACGCTTCCGGTGTTATCTGGAACTCCAAGAGTTTGAGATAATAACTGACCATGCAAGCCTTGTCTGGCTTATGCGACAACCAAACCTTAGCGGACGTTTAGCACGATGGGTTCTAAAACTTCAGGCATATAAGTTTACAATAAGTCATCGAAAGGGAAAAGAAAACATTGCCCCAGATGCGCTGTCTAGAATTCCATGTGATGAAATTGCAGAAATTGAACTGTCTGGTGAGGCGATAGATCTATCGTCTTCTTTCTTTAAAGCCAATGATTATACTACCCTTAAAGCAAAAGTACAACAAAATCAGGAAAAATACCCTGATATTAAAGTTGTTGACGACTATGTTTACATACGTACGCAACATTATAATGGGAATGAAGAAAATGAAAAAAACGCATGGAAACTTTGGATTCCAGAAGGTATGAGAAATGATTTAGTAAAAAGATTTCATGACACGGTAACTGCAGCTCATGGAGGAATGCAAAAGACAATAGATCTTCTTAAACGTCACTTTTTCTGGCCTGGAATGGTTTCAGATGTAAGGGATTATATTCGTAATTGTGAAACATGTAAAACAAGTAAAGCTCCCAATTTTGTTATGAAACCGGAAATGGGAAAACAAACTGTATCCGTACGTCCGCTCCAGCGATTATATATAGATTTATTAGGTCCATATCCGCGAAGTAAATCCGGCCATATCGGAATTTTAATTGTTTTAGATCATTTATCTAAATTCCATTGGTTACATCCATTAAAAAAATTTACTTCAGCCGCAATAAAAGATTTTATGGAGAAGCAAATTTTCCATACATATGGAGTACCAGAAGTTATCGTTAGCGATAATGGAACTCAGTTTAGAGCTAACGATCTTAATGCGTTATTTACCTCACTAGGTATCCAACATGTCTATACAGCGTTATACTCACCTCAGGCTAACGCTTCCGAACGAGTAAACCGTTCTGTAATATCAGGTATACGATCGTACCTTAAAGCAGATCATACGAAGTGGGATGAGCATCTAAGTGCCATTAGCTGTGCCCTTAGGAATGCCTGTCACCAAGCCATCAACACTTCGCCATATCATGCTCTTTTCGGGTTTAATATGGTAACCCATGGGTCCACATATAGCCTATTACGAAACCTAAAACTTCTTGAAGAACCCTCTTATCAATTGAATAGAACCGACAGTCTACAACTGCTTCGCAAGGATATACAGAAACATATTAAAGTAGCATATGAGCGAAATCAACACTATTACAACTTGCGAACAAGACCACAATCTTTTACTGTTGGACAGGAAGTATTTCGCCGCAACTTTGTGCAGAGTAGCGCTGGCGATCGTTTTAGTGCAAAATTCGCACCTCTGTTTACTAAAGCCAAAATTAAGAGTAAATTAGGAAATCATTATTACGAACTTGAAAACCCGCAGGGAAAGTTAATCGGAACATTCCATGCTAAGGACATCCGTTTGTAATCGTCCTTTCTCCACCTAATATTACGGCTCAAAGATCCAATATTATCTGGTTTTGTAGTGAACGATTTGCTAGAATACCCTTCAAAATTTTTTCAACAATTCGTTACACTTTTGTATTTATAATATAAATTTTAAAATGTTTACATTTGTTATTTTGTACTTTTTCTACCAACCAATAAAAAAAAACAAAAATCAATGAGGCATGTTTAGATACATTTTATAAACAACAATTTTATAAACATTAAAACCACGTATAACAGAAACCTAGTCTAACAATAAAAGTATAAACATATCTATATATTATCCTATTGTAAGTCTCTGTAAGTTTTTTATTAATTAAATTTATTAAGCAATTAAGTTATTAATACTAAACACAACTTTGTAGAGTTTTGGTTGTAATTTGGTTTTTGTCTAGAATTCTATCGACCACGATCAGAAATGTAGGATGAGTTGTAATCAATAGTATTATCTGGCTGATGACATTTAACAATTGACACTAAACAAAGCTCAGTTTTCTGAACCGAACTGACATTAGATTTGACATAAAGTTTCTACTTCCTTTTTCTTTTGGACTCTTAAGAGGTAACACAACAATTAAAATCTGCGCGTTATTAATAAATTAAAGAGCAATCGTTGTAAAAGTCTGATTAATTGTTAATAAAAACGCATTGGTCGTTTCTTGTCCTAAGGTAAATCCTTAATATTTTTTTAAATTAACCACTTAAACTGATAAATTAGTAACATAATTCTATTTAGTCCAGAAAAATCTTTGTCCCCAGAGGAACGTTAGATCTTGGATATTGAAAAGATCTTTAGGCTTTCGGAAATAAGCCAGTATTATTATAAAACCAAAAATCATATCCAAAACTAGAGAGAGAAGTAAGTATAAAGAAAAAAAAAAACGATTCATGTAAAATTAAAAGGAAATCTAAACATTCTTGTTCAATTTACATTTAGGCTTCTGGACTTATGTGCCACATACAACCTCCGGTTGTCTGCAAATTCCAGAGAGCATTCTCTCTCTCAAAAAACTAATTTATCCGCCTTGAATTGTTGAAGTTGTTTGAATTTTGACGTTGACCACAAACTCAAGAAAATAAAAGAAAAAAAAAACACCATTGATTCCCTATTTGGACTTAAGAAATCTCAACACCTTTGTTTATTTGAAATAATCAAGATCCTAGAATAAAGATTACATCTTCCGCAAGTTATATCTTCGTCAGCTTTTATCGAAATTTTGCATCCTCTATATAGCAACATACATAGTTACAACAGTCACCTATGTTCCAAAAGTGCATACCATTAAATTTATAGGAAACCAACAGAAACCAGAAAAAATCAAATTACCCAAAACAAAATAATAATAAAACTAGAATTATGTGAAAAAAGTGAAAAAGAGTAAATTTTTAAGTCAGTACATTCATAATGAAAATTTAAATAAAGTTAAACGATAAAGTGAAGAAAATAATCAAAACAAAATAAGATTTATGAAATAAGAATAGTGCAAACAAGAGAACCAATAAATTCAGAAAAACCAAAAGAAAATTGATGAACGAAATTCTATAGAAAAAATAGAACATAAGAAAAAAATAAAACAAAAGAATTTTTTAAATCAGAAGCTAAAATTGTTTTTGAAGTGCACATAATTACAAAATTATTTACTAGGCAAAATATTTACATATATTATTTATATTTACATACATAAGTTATTTCAATTTGTTTACATAGCTTTTAAAGTATTGAAATTGTGAAAATGTGAAAGAGAAGAAAAAAAAAAAAAGTTAATAAAAGAAGTTGTACAAGCTAAAAAAAATATTAAATAAATTAGTTAAAATTACTTAATCTTAATACACATAAATACACCCTTTATACAACAACACAAAAAAAATATATTAACACAAAATACACAAAAATAAAACATACTAGCAAACACAAAACACAATAACACACATTAAACATTAAAATTACACCTAATACACAACAACACATCACATGAAAGAGAGAAAACAATTACACTAATTTACATTTTGTTACACATAATTATTCCAACTTCATCTAGCTCGGAGAGGCCTCTACGATCGTCATGATAAAGTGTGGTAAGTGATTACATTTTTGTTGCATTTTTTTCTCTTTCTTAATTTGTTAATTTAGCAGAGATTCAAAACACAACAGAAGGAGCAAATGATAAATAAGCATTGATAAATGTCATTTGTCTTAGTTGGTTTTATTACTTTTGTTTTGATTATTATGATAATCAATAATTTCTTATTTTACTCCTTCTTTTGATGTTATTCTTGTATATTAAAAGTGTGTTTATTAAGCTAAAGATATCGATAAAAATATTTATCGGTTGTTAGTAAATCTATCGAGTAATATATTTTTTTGTTAAGAAAACCAAATAAATAGTACTCGATATTGTGTACATAAATTGTTACATTTCGCGATTAAATAATGATTAGAATTTTTTTTCTGTTGTTGCAAATTTAACTTATTAAAATTAAGTTAAAATAAATTAACTAATTATATTAAATCAATTTTAGCTTGATTCGAAATTTATTTTAAAATTATAAAAAAAAAATATTAAACACATTAAATGAAATTATTAATTTTGCTATATAAATTATAATTGAACTTTGGTTAAAATATTTATATATTATTAAGGTATTCCATATGTATTTATATTTCTGGAAGTTTGTGATTTTTGTTGAATTTTATATGGTTTGAAATAACAACTAAAATATTTAGAATGAATTGGTAATTCAAACGACATATCTGTTTCAATCATGTAATTGGATGGTAGGGTAAGAGAATTTTTGGGATTCTAGGTAAATTAATCAGGTGCGCCACTAGAATCAAGGTAAGGGAGGGTTATGAGGCGAATGTTCCTATAACATCTAGGAACAGCTTTTAATCGGAAAATTGATCAATATATTTTGCTTAGAGTCATTCTCATACATAATTACAGAGGGGTTTTTTTTTTTGTTATTGTCTGTAATTATACTGGTCCACGGTAAGGTAATAATTTATTTAGATAATTTTAATTCGGGAGTCTATAAAAACGATGTATATGAATCGAAGTTAGTTGATAAAAGGACACGAACTTCCCCAATCCCGGCTGATCGCTAGCGATTAAATGGCTCCCACCGTCCTTCTGTCACTAAGCTTGTAACGTAGAAGCTAATACGGTTAGAAACAAATAATTTGAAATGAAACCGATGGTATTACATTATTGGGGATGATTGCGTTTATGATGCCAATTTGTGATTGATTTCTACGTTTTCTTGAAACAGAAAAAGTTATTTTTAATTGTTTTCTTGTTCCTGTATATTACACTCTTTTGTTAAATTTATAGACAAAAAGCTATTGGAAATTAAGGGATTTTTTCTTTGTCGAAAAAATTGCAGCATAAAAAAAAATAATTCATTTATTCATACGAAATTTTAAGCAAACACGTATTCAATATATTTATGTATTTGTATTTGTATTTGTATTTATTAATTTGATTTTCTAACACAACAAGACACAATATCTTATAAATTACAGCATTAGAATCAGACAAGTTAAAGTATACATTGATAAAGAAATATTTTCTAAAAACTACATAGATTATATTTAAATTTAAATAGAGTAAAATAAATAAAGTAAAGGTATATAAAAATAAAAAAAATAATAATAAAAAAAATGTTGTGGCTATATTTAGGACCAGGAGGAATCACCTCTAATAATACTTTTGTTGCAACTTCTAATTAACAGAACATTTTTCAAATGTGATGAGCTTATTTTATTGCGCTGCTTTGAGCAAATAAATTTTAAATCTGAAAAAATTTTTTCGCAGATGTAAGTTGAAGGGAAAAATTATAAACACTTCAAAGAGTTTTTTTTTAGCTCGGGATATATTGAACCATCTAAATTCTTCCAGAACTCATCGGTTCTAATTTTATCTGGAGCTTTTAATTCGCTGCGAAGTATTGTTACCTCTGATTGTATTTTAAACTCGTAATTGCTTATGTCACAATTAAAGTGGTTTTCGAAAAGCTCAAGCAATGGTTCCACATTTTCAAAATCTTTAAACCGATCCTGGAAATTATAAAACAGTGTTTCAAATACTGACACATGATCATGTTGTTTAGTGTGATTCTGTTTGACGTAAATAAGTGAAGTTTTGGGAAAATTTGAATAATCTTCAGATTTAATTTGAGCTAGTAGCAAAAATAGTTCAGTTTTGAAGTTGAAAAGTATTTTGGACATATCAAGTAAATTTTTTTCGTATCCTTGGAGTTTTAGGTTAAAAATATTTAATAAGTTAGTTGTATCTGCCAAGAATGCTAAATCTAAAATAAATTCATTGTTTTTTAAATGTTGTATTTCGCTTTTTTCTATGTTTTCCAACTCGAGAAATTGTGTCACTTCTTCCCTTAGATCAAATAGTCTATTTAAGCAATCACCTCGACTAAGCCAACGAACTTCTGTGAACATTTTAAGGTCATGGTGAGCAGCGTTTCTAGTTTTTAAAAATCTTACAAACTTTCTGTGTGTAAGTGAATGATGTCCACCACGTATTTTATTAATTATGCGCTCTGCTGTTTTCATAGCGGGGTAGTCTGTTAAAAATTTTGATGCAAGCGCAGCCTGATGTATAATGCAATGAAAATTTTCTACTGAAAATCCATTCTTTTTTAATTGCCCAACGAAACCTTCGTATTTGCCCATCATGACATTAGCACCATCCGTACAAATTCCTGCAAATCGTTTACTGTCTACAACAGAAATTAGTTTTTCATTGACGACATCGAATAACAATTTTCCTGTTACGCTTTCATAAAAGCTTTCAAGCGAGTACATTGCCTCAAAAACATTATAATTAGCATCTACGGATCGAATGCAAATGACTAGTTGGCAAAGATCATTAATGTCGGTGCTTTCATCTAAGCACAGGGAATAAAATTCGCAGTTTTTTAATTTTTCTGTAATTGCATATTCTAAAGATGCAGCTATTTCGACAGTGCGTTGCACAATGCTATTGCGGGACAATGGAACAGATTTCATTAACGTTTCATTGTAATTAAGTTTTTTCAAAACCTTTATTAAAAGATCTTTTATAAACAACCCATCAGAAAAAGGTCTTCCATGCCCTACGATATCCAAGCTTATCAAGGTTGATAACTCGGTTTTTAATTTTTTCTTTTTTCTGTGTGGGTGCCAAAAGTAAAAATTATTCTAGTGGAAACTAGTTTACTGCTAGTAAAAATATATATGAAGTTATTGCCGATGTTGACTTAATGTTGGTGTTGTTTGTATCTCAGACACTAACACACTAATAGAAGTTAAGTGTACCGAACAAGGAATAAAATCAAACTGTTTTTAGCTTAAAGTTATTTTATAATGGAATTTATTTTATATTACAATTATGTATATTTTTTCTTAACATTAAATACATACAAACTTATTTTCCTTTTTCCATTTAAGTCATCTCCTTTTGTCTGTCAACGGCAGCTTGGCATAATACATAATTTCTAGTTGTAAACAGCTTGTCACATTTCATTACAAAATTTCCATAAAGATAACAAAGAAAAGTAAATTTTTAGCACACCAAATAAAGATTGGGTACAGCCTTTAAAGGAATTTTTTTTTATCCCCTGCAGAGCCATAGGTGGGGAGGGTTATATATGCAAGTTTTTATAATTAAAAGTTTTGATCGACCTTTTTTGATTACTTTAAATAGTTTATATAGTTTCCTATATGCAGGCTTTCAAGGTTATTAATTTAATGTAAATAAAAGATTATTTATTTCATTTTCAAAAAAAATCCGACGTTTCGTTGGTATTCTTTCCAACTTCTTCAGGGATTGAGTTTCTATTAAAATCTGGCTACATTGTAAAAATACAAAGTAAAAAGTAGTCAATTATAACAATAATTATAATCTTCATATTTGACAAATTAACTTACAATAATCTTTTTCGTATTCTTGTCATATTCTTAAATTGAAATTTAGCGATGCTTATTTTTTTAACTTTGTTAATTTGAATCATTGTCGAATTTATCTTCTGTTCAAACGTTCAGAAGCCATTGGTTTCATATACCAATCTGTTAATTTTTTATGCTGACGTGCTTAAAATGTTGCTGGCAGACAAACCTTCTAGGATATCGATTGATTCCGAATCAATATCTTAATCGATTTGATTGCCATTAAGGATAAAGCCTATTGAAATCGGTTAAAAATCATAAATTCACACGTCTTTTGGAAAAAGGGTATTTTGTGTCAATTAACTTTCTAATTACACTGTACATCACCATATGTATATGATTGCTTCTTAACATGTTATGATAAAATATGGCAATAGAATGTTTCTAAATTAACAATAGCATTTTCCTTTTTTTCTTAGAGCAACATCCTATGGTTGAGAAACATTTGTATGTGTTAGACAAATTTTTGTTATGATTAACCATAACATGTACTGAGGCACCCCTAATATTGTTGTGGCTACTTGATGGACGACGTATTTAGCCATAATATGATTGTCAGTGACAATTATATAGTTAGATTTACCATAATATGTTTCAAAAATTGTCCTTAACAATAGTTTGGTTGAAGGTGTACAAGGCACATTTTTTGGAATATTTTTACCCTTTAACTCTACAAAGTATTGGTTCTCTTATTGCTTTTCTTAAAAAAGGGCCAACAAGTATTCTTTAATTTAAATATTCCACAAATAAATATATTCGCCGCAAAAATTTGTGAATTTTGAAATGCTCAAAATTTAACTTAAATGCCAAAAATTATCAAAACAAAAATGTTTTTAAGAGTTAATTTCACAAATGCTAAAAATATTTAAAAAACTGATTTTTTTTAATTATCTTCGATATTTTGGTATAAAACGTGTTCCAAAATAGCCCCCTCCACCCTTTCTCAGTAAAATATTATGCCGAACGATTGATTGAACATTGAAAAATCTTGTGATGGTAACTTAAGCTAAATTTTTTTGGTTCATCACTTTGCCAAATAGATATTTAAATAAAACTTATGGCCATTTTCTCAATGTATCGACAAACTGCCTGTTACTTAATGTCAACATAAATTTATTGGACCGATAAACTGTCTGTTAACGATTTTGGGTTTCTCAATATACCGACAAAAAAACATTGTTTTCAGCTGGCAACGCCACACAAAATACATGTAAAAGTTGGGTGTCAGCTGATTGAATTTATCTGTACGGCAAATAAAAGGAAAATAAATAATTGACAGATGAGTGCCGGTTAGCTTTGCGATAAAATCGAACCAAATGAGACATTGAGAAAACCAAATTTCTTTAATGTGCAGTTTTTCGTTGGGAAAAAAGATAATTGCCTAATGAGAAAATGGCCATTAGTCTATAATTTCAACATAAAATTAAACTTAAATATACTGGAGCAAATGTTTTACATTCAAATGCATTTATTCGATGGGCTTTTACTAAAATATGCCTATACACTATACTATCACACAAGTCTTTCGTGTTTTGAGGAAAATACTACTCTTTCATTGTAAGTTGTAATTTGATTTTAAAAATGTTCAAACTTTAATAAAATCAGGCAAGCATTTTCGTCAAAATTCTTAACATACTTAAGACTTGTGTGATTATGTAAATTACGCTGTTACAGGCATATTTCAGTAAAAGCTCCTTAGGTAAACAATAGTTTTGACTACAAACTTGTGCATTTAATTTTGTTTTCTACAGATAATTTAAGAATTGTTAGCTTAAAAATAAGTTAATTTGTGATATTAAATTATACTTAATAAACTTAAGAGAATAGTTTGGAATAGGATTTCTAATTGCCATAATTTATTCCTTTTTCGGGCACATAGGACATTTTTTTACTTACGGAAATTTCTCCATAAAGAGTAGAGTGAAAAAGTAAAAAAGTTTTACGATATTAAGTTAGGATCGGCTTAGACCTTAATACCTGTTACAAATATTAATACCTTAAACAATTATACTTGATATTAAAAAATAGCTTTCAATGTTTCATTGATTTTCAAAACGAATATTTTAATTGAATTTGTTATAATTTTTTTATTTGTTAAAGAATTTAACTGAAATACACTAAAATTTTTAAGTGGAATTTAAACATAGAATTTAAATAAAATAAATTTACTCTCAATAAGATTATATTTTAGTGTTCTTTAATGTTTCTTTTTTTTCATTGATAAAGAAATGAACAAACAAAAAAATTTTAGCAACGACCGTGTGTACTGTGTATGTGTTTTGCTTGTGTAAAATTATTTTTCTGGCTTTTTGTTTTTTTTTTTCGTATGTGTATTTTGTTTTTGAAAGTAAACGGAAATAAACCGAACGGAATGAAATGTTCTTATCTTTTGTTGAGTTTGATAAAAACAGTATTATTTTTGTGTTCGAAAGATGACAAACAGGGAAACGTTATTTTTTTTATGATTTTCTACACAAATAAAGGGTGGTTAAATTTCAAGGGCCGATGTTGATTTTGAATAAAACACAAACTATTTAGGAAATTATTGTAATTTTATTTTATTATGATATATTGGTATTACTCAATTATGTATGGAACAAAATATCGGCCAAATGGGCGCCGCGACCACGGCGGCACACCTCCATCCGATGGTCCAAATTTTCGATGACCCTGAGGCATAATGGAGGTTCTATGCCGTTATTGTGCCGAATTATCTCATCCTTTAGCTCTTGAATTGTTGCTGGCTTATCGACGTACACATTTTCTTTCAAATAACCCCAAAGGAAAAAGTCCAACGGTGTCAAATCACATGATCTTGGCGGCCAATTGACATCGCCATTACGTGAGATAACACGGCCATTGAATTTGTTGCGCAAAAGAGCCATTGTTTCGTTAGCTGTGTGGCAAGTGGCACCGTCCTGCTGAAACCACATATCGTCCACATCCATATCTTCCAATTCGGGCCATAAAAAGTTCGTTATCATCTCACGATAGCGAACACCATTCACAGTAACTGCCTGACCGGCCTCATTTTGGAAAAAATACGGCCCGATGATGCCGCCAGCCCATAAACCGCACCAAACAGTCACTCTTTGTGGGTGCATTGGTTTTTCGACAATCACTCTTGGATTCTCATTCGCCCAAATGCGGCAATTCTGTTTATTGACGAATCCACTGAGGTGAAAATGTGCCTCATCACTGCACGATATGCATTTTGATTTGAACGCCCATTTTCATAATAAGTCTGGATAACTTTAACACGTTGTTAGATTGTGTATCTCTCCATGGTTCAAATTGAGTAAGTCTGAAATAGAAATTCAACATCGGCCCTTACAATTTAACCACCCTTTACTATGAGCGTTTGTGTTTTCCACAAATCTACCGAAGCGAACACTAAGGAGCAATATTAAGTGTTTATTTTCGAACACTGGTTTTAACACATAATTCATTTATTCTTGTTAATATGCATTAATTCTTCTGATGCCCAACATTACGCATGAGTTGTTTTATATGCAAATATCCCTCATACGTTACCAATTCGTTTTGAAAAAAAAAAAATACATAAAACAGATTAAAATTTTATAAAAAAATAACTCTCTAATTTAATTCGCACACTGAAAAAAGTAATTATTTTAATCATTTTTTTTTCGAATTTTGTTAATATTTGCATTTGGTGAAATATTTTTTGTCTTTCGTTAAATTGTACTTTCCAGAAAAACAACCACGTTAACCGCTTTAAAGCTTTAAAAATATGGAAAAGTAAAAGTCTGAATAAAGTCTATAGAAATATAAAAATGACTAAACAAAGTTAGAAAAAAAAAAACTGTTTAGAATTGTAACATATTCAACGATTTTCCAAAGGTTTGGCTTTAATGAAAAACAACCATCGAAGCGTCAAACTTTTAAACGTGAACAACAGCCTTTAAGGTAGTTGGTAAATTATTTGGAACTAATTTTTTTTTACTCTTCTGTATAAAAAATATTTTATGCCTTTTGAATTAAAATACAGAAGTGTAAAAAAACAAGCAAGTAAAATGTATCGAACGTGTTCGACTCTTAGACACGTGTCTTTCACTTTCAAACCAATTAATAAAATTTAACAGCCTTCGTTTTACAGTCGAACAATCTAAGGCCTTGCCTTAGCTTTCAATACCCTTCACTAGCAGACTATCTAGGTTTTTTTTGAGTTTTAAGGAGTTCCAAATGAATTGGTTGTTTTTATCCTTGCCTTATACCGAACGCAATCTGGGAAGACCCTTTAGAGTTAACGCAGGTTTACGACAAGGCTGTGTTTAATCAGCATTGCTGTTCAAATGCTTGAGGCAGCAACCAATAGAAGATACATCACATGGGGCTTAACTAGACTCCTGGAAGATCTCGATTATGCCGACGACATATCATCGGTTGATTATTTAATTGTCGTATGTAGATACAAATTACACACGACATACGACAATTAAATAATCAACCGACGATATGTCGTCTAGCTCACACATTCTACGATATGGCGGAAAAACTAGGGGAAAATATCCACGGCAAGGGATGCAGGTCAACATATTAACATAGAAAAGACCAAAGTCTTGCCACCAAATCCCAAATGTTCCACGTGCAAATATTTATATATCTGGGTAGCGTCATATCAGCATCAGACGGCTCGCGAAAAGATATTACAGATCGCATCAAAACGGCAAACCAAGCATTTGGAGTACAACAAAATGTATGAAAATCACCCTAGATTCAGCAGAGGACCAATCTACACTAGGGTGTCCCAAAATTTTTTTTTGTTAAAGGCTCAAGCATAATTTGAAAGCTTATAGGGTCCAGTATTTTTGAATTTTTTTTTAGATTTTTAGGAAGAGGTTTAAGGTCGCGCAAATAAAGTTTTTGTTAAAATTTGGTTTTTCGGCCTTTTTTCAAACTTGACTCATAACTTTGTCAATAACAACGTTCATTTAATTTTTTGACCGAATATTTCTAAAGAAAATTTCCCAAACTTTATTTCCATATGCAAAAACTTTAAGTTCCGGCAATATTTTTGTCCATTACGGTTCCACATATTAAGTACTTTTGTAATTTTTTAACAAATTCTGTAAAAAACGGCTTATTACTTTTCAAATTTATATGAAAGGTATAAAAACTAGTGACGCGATTTTGAATACCGATAAGTTTTAAACAATTAAGAAAAACAAAAACAGTTTCCGAGTTACACTATTTTTATAGTTTGTACCTTACAAATGGTGATACCTTTTTCGTTATAATTATTTTAAATTTCCATAAATATTTATAGTTAAGCCTAGTACTCTGTTCAAATTTATGAAAAATGTTGAGCAACATTTATTATTTCACACGAAAATTTTGACATGTATCGATGCTACCTATCATGCGAGTTTGTACAATTTGCCGATTTTATTCATGCAAAGTATGCGACATTATTTTGCGTATGTAAACAAACCCCACATGTATTTTATAAAATAACTTTTTTTTAATAAAAAATTTAATAAAAAAGAAAGTAAACATGGATAAAAAACTGTTACCGGTTGTGTTATATTAATTTTTTATTTCTTATTAAATAATCAGTTCATCCTTTTTTGCTTTTGCTTAAAATTCCACGTGAAATAAGTGCAGCTTACTTTATTTCGCAGTTGTAAAAAAATGTTGCCAGTAACATTTCGGAACTTTTTCATAAAATGAACAGAGTACAACTCTATCAACATTATTTCATAGATATTCCGCACAAGTTTCTTTCATATGCGTTTTGACAGCATTTCACGTGAAATGTTGAACAGAGTACCAGGCTTTAGGTTTTAACTGTCTTTAACTTCTGACATTTATTGATCTAAATCGTAACACGCTGTCTTTTTCACTTTCTATTTTATGTGTGCTCCAGGAGCTATCAATCGGGCTCGCTGGATAATGAAAATTATCTATTCTTTGAAAATATGCATTTTCCGAAACCAGTTGCATTTTTATATAGACAAATCAACAGTTGATGCCTTGCTTGAATTGAGTTCATTTATTTTAAGAATATATATCAAATATTGGTTCCTCTGCCAGTGCCCTCGATACGCTCCTCTCAATGATCTGAGCCTATTAAAGGAACTAAGTAGTTAAAAAAATATTAATAAAGCTGTTGCAAAAGCCTCGCTTAAAACTTTTCTTGGTCATCAGTGGTACTTAAATCCGAAATTGGCTGCGTCAGCGTTTTTTGATGAACGTATCGACACCAAAACTTTGCACTTCATGACAAAAAAACTTGCAGATACTCCATGCAGGGATTATGAAGTAGCAAATGTAACTTTAACAGAAGAAAACTTTAGAAATAAAGAAATTCATCAATTCATTTCAAAAGCCAGTCTTACTTTTTTTGAAGCTTGCAATATTTCAATCGATTTTATAAAAATAGATTCAGAGAATTGGAAAGCCAACAAGTCATTTCCAGAGGCAAAGAAAGAAGCTCAACAATTACAAGTGTTAAATGATGTGGCAGAACGAGGTGTGGCTTTGGCTTTGGCTTATACTTATATTAATGTCGCAACTTCTGAAACTGATTACCAGAATTTATTGCAAGGTATAGAACTACATCGCAAGAACCTCAATAAATGATTTTTCACAGAGCAAAAGAAAAGTTTTTTTTTTTTTTTTGTTGATTGCGTAAGATTGGTGAACTGGCAAACAGCTTATACTGAGTATAAAGATAAAAACGGACATAACTCAGGAACGATAAGAACAAATTGTTCATTCATATTAATAAGAATTAATTTGTCTTTCAAACTGCATCATTAGATTTTTTTTCGTTTTCATTTAAACTTAAAAAGTTGTAAAGCGTTACTACAAAACTTTTGAAAATATTGTAATTAAGGGTTTCTAAATGAGTAAACTTATCACTAAAACTTATAATTTTTTCACACAGGAATAAAGCTTGGATACTTTTCTTTAAAACAGTTTGCTCAGGAGTGAAGAAACTCGTGGTATTAACCAAGTTATGAGTAAAGTTCAAAAAAGGCCGAAAACTCCGTTTTTTTTATGAAAACTCCATTTGCGCGACCTCTAAAACTATTCCGAAAATTATAATTTCAAAAGATTTTGTTATTCGTGCTTAATTCCCATTTTTTATTCTTGACAAAAACACTTGAAATTTATTGTTGATGGGATAAGCTATTCCTATGCGCATTTCACTGGTTGCTTAGGCCAGATCAGCAGGAAACTTCATCCATAAAGATTTTAGAAAAACTAAAGATATTAAACCAAATAAAACTGTTAAACGTATAAGAATTATAGCAACAGTTCTACTTGTAACAATATCAAAGCTTAAACAAAACACATCAACAATAAACAACAGAGGGTTTATCTCATCTCCGAAAATTCTTAAAAAAAAAATCAAAAATACTTTACCCTTTAAGCTTTTTAATTTTAAGTGACCACCTATGAAAATCAGAAAGAACAAATTTTTTGGGACGCCCTAATCTACACCTCTTTTCTTCTAACGTGCGTTCCGTCCTATTGTATGGCTGTTAAACCTGGAACACGACAGCAAGCGACTTGCAATCCCTGCAGGTATTGATTTTAGCCAAATTTTATCTAAAACAAAGATCTGTGAGAAAGAGCCGGTAAAACACCAATACGTATCCCGATCATCAATAGTAAATCGAGTTGGATTGGCCATGTTCTCAGATGCACTAACGACAACGTAGTCAAGAAGGTGATTGATAAGAACCCCCAAAGTAGTAAAAGAAGATTTCGACCCATTAGCACCTGGAGAAGATAGATCGAAAGTGAAACAAACCCAGTTGGAAAATCCTGGGCCGGAGTGAAGCAGGTAGCGAAAGATAGATCACAAGGGAAATACTTTGTTGTGGCCACTTGTTCCACCCTGGGACCATAGGAATCTATATATCATACACATTTTCTGATATGATTGTTGTGAATTGTTATTGGATGAACCCTGCTGGCACGTTTAAGATAAACTTTTCACCTTTTGTTTTGTCTCGACCAGGAATTCAAAAGCTGCAGTCGAAACCGAAAACTGTCGAACAAAAAACGAAAATTTGAAGAGAACTTTTGTTTTTTTGAATTGGTTGGAAAGTGACTGCTAACATTTAAGGAATCTGAAGTAAAAGCAACAGTTTATTTTTGGTTTATGGCAAATTAAGAAGTAGAAGAATTACAGTTTTTCTACTTTGAGTGCAGTTTTTAAAACGCTGCATATGAGTGTTTCTTCGAGAATAGTTTAGGTATATATGACTATAAATAAAGACATTTTTTCCCTGCGTGTACCCCAATAGTGGCTTTAGTTATTTATGTTTCTGGTTGAAAACCATTCAATGAAAATAGGAAATTTAAATTATTTTTATGCGCAGTTGTTCCTAAATAGTTCTTCTTAATTGCAGTTTAGAATGGAAAAGCAACAAAGTCTATTTTTAATATAAATAAGTTATGATCTCAAATTTGCACAAAGCTGGGATGACGAGCTGCATAAAAGTTGTTGCATCACATATTTTAAATTAATAATATGGTTTAAGGCTGCTTTTGATAAATGGATGAACAAACTTAATTAACGATAGCCAGGCGTTAGACATTTTGTCTGCACCCGGAAATGTATAAAATATTTCATTCATTTCTAGAGATGTTCAGTTATTTTCAGTACAAGATTAAATTTTCGCCATATGAAGAACTAAACATTTGGTAAATAAGCAGAAATGAAATGACTTTTTGTGTAGATAAAAAAAAAACAAATAAATAAGATTTCTGTATGACGTGCTAAATTCCCAATTTTCTACACTGAATTGGCAATTGGTTCAGCGGCAAAATTGGCATCTTCGTCGATAGCCAGGCAGCTCTGATGTCACTGAAGTCACATAAAACAACATCCATCCTCGTCAACCAGTGTAGGGAAGAACTGTCCAGACTGGGCAGCCTATCTGACATTACCTTAATATGGATCCCTGCGCATAGGGACCTTTACGGCAATGAACAGGCGGATGGGCAGCCAAAACTGGAGCAGCTCTTGATATTTCACAGGTGGTGTCAGTCGCAACACCCCTGGGAACTATCAGGAGCGAAATCTTCAGGCACTATCTGGATATGGCTGACAATAAATGGAGGAAACTAGATGGCTGCAGGGCTACCAAGGAAACGTGGCCCACATATGACATAGGTCGCTCTGAGCGACTTCTCAACTTCAGTCGGAAGGACGTGTCAAGACTTACATACGTGCTTACTGGTCACGATTGGCAAGCACGCTATGAGACTCGGCCTCCCTTTGAATGAATGCTGCCGCAGCTGCAGGGAACCTGGAACTGAGGAGACAGTTTTTCATCTTCTATGTGATTGCCCGGCGTTTAACTCAACGCGACACAGACTATTCGGGAATTACCTTCTACAGGGACTCTCGGAGATATCGCGGGTGGGACTCAACAGCCTGCTAAAATATCTCAACGCAACGGGCTGACTCTAGCCACCTCGGCATTGCCCCCTGGTTCAAGTCTGATAGGGGGTTCCAATTTCTTGACGAGTTGTGTGGTGTCAAAACGGAGCCACTGTTGGCTCTACTTGCTGCGCGCCTGGACCTGTGCGTGCTACCACGGTAACCAACCAACCAATTGGTTTTTTTGGTTTATGGGATAGCCTATCGAAGACATTGAATGTTTTTTTTTACCTGGCGAGCTTGATATCCAAGAGCAAAGACAGTAAAGAAGGCAGAATACAAAGCTTAACAAGCCTATGGTAAGATCAGACAATTTTGGAGGACAAAAATTATTTCCGCTAGCACCAAAATCAAAGTTTTTAACACCAATATCAAATCTGTGCTTCTATATGGCTGCGAGACGTGGAATATGTCAAAATTCGAAATGAAAATCCTACAAGTGTTTGATAACCGCTGCCTCAGGCGACTACTAGGAATATGCAGGCTTGCAACAATCTCCAATGTCAATCTGTGGAAATAAAATTGCCAAACTTTATTAGAGCTCGTAACGATATCACCAGACAGGTCAACGAATACAACCAGGCGGCAGAAGATCCGGTAAACCTGCCAAAACCGGGGAAAGCCAGGTTGAGAACGAGCTTCAGAAAGTAGATGTATCATGGAGCTAAATGCAAAAAAAAATTGGCATATCTAGCATATCTTCATGCTAAAACTACAACATCATAATCACTGATATGCAAAAAATTCACAAGTTTTATTTGTTTAAACACTAACAACTTAAAACCAATATTTAAGAAATCAAACAAAGTCATGGAAGTTTTTTTTTAAATGTGGTCGACGAATAGACAGATATTCCCTGGAAAAACATGTTCATATTATTTTCCGTTTCTATAATGCTGAAATAAAATCATTTAAAATATCGTTGTTCTCGTGTAGAAAGGCTCTAACACATTTTTTTTTGAAATTGAGTTTCTTAGTGATTCCAATTAATTTTCTACAAATACACCTCATCACAAAAATTTAATGCAAAAGTATAAAAATATAGTTTAATGTGACTTTAGTATTGAAACTTCTAAAAGCTAATATCGCAAATACGAGCGCTTATTTCAAAAAAATACTAGACCCTTAAATTTACCGTTCTCAAATTAGCTTTACGGGTTAGTATATTTTTTTTTTGACTTATACCAAACGCCTTTTCAAAAACTGCCTTTTCATTGTTTTATGTTTTTTTTTTATAAGATATATGCAAATGTCGTAATTTGTTATTCGTGAGTAACGTATTATCGTGTTTACATTTATTTATTTTAATGATTTAAAAAAATCGCGCATTATCTTAAAAATTTAATTCCTTTGCATTCACGAACAAACTTTCTAAGGCTTGTTAAAACAATCTAGTTTTTGATAATTCGTATCCGAAGTCAGCACATTGTTCAATAGGTAGGTGTTCTGCCGGCACCAGAACGGGTTCTTAAGGCCCAAATAAATTGATCAAAATACTCATCAAGCATTGTAGTAGTATTAGTGAAAATAGGTTTGTATGTGTCACACCGACGATGCTGGATGGAAAATCAAATAATTTAGATATGACGGCGACTAATTCGTCAAGCAAACGTACACAATGAATTCGCCGGCTGGACAAGCACGTTGATGAAAATTTCGAATCAAATAGTTTATTGCTGAAGCTGTGTGTGTAATGCGCACATTAAAATGACAACGATATGCACGCTGTGTCAACACAATTTTTGTACGTTAATCGAACTTTTGATGATTCATTACTAATTTCCAAAGTCTCCTTCACAAAATGCTGAAAAAAACAAACAAAGAAAGAATAATAATTAAAAAAGTTATAAAGAATTCAAACCATACAGCTCATTCTGCGTGACGCTGTATAAGCAAAATTAAAATTAATTTGTGTTAGGAATATCCGTCCTTTCCTTCATAAACTCTAAGGTTTTTTTGAACATGCAGTTCAGTCCGAGCAAATGGTGCTTTTGCCCCCATTGTGCTTTGGTTCAATATCGACGTAATTGCAATTTTCCTAAATGTAGAGAAATCACGTTCAAAGTTTCTTACTTATAATATATTTAATCATTCAGGAAAGCAAATTTCGATCTACCAAATGTTAGAATACAATTTGGTTTAAGGATTGATGTTTGACTATTGACGTCAGCAGTCGTCGATGGCTGCGAGTGTAAGACGGCAAATCCATCTGAGGAGATTGAGTGGTTGCAATCGAAACATGTCATGGTATCCTGCCGGCCGGGGTTCGAGCCCCAGCCACGTCAAGAATAAAAGATTATCAATAACAATTTTAATTAATTTTCATGTTGTAAAAATTCCTTTCTTCATAAAAATAATTTAATGAAAAATTAAATTTCATGAACTTAAGCCTAATTAAAAATATTAAAAATTTTGATTAAAAACCATAAATAGTTCAACAAAATAACCACAATACTAATTATTGTTTCTTACTTATTCAAAATACAATTACGCCCTAAGACAGGCCCAATGAATTGATTTAAAGAGTGCTAAAAATAGATGACTTGCTAACAAAAAAGTTAGAATTAATATTTTTATTATTTATATTTTGCACTTTGAACGTGATTCCCAATGTTACCACTAGCTAAATGTAACATATGAGATATGCTATGAGATGTAGAAAAATTATCCGATTTAAATCAAATTGAACACCTGCCCTTAAATTAATTTTAATTGTATAAAAAACTTCTACACAAAAAGAAAAACAAAAAAAAAAAAAAAAAAAAATTATTTCAAGGAGGTTAA
This sequence comes from Pollenia angustigena, assembly GCA_930367215.1. Classification (NCBI taxonomy): domain Eukaryota; kingdom Metazoa; phylum Arthropoda; class Insecta; order Diptera; family Polleniidae; genus Pollenia; species Pollenia angustigena. The sequence continues at coordinate 237,627,160 of OV884059.1, forward strand.
TAGTAGTTGTACTACGAGTGTTTATTCATGGATATAGTTGCTTAAATAAATTAACAAAAATGTCATTTTAAGCTCTAATTCTTAAAAAACAAGTAAAAATAATTCGTCTTCATTGCCAATATTTCGCAATTTTATATTAAACGATGGAAATATTGTGAGGTTAAGTTTCACATAAAAGATTTGTGTGCCAAATATTATTTAAATATCTACTTTTAGAACTATGATAACTACTATGAGGTAATATAGAAGCTATTAGTAAGGTAACTTTTATAAGTGTATTTGTATGGGAGCTCTGATCAAATATGGACCGATTCTGTTCTGCTGTTTTATATAGGTTGCGACAAAATATTTTTGGACCTAATTTAGCCCAAATGCTATAAAACAAGATGGATAATGAGCACAAAACTCTCTTCCGCTTCTCACCATTTTAAAAAGGCAAATTTGCCAAATTTGATCAAATTATTTCTAAAGTTGCGACCTGTAACTTGCACACAAGGTTGTCTTGGACAGACTACCAGCCTGCCTGATAGAATGAATTCTGAGTAAATCGGTATACTAAAAGGTGGGTCATATGTCTTAAAATAATAACATGAAAAATACGACTGTTGTGAACAACCCCTCATAATTTTGTATGCTATTTTGAATTTAAATCAGCTGATTTAAAACAAATATAAAAAATAAATAATTAACTAACATTACAATATTTTTTAATTCTTTTCCATGAATTAATAAATTAAATTGGATCTGACCTGACTATTTTCCATTTTGCAGACGCAAATAAGAAATAAATTTTATTTTGTTTGTTTACCAAACAGCGGAGTCATAAGCCGATCTTATTTGACGCCGCAAGTGATTTCTTGCAAAAATTGCTAGCCGCAGGTCAAATTTTGATGTTAACCGGATAAAATTATACCATCAACGGCGACGGCTACAAGAACTATCGCGATACGGCTCAGCCGCTCAGCTCTGGTCTCTTCTGATTAATTACGACAGCACAATAAACATAGCAAGCAACGTTCTGTTAATTTAGGACACTTTTTGTTTACAAAGCAACAACAATATTTTTAAACAAGTCATCTGCATATTTGTAGAAAACATAATTGTAATAATACTACTATAGAGTATAAAAACACAAAGATTCATAATGTAAATTACTTTAAGATTTTAGGTCTAAACATTGACTCTAAGTATAGCTTTAAGAACCATTGTATTTATTTAAAAAAAAATTTAATGACTAGACTTAATATTATAAAATACCTATCTTCCCATAAAAGCAATATGCACACAAATAGTCTCCTACTTTTAGTTAAATCTTTAATAATTTCCAAAATATACTATGCACTAGTTATCTACAGCAAAGCTGCAAAATCAACATTAAAAATTGTCGAAAATATTCTTTACGCCGCCATCCGGACAAGCCTGAGAGCGTTTCGTACTACTCCAATAAAAAATTTGAAAGCCGAAGGGGGATTTGACTCCCTACGAATACATGCCAACAGACTTAAAGTCCAACTTTGTCATAAAGTTTTTTGTAGCAAATCCTCTTTACTGCATAAACATATAAATTTATTAAAGAAAAGGAAGAAGGATCTCAAATGTCCATCAACTTTATCCCATATTTTTAAAATTACAAGGAAATTTAACCTGCAAAAATTACAGCCACCCCGGCAAATACACCCGCCTTGGCGACTTGATCCCAGCATTTTTCTCAGAAATTTTCAAAATTTAGACAAACATGCTACACCACCATCAGTATTTAAATCCTTATTTAATGAATTGGTTTCAAAATACAAAAATGACAACTGGAATTTTTTATACACAGATGGATCAAAAACTATAAATCATGTAGGATTTTCCGTAGTGGATGAAAACTACTCTACAAAAATAAGAGGGCTACTTCCACATCACGCAACTGTATTTGAAGCAGAGGCAGAAGCAGTTATTGAAGCTTTGAAATCATGTAAGAATTCTTCTAACAAACACATAATATTCACTGACAGTCGTTATGTTTTCGATGCAACATTTAACCATAAAAACGACAACCATAGCATTATTGTCATTCAACAACTCTTAATACAATTGGTTAAAAAAGTTAAGCTATGTTGGGTTCCTAGCCATATTGGTATAAAACGAAACGAGACAGCAGATAAAACAGCTAAATCAACTGTTTCCCATCCTTCATTTGTATATATACCTCAATCAATAAATTTTTTAACAAGAAAAATACTTCAAAATATTAATTCCTCCATTTTAAAGCAATGGGACAGATATAACCATCTTTACAAACAAATAAATCCGAGCAAACACCTATAACTCTTCCAACTTCTACCAACTGTCATAAAAATAAATGTTACACCCGACTCCGCCTAACACATACCAGATCAACACATTATTATTTAATATCCAGGGATCCCTAGCCAATGTGTACTTTTTGCAACAACTCAATATTAACAATTCCTCATATTCTTGCTGACTGCCAAGCATTATAACAAAATCTATGATTTTTTAAAGTGTATTAAGTTACATAATTATATCTAAATTAATAATTTATATTTTATATAACGAGGGCCGATAGCCTTAGAAGCTAGTGCTTAAATTATATAATTTATTGTAATTTTAATTATGATAAATATTAAAATAAATAAATAACAAATAAATCTTCAAGCTCGAGGTCCTTTTTTTGTATAAAATATTCTTTATTTTATTTATTCCAATATTTCGTTATTCTTTGAATAACATCATCAGGGACAGTACAAAAATTCCTATAAGCTAGTGTGTTGCTGTTACCGTCGTCATTATCTTACAGTAAGACTGTACTGTCCCTGATGATGTTATTCAAAGAATAGCGAAATATTGGAATAAATAAAATAAAGAATATTTTATACAAAAAAAGGACCTCGAGCTTGAAGGTCGAAAAACAACTTCATATATTTATTAAAATAAATAAATAAATAAATAAATATTTTTAAACCATTGTAAAATGTTAGAACATTATGACAATATAACATGATAGCACACCTTGTGAATACCCCATATATTTAAATGTGTTATACATACATATTTGCATAAACGCATAATATCCTCTTCAGCTAAAGTAGTGTGGGTATAAAAAGTAAGAGCAGAATGTTGTGTTACAGTGACTCAGGAACCTCGAACTCTTTCCCTATGTTTAAAAAGATTTGAAACCAACATATTTGTTAAGAAATATAGTCAATATTTTCACGTTTTAATTTATGTCTTGTTAAAATAAATTATTTACAAGCAAATATATTTTATATTTTTTATTAATTTATAAAATTTAAACTTTGACGTTCTTATATTTTTACTGATATTTATTGTTAATATTTCTAAACAAAAATATTTGTGTTTATAAAATTCGTTAAACTTGTGAGGGTGACTTTTGGGTTTATATATATGTTATTCTAAATTTACTGTTTTATTCTGAATTAACTAACCTTTTACTTTGGCCTTAAAATTTTCAATATAAATTTTCAATTAAATTACCTTTGATTTTATGTTTGAATATTTTCAAAATTTTTCTTCATTTAAATTATAATAGTTCGGGGGGAATATTCTCCTTGTAAAAAAAAAAAAAAAAGGAAGAAATTAAGATATATATTTATTTGTGGAAAAACCAATTCTTAGAGCAAGGATTAAAGGAAATTTAATTTTTGCAAAATACATACATACTTTGGGTAAGGATTTTTTTATGGAATTTAAGTGTTTGAACAAGGAAATTTTTATTATCACGTGTATTTTTTTTTAGGATTTGGTTTCTTAAAGGAAATTTGGCGCTTTTGGTTTAGGGCGATTAGAGATAATTTTCTCGAATTAATTTTAACAAACCGGAAGTTATTTCAGATATAACAGAGCTCAGAATCATTGGCAAGAATACGGAAGATAATCAATTTCATTTGGTAGTCGAAGTGGTGTTGGTGTGGGTGAGTGGATTTGCATTAGCAATATAATGGATTCATCTGGACCCTACATCAACCACAACAAACTTTTCTCAGCGTATAAATAAGTACCTTTTGAATGTCATACACTCAAATTGAAATGACCAGTTCGTTTTTATCGTTAAACTTACCCAACGTGATTCTTTTCGTTATCCTGGTATTAAATAATCTTGAAAAGTATTTTGAATTTTACGTCATATAATAACATTATCTTACAGTTTAACTTGATTAAACTTGAACTATTACTTATTTGGTTTCTGTTTAACGTAAATTAACGTAATTTTTTTTTTTTTAATGCAATTAACGTTAGTCCTATTTTGTCACCTACTTTATTGTAATTTTTTTTTTTTTTAACTCTTAAAACATCTATTACACTCTTAACAGTCAGACAACATACAAAGTAAACGTAAAATTAGAATCAAACACGGCTAAACTCATACACATACAGACAACCACACCAAGCACAATTGAATAAAAATACTCATTACATATAAACCCTATATATGTTGAGTGATTTTGTTAATAACGGCAAGAAAAATTCCGTCTGTATTAACAGTTTTTTTTTTTTTTTAAATATTCATATTTAACCTTCCAATGCAATATATATAAAATCGACGAAATTGTCATCCGGCGCCTGCTGACAACGTTGGACCAAGTAAAAGTAAGTTTATTTATTGATATTTTCGGCATATATATAAAATCATCTTAAAAATCAATTTTTAATTTTGTATTATGAATATTTGAACTTAATTTTTTTTTTATATTGAATATAATATAAATGACTCATACGCAACGTAGTGTTGCCTTTTATTAAATTTTTATTCGTTTTGCTTAAAACCAAAAATATTCCTATGACAAATTAATTGACACCCTACATCCTTATACTCAATACCTTATTACTGTTTAAAGCGTGTTTTATTAATTATGCAATCTAATTTCTTATAATTTTTTTTATTTAACAAATGCCAATCATATAAATAAGGTATTTAATAATTAGTTTTTTTTTGTTATTTATTAATCGTTAATGGTGACTTAATTTTTTTTTTTAAAGAGACACTTTACAACTTTGTTTAAATTTTTTTTTTAACCTTAAGTTTTTTTTTTTTTTTAATAAAATTGAGCCATTAATTTATGATTTTGATAATGAAATTTTGAATTAAGGAATTTCTTTTTATTACGAAAGGTGAAGTAGGGTATGGGGGTATATAAGCTAATTTAGTATTCGTTTGTTTTTATTTTTTTATATTGGGCTGACAACGAATAGTAAGCATACTGTCAGCATGGTGGGCGGGCTAGGTCGTAGGGTAGTGTACACCACCTCAAGCTACCCTGCAATCAGCAACCACTTCTTTCTTCTCTCTTCTCCATCTAGCTCTGTAGATCATTCATTTAATTCATGCTACCTAAAGTAAAGTTTCCGGTTTCGATTCAAAAGATAATTTCTATTAATATTTCATGGGAACATTATACAACCCTCCCCATCCGACGAGCACGGCCGAATCTAATAGGTAGCCTCGTTCCCAAACTTAGTTAACCCAAACACAGAATCGTTACAAACTAACCGAGATTTCTCGTTACCTAGCGATATCGGTAGTTAAAATCATAAAGTTACAAAATTGAGATACTGAACCAAAAAGGTAAATATGATACGCACATCTGCACAAATACCTGCGAAGGTACTTGTAAATTAAATCAACAAGTATCAAAATGTGCTTAAAAAAGATTCTGCTTAAGTATTAATTAATAAGAAATTTTCGTAAAAGTATTTTTCTTTGCCATAAAAGTAAATCTAACCAGCCCACAATGTCACCACTTTCCACAATCATCATATAAATCCTTGTTATCACATTTCAAATATATTTATTAATTTTTCTTTTGTTTTTAATTACAACAATTTTTATTTGTTTATCTTTTATTTATGTTCGTTATTGAGAATTTCGCAGTTGTCGACAAAGTGAAAAGTTCTTGAATACTTTTTAAAGCTCTTTACTTAAGAATTTTCATGCCAGTTTAAAAAGTTTGCATTTCCTTTTTATTGACATTCATGGCATGAATATTCTTAATTCCATAATGAATGGTTTTTTTTATTTGCTCTTTAGTGGTTTTTTATAAATTCTTTGTCAGATGCAAATTTAAGGAAATGCAGTCATGTCATTTGTGTTGTGCTACCAGTGGAAAATTCCTTTATAAAGGTTTGCTTTATGCTCAAGTAGAAGTGTAGGGAAAATCATACAGGTTTCTTAAATTCTTAAAGTTGTAGGTTTTTCTTAAAGTAGAATTTATATGCTAGAAAAAGGCTGGTAATTTCTGTAATTTTCCACAAATGAAAATTTTCACGCCTGTGCTTTAAATTTTCTTGTAAAAATTAAATTTTTGTAAGCTTTTTACTTAAGTTCTTTGAATTTTTTTAAAAAATTTTGAATTTTGTTTATGAAACTCTGTGTTTCTAATATGTATTGCCAAATATCGTAGCACTTTTGCTAATTCAACAACAAAACACACAAAGTTTTCGTTAGATTTCATTAAAGTGCTACGATATTTTGCTTTTTCGCGAACCTACTACTGAACTCCGCTTGTGTGTGTATATATGTATGTACATTAGGGCTATAACTTTTTGTAAATACGAAATTTGGCATAGCTAGTCGAATAGCCAATTAAAAACTATAAAGAAAAACGTTTTGGCTTTTTAGCTGGCGCTAAAAAAGTTCACGTTCCAACGGCGATGAAGTTTAATTTTGTATTTGTATTCAATGAGATGGCGTTGCTATTTATTTAAATAAAACACATTTATTGCATGGAAAACAAAAACAAACCTGCATAAATATAAAAAATTCGTTTTTTTATTAAACAAAATTTCTTTTTCTTTTGATTTTGAAAATTAAATTGTTGCATGAAGTTTTTTTTTTAAAAAAGAGCTTAAGATAATATTTTTCGTTAATTAAACAACATTGCCAACCTCGTGGTATTATGCGAAGAAAATGGTTACTTCCCTAATGTACATGCATAAATAACATGTGTGTACATAATTTTTTGTTTGTTTTGTAAATCGAATATTTTATTAACTGTTTGTGTATTTCTGGCAACACTTTGTGGTACATATAAAATTCCATTAAAAAGCTCTCATTTATATACGAAATATTTTGTGGTTTCACAGTGTGTGAAATTCACACCACGAAATTCTCTCATGAATATGAACAAATAGTTTAAATAAAATACAGAGTAACTTTTTTAAACTTCAGAGATAGTTCATGTATTTTACAAAGTTATTTTATTTCCTACAATTTTGCAACACTGCACTGTGGTTTCGCAGAACATTTTTCTTGGCCAAAATTACCAAAATGAAAAAGTTATATATTTTGATATGAAAAAGGATTTCTATAAGGATTGTTATCCTTTTTTAACAGCCTGGCGTATGATGTCGAACCGCAACTTAAGCGAGCAAAAACAAGTCACGTGGCCCACTAACACCTACAGATCTTAAGGTTTTACATTTCTAACGTAGTCCATTTATTTATTGTCAAAAATTTCACATCAGATTCTAGCACCGACAAGGTCTCTAAAGCCGTTGAAATTTTTTAAGTCCAACTCTGACTTAAACTCCGACTCATACTCTAAACTTGATGCCAAATTTATGTAAGACTTGTCCTTATTTGTCTCTTAACTCTTGTTTTTACTGCAGTTCCATTTAAATGGTTTAATATATTTTATCCACTAAAAAAGATTTGCTGGGTTAGTAGCGTAATTAATGATAAAAAAATACTGCCTTTCGCTAACCAATTTGTTTTAAACACACTTATTATCGATACAAAGTAAAGGGCAACAAACTGCTGCCTCATTTTAAGGAATTGTATTTCATAACAATAATTTATGTCAACACAAAGAAGAGGGCAATAAACCGCTGCCTCAGTATTAAGAATTCAATTTCATAACAAACTATTTATTATGTGGTTGTTTTGTTTATTTATCATTACTTTTTAAGAAACCTAAATTTATGAAAATTCAATGATAACTAAATGTACTTTGTAAAATGTTTTAAAATTAAGATAAATTATACCCACACCACAATAGTGGAGAGGGTATTATGCATTTGTGCTGATGTGTGTAACGCCTTAAAATAGTGATCCTAGACCCACCTTAAAGTATACCGATCTACTCAGAATCACTTTCTGAGTCGAACTAACGATATCCATCCGGCTGGCTTGCAGGCTGGCTGTCCATGTAACCTTGTGCGCAAAGTACAGGTCGCAATTTTGGAGATAATTTGATAAAATTTGCGTCATAGGTTTTTATTCACACGAGGACCAAGCCTGTTGAAAATGAGCCGAATCCTAGGACCACGAGGAAAGATAGGGGGCAATTTCTTCCTCTCAGAAACTATCAAACCGATTTTAATGAAATTTAAAACATAGATAGAACCATATTTATATGGACACAAAATGTATAAATTTTAAAAAATAATCGGACCACGAGGGGAGATAGGGCCAATTTCTGCCTCTCAAACCGATTTTAATGAAATTTAAAACATAGATAGATCCATATCTATAGGGACACATTAGCTATACAGTTTTTAAAAACTAGGACCACAAGGGGAGACAGGGGGCAATTTGTGCCTCTCACAAAGTTTCAAACCGATTTTCATGAAGTTTATAAACATAGATAAATCCATATTTTCATGGACTCATAAGCATGATGTGTTTTTATATACTGTGGTGTAGGGTATCATATGGTCGGGCTTGACCGACTATACTTTCTTACTTGTTAAGTTTTAAGTTGGAAATAAATATGTCGTGCCTCTTGAGTCGCGCATTGAAAAAACCCACAAAACACAAACTATTTAGGAAATTATTGTAATTTTATTTTATTATGATATATTGGTATTACTCAATTATGTATGGAACAAAATATCGGCCAAATGGGCGCCGCGACCACGGCGGCACACCTCCATCCGATGGTCCAAATTTTCGATGACCCTGAGGCATAATGGAGGTTCTATGCCGTTAATGTGCCGAATTATCTCATCCTTTAGCTCTTGAATTGTTGCTGGCTTATCGACGTACACCTTTTCTTTCAAAGAACCCCAAAGAAAAAAGTCCAACGGTGTCAAATCACATGATCTTGGCGGCCAATTGACATCGCCATTACGTGAGATAACACGGCCATTGAATTTGTTGCGCAAAAGAGCCATTGTTTCGTTAGCTGTGTGGCAAGTGGCACCGTCCTGCTGAAACCACATATCGTCCACATCCATATCTTCCAATTCGGGCCATAAAAAGTTCGTTATCATCTCACGATAGCGAACACCATTCACAGTAACTGCCTGACCGGCCTCATTTTGGAAAAAATACGGCCCGATGATGCCGCCAGCCCATAAACCGCACCAAACAGTCACTCTTTGTGGGTGCATTGGTTTTTCGACAATCACTCTTGGATTCTCATTCGCCCAAATGCGGCAATTCTGTTTATTGACGAATCCACTGAGGTGAAAATGTGCCTCATCACTGAAGATGATTTTCTTCGAAAATTGCTGTTGCCATTTCTTGCCACCATTCTGCCCATTCACGACGTTTGGAATGGTCAAGAGGCTTTAGTTCTTGAGCCAATTGCACCTTGTAAGCGTGTAAATGCAAGTCTTTATGCATAATGTTCATCAACGACGAGCGTGAGAGGTGCAATTGTTGGGCACGACGACGAGTTGAGGTGGACGGCTCTTCAGCCACACTATCGCGAACAGCAGCAATATTTCCTGCAGTACGAGCTGTACGAGCATGCACTGGTGTTCTCACATCTTCTACAGACCCGGTTTGCTCGAATTTTTCCACGATTTTTGCGATTGTACGCACATTTAGACGATCAAATTGACCAAAAAAATCACGAAGTGCACGATATGCATTTTGATTTGAACGCCCATTTTCATAATAAGTCTGGATATCTTTAACACGTTGTTGGATTGTGTATCTCTCCATGGTTCAAATTGAGTAAGTCTGAAATAGAGAAATGTTTTAGTGATTCCAATACATTTCCCACAAATACACCTCGTGACAAAAATTGAATACAATAGCATCAAAAATATAATTTTAACAAGCAATTGAAGAAGCCATTTTACATTATGATATATACAGTTTCTATTATGTTTTTGCCTTCTCCTGTAAAGTTGCATTTAATATTTAAATTTTCCTTCCAAATTTGTTAGCAAAATCCTGCTCTGCTGCCAAATAAAAATAAATAAATAAAAAGTAAATAAAATTCAAAACTTTTTAATATCTTTATGGCACATAAGCTTCATTGACTGCCTTTTATTGTGCCTTTGCACAACCACCTGCCTTTTTTCTTGATTAACAATATTTTTCATATTTTGCCATTTCTTGAGATTGCGTTAAAAATCAATCGATATTTTTCACTTGTATATAGACCAGTGTTGGTAGAAAATTTTTAGCAATATTCGGATACACTTAAACAACACACCAAACCCTATTTATTATAACAAAATTTCGATAAATTTTCGCTTACGTTATAGTTGTAAATAGGGCAGGATATCTATATATTTATCACTACGAATATTATATAAAAATTTCGAGCCCTCTTTGCTATTATATCGTAAGCGACAACAGTCATATTTAAAAGGAGAAGGGTTGTTATTATTTTTTCTTAAGTAAAGCAATACTTTATTTGAACTAACACTCAGAGGAAAAACATGTTTAAATATGGTCACTAGACTGGTCGCATCTTGTATGGGATTTTTTTTTTTAAATTTAATTGTTTGCGCTGCTTAAAATATGAGGTTTGGTGTAAGAAATCATGATCTAATTTTTCAGGTCAATCCGACGGTGTCTACCCGTGCCGGGTGGGGCCCAAAGTTCCCCATATTATAAAAAAAAACATCTTTTCTATCAGATCTTTATAGTTATACTAGTTGAAAAGCCGAAAATCAAAAATATGGCTTCGTTACGATCTTCCGCAGAGAAAGTACTTCAAGTGTGCCAAATTTCAGCTTCCTATGTCATCAGATGGCTTCTGAAAGTTGCGGAAAGAATAGGACATACATGCAAACATCCTGATAGATTAACAAAACTAAAAAAAACCGAAATTACGCAATAAAACTTACTTTAAGGAAGGTAAAACCTTTTTCGTATATGCGCAGTCGTTTTAGAAACATAATTTTTTTTTTCTGGAAAAAAAAATAATTTTTTTATTAAAATTTCGGAATTTTTGTTTTTAAAAATTCATAAAAAATTTAAAAATGCAGCTATGCTTCTAATTTTATGCTGACATATAAAAAACATTGCAAACAAAACAAGCTATAAATGATTCAAATCTGTTAACAACTTTTGATTTTATGTATTCACAAAAGATGTGGCGGTTTAATAAAATTCTTAAATTAATTGAAATTTCTTAGTATGTCAGGATGTTTGCATGTATGTCCTATTCTTTCCGCAACTTTCTGAAGCCATCTAATGACATAGGAAGCTGAAATTTGGCACACTTGAAGTACTTTCTCTGCGGAAGATCGTAACGAAGCCATATTTTTGATTTTCGGCTTTTCGACTAGTATAACTATAAAGATCTGATAGAAAATATGTTTTTTTTTTTATAATATGGGGAACTTTGGGCCCACCCGGCACGGCTAGGCACCGTCGGATTGACCTGAAAAATTAGATCATGATTTCTTACACCAAACCTCATATTTTAAGCAGCGCAAACAATTAGATTAAAAAAAAAAAATTGCGACCAGTCTAATGGTCACCTAAAACAAAATTATTATAAAGACATTTTTAAATATACTATGTTTAATTTAAGCATATAATTGTCGCCGACAACCATATTATGGTTAAATTAGCCCTCTATCAAGAAGCCACAACCATATTATGGTTGCCTCTAAACATGTTATGGTTAAAAGTTACCTTTGTCACCTTTGTGTTGTATTAGGTGTATTAAATATGTTTTTTCTCTGGGTGTAGATGGGCTTTTTCTACGCAAAGTTACAAATTCAAAGTCTATAAATTTGGTTGTTATTGTCAGGGTTTAAAAGCACCCATCAGCTGTACCCATGTTCTGTAACTATAGTGAGAACTTCTCGCATCGAAAAGATTTGAAACAAAATATTCCATCGTTTCTCGAAAAGTGAGAAAAAAATGAGCCTGTAACTTATGTCGAAAACTATCAATAGAGATTACGTCGTTACGTTATAAATGTCATTACACTGCACTCGAAGCCGATGTGACATTGCAGACGTTGAGAACGCCACTAAGACATATCGTTGACGGCGACCTAAATTTACTAAAATTCAAAATTTTCAAGACGGCGGCAAAAAAACAAATGTCGGCTTTACCAATTAATGTAAAGTGCGACTTTAATGTTTGGAAATGAACTTTGAAAACATTCATATATTTTATAAAAATGTTTAAAGCAAAATAATTAAAACAAACAAGAACAAAATATTATTATTATTATTATTCTTTTTATTTTGCATTTTTAATTGTTTTTTAGTTAAAATTTTTTCTCGCCCTATTCTTATTCGTGAGCTTATTTGACAGTTCAAAGCGGAAACTCTTCTCACAAAAATGTTACAGACACACTTTTTCTGTAAATTGGCGAATAATTTCCTTACGTGAGCTAGTACTCGCCAAAAAAAGTTACAGACACAGTTTAGTGAGAAAAACAGCTGTTTGTATTTGGCTTTTTTGTTTCATTTCACACATTTCAATCGAAAAGTTTCTCGACGCGAGAGTTACAGAACATAGGCACTGGATGCTTTTTATTTTTGCTTTTTCCACTGCTATTGAAATTTTAAATTGTTTTTCCAATAGCCAATGTTTTGTTTTTCGTTTGTGCAAAAAAGCAAATCTCCTTTTTTGTATATTTTTATTTTTTGACAATTGCTTTTTTACCAGCCAGCGACAAAAATGGACAATCACCTAAATAGCAAAAGCTAAAAAAAATTATTTCGCCTTTTGCTTTTTTATTTTTTACTAAAAGAAGAGCAAGTTAAAAAAGACAAACCAAAAAAATCTAAAATTCAATGAACAAAAATTCTTCTCTGGCTGGTAATAACAAAAAGCCGATTCAATAAAATGAAAAGCAGCTGAAGTGTGTGCTAAAAGCAGTCTGAGCAGAGCTATTGGCTCTGCAAAAAGGCAGATTGCAACGATAAAATACTGATCAGTGTACAAGCAACATGGGGGGGTGTGCTGGAAATCGCAAACGCAAAACGCAAGAACTTGGAGGCTGTTTATAATACACTTTTTATCAAATTTTTATAATTTTTGTTATAAAATTCAGTTTAATAGAGAAATGTTTGTATAATTATTGTCATAAATTTCTTTTATTACAGAAATCTTACTAAAAAACGACTTTTAAAATTCTTGCGTTTTGCGTTTGCGATTTCCAGCACACCTCTGATGGTCTTTTTCATGGTTATGTGGAAAAATACATTTTTGCCTTTCTTCAGTAATGTTATAGTAATGTTGTTGTTGCTTGACAGTTTGCATGTCTTAAGCACGAAATGTGTGTGTGTGTATTTTGGATTTTTTTAAATATTTTTATATTGTATAGAAAACAAAAACAAATTCTTGTTGTGTTTGTTTTGCAAGAAAATATCTCTTGTCGTCGTCGATCTCGTGTGGGTTTCAGCAAACTTTACGCTGCTTTTATCTCCTATTTTGCGGTTATTAGCATGCATTGGTTTTTGATTTGGCGGCTGTTTGACAGAATCTTTTTGTTTCATTTTTTTTCCTACATATTTTTTCCTACAACATAAAAGTTATTGCCGTTGCTTTTTGAGTTCCATAAAATAAGAAATTTTTGCTATTGTTAAAAAAGCAATAGTTGGAAAAAGCCAGTGTCCATTAAAAGGTTACTTTTCAAAAACAGTGTGTTTATTATACTGCTGCTTTTGAAAAGTGTGGGCTTTTTTAGCAGTGGAACTTGTCGGCTTTTTATTTTTGTTTTTTTAATAGGAAAACGGCAAAATTTGGCTGCTTTTGCAAATATCGCGATAGCATTTTAAACCCTGGTTATTGTAACGAATGCTTCTAACCTATTTGCAAGAATAAAAAACCAAAATTTCGATAAACTGTCGCTCGATTTTATTAAAAATACAAATAAAATTAAAACAAGTTTTTAATTTTTTAATATTTTTAAAAAAAGTTTAAAATCTGTTGCTTTTTATTACAAGAAATACAAAATTTTGGGCTTATAGAAAAAGATTTAGAGGTGTCTCAATGCGAAAAAGGCCCGTTTTTTAATTCTTGTAAAATTTTTCAAGTGTCGTAAAAGTTTTTACCTTAGGTGATAAATTTAATGAAATGTAGATACAATCATGTTTGAAAAAAGGTACAAAAACCCAAAGTTGGCTAAGAACTAGCCCAATATTAAATAATGCCGCAAAAATTACACTGTACCGTATTTACTCTAAAAACAGCAAAAATTTTTAAAAATCAATAATAAAAAAAATACAGATTTACTGCACACATAAAATAAAAAGATTTTATTCTCTGAAAACAACAAGAATGTAGATTTTGCAAATAGAATGACGAGCTTATATAAACGACTTATATTTGTATATCCTTCCCATCTGTGGGGTAGGGTACAAAAAACAGTACCTATAAATAAAAGAATTTAAAAACCTTATCGATTTTTGTAAGCTACTTATTAAGTGAAGAAAAAAATTACATGAAGTGATTTTCCTACTTTATGGCAGCACTGGTACAAACGCTCATAAGTAAACTCAATAATAATATGTCTTCAGGCAATAAAACATTTCAATAAAGTGCTAAACAATAAGGCTCTTTTGGGTAAATAGTAATACATATTTTACTTATGTAACCAAGACGAATTTGAAAGCTTATTTACAGAAGCAACACTAAATCAAATGATAGAGTAGTTCATAAATTGCAAACAATGTTGTGGATTATTGCAAGGAAAGCGGAAAAGAAATAGAATTATTTAGACATTTAAATTTTGCTAAAACCACAATTATTTCAGCAATTTTTATTTTATGTTTAATCAATAAACACGTCGTTGCAGGGTTACAAGCATTAATTTTCCATCAAATTTTGATAAATATCTGGAAGACCAAAAAGTAAATATTAGTGAAGTGTAAACATTTTTGATTTGCTTTTTTGTCTGCTCTGCAGAATTATTATTTTGTTTTGTGTGCTTTTAGGATTTGACTTGAATTGTTTTTTATTTTTGCTGGTCTATAAGCATATAATCGTTATGTACCTTTTTTTAATATTAACCCTTTCCCAAGCAATTTCAAAGTTGGCGGATTTCAATGAAATTTTCAGTATATGATAATTCGCCCTAAGATAACGTAAAATTGAACTTTAAAAGTACATACAAAGCCCTTGTCCTTAGAAACAGGACATACACATATGTGTACCTTGGGATTTCACTTGGATAAAATATAAGCATTTTTTGGCAAAAGTGTAGTTTACAGGGTACACGAAATAAAATTGGAACACCTCTGGAAATAAAAAAAAAAACAAAACAAAATTAAAATTTAAGGGGGCTGAGGCCCGTGGGCCCCCTTAATCCAAAAAACGTTCCCGCCCACTTAGTGTTATGTGTAGGTACTTGAATTAAAGGAAATTTTACAAGAAAAAAACAAAAAAAAAGCGCCCCCTCTAGTTATATCTTTATTAGGGTACTTAAATTAAAGGTAATTTGCTCACAATTGTCAATATTTTGATTTAATTTTGTTTATTTTTTAATGTTTTTTGGACTATTTTTTCAAAAAAATTTCTTTCTATTTGTTTGCGAAAATGACTTGTTAGTTAAGGCGCAAACGATTTGTTTGTATTGTGCCAGTTCCATGTACATTCATTTCCGCCAATCGCCTCAAAAGTAGTAAGCTGGTAAAATACCGAACAAAGAATACAAAGGAATTATTCGGCAAAGTCCTCACCAAACGCTTGCACCTAATCACAGTTTTCTTACGCAAAATTGAGGTATTAGAAACCCATATTACACATATGTGTAGGTACACTTTGGCTCGCAGAAAACACAAAAAATTCATTGTGTATTTAAAAATATTTGCATATTATTTAAATGTATGATGCTTTTGTTACAAAATAATAACAAAATCTTCATATATTTGGCGTAATATAAGCAAAATAATTATAATTATTTTGCGAAACATGATCATCTTTTTGCACGCGTACACACAAATCCCAAAATATACCTCGCAAAAAATTATAAGACAACGATTAAGAGGTAACACATAACATGTAGAGACTAAAAGAAGTAATAAAAGTTAGATATTTATAAAGGGTGGTTAAATTTCAAGGGCCGATGTTGATTTTGAATAAAACACAAACTATTTAGGAAATTATTGTAATTTTATTTTATTATGATATATTGGTATTACTCAATTATGTATGGAACAAAATATCGGCCAAATGGGCGCCACGACCACCGCGGCACACCTTCATCCGATGGTCCAAATTTTCGATGACCCTGAGGCATAATGGAGGTTCTATGCCGTTAATGTGCCGAATTATCTCATCCTTTAGCTCTTGAATTGTTGCTGGCTTATCGACGTACACCTTTTCTTTCAAATAACCCCAAAGAAAAAAGTCCAACGGTGTCAAATCACATGATCTTGGCGGCCAATTGACATCGCCATTAAGTGAGATAACACGGCCATTGAATTTGTTGCGCAAAAGAGCCATTGTTTCGTTAGCTGTGTGGCAAGTGGCACCGTCCTGCTGAAACCACATATCGACCACATCCATATCTTCCAATTCGGGCCATAAAAAGTTCGTTATCATCTCACGATAGCGAACACCATTCACAGTAACTGCCTGACCGGCCTCATTTTGGAAAGATACGGCCCGATGATGCCGCCAGCCCATAAACCGCACCAAACAGTCACTCTTTGTGGGTGCATTGGTTTTTCGACAATCACTCTTGGATTCTCATTCGCCCAAATGCGGCAATTCTGTTTATTGACGAATCCACTGAGGTGAATGTGTGCCTCATCACTCATCATGATTTTCTTCGAAAATTGATCATCCACTGTTGCCATTTCTTGCCACCATTCTGCCCATTCACGACGTTTGGAATGGTCAAGAGGCTTTAGTTCCTGAGCCAATTGCACCTTGTAAGCGTGTAAATGCAAGTCTTTATGCATAATGTTCATCAACGACGAGCGTGAGAGGTGCAATTGTTGGGCACGGCGACGAGTTGAGGTGGACGGCTCTTCAGCCACACTATCGCGAACAGCAGCAATATTTTCTGCAGTACGAGCTGTACGAGCATGCACTGGTGTTCTCACATCTTCTACAGATCCGGTTTGCTCGAATTTTTCCACGATTTTTGCGATTGTACGCACATTTGGACGATCAAATTGACCAAAAAAATCACGAAGTGCACGATATGCATTTTGATTTGAACGCCCATTTTCATAATAAGTCTGGATAACTTTAACACGTTGTTGGATTGTGTATCTCTCCATGGTTCAAATTGAGTAAGTCTGAAATAGAGAAATGTCAAATAAAATTCGGAAAAAAAACTTGGCGTTTAGGTGTGGTTCACATTCAACATCGGCCCTTACAATTTAACCACCCTTTATATAAACTTCTCTCTTCAAAAAACGTAAAATTTACCTACACGTTTGTGTAGCCAGGGCCGGAAAGGGTTAAAGGACAGCATGAGTTCACTGTGATTGTAAAGTGATTTTCCCATATTTTTCAGGGTCTTCTGCTTTGAAAAAATTACCAAAATTATTTTCTTTTCCACATAATCCTGGCATCAATGTGTAGGATGTAGCGTTCGTTCTAACTAATTCAAGAAGAACCTTTATTTGTTAGAAATTCAAAATTTCTAAACACTGTCGAATATTAAGTTAACATGTACGTATGAGTAATATTCCGATATTAACGTTCCTCATTATCAGGGCAAGGAAGTTCATGCACTTAAAATCGCAAAATATGCGCATAAAACATGCACTTAAAATCGTAAAATATGCAAAAATAAAAGTAAAAAATATGCATTAAAAATATATTTATTTAGCCATATTTAAAAAAAAAAAAAAAACATAAATACATTTCATTCCGTTTTAAAAACTTAAAAAAAAACTTAGTTTAAAAAGTAGTAGTAGATAAAGATATATTTACATTTATAAATAAATAAGTTTTTTTTAAGTTATCAAATGTAAAACTCATTCTAATTGGTCTTAAAACAGTTTTAAGCATTGAAAAAGTTCGTTCGACATCAACGGATGTAACAGGTGCATATTTGAAGGTGGTCAACTCCTTTGTGGAATATTCATTGTCTACAATTTTTTCTTTACTGGAAGGAAAATTAAAAATATTACCAATTTCCTTAACTTTTTTAAATCCGGCATTCTTTTTTAAAACTCCATAAAGTTTGGCTTTTATTTTTTCGCCGATTTGACCTTCTACTTTTCTTATTTTAATGACAGCGTCATCAACGAGTTTAACCGAGATGTTCAATGATTTAAACCCCTGAAGTTCGATTATTGTCTCGACTAGAAACCCATTGTTTGAGTGTATAAATTCTAATTGAGCCTTTATATTGGGTACATTTAAAATATTGCTTACTTTTTTATCGCGACTGCACTATTTTCGTTAAAATTATTTACCACATCTTTAAATTCTTCAAAATTTTTGGCATAATACTCAACTGCCTGCAACCAGGTACCCCATCTTGTTATACTTGGTTGAAACGCAAAGGCGACTTTAAAAACTTTCATGTATGGCATAAGCTTAGCATGTGACATGTAACATTTTTGAGTAAGATATCTTAAAAAAAAGGTAAAGTAGAGCAAATTTTTTTTTTTATTAAAGGATTCTAAAAGGGAAATTGAAACTTTGAAAGTTCGAGCTATTGAAGCATGATCCACCTTTTCCAACTTTACAATATTTAATAAAAATTTGTGTTTACTTTGTTCTTCTTCTGCATTCAAGATGCCAATTACGTAGACAACGAAACGTCCTTCAGTGTCCATTGCTTCGTCAATAGACAGCCACAAATTATGTCACTTAATTCTTTCAACAATGTCACATAGTTGTATAGTGTACAACTTGGCGAGATAAGTTTGTCTAAGGGTTGTTTCCGTAGGAGTGGTTTTATTGTTATATTTGTTTAAAAAAAATTCTATAATTTTGGTTGATTAGCTAATATAGAGGTATATCTGCAGACACCAGAGCAACATACAATTCCAAACTAAATTTACTAGTTTTATCCCCAAAAGTTAATTTTCTTGAAATTAAAGTTTGCGAAACCTTTTCATAATCATAAATCTTTGTGTTTCTGGCTTTGAAGGTGCTGATTTACTTGAAATTTTTAAATGAAACACCTTTTTGTAAACTTTGCAAAAAAGTACTTTTCCCTCTATTTTGAAGACTCAAAAACACACTTATTTAAAAGATTATTTTTTGATATTTTTTCTTTTGGCATTTATTTCCTTAAAAACAATTTATTTTATTAATACTTTTTGGATTTTAGGTCATACTTCTTACACCGTTAATCAAAAATATTATGTTTAGTTCTATTTTTTCTTCGCCGAACATTATTTTTATTTGCTGTTTCTTCAAGTAAAAAAAACCGCGAACAAAATGAAATGTCAAAAACTGTTTTATTGTTACTTCTACAATAATGTGCACAATTATACAAACTGTATAATTTTTGTATGTGCTACTTTTTAAAGGTTAAAGAAACAAGGTGAATTTATAATAAAATGTAGGTAATTCAGTACCAAACACCAACATGTTGTTTTTGCTCCTTGAAAATTTCGAAGTTAGCAGATTTTCCCATACTATTTTGACTATTTGACAGCTTCAGGGCTGAAACAACTATAACCAGCTGATTCACTGACTACACCTTATAATGAATTCGCCTTGAACAGAAAGATATTTCTAAACAAAAAACTAAGAAAAGAGCAATTTTTTTTTTATAAATATTACAAAATATGCCGAAAAATGTGAATTTATAGCAAAATATGACGAAAAATATGCATTTATATCAAAATATGCAAAAACATGCATTTAAAGCAAAATATGCAAAAATATGCAAAAATATGCACTAACAAATTGATGCCATTTTACTGGAAATATTGTGATTCGCAAAGATATTAACTTTAGGTGGGTCTCAGAGTACCGACAACAAACATGCATTTGCATGAAGTCCCTTGCCCTGCTCATTATTAATACCAAACATTTTTTGTTTAGAAAAAACGCTGCTGCCAATTTAAGTTGCTTTGCTAATTCTGTCGTATTTTTTAGCGAGATATAAAGTCAAATAATTGTCCAATTTGTTACTTTTTGGAGACGAACCTTTGTATTGTACATGGAAATGTATTACGTTTTCTTTAGCTCATTCTGTGTGGCAGCTATCATGCAAAAAGTTTGATTCTTGACGGATATGTGGAGGCTATGTAAAAAAGTGGGCGGATTTGGCTAATTTTAAGTACCATTTATATAGAGTTTGCTAAAAACCGTAAAAATGTCAAACCGCGGTTTCGGTTTTAAAATAATTAAAACGGTCGGTTTCGGTTCGGTTTTCGGTTTTGAAAATATTAAAGTTTAACTTCATACATAAGCATATATATTTTTTTGTATGTAATACAATAATTTATTTGTTTCCTGGGCATAGCCAGGCATTTTTTTGACTTTTTTCCAGTTTTTTTTTTTATCAAAGTGTTTTTTATAAGAAAATGAGAAAAAAGTGGTAATTTAAACATCGTGGGCGCAATTGGCCAAATTAAAATTTTGTGCAAATTGTATCCACCTGGGCCTGGCAAGGCCATTCCCTATTATAAATGTATGTAATATTTTTCGAAGAATTATTCTATTTCCCAACAAAATGTTCCTGCTATAGCCATAAAACTCCATACATATGTATAAAAGTAGTCCCAGCCTTGCCCAGGGGTTCGTTAGTGTGAGTTTTTTCAATAGTCACAAAAACTCTATACAAAATACTAGTAGTCCCAGCCAGGCCCAGGTGGTAGCTTGTGCCACACAAATTAGGTATCTACTTAAGAGTAAAAAAGGTAACATTTATTCTTCTTATTTTTATTTTGAATTTTGTAATACCTTGTCATTGTTGCAGGCTGATATGTATAAAGTTTTTGTATATGAAGCGCGAGTTTTATGTATAATTTTAAATTTCTTCAAGCATAAATATATTGTTAAAGTAAAAGCTATAACCGAGTTTTTTTTGTCGGTTTCGGTTTTTAGGCACTTAAAACCGCGGTTTCGATTTCGGTTAAAACCGAACAGCAATCCCTACATTTATATCTATAGAATATATTCAGATTGAATTTTGTTATTTTAGTTAAGGCTCAGTTAGTCTTTACTTTCTGTTTCTGTTCTGTTCCGTGCCGTTCTGTTACGAAATTGTGGTAGTTACTTTTTCTGTAGTAACTTATCAGCCATTTATGACAAATTTATTAGTTTTGCACCGTTCGTTGTTTATTTCAATAGCTTTAATGTACATGAATTTGAAGAAATTAAATTTTATGAATTTTTAAAATCAAAAAACAGTTTATTTCAATAAAAATATGTATTTTTTATTATTTATTTTGCTGTCACTTACAAATTCTTAACAATTTTTTGATTTAAACAACTGATCCGAAACAGAACAGAAAAACTAATCAATTTCATAGGTTTTTTAATAACAAAATCAAAACGGAAAGTAAAGACTAATTCTGCCTTTAATTGCTGGGACGATATTTGTTCCAAACTATAGGAAAAAGTGGGCCAAGTTGCAACCGAGGGCCTTTTGTTTAAGATAAGTATATGTGCTAACTTTAGTTTTTTTTTTGATTATTACGCACCATGTCAAAAGTTTTACTTGGGGAGTAGAGAAATCAATAGTGGTATTCACACCGAGCTTGTTAGTTTGTTAGTCGTTAATCGTTACTTTTTTACACGCATTTGTTTTTGTATATTTAACGCGCTACCGGATTAACATTTAACAAACTAACGGCACGGCACCCCTGATAAAATAGTTGTTAGTTGGTAACTCACTACTTTTGGTCAGCAAACGTTATTTGTGTCAAAGCATGAGTAATTAAATGGTTTACAATTGTTTTTTTTACACTTTCTCGTGCCATGTTTTATATTTTCCAGAATAATAAATTGTGCCAGAACAATAAGTTAGCTGTTTTACTACGAAAGTTACCAGACTAACAAAGTTTTAAAAAGGGGGTCGTTCACAGTTGGTAACTTTAACAAATTAACAAACTACCGAGTAACAAATTAACAAGTTCGGTGTGAATACCACTAATGTTTTGTATTAATCGATTAATCGCACGAATAATTATTCGAGGTATTATTAAATCGAAAAATTGTCGAAAAATTTAATATTATTCGAATAATTTTAATTTTGTCTTGTTTAGAAGAAAAAAAAGACCAAAAATTATATTTTTAATATATAAATTTTATTAAAATAATAACAACAACAATTTAACAAAAGGTACTTCATGAAATAAAAAGGAAAACTTTTTAAATTAAAAATAAAATATTATCGTTAGTTTATCGGAACTGGCTCTCAAAAAAATCAAAACAAAGAAAAAAAAGACAAAAGAAAATTTGATGTTTAATAAAATAAAGGGATATTTATACATGAATAATATTAATAAAAGTATTTGGCGCTGCGAAATATGGCCCCAGGAAATATGGCCCCAAAAAATAAATGAAAATTTACCCCACATTTGGGGCTAAGTTTCATAATGCAATATAGCCCCATTTTTTTAATGCAAAATTACCCCAAAAAAGTAAAAAATAATCCTGAAATTAAAATGAAATATGACCCTAAATTTGGGGTTATTCTTCATTATGAAAAGTTACCTCAAAATTTATAATGAATTTGAACCCCAAAAAAGAACACAAAGGAAGTTACATTAAACATTTTCTGTGGAGTTCATATGCCCGAAACTAAAAATCACAAATTTAGAATCCCGATTTCAAAATCCGGATAATTATACAGTTTTGGTTTTAAAAATCGTGCGATTGATAGAATGGTTGAGCTTTCGGCCATGCGAAAGGATTTTTTTCTCTATGGTATAACGAAAACTGGCTTTGCTTACTAAAGCTTCACGTTATAGACGGCCTGCGGCCTGGCGCAAGGATTTTCTCTTCTATGGTATAACGAATACTGGCTTCGCTAACTAAAGCTTCTCTATGTTGCCGGCCTTCGGGCGGGTGAATGGATTTTCTTCTCTTTGGTATAACGAACACTGGGCCGGGCTCAATGATTTTTTCCTCTATGGTATAACAAACACCGGCTTCGATAACTAAAGCATCTCTGCATAACCGGCAAGGACTTTCTCTACTTTGGTATAAGAATTCGGGGTTTTTATACTATCCCTAGAAACTTTTACATAGAATTTTATAAAATTTGTGTAAAAGTGTTTGGGGTGATTTTTCATTTCTTAAAAGTTGCATTTTTTATTAGTAGACGAAAAATAGCCCCAATGTAAAAATTGTGATTTTATTTTGGGCCATTTTTCATTCCACTTAAAATGCAAAAACACCCTAACGAAAAAATGAAAAATAACCCAAAAAAAAAACAAAAAAATTGCGCCAAAATTGCGTGTTGTTGTGTCTCATGTAAAATTTTGGGGCCGCTTTTCAATTTACTTTTGAGGCCATATTTCCTGGGGTCATTTTGTGCACCGCCAAAGTATTTAATAATACATTTTTAACTTTTATTTACTTCTTTATCTATTTTAAATAATAATGAATCGTATGAACAGCATGTTTGGCAATCTAGTTTCAGAGAGCGAAACGAGGGCGGTACGCAAAATGACCCCAGGAAATATGGCCCCAAAAGTAAAATGAAAAACGGCCCCAAAATTTTACATGAGACACAACAACATTCAATTTTGGCGCAATTTCTTAGTGAGCGAAGCCAGTGTTCGTTATACCAAAGAGAAGAAAATCCGTTCAGCCGGCCGAAGGCCGTCTATAACGTGAAGCTTTAGGAAGCAAATCCAGTTTTCGTTATACCATAGAGAAAAAAATCCTTGCGCATGGCCGAAAGCCCAAGCATGCTATCAATCGTACGATTTTTAAAACCAAAACTGTATAATTATCCGGATTTGGAAATCGGGATTCTAAATTTGTGATTTTTAGTTTCGGGCATATGAACTCCACCGAAAATGCTTAATGTAACTTTCTTTGTTATCTTTTTTGGGGTTCAAATTCATTATACATTTTGAGGTGATTTTTCATAATGAAGAAAAACCCCAAATTTAGGATCACATTTAATTTTATTTTTAGGGTTATTTTTCAGTTTTTCGGGGTAATTTTTCATTAAAAAATGGGGCCATATTGCATTATGAAAAATAGCGCCAAATTTGGGGTCAATTTTCATTTATTTTTGGGGCTATATTTCCTACTGCCATATTTCGCAGCGCCCGAAACGAGTGGCTTATATCGTCGTATGAACATCCCAGTAGTTCATGTAGCTGTCTCCGAGCTGGTTATATAACAAGGCCCTTTATGACACAACCAGTCCAAATGCTAGCCATATGACTGGCCACTTTAACAAAGGGATGTCCTACGAGGGGGTAAATTGTCACTAAGAGCCCACAAAAAGATAGTTCATAAGCCGGTTATTCTTGCCTTACCATTACCTGTCTCCTTATACCAACCATAAATCTGCTTTTCTGATTGTGTTGTCATATTTTCTGTTTCTCTCTCTCTCTCTCAATGACATAAATTTTTTACTATCCACCATCTGCGACACAAAAAGACAGCTAAGTGCCAGCACAAAGTGACAGTAAAATTTTCCATAGTTTTAGAACCAGTCTTCCGAGTATAGGATCAATGTGAATAGTTTTATAACCAGTCTACAGTGTATAGTACTCCCACTTTTGGGGTAAATTGTCATGAAAAAACTACAGGGAAAGCATTTAATCTGCTATCGGCAACCTATACTATTACATTTTGCGATTGTATGCGTTGCATGAATTTTACATATGTTGTTGTTAATGGTTTTAAGTTCTCTTCAATGTGTGTGCACACTAGACCGGGTCGACCTCCATACAAAAAAAAAAAGTTGTGCCAGTCACCCCCTAGAATGAAAGATATGTCAATGAAGTTTCTAAAACAGGAAAAAATTTTTTTTTGCCACGCCCTAAAATACAGCACTTTTGGTTTTTTATATGTAGCGCTGCCATTTAAAGTCCGATCCCATCATATCGCATATCGTTGTTCATGGCTTGATAGTGGTTTAATTTTTGTCTTTGGTGACTTTTCAATCCGACCTAAAATTCTGAGCGCCACTTATGCCATCTCGGATCCTTCCCCCAAATGTCCAATTTTTTTGACGGTCCAAGAAAGTCCTTATAAAACTACGTATGTATAGATTTTAATATGCTCACTTTTATGACACGCCTCCAAATTAAGCCCCTTTTTTATTTTTCACATACATACTATTTACAATAAACCAAGTAGAAGCCAATACAAACCAAAAAAATTTACATCAGTCACGACCTAGAATAAAAGGTATATTTATTAAGTTTTAAGAACTTAAAAAAAATGTTTGCCACGCCCTAAATTACAGCCCTTTTTGTTTTAGACATATAGCAAAATAAAAATTCTCCCTAAACCATAATCAATCTCGTACAAAACTCTGTAAGTTACGCGCAATTTTTGGTTAATTATTCAATAATTCTGAAAACCACTCTCTATGGCTTGGCATTTCAATTTTTAAAAACTGTTGCTTAGCCTTTGGTTTTTTTAACTTAGCGGTGTTTGCAAGTGGACTACTCACATTTTAATGAAAGTGAGACGGATGAATTTATTGACAAGCTTTCTCCATCTGAACTACTAGCGTTTTTTTTTGCCAGTTTTGATATTTTGTGCCATTTTTTTTGCTGGGCTGTGAAACTCTTCTGGCACTGTTTTTCCGTATTTTTTTATTGATTTAAGCACTACAAATTAAAAATCCTAATTAAGACATTTGTAAAAAGCAAACATAATGTTAAATATGAGACCATGATACAGAGTTAAAACAAGAACTAAAAAAATATAAAGAAACTGCAGAACTCTAAAAATAAAAAAAAAAATACAAAATAATTTAAATGCATAAAAATGAATGCCTCAAAACGAAAATTTATAAATTGGGCAGTCGGTGTATATAAATCTTAGCTAGACTCAAGGTGACTCAAATTGGAGCATGGCGAGTATATTAAAAGCTAGATATACTAAGTTTTAGAGGGACTTTCTTAGCACCTGAAAAAATTAAACATCACAGGGGAAGGATCCGAGATATCATAATTGCCATCTAGAATTTTAAGTTAGTTTAACAAAGCATTAAATACGAAAATAAAGGCACATTCTAGTCATTAACAATGATATACGATACGATGAGATTGGACTTTAAATGACGATGCTGTATATATAAAACAAAAAGGGCAGTAATTTAGGGCGTGGCAAAAAATTTTTTTAAATTTATTTATTCTAGGACGTGACTGATGAAAATTTTTTTGGGTTTGTATTGGCTTCTACTTGGTTTAATGTAGTATGTATGTGAAAAAGAAAAAAGGGGCTTAATTTGGAGGCGTGGCATAAAAGTGAGCTTATTAAAATCTATACATACGTAGTTTTATAAGGACTTTCTTGGACCGTCAAAAAAATTGGACATTTGGGGGAAGGATCCGAGATGGCATAAGTGGTGCCAAGAATTTTAGGTCGGATTGAAAAGTCACCAAAGACAAAAATTTAACCAATATCAAGCCATGAACAACGATATGCGATATGATGACATCGGACTTTAAATGGCAGCGCTACGTATAAAATACCAAAAGTGCTGTATTTTGGGGCGTGGCAAAAAAAAAATTTTTCCTGTTTTAGTAACTTCATTGACATATCTTTCATTCTAGGGGGTGACTGGCACAACTTTTTTTTTCGACCCACCCTAGTGCACACGTACGTAATAAAAGAGTATACAAGAGAATAAAAGAGAGCACGCGGCGCCCTGATTTTGCAGCATTTAATGCTACGATGCTCTCTTTTTATATTGTTGGAAAACTTAAATTTGGCAGCACTGTTTTAGTGACAACTGATTTGTAAGTTCTCGGATGGTATTGCAAACATGTGGTTGCAGCAGCATTGTGCCACAAAATTAAAATTACTTAACATAAATAACATTTGAAGAACGAATAATTTCACGAAATGGTCTAGATAACTGATTCGACTCGACGTCGCGTCTTAAAAAAGGTGCCAATTAACCATTTCTAGGACATCATCATGTTAAAGTGACAAGTTCCCTTCATATAACGTGTTAGAAGTAGAAGTCCCTACCACTTTAGATCTTTTTCGTGACAACAAGTCTTAGTGCACTTCCCCCTTGGGTACAATTATTGTTCCGCTCCCGACGACTTTTGGCGATGTTGACTTTCATAATTATATAATGAGACCAATTGAATGAATATAAAAAAGTTTCCCCTATATTTTTTTGCAATTTAAATAAAATTTTTGAATGCGTCCAACTTTGTTCATTAGAATTCAAAAAAATGGTGCTTTAGTTGTAAGCAACACATAATTGCCTTAATTTGCAAGCAACCATAATGTAATTTTTGTATATGATACATAGTACAACATGCATGGTAAGGACGGGCGGATCCAGCTTGAGCCTTAGGGGGGGGGGGGGGGGGGAACTTTTTTTGATACAAAAAAGTAAAAAATTTGTTTTTAAAAGTTTATTAAAAACAATATGTGTATTAGGGTAAGTACTTTTTGCAATTTTTGCGAATATCAAATTCTTCATCGCATAGCCGTATAGACCGTGAAAAAATATTAAGAAATTATGTTTTACTTCTTCGCGATCGTGAAGAAATTTTTCTCCTTACTATACAAAATTAACATTTTATTACAAAATTTCAAGTATTTTCTAATAATTTCATGAATATAACAAGATCTTTCCATTTGTACGGAAGAAAGGCGCAAAAAAAATCGCGAGTCTATTTGGCGGTTTTTTTAATAAACTAAATTTTAATGGCAAATGATAGATGTTGTGATAGATGAGTTGTTTGGCGGATATATGAAACAGTGATAATTTTCAGCAGCGTAGTAATATATGCGCGGAACGAGCTATTAAAGTTGCACAAGATATTTTTCCATTATGTAAATCAACTCGCACTTTAAACTTAAAATTTCTTTTAATAAACGTTTATTAAATTTTATAATCATTTATGAATATGGGGGCTAAAATATGTAGCATATCGAGGGCCTATATTCAAAATCCTCTATCTTAAAAAACACAACTTTTGAGAAGAGCCAAAAAACTGTTTTTTTTCGCGTATTACTTTAGTTATTAAAATTCGGTAATCTACAATATTTTTTAAATCTACCACTGAATCTCACAGATATTTGGTTTATAAAATTTTGCATTATTGGGGACTTTATGCGAGATAGAGGGTTTTGCTTCTCAAAAATATTCAATATGTATTTATGAAAATGAAAAGATAGAGGGTTTTGCATTTTAATAAAAATAAATTATTTTGAATTTATCTATGCCATCTGCCAGTGCTTAACGTGGCTTATTTAAGATAATGGCTATATTAAACAAAAAGTTATAGCAACAATTTTTTTTTGTTTTTGCTTTTTTAAGTTTCTTTCGAGTTTGATTGGTGTAAATGATCGTAATAATAATAATAATAATAATATTCCGGTGGTATAACGCTCTTCAAATCTCGCAAATTCTTCCACTTATTTGGTTGAATTGAAAGCAGCATATAGAGGTTTTGGTTCAATATTTTCTGTATAAGGTTAAATACGAACAGGAAGATCAATGTGATCTGTATCAAAATATATTTTATATTTTACGCTACCATCTGGAAGATATAAAATAGATCTTAAATTAGACACTATGGGATCGTTCTTTACTCGTCCTGGTCTAATTGAAAAAAAAAAAAACGCAAAAGTTTATCATCACTGTAAACGGCTTTTTCACTACCTCATTTTTAATTTTAACAGTCTTTCTGGCTTCTCTAGTAATTCTAAGGGAATCGATTGGGAAGTGTTTATATTGATTTTTCAACTTAATCTCTATCTTAGCATGGGCATTTGCGTATGGCCTTTCTCTAAGAACTTCTTTCTGTTCAATAACTGTAATATTTTTAGCAGCAAATTTGGATAGAGCATTAGATAAATAATGGTTACGGTTTTGGTAACCATCCGAGAAAATTGTAATTGATCAGCAATACGTTTTTTAATGATGAATAATAAAGGAAACAAATACCGACGCGGACAAATCCCCATTGATTTCGCTCCACCAATAGCTTGTTCACTGATGATATTATAAATAGTAAAACTGTGTACCCGAAGGCGTTGCTTAAAGTAAATTACTGATGCATTAATATTGGGACACAGTTTCACTGCTTAAATGTCCATTGTAAAAACGTGACGTACACCATTCTCAGCTGCAATTTTATCAATACCTTTTTCATACAGCGCACGATTTTTTTTGAAATGTGTTGATTATATTCATCAACTGATACTATCATGTAAGTTTATCACACGATAATAATATTTTAATTACATAAGATTTTAAACATTACTTATTTTTGACAATTATATCATAGATGAAACTTTAAAAGAAGACACCTTTTAAGCAAATTCCAACTTTTACCATTTATATGGACATTCTATTTTCCAAAAACAAGCATGCAAAATATTTTAATGATAATTCAGTTCAGAATCGGCTTTCGCTATTTTCATAAACCATTAAAAATGTCAAATTCATGTTCAGCTTGCCAACAATAGTAAAACACATGTATTGCAGGAACAAGTTATTCAAAAAAAATATTTGAAAATTTATTATTAGAAAAGATAGAGGGTTTTGCATTCAGAAAAATTAATTGTATAAGATAGAGTAAATACAAAAATGCAAATAAAACAGCAAAAAAAGATTTGTTTGTTATAAAACTCACACCATAGATGAGGGTTGCTTTACTGAAGATTTTACCATTAAAAAGTAATTTTCGTGAAAATCAAAGATAGAGGGTTTTGAATATAGGCCCTCGATATATAAACAATTAATGTACCATATATAATGTGATTTGAAAGGAAAATTTAAAATATTTTTCTTAGATTTGGGTAGATATCTTCATCACAGTTTATTAAAGCATCTACAACGTTATCTGATAGATCAGGCTCAAGTTTAGATCTTAGTACACAGAAAAAATTATTTTTCCAATTCAAACAAACAATTTGTAGAATCAAACAATTTTTTGTCTAAAATCGGTCCTACAAACAAATTCGCATATTCAAACAATTTATTTGCATTTTGTTTATTGAAAAAAAACGCCGATTTTTTCAAACAAATAATTTTACAGAATCAAACAAAAATTTACTGAAATTGATATAAATTTCAAACAAATAATTTTGCTGAATCAAACAAAAAAGTTTTGGGACAAGCAATGACGCGCACACAAGCAAACACTGTTGGCGAAGATGAAGCAGAGCAGAGCGGGAATAATTTTTGAACGAAGTCATATTTATACTTACAGTGTTTTTCTTCATCACTCACTGTTGCTTTATCCTTTTCTTTACTAATGAAGAAGAAATGTTACCAAAAATGGCGGCAGACCGACTCGATATGTTTTCCGCCTTCATTCTATTTTTGTATTTGATGTATTAAAACAAACTGTTTGAAAAAAATGAATACGGGATTTTGTTTTTTTTTTACCAACTTTGAAACCAACCAAAAATTTATTTTGATTCTTGTAATGTGTTTTTTCTGTTTAAAAAAATGAAACGTTTTTTTTTACCTGCTATTTTATCACGCTATTTTATCATTTTTCTTATTGCTGTACTTTTTTAAAGCGTCCAAAAATAGACTGCATGTGTTTTTTGTTGTAGTTCTTATATTTATCATAAAGAAGTGTTGCTTACAATCAATAAAAAAATGTCAAAAGACGACAACATTAAAGAGCGTTAAATATTTCATACAAAATTATGAAAACTTCATACCAATCCCGCGTTTATTAAATTTTTGAAGAGTTTTCCACATTTTTGTTGGTTAAATAAAAATCAAACAAAAATATTGATTGAATCAGTAAAAAAATTTGTAGAAATCAAAAAAATTTTCAAACAAGCGTTTGTTTGAAAATAATTCGTCAATAATTTTTTCTGTGTAGGTGTTTATCTCTTTTAACAAATATAATCAGCTCATCAGCTAGTTGTGGTTTTAACAGTTTTGTATCTGTATATGACTTGATTACACTTTGAGGTAGAAGTTTAGGTATGTTCAATACATTTGGGATATCTATTGGGAAAGTTGTTATAAGATCTTCTAAAATAAATTCAATAAGAGGAATGTAACCTACAACTCGGTAGTAATCTTCAACATTTTGGAAGTGATTATTTCGTTCAAATTTTGTCTTTTCGATTGGAACCTCGATTTGAACGCAAATAACTTTAACTTTTTCAAAAATCGCTTTAAATTGTTCTTCGACTTTATTTCTTTTTTTTTCTTCAAGGCACATGATAAAAATTTTGATAAGGCTTGATCCTTTTTGAAGATCTATATCTTGCTTTTGTAAAATGATACTAAGTGGCTGTATTACAATAGGTGTCACACTTAATATGTAAACTCCGCAAATAAATTTAAAAGTACTAAGTGAGTTCCTTTATACAAAGGTAGAGATACTACCTTTCCACTCAGATATTTTTTCCAAAGCTTCTACTATATGATGTACACTTGTTGCAAAGACGCATAATGAAGAGAGTTTGGCTCCCAAATACTTTGCTAAAAATGTTTTTCGGTTGGGATGATTATATTAAACAAATTTTGTCGTTTCTTTAACAAATAATACAACTTTTTGTATTAATGGCACTTTATTGCTTTTAGAAATTTAATTGTTCGATTTATGGGAATAGCAAGGCGTTTGTTTCGCATTTGTCGCTTTTCCAGAAATTTCGAACAGCTCCATTTTCTGCTGACATCAGCTGCTGACATCTGTTCCATCTCCTACACAATTTTTAAGGTCAAGACCAAAATTTGTCAAAGCTTTTAGAACTATTGAAGATAGTGCCTTCGCATCAATTGACACATCAACGTCATCAATATGTCTTAAAGCCTCTTCAAATGCGTTTTCAACAAAGCCAATAAATTCTTCCCTAAAAGCTTTTTGTTGTATGTTGAAATATCTTAAAGATAAGGAAATCTGGCTTTTCCCCGATTAATCACTGCTTTCGTCAGAAATTATCGAATAGAATTTTGATTCATATAACACATACATACATAAATATTGCATTCACTAAGGTTTATTAATAATTCAACCGCACGCATTATCAAGTCTTTGGATATAGATGGCACCTGCTGGGATTGAATGTAGAATAATAAGTATTTATATACCGTAAACTAGATGTTTCATTGGAAATATTTATTAAATAACTATTAAGATTAAGATTTGGATACTTATTAAAAATTTCGTAGAGATTCAATAAAAAAACAAAAAAATACTTATTGAAAATTTCGCTAGAGATTCCATAAAAAAAACCTTGCTGGGATTTCCAAAAATTTTGTACATTAAAAAAAATATTATTATTGGGAATTCTTGTAAAGGGTGGTTAAATTGTAAGGACCGATGTTGAATGTGAACCACACCTAAACGCCAAGTTTTTTCCGAATTTTATTTGACATTTCTCTATTTCAGACTTACTCAATTTGAACCATGGAGAGATACACAATCCAACAATGTGTTAAAGTTATCCAGACTTATTATGAAAATAGGCGTTCAAATCAAAATGCATATCGTGCACTTCGTGATTTTTTTGGTCAATTTGATCGTCCAAATGTGCGTACAATCGCAAAAATCGTGGAAAAATTCGAGCAAACCGGGTCTGTAGAAGATGTGAGAACACCAGTGCATGCTCGTACAGCTCGTACTGCAGAAAATATTGCTGCTGTTCGCGATAGTGTGGCTGAAGAGCCGTCCACCTCAACTCGTCGTCGTGCCCAACAATTGCACCTCTCACGCTCGTCGTTGATGAACATTATGCATAAAGACTTGCATTTACACGCTTACAAGGTGCAATTGGCTCAAGAACTAAAGCCTCTTGACCATTCCAAACGTCGTGAATGGGCAGAATGGTGGCAAGAAATGGCAACAGTGGATGATCAATTTTCGAAGAAAATCATCTTCAGTGATGAGGCACATTTTCACCTCAGTGGATTCGTCAATAAACAGAATTGCCGCATTTGGGCGAATGAGAATCCAAGAGTGATAATCGAAAAACCAATGCACCCACAAAGAGTGACTGTTTGGTGCGGTTTATGGGCTGGCGGCATCATCGGGCCGTATTTTTTTCCAAAATGAGGCCGGTCAGGCAGTTACTGTGAATGGTGTTCGCTATCGTGAGATGATAACGAACTTTTTATGGCCCGAATTGGAAGATATGGATGTGGACGATATGTGGTTTCAGCAGGACGGTGCCACTTGCCACACAGCTAACGAAACAATGGCTCTTTTGCGCAACAAATTCAATGGCCGTGTTATCTCACGTAATGGCGATGTCAATTGGCCGCCAAGATCATGTGATTAGACACCGTTGGACTTTTTTCTTTAGGGTTATTTGAAAGAAAAGGTGTACGTCGATAAGCCAACAACAATTCAAGAGCTAAATGATGAGATAATTCGGCACATTAACGGCATAGAACCTCCATTATGCCTCAGGGTCATCGAAAATTTGGACCATCGGATGGCCGATATTTTGTTCCATACATAATTGAGTAATACCAATATATCATAATAAAATAAAATTACAATAATTTCCTAAATAGTTTGTGTTTTATTCAAAATCAACATCGGCCCTTGAAATTTAACCACCCTTTATTATCGAAATTAACAAAACATATTTTTATAAATTACGGGGGGAAATTTCCTTATTTCCCCCCCCCCCCCCCCCCCCATGAATCCGCGCCTGATGGTAAGGCCTGATTCAATCATAAGAATCCAGGGAATACCAAAAGCATTTATACAAATAAAACACATATGAAAATATAAATACACTGAAAAAAATTCATGCATTATATATAAGAAAACTGTTGTACATTGTACGAAATCGTTCGTAATTTTGCATACAATGTACGAAATGTTTTAGTACTTTATTTAGTACTTTTTATAACTAACGAAAAATATTTGTGTATGTAACGAAATATATTTGTAAATTGCATCTAAGTCCTTGTATTTTCGTAAATTTAGATAAATGTTTAGAATGCAAAGAAAATGATTTTGATTATTCTGGGAAAATTATTAATTATACACGTGTATTTTTCAAATCAGATAACGCAAAGTATTCTGTAATGTCATATTTATTGTAAGTACATATTTGCAATAATTTTATGAATGTCACTTTCATAAAATGAGGCAAGTGCAACCAATTCAACACAATAGAACAATTAACCTAATAGTTATTTTTAAAGATCATCATCGAATTTTTTTTTTATTATAAAAACTCGCAATTTTTTCTATGTCTTTCATTTTTAGTAAAATTTTTAATATTTTTTAGGGATTTATGAAAATGAAGTCCAGGGACGTTAGTTTTATCCACAAATCCTTCTGGAGTTCTAAACTTTTCATGTTTCGCAAAAGGTATTTTTTTTAGAATTCGTCGATGATGATGGATCGAACATAAACACATAAATTGATAACTACACAGAAAAAATTATTTTTCCAATTCAAACAAAAAATTTGTATAATCAAAAAATTTTTTGTCTGAAATCGGTCCTACAAACAAATTCGCATTTTCAAACAATTTATTTGCATTTTGTTTATTGAAAAAAAACGCCGATTTTTTCAAACAAATAATTTTACAGAATCAAACAAAAAGTTAACTGAAATTCATATAAATTTCAAACAAATAATTTTGCTGAATCAAACAAAAAAGTTTTGCCACAAGCAATGACGCGCACACAAGCAAGAAGTGTTGGTGAAGATGATGCAGAGCAGAGCGGTCGGCTGGCTTTGAGACACATTTTTTTGTTGGAATAATTTTTTAACGAAGTCTTATTTATACTCACAGTGTTTTTCTTCATCACTCACTGTTGCTGCATCCTTTTCTTTGCTAATGAAGAAGAGATGTAACCAAAAACCGCGGCAGACCGACTCAATATGTTGTTCGTCATCATTCTATTTTTGTATTTGATGTATTTAAACAAACTGTTTGAAAAAATTGAATACGGGATTTTGTTTTTTTTTACCAACTTTGAAACCAACCAAAAATTTATTTTGTTTCTTATAATGTTGTTGTTGTTCCTGTTGTTTAAAAAAATTAAACGTTTTTTTTACCTGCTATTGTTTTTGTGGTTTTTTCTACAAACGTCGTCACGCTATTTTATCATTTTTCTTATTGCTGTACTCTTTTAAAGCGTCCAAAAATAGACTGCATGTGTTTTTTGTTGTAGTTCTTATATTTATCATAAAAAGAAGTGTTGCTTGCAATCAATAAAAAAATGCAAAAAGACGACAACATTAAAGAGCGTTAAATATTTCATACAAAATTATGAAAACTTCAAACCAATAGCGCGTTTATTATATTTTGGAAGAGTTGTCCACATTTTTGTTGGTTAAATAAAAATCAAACAAAAATATTGATTGAATCAGTAAAAAAATTTGTAGAAATCAAAAAAATTTTCAAACAAGCGTTTGTTTGAAAATAATTCGGCAATAATTTTTTCTGTGTACAAAAATTAAAATTTATTACAATTAAATTATTTGTGATATTAACCCTCTAATGCTTAAGTCCGCCTCTAAGCGGTGTAGCAAAAATCCGTCTTTAAATGTTTTTGTTATTTTTGACAATATTTCATTAATAAATAATTCTAGATGTAAAACAAAGCTTATTTTATCAAAAACTTTTCCTACTTTGGCAACACTCTTACGAAATTAGCAAAAAATACATTGTCATCTTGAATTTGAGCAAAAACAGTAATTTTTTTATTCTTGGGAAGAAAGTTAATATTGTGCATCGAAAAAATTATATTTCAAAGCTTTAGATCGATCTGAAAAAACTACTGGTGCATGCCTAAACGTTCAATTGAAATGTATATTAAGGTTTTATTTTCAAAAATATAATCGCTGCTGAGTATGGATGTTTCTTCTGAACCCGTCTGGAGGGGGACTGTGGAATTACACAGACAATGACGGGATGTTAATCAAAAACGTATCTGAAATTATTACGATATTGCCCAACTCCGGCTCAAGGCGGACTTAACAGTAATGACCTCTTACAGGTCAACGAGTACTCAAAGGAAAAAACTGAAGTCAGATTCATGTTTCTCACCCTTAAATTAGCTTAATATGATTTTTTTAAGGCAAACAAAAAATGTGGCATTAGAGGGTTAACTTAAAAAGTAATTAAATTGTACCAGTCAACAAATAAATATCATATCAATTAAATATTTTTTTTAAGTTTTAACAACATTTTTGGCAGTTATGTTGTTAATATAAGCAAACGTTTAATTCACTTGATTAAATTTTCAATTGAAATTTATTTTATTTTTGACTAATTGTTTAATTGAAAAAAAATAAAAAAAAAATTTGCGAGAATTTTTTCTGTGTCGTATGCAATTGCTTTATTTTAAGAAATACTTAAAAGACTGCCTTCAATTTCGTAGTTTAAAATTTAGAAGGACATTTACAAAATAATTTAATATATTTAATTCGAATGAAAAACTTAATTTGATATAAATTTAAATAATTTTACATAATGCTTACACATTTTTTGTAAAATAAAAAAAGGTTTGAAAATAGTGCACTTACTTTTTGTTACAAAAAATTAATAAAAAATTACATTTAAAATTATGCGTCCCTTAAAAAAAAACACATAAAAAAATGATTACGTAAAATACAAAGAATTTTGTTGCATTTTACAAAATAATTTAGCTTCAAAATATTTTCTTAAGTTTCGCTAAAAACCAGGGGTGTCATGGAAATCGAAAACGTAAAACGAAAGAATTTGGCAGTTTGTAGCGGCGTGTATTTATTTACAAATGTATTATAGTATTTATTTTATTTTTTTCTTATATTAATAATCTTTTAAATGTAATTTTTACTAAAACTTTAATTTGTACGTCACTAGCATGTGTGACTTACTTTGGAAACAACACTGCAACAAGAAAAAGCTCTCTCGTTTGGTAAAAGCTTATTTGAAACTAACAAGTGTTAAGTTGTTGGTTTGAGTTGAAAGCTCATAATAAAGAGTATAAAAGCAGAACACTTGACGAAGGCAGCTCATTCTTGTCTTGCAGGTTGGTCTGAATGGTTATACAAGCTAATTGTATTTACTGCGCATACTTCGTGATGGCGATAGCTGTCGTTGTATGTGTATGAATACAATTAGCTAAGTAATCAAGGTTGTTGTTGGTCGCGATGGTGACCGCATTGACTTTGTATTGCGCATAACGGATTCATTCTTGTCTTGCAGGTTGATTGTTATCGGTGTGAATTTAATAATTGAACTTTTTTTTAAACGAAATAAGAACACGAAATTTAGTAAATTAATAAATTGATAAACTTTGTAAATTAAATCGTTACAAATTGGCGCCCAACTGAGAGGCCGTGAACAACGCCCATATAAATATATGAAAACGGGAAAAATAAAAAAAATTAAATTTGTTGAATTTTTTTAAATCGTGGCGGATTTTTGTGAAAATTTAAGAAGAAGTCAACGTTTGGCAGGCAAATTCAATATGGTGACGCTATCAACAGAACAATTTCAACAACTCCTGAGTGCTGTTGGTAAGCCCAGTGAAAGGTGTGGCTCTTTTAGCAACTGTTTGGCACGTTATAATGGTGAACGGAATCCTTTAAAGGTAGAGGAATTTATTTCTGCCATTTCTACATTTAAAATGGTGGAGAAAATATCAGACTCTGATGCTGTTAATGGTATGCCGATGCTACTTGAGGGTGATGCTGCAGAGTGGTGGCGTGGTGTAAAGACAAACGTGGGAACGTTTAATGATTTGGTGCGTATGTTGCGTGAGTCGTTTTCGCCTCCCAAACCAGCATGGAGAGTTTATGCTGAAATTAATGACACAAAACAACAGAAAAACGAGTCAACGGATTGTTTCATTCGGAAAAAACGTGCACTGTTTTCCCAACTTGCTAATTGTCCGTCTGAATGTGACCAATTAGATATGGTGTTTGGTATGCTTCACTCGCAAATTCGTGAACGGCTTTACCGTCATAAGGTGAAGAGTTTTGATGAATTACTTGTGGATGCTCGTGAAGCGGAGCATGTCTTAAGTGAACGTGGTGCAGTGAACACAGATGCTTTAAATAGTAGCAGTGGTCCTGGAGACGGTCCTAAACGTTGTTCCTTTTGCCGTAAAAAAGGACATACTGTGGAAACGTGTTTTAAAAAACAGGATATGATGCCGAAACAAACGCAGGCAAAAAGTGACACTGTGGTGCTTAAACCAAAGTTTGCATGCTATGGATGCAATGCTCCAGGGGTGGTTCTAGCTAATTGTCCAAATTGCAGCAAAAAGACCAATGGAAGTTCACCGGTGGGTGTAAGTTTTAATTCACTTGGTTTATGTATTGGCCGAAATATACCAGTGGTAAATGTGCAGCTATTTGGTGTTCCTGGACAGGCGTATTTTGATTCTGGTGCTAAAACTAGCGTAGCTGGTACAAATTTGAAAAAGATAATGGATTTTAAGGGTTGTCAGTATGAATCCATTATATGTGACGTTTCCCTTGCGGATGGTTCATCTTGCAACAGAAAGTGCCTGACAACGCAATGTAAGATTGTTATTGGCGGAAGATGTTTAAATATTCAGTTTTTGATTTTTCCCGAGGAAAAGAGTAACCGCACATTAATTGGCTCAGATTTTATGGAGGAGTCAGGAATTGTTTTAAATATAGGCCAGCGTTACTGGTACTTTGAAAGTAATCCTACTCAACAATTTGATTTTTGTGAATCTTGGCCATTAAATTTGAATTTGATCGAGTCAATAAAAGTTACGGAAACATCCGGCAAACGTGTTACGCAGGAAAGCATTCCCCAACAACAGCAAATGACTCCTAAGAGAATTTGCCGTACGTATGTTTCAGATTTTGAGTCCTACGGCCCTGATTATAATAAGGAGAATGACTACTCCCCACATTCCATTCAGGCAATATTTAAAGACGCAATTCCTCCTGATATGGTGACTCCTGAAAGGTCAAAGGACACTGGTCTCTTTAGTGGTGTCGTATATAAGCCTCCAAATAATGATGATGATGACCAAATATTTACCCCGCTGTATTCTTTTGATTACAAAATACTAAAACCAACAGATGGTGCACAATTAGGTGATGTACATAAGCTGCAGTTAGATGGAATTCTTTTTGAACATAGAAATGTGTTTGGTAGTTTGGGAAAACCTTCACCGTACGCTGTCCACAGAATAGATACTGGTGATCACCATCCTATTGCCTCACCACCCTATCGTCTTTCGTTTGCAAAATCTAGGGAGTTAAAATGTGAAATTGAGGGTATGCTGGAAGATGATATCATAGAGGAATGTGAATCTGCTTGGTCGTCTCCCGTTGTTATGGTTCCCAAAAAGGATGGATCAATACGTGTCTGTGTTGATTACAGAAAACTGAACGCCATCACTGTTCCCGACAGGTATCCATTACCTCGTATGGATGATATGTTACACTCAGCAAAGAGCACAAAATATATGACAACACTCGATTTACAATGTGGCTACTACCAGGTAGAAGTAGCTGAAGAGGACCGTGACAAAACGTGTATTATTACTCCTTTTGGAACTTTTCGTTTTAAAAGAATGCCATTTGGTTTACGAAATGCCCCCGCAACCTTTCAGAGGCTTGTTAATCGATTTAAATTCGGTATTCCTGACATATGTATTTTTGCCTATCTGGATGACATAATCATATGCTCAGAGAGTTTCCAACAACACTTAGAAAATCTCAATGTGGTACTACGGCGCCTGTTAATGTTTGAATTACGTTTGAATAATGGTAAATGCAAGTTTTGTTGCCCCAGTGTGAAATTTCTTGGACATATTCTCACACCAGAGGGCATTGCTAAGGATCCGTGCAAAATCCAAGCTATAGTTGAACGTAGAGAGCCCAGAAATGTGAAGGAACTAATATCATTCATTCAAACCTGTTCCTGGTATAGGCGGTTTATTGATGGTTATGCTGAAATCGCTAGACCCTTAACAAATCTGACTAAGAAAACGGCAGTGTGGAAATGGGAAGCCGAGGAACTGAGAGCATTTGGTGCTTTGAAAGAAGCCTTAACTACTTCCCCAGTGCTGGGACAATCTGTTGACAATATGCCATATGCTATTAAGACGGATGCGAGCGCATATGCTCTTGGAGCGGTTTTACTCCAGGGGGAGGGTCCAGAAGAGCACCCTTTAGAATATGCAAGCCGTTTGTTAAGCAACGCTGAACGTAACTACTCCACTACGGAACGAGAGGCTCTAGCTATCATTTGGGCCTGTAATAAATTTCGTGGCTATATCGAAGGAGAGGAACTCAAACTTCTAACGGACCACAAGCCCTTAAAGTGGTTGCTGACGGTAAAATCACCCACGGGAAGACTTGCTAGGTGGGGACTGCAAATTCAGCAATACAATTTTAAAATCGAACACGTTCCTGGTAAGGCAAATGCTGTGGCTGATATGCTATCCAGGCCACCTTGTTCTGATCAAGATGATGAGGTCAATGATAATCGTTTCTGTGCATTTTATGTTGACATGCCAACGAAAAGCGTTAAAGAAATCCGAGAAGAGCAGATGAAGGATGAGTATATAAAGGAAATAATAAATTCGTTGGAGAAACAGGATGAAAACTCCATTCGATGAATTAATAGGAGTTATCTGTTGAATGATGGTATTTTGTATTGTTATGCAAATGATGACAGTGAAGATGCACAACTCGTAATACCCGCCCAAGAACGCTCTGAAATTTTAAAAGCGTACCATGATGAGAGTACTGCAGGCCATTATGGCACGGAAAGAACCATTGCACGTATATCTAGTAGATATTTCTGGCCTGGAATGCGTAGTGAAATAGCTAGGTATGTCAAGAGCTGTATTGAATGCCAACGTTTTAAGGCATCAAATATGAAACCTGCAGGACTTTTGCAGACAACTAGCAGTAAACAAAGATTTGAAGTTGTGGCTGTGGACTTATTTGGTCCCTTGCCGCAGACTGAAGATGGTTATCGATGGATATTAATTGTAGAAGACGTTGCCAGCCGTTGGACTGAAATTTTTAAGTTAAAAGATGCAACTGCTGAAGCATGCGCAAAGATTCTAATAGATGAAATCTTTTTGCGATATGGAATACCCAGACGTATTAAATCCGATAACGGAGTACAATTTGTATCCGCTATAATGCAGAAGGTCACATATTGCCTTGGTATACAACAGCAATTCACACCTGTATATCATCCCGAAGCAAATCCTGTCGAAAGAAAGAACAGGGACATGAAGAGTCAACTAGCCATATTAGTTCAAAATCAACATGATAATTGGCATGATAGTTTGGCTGCTATACGTTTTGCTATGAATACTGCAAAATGCCAGAGTACGGGTTATAGCGCTGCTTACCTTACCTTTGGTAGAGAGCTACGTACGTTAGACGATGTCAAACATGATGTAAGACGAATTATTGAAGCCGAAAGTTTTATCCCGGAAATAACATCATATCTACAAACAATCACAAATGTTCTAAAGGATGCGAAGGAAACTGAAATAAAGATTCAGGATAAGAACAAAACGTATGTTGATAAGCTAAGACGACCACAGCCTAAGTTTGAAATTGGTACTGAAGTCCTGGTAACAACCCATGTTTTGAGTAATGCAAGTAAGGGAATAACATCAAAATTTGTGCCTAAAAGTGATGGTCCCTACATCATCACCAGGAAGATTGGGTCTTCCACATATGAAGTGTCATTACCAGACAACTTGAGTATTCCCCTTGGTGCCTATCATGCTTCGGCATTGACGTTATACAGAGGTACAAACAAAATGATAGCTCCAACACCTGTTAATCCTATGAAGAGACGTGGCCGGCCAGGAAAGACGAAATAGATGAAGCCTAGTAGATGATGCCAAATAGATGAAGCCAAGTAGATGATGCCAAATAGATGATGCCTAGTAGATGAAGCACTGAAGGATGTTGACGTACTGCTCGGGGCGAGAACCTGTACGTCAAAGGGGGAGAATGTAGCGGCGTGTATTTATTTACAAATGTATTATAGTATTTATTTTATTTTTTTCTTATATTAATAATCTTTTAAATGTAATGGTTACTAAAACTTTAATTTGTACGTCACTAGCATGTGTGACTTACTTTGGAAACAACACTGCAACAAGAAAAAGCTCTCTCGTTTGGTAAAAGCTTATTTGAAACTAACAAGTGTTAAGTTGTTGGTTTGAGTTGAAAGCTCATAATAAAGAGTATAAAAGCAGAACACTTGACGAAGGCAGCTCATTCTTGTCTTGCAGGTTGGTCTGAATGGTTATACAAGCTAATTGTATTTACTGCGCATACTTCGTGATGGCGATAGCTGTCGTTTTATGTGTATGAATACAATTAGCTAAGTAATCAAGGTTGTTGTTGGTCGCGATGGTGACCGCATTGACTTTGTATTGCGCATAACGGATTCATTCTTGTCTTGCAGGTTGATTGTTATCGGTGTGAATTTAATAATTGAACTTTTTTTTAAACGAAATAAGAACACGAAATTTAGTAAATTAATAAATTGATAAACTTTGTAAATTAAATCGTTACAAGTTCTTTTTATTA
Organism: Pollenia angustigena; assembly: GCA_930367215.1. Classification (NCBI taxonomy): domain Eukaryota; kingdom Metazoa; phylum Arthropoda; class Insecta; order Diptera; family Polleniidae; genus Pollenia; species Pollenia angustigena. Next base: position 237,669,883 of record OV884059.1, read on the forward strand.
AACTTTTAATCAAATTTTAACAATTTTGGTTAAAAAATTCTGTTTAATAGAGCCTTATTTGTATAATAATTGTCATACAATTTTTTTATTACAGAAATCTTACTGAAAAACGACTCTTAAAATTCCTTCGTTTTACGTTTTCGATTTCCATGACACCCCTTTAGATAAGTAATTTTACGTAAGTTTTTTTTTGCTTTCGTAAAATTTAAGATTGATAAAGCAAATTTTTTTCGTATTATATACGAAACTTTTGTGTATAGAAGAAAAAAGTAACAAGGAAAGTTTCTTTCGTAAATTGTCGCATGGAATTTTTTGAGTGTAGAAAATTTCTATTTTCTGTGTAGTTTTTTTTTTTTTTTGTTGAAAAAAAAAACGTTTCTTTGGAATTCAATTAGTTAACACAATGGGATATAATCTGTGTCACTCAATAATAGTGTAGTTAAAGTTGTGAATGGCTTGTGTTGTCACATCACTTTTTAATTGTTTACGTCAGTATTTCCTCTGTTATTAGACAATATCAAAAACTATTGAGCTGACAGAAACATGCAAGTGTTGCCTCACTCATACTTTTATCATTAGCAATACTTTTTGCAAAATATTGTGGAAGTAGAATTTCTTTAGGATGTTTTTATTGTAATTATGGTTGCATTGTCTTGGTGTTCATTGAAGTTAATAATAATAATTGTAATTATTTAGTTATGATAAAAAGCATTAAAATGTGTATCTAAATTTATATCTATATTTACTAGAGTTGTCAATTATTCGCCTTTCAACTTTGTTCAAATAATTCAAATAATTGTTTTTGTTCGTTCGATCAAACGATTAAATCTAAAAAAATATTCGATTAATCGATGAGAATAACGAATAAAAAAATTATTTTTACAAAAAAAATTACTGTGGAAAATCTTCCATTCTATCCGCCATGAATTCTTCTTTTTTGATGCATAACATTTTCCATCTTAACTCCACATCGTTGTAGTACTTTAAAGCATCGTAACACCTTAATTCCTTAATAATTTGATATTACTCTGGATTTTCGCAAGGCGTTGGCAGGCCTACCATCTTCAGCCAAACTGCTGTCTACAATTTCTCTATAGAACAGCCGCTGTCTCTCTTAATGTATTTTTCCATTGGACCAAGTTCGGCCTTTCTTTATGTCGTTGGATTATCTTCCACTACATCGTTTTCAATGGTAATATTCTGACACTTAAGCGAATGGTAAAAATAAATTTACATATATAATTTAAAAAAAGATATAATACAATAACAACATTTTCTACTCTCAAGATATGATTTATATTAATCAATTCTTTATTTTTTAATCTTTTTGTTAATTTCTTAATTTCACCCGAAATTAAAAAATTCCCTTTCTTGAACATTTTTTAGCATTTGGTATAAATTTAAAACAGCTGATACAATTAAGAAGGTGAGTTGCAAAGCTTATTTGTTGCAAAATTAAAAATACGAGATAGCAGTTCTTTTGGCACTTTATTAGACGAAATATTCCGATTGCATCAATGCATGTCCATGCTAAATCATGGAAGAGGACATGCATTGATACAATTAGTATATTTCTTCTCATAAAGCGCCAAAGGGACTGTTAGAATCAATTGTCATCTCGTATTTTTAATTTTGTAACGAACGAGTTTTGCAAATCACATACTCAATTAATTGTAATTGAGATTAATTACAACCAGTATTATGGCAACAATATTTTTTAACTTTCCTACATTTTGTATAAAAATACTAAAAACGTATGAGAACAAATCAAATTCTAAGCTTTTATTTAATTAATTTTTAATAAAAACAATTGTTCGATTAATCGGCATTAATTAATCGATTTATTCGTTATTCGAAAATCGTCGTTTTAAAGTTATTCGAACAAGAGTTTGATTTTGTCTGATCGATTAATCGAATTATTCTTAATCGGTTGACAACTCTAATATTTACACATATTTGTTCAGTAAAAACATCTGTATATAAGCAATTGATATTTGAAATAAAGTCTATTTTAAAAGTACTATTTTAAAAGTACGTTAATGTACGGAAGACATGCATTTTGTATGGCGAGTATCCACTTTGAAGCAATAAATTTTTGACACATAAAGCGCATTAATCAGCGCTTATAAAAATTGTTGAATGTAACGATCAGCCTTACACTCTGAATGATTTGATAGAGTTATTTTTAAGTATTCTCTTTATTCTTTATTTATAAAAACTGATGTGTTCCGATATATGTTAAGGTGAAATTTAAAAAGCCGATTTTTCGCTTTATTCGCAATTTGTTTTTTTTTTTTTTAATTTGACTTAATTTTTTGTTTATTTTTAAGATTTTGTTTTAATAAACATCTATAGCTGCAACTTAAACTGCAACATTCGTTTTTTAAAATAAACTGTCTCAATTGTTGGCTGGACGCCTGCGTTATGCTGACAGCTAGCAGTGTTTTTGGCAACTACATTTTGACAACTGTCATGTGTAAACGGAATGTAAAAGCTTTTAGAAAGGCCGATTTAATAACAATATAACACTGATCAACATTTAACATCTACCATCAATTTGCGAAATACATAGGGCTAAAAACCAACATCTTTCAACGTCTTTAAAAGATGTTCCTATCTCATTTTATTCCATTCTACATCTTTCGATTATTTTAGTGTCATCACTAGAAAAGTGGCGAAAAGTCTATTATTATTGTGGCATCACTGACAAAAAAGTTTGATTTTAAAGCAGTGTTACCATTTGTCAAGTTTTATTTTTTATTGCAATGTTTTATTGTTAAGTATTTTTTATATTTTTAAACAAATTGAACTTCAAATACATTTTTTTTGTTTTCTTTTTAAATTTTTCCACTTTTGTGAGAAAAAACTGTTTTTAGTTAAATTTTATTTTTTTTCAAATATGGTTACATTTTTGCTTGATGGTTATTGTTAGATGTGAGCAATGTTAACGAGTGTTTTAGATTATCTACATCTTTGATGGTAGATGTTAGATGTTGATCAGTGTAAAAAGGCTATGAGTTATCCCCTACCATGTATAAATGTTTTCATCGTAATGGAGTTAACTCGTGTTGAAACTCTTAATAAGCCGGTTAACGAATTGGGGATGAAAACCGCAAATGTTTTCTGTATAAAATAACCACGTACATTTTCAGAAAAGTGTATATAATATTATGTCATTTCACACAAGCAGAGCAGAGTTTGAAAATAATCTTTATGTTCTGTACTTTTGTGTTTTCTTCGGTAGAAATATGGAAAAAACAAAGGCTAATAGTGGTTGTGTAGTAAATATCTTAAAAAACATTTCTGTTTTTGAGATCATCGTCCACAATTACTCAACATTAAGATGAAAACATTTCATTGCATTCTATTTTTCGTAAAAAAACAAAAACTTAGTTGTGTTCAGTTCATCGCATTGATGTTCGTTCGTTTCAGTTGTGCTCAACGCCCTTTTGGCAGGTAACGACAACCAAAATGTTAAAAAAAATATATCCACACACCGACTATAAGTGTGGTCGTTGAAATAGCAACAATGCCAATACTAGTGAGAGCCGTTGCTAAAACTTTCAGAATATCCAAAGTGACCATAATATTTGTGAAGTTACGGCACTGAATATTTCTTTCTAAATGATCTTAGCAAACGAATGAAAGGACCTTCCTTTTTTTTCTTATTTGTCAAATTCCAAACTTAAAAATTTCAATACAAACAATTTATCATAAACTAACATTAACACAAAAGCTAACTTTCAAATTAATTCCTCTTAATTTTATTTAAATACTCATAAAGATTATAAAATATAAATAAGAAAGGAAAGCATTTTTTGCTTTAAAACTACTTTATCTGCTTTATTTAAAAATTATTCGCCGGATTTAGTTTAATTTTATGTGAGAGCATATATGGTTTTTTACGATTCAATAATTTTGCGTTAAAATATTTTTCGTCCTTTTTTGTAACCTTCTGCCTTTCCATAAGACCTTTTTTAAGTAGAAAGTGATGCTTTTTTTTTTATTTATTTGTTATCATCCACTGATGCACATAGAAATTATCATTTTAAAAAGGAACTAGATAAAAAACTGTTACATGATTTAAGGATTTTATGAAGAAACGGATTGCTAAGAGCTTTTAGCACAACCAGAGAAAAACAACTTAAAATCAATAAACACCATATTGAATCAATAAGAAACAATAACGAAATTCGAGTAAAGTTTAAATTTTTTATTTTAATAAGGAATCATATTGATTTAAAGTTGACCTTTTTGATGATTTTCATATAGAAACAGGACCATTTGCCGGCGGTAGGCAAACGAACTTGCCAAGTAATATAGAAACAATATTTTTCGGTATTGAATTAATATTAAACTCTTATGGAACAATATTATTGTCTTATTGAAACAATGTGGAAAAGTTGTTAAAATTATATATATATATATATTTTTTTTGGAATAATATTAAAACAATATTGTATTAAGAATGAAACATTTTAAAAATGAGGTTATTTACCTTCGATTTAATAATAAAGCATTGTGAAATTTAAAATGCACGAATTGATACCAGGTGAAAAATATTTTGAATTGGTGCAAGTATTTATTCTGATTTTAGCCATTGAAATATCTACAGAGGATGTCGCTGAGGAAGAACTATTTAGACTGTTTTCCTTCACCCATCTTCTTTTTTTCAGACATGATTGAGTCTACGTCGTCTTCAATTCCAAACAAAAAACAATTAAAAACCAAAAAGCATTTAATTATCTTAACAATCGATTAGATAGATTGAAGCACAACACCTGTTCTTCTCCAAGCAAATAACTTGCTGCGGAACTTTGTGCGGATTTCTATGGGTGGAATAGCCGCTCTTATATCCTATCTGTTTAAATATTGCAGGCTATAACAAAACCTTGTCTTCTATTCTTTGCCATATAGACGGCATTTACATCTATGCAATTAACGCCGAGTTTTTTTTCTATTTTCTTTTAAAGTAGTTGCTACGAAACTTTTTTCACATTTACATTTACATTTTATTCAAGCATTTTTTCAACTTTTTCAACCCCGTTTTCTTCCCTAGACCTCTTGCTAACAAACAAAAAGTTGCATGTGAAAGTTGCGGCAAGTTGCGGCGTTAATTGCATAATGTAAATGCCGTCATAGTCAAAAAGCATACTTATCTCTAAAGGAAAACATTGGACAATCACACTTCTTATAACCATTCTGTTAGTTTTTTGGTATCTTCTTTATCTTTATTTGCCGATCCGATGATGACTTATTGCTTCGAAATAAATTGCTTCCCTTGCTGCTGTCTTAGAGTTTGTTAGGACTTAAAACTTGTACACATTTTGGTTTGTTCGATTGTAGCAAATGCGTTCTGCAAAATGCGTACTACTTCCTGGCTTTCAGAGGGGACTATGTTACCTGATGATCTGCCAATGCATTTCACTAAATTACATTTCACCAACATTTTGTCAAAAGCGTATACAACACACACAATTTCACATTATTATTTAAAATGTTGCCATATAGATATTGAAATTTTTCTTATTTAACTTTAAAACAAGGATGATTCAATGTATCGCCCGAAATAAAAAGAAACTACATCACAAATAAGACCCCATAAAATAAAAATATAGGGACAATTTCTAAAAAAGTGCAACATATTTTTTTTTTTATAAATCCTAATATACCATTTAGCTCGTAATAATTTACACTTTGGGAATTCAAAAGGTGTGCTATTTAGTCATATCGTCATAATGTCCTAAATAAAATTTTACAATTGAAGCACAGCCGCGAAAAACGTTGTAAGTGATAATATAATAAATTTTTAGGAGAGCAAAAAAAAACTTATTTTTTATTTTTTTTTTAGATAATCAAAATTAATAATAACACAGCCCGACAAAATTAAAAAATATTTTTGCTTCTTTGAATTTAGTTAATTTGGGTGCGCTGAATTCAAAACTGTAATCAGTTTGTCTCTATCAGCTCTAGTTTTCATGATATAACTTTATATACCCTCCACTTATGACCTCCAATTACACCAATTACCCAAATTTCTTTTTTTTATCAAAATTTTTTATTTACTGTTATAGTTATTGCCAAAAAAAAAAAAAAAAAAACCCAAATTTTTTTAAGTATTTAGAAAGTAAAACTTTTCCATAGGAATTTAAAAAATAAAAAGAAGTAAAACTGTTTCATACAGATTTATTAAAATAAAAAAAAAAAAAAATACTTAAAAAAATTTGGGAGTTTTTTTTTTTTTTTTGGCAATAACTATAACAGTAAATAAAAAATTTTGATAAAAAAAAAATTTTTGGAAAAAAAATTTGGGTAATTGGTGTAATTGGAGGTCATAAGTGGCGGGTATATAAAGTTATATCATTGAATTCAGCGCACCCAAATTAAGTATAATCAGTTGATAAATTCAAAAAAGCAAATTGAGTGTTGGCCTGTGTAATACAAACTTGTATGCAAAATATTAAGAAATTTTAATTTAAAATAACATGCAGTTTTACACTTAACTACTTTTTTTTAGTGGAAAAACTCTTTGTACGTCAAATCTCGATAATTCGTACCCCGATAAATCGTAACTCCCGATAATTCGTAAAAAACTGTCGGTCCCTTGAAAAATTTCGTTAATTCGTAAAATTTCCATACATTTTGGTCCCCTCGATAATTCGGATTTTTTTTTAAAACAAAATCTTCTATACCTTTTATAAATCGTAATTGTTTGCTTACTACCACTTATAATTCGTAATAAAAACAACAAAAAACAGGGAAAGAATGATTTTTTGTTTACCCTATTTTATCTCTGCGTGGGTTTTTGCTTGTGCGTGGATTTATATTCTTAAGATCAGTTTGTTACATGAATAATTTTTATATGTTTAATTTTTAACAATTGTTGTTTGTTGTTTTTTTTTTGTAGTTTAAGTAAATAAATTGGAAAACCCCGTTTATTCGTATTTATTTTATTTTAAACCCCGTTAAATCGAAACCCCGCTAAATCGAAAACCCCTATAATTCGTAAGAAAGGGCCGGTCCCTTGCGATTACGAATTATCGGGATTTTACTATATTTCATTTTGAAGAGGTTAAGGTGAATAATTTCGGATGATATGATGTTTAAACAATGTACAGAACTCTCTTACGATAATTTGCAAAAAAAACAGGTTTGGCAAAAAGTGGCTTTTATAACGTTATTCGCGGCTGTCCTTCAATTGTTAAAAAAATACTGTTGTGTTTCAAGTAAAGAAAATTAAAATGCTGTATTCATTGATTCGTCATAACTGTACAGAAGAAATCTAAATTATAAGCGGTTGCCCACAGCAGTCATATGGGGGATTTCATGTCAATTGACCCAATTTTTAAATCGATGTCTTCCGATTTGCACCAAGGTTAGTCCTATTGGATATTAGTTTAGATGCAACTTTTCAACAAGATCGGTCAAAAAGTTTCTGAGTTATACTATGTTCACACTTGAGTTCTTAAACGCGTTTAAGCAGCTCAAACGTGATTAAGCTCTAATCACTTCAAAATCGAGATGATTACCCATACATTGAAGTGATTTGTTAATCACTTCAAATCGACATGATTACAACTAAATCACTTCATAAACCACATAGAATCCACTGAACATACCCCAAATGAGAATCGCCAACATGATCGTGTACAACCGGCCAAGATGGCTGCTTAATGTTTTTATTTTTTTCCTTAAATAATTCATAAATTTTCACAATTTCATCATTAAAATGATTAAAATAATCTTCTGATAACTTTATAAAAGTGTTTTTATCCATTTTTAATACTTTAAAGAAATATAAATTTGTTTGATTTTTTTTGTGTGTTTGTTGTGTGTTTTTTTTTTTTCTTAATCATCTGTCATCTTAATCATCTCAACTGTAATGTGAACGGCTTTGATTAGCTAAATCAACATTTTGCTTAAACGCATTTAAAAACCCTAGTGTGAACTTAGCATTAGAGAGGGTCAAAGTTTAACATTTTGGCCATACAGGTGTTCTTTCTCATCCATGTAACTTATTACCTATTGGTGTTAGCAAAATTTGTCCCAATCAGCTTTGATAGCTATTGGATCAATTTTTTGAACAAATTTTTTTTTTTGTTTTTTATAAATAATTTTTTTAAATCGGAAGACATCGATTTAAAAATTGGGTCACTTGACGTGTAATCCCCCATATATATTTCTTGTAATTATTTTAAGATAGATGACTTTACAACTTTTGTGACTACCGTGTGAATCCCTCAACTGTTTTGACTTATGGTGTTTTCTTTTCTACAAAAAAATGTGACATTTTATTTAAAAAAATGCAATTGGGTGTCTGTTTCTTTAAAATTTTACTCCCGAAAAGGGGAGTTTTTTAAAATAAAACAAGCCACCCTTTACGGGAGCAAAATTTTTAAGAAACATACACCAAATTGCATTTTTTTTAAATAAAATGTAAGTTTTTTAATTTACAATAAATGACCTCAAGCCAAACAAAATATAAACCACAATGTAACATTTTTTGTAGAAAAGAAAACACCATTAATTACCATTGCTTATAAAGCATTTTTTATATATTACACACAAAAAAAATTATTGGCAGTTTTTTTTCAATTAATAGTGATTTTTGAATTTTAAAATAAATTTGAATACGTTCTTAATTGATTGAATTAAACATAAATATTTTTTTTCAATTAAAATTTTACTTGATTTTAAGCTTAATTTTAATTATAAGTTTAATTGAATCAATCAACTCGGTTGTTTGAATTGAACACTTTGTTGCTTTCTCCTTGTTGCTTTCCTCCCTCATCAATAGTTTGCGAAAAATGTTACAAGTGCAACCAACATCTTTATAAATTTATTGTCTTTGCCCTTCAAAAACTGCAAAAAAAAACTATTAACAAGTAAAAAATGAAATGAAATTTGTTATAGACGAATTACAATTATGACTACCACCAATGTCAATAATGAGCCTACATACATATGTATATTATGCGTAAAATAAAAAATCGCCTTGTGGCTGACCACAGTGTTGACGGTGGTTATGGTCGCAATCGAAATTTGGTGTTTATTTTCCTTGTTTGTTAATTCTTGAATTATTTTTGGCGTCATTTCATGTTGTGCGTCTAAAGTGAATAGGTGAAAAAAGTACAGCCAAATTACACAACAAAAACAGTTTTTTGTTTTCAATCTTGAATACCCTGAAGAATCAGAGTTATTCTACAATTTTATACAAAGTTGTATGTATGAAATTCATCTGCCAAAAAAATCTTCCAAAATTTGTACAATTAAGCATGAGCTTTTACAATTTAACAAATAAAACAAGTTATTTTTAAACCATATTTAAATAAAACATATATTTTAAATATTATTATTTTGCTTCATTTAACCATCAACTGAATTGATTTAACAAACTTATTCAATTAACAATTTGTTTGATTCAATAATTTGCGTAATTGAATTTAGAATGTATTTCAAATACACTGTTTAATTTATTCAATTAAAAATTTAATCGATTTAATGCAAAAATTCAATCACTGTTTTAATCAATACAATTATTAAAATAATTAATTTTCTGTATTGTAATCAATTACGTTAGTAATTCATTCAAGTAAAATATTGATATTTTTTTAATTAATTTGTTAATTCATTCAATTAAAATATTGTTTAATATTAATAATTTTTTCAATTATTTTTGTAATTAAAATGTAAAAACTTTTTAATTGGAAAAAAAATCCACAAAAGGTTTTTAAAAAATAAGACCACGAGGGGATATAGGGCAATTTCTGCCTCTCAAACCGATTTTAATGAAATTTAAAACATAGAAAGATCCATATCTATATGGGTAGGTAGGGGATAATTTCTGCCTCTCAAAAACTTTCAAACCGATTTTCATGAAGTTTGTAAACATAGATTAATCCACATTTTTTTATGGACACATAAGCATGATGTGTTTTTAAATACTGTGGTGAAGGGTATCATATGGTCGGGCTTGACCGACTGTACTTTCTTACTTGTTTTTATTTTCATTAAAACTTTTTATTTTTTGGACTGCTTTTTATTGTTCTTATTTTTTTTATTCTAATGGCATCTCATTTCCTTTGTCATGACATCAAATGGATTTAGAGTTGGTTAGCCAATAATGTCATTGTTTCCTGTTGTACGTTGCTTAAATATCCTTAAAACCTCATTTATATGGTCTTGTTTTTCATTCATTTATTTCTTTTTATAAGTTCCTAGCATTAAGTGAATAATTTTAGCTTCAGAGTATTTCACATTGTTTATGGTTTTTTCTTACTCTCCATACCATGAATGGCAAATGTGGGCATACAAAGTTTGACACTCCATGAGAAGTACCAACAAAAATTTATTTAAACCCCGCAAAATTAATGAGGAAACGACACCTGAAAATATGTTAGCATAAGTATGAAAGCGAAATAAACTTCCTCGTAGTTTTCCCAATGACTTCTGGCAAAATATACAATCTTTCACCGTGTAGAATAATTGGCTTTATTTGTAGTATAAATCTAATTCAGTAAACACTTCGGCTGCACAAAAGATCCTTTGGTTCGCTTTTGGTTTTTACATAATAATAATGAAAGTGTAAAAATAATTTTTAAAATTTACGATTGTGGAATTCAGGTTTCGTTAAAAATGGGTTTGTTGGAGGTGACTATGTTAGAAAAGGGTTTTCTCTGCGTGTAGGATGACAGGCTTTTTTTTTTTAATTAAATGTTATCGACGCAAAAGCAAGATTTTTTCAATTTAATTTGATATAGAGATTAGTGATAAATTTTATATAGAAAATTCGTATTCGCGTACGGCGAATATTGGCGCAGATATTGGTATTCGCGTATATTAAAAATTTATATTCTTAACATCACTAGCAGATAAACCGTCATACATACTATGTTTAAAAGATGTCAACGGAATTTTTCAACACAAGCTTATTTCGTTTTTGCTTTTTAAAAATATTGTAAATAAACGACATTCTGTTAAAAAGGAAAAAATAAAAAATAATATAAAGTTGCTGAAACTTTTTTGGCAAGATCTTGTGTTATTTTTATAAAAAAAAAATAAGATAAAAAAATATTTGTTGTCTTAGTTTTTCATGCCACATGCCGTCAATCGCTTAAGGAATACATCATGTTGTCAGCAAATTTTTGTGGGTTGTTTCAAGGAAATAAAACAACATAACAAAACTTTGTAATTCCGTTTAAGGCTTTTTTACTTTTATTGGGTATATTTCTACATACTTACCTATAAAATCTTTGTTGCAAAACATATCAAGGACAATAATATTGCTGTGATTTAAAAACAAACATCGTTAAAACAAATAAGAAAGTAAAAAAGACGAATTTTCGAACGCTGTATTGGACAAACTGTACCCTACTAGGGCTATGAGGTTAAATGCCTGTTTTTCTAAATAAAATAAAATAAAACGTTTCGATTGGGAGTTTATATTGATACAACAATAAAAAAAACTCAAATTTGTTTTTGTTTTCAATATAATTTTCCACAGAAAGAAAAACACAAACAGAAAAACAAGGATAAATGAAGTTTTTTTATATTTACTTTAAGTACGAGTCGTACCCAAAAATTCAAGTACGAATAACAATAAAACGTACTTAAAACAATCCTTAATGGGATCACTTTCAAAAATCAATCAAATTCCTAAAATAAGTATAAAGTTCTTAAACCAAGTAAAAACCAGATTAAACTTTTCGTTGATAGTGCCACTCTGAGAGTAAAATTACAAAGTGAGCGTTTTAATCTCATTTAACTTGCCAAAGTTTGTTGCAGACACTACAACAACACTGCACAAGTAGTTAAAAAACAAGACGAAAACACATTATTTTCATGTTTTAAAAGTAAAATTGAGAACTCTTGCTTCTCATTTAGTTCATATTTTAAGTTAAATATATACATATCGGGAATGATGTATCATAATAAAATTCTACTTCAATTTTCACTTTTGGCTTATTTCAAGTATTAATTTGGGATTGAATTAACTTAATAACACTTGTATCAAGCAATTGATTCAAGATTGGTTCAATCTTAGTTTAAGTTAAAGCAATCTCATTTTCGGATTATTTCAAGAACGAAATCGGGATTGAATATGGATAATTAAAGTATGTTGCGATTGAAAATCCGTACTTGAATCAATCTTTCTGTAGTTGGTTCAAGAAAATCCGTACTTACCGTACTATTAAAACCGGTTTAGATGGATTTGAGTACGAATTAGAGTTGTCAATTATTCGCCTTTCAACTTTGTTCGAATAATTCAAATAATTGTTTTTGTTCGTTCGATCAAACGATTAAATCTAAAAAAATATTCGATTAATCGATAAGAATAACGAATAAAAAATATTTTTATTACAAAAAATTATCGTTTTTTTAAATTGAGACCATTCCATTCCACTCATCTACAACAATCTTCTTTATTTTTATAATTGCTTGTCAAATATTTGTTTAATAAGAACATAAAATACATTTTTGAAATACTTTGAGTACTTAACACGCTTTGTGCTTACTAAACATTGAGATTAATTACAATCAGGGCTATGGATACAATATTTTTTAGCTTTTCTACATTTTTTTAAAGGGTGGTCCAAATTATAATGCACGATGTTAATTGTGAATCGCACTTTATTGTCAATTTTTTTGACAAACTTAATTTGACATTTCTCTGTTTTAATGTTTGACAAATTCAACCATGGAAAGGTACACAATTGAACAGCGCGTTTTGTTTGTTGAAGCCTTTTACGAAAATGGGCGTTCAAATCCAAATGCATTTAGGGCCCTTCGTGGTTTTATTGGTCAGCATAATCGACTTAATGTGTCCACAATCGTGAGAATTGTGAAGTAATTTCAGCAAACCGGGTCTGTTGGAAATGTGAAAACAGCTGTGCATGCTCGCGCAGCTCGTTGATGGGCTGGTGGCGTCATCGGGCCGCATTTCTTCGACAATGGTGTTCGATATCACGACATGATAACGGACTTCTTGTAGCCAGAAATTGATATGAACATGGAAGATATGTGGTTCCAACTCTATTGCGCTCTTTTGGCTCTTTTGCGCGAAAAATTCAATGGTCGTGTTAAAAGAAAAATTGTACGTCAATAAGCCAAGAACAATTCAATTGCTAAAGAATAAGATAATTCCGCACATTAATGATATAGAACCTTCATTTTGTCTCAGAATCATTGAAAATATGGGCCATCGGAAAGAGGTATGCCACTGTAGCCGTGGCGAGCATTTGGCTAATATTTTTTGTTTCAAAGATAGTTGTTATAGATCTTTCTTCAACAATAAAAAATATTCTCTGAAAACTTTATGCTTTATTTACAATTAACATCGTGCGTTTTGGTTGGACCGCCCTTTATAAAATCATCATTAATGTGCTCAATTATCATTAAAAACGTATCAGAATAAATCAAATTCTAAGCTTTTATTTATTGTTAAATAAAAAAAATTATTCGATTAATCGACATTAATTAATCGATATATTCGTTATTTGAAAACCTCCGTTTTAATATTAATCGAACAAGACTTTGGTTTTGTTTGATCGATTAATCGAATTATTCTTAATCGGCTGACAGCTCTAGTACGAATGGATTAATTCTTTTTTGAGTGTAGACATACATTTTTATTTTAGTTTGAAAAACAAGCAGTAAGATTCTTATAAAAGTTGTTTGTGCCAAAGTTTTTTACGGAGCGTTTCGGGAGTGGTATTTGTATGGGAGCTATGATCAACCGATTCTAACAAAACATGCTTAGGATATTTATTTTACAATAAAATTTTTAGGGCTAAATTTAATCCAAAAAAACTCCATAATTCCATGTTTTATGGACAAGAATTCCGTTAAGAAATTTGTATGTAGGTTATGTAAAATTATGGAATGAATCTTACCATTTTCCATACGTCATGTCCTTATGATTACAATTGAAACGTATGTTAAAACTTTCCCTAAAATTGAGACCTTTTCTTTGCGCATTCGTTTCATGTGGACAGAAAACCATCCAGTAAGCCATACGGATGGCCATCGTAAGATCGTTTTAAAAAGTTATTCTATGTCGGTCAGCATACTAAACGGTGGGTCTGTAGTTAATTATTTCACTGTGTTACACATATCACCTCAAACTTATAATACCTTCCCTTCACATTTGTCGTCATGTAGGGTATAATAAACAGCTCCATCAACTTTCCAAAAAACTAATTTTAAGGCCTTGTTCTGGAAATCAAAACCGAGTGAAATTTATCTTAGATTTATAATTAAACATGACTTAATTTCCAAATATGGACCTTCTGGCACAAAAAAAGATTTTATGAAACATAAAGACATTTGTGTATAAATTAATTTGAAATAATTTTAAACCGTGGTTCATTATCACCAATAAAGTCGTAAATTGTCTGAAAGGTAAATAATTAATGATTGCATTTCCAGCATTTGTATGATGCGTCAGTGAATGGAATGGAATGGTGGTAGATTTTACGGTGAATTGGACAGGAGTCCAATAGGAATTGCCATTAAGTACTCTTGATATATTTTGATTAGCATTTCGATAAATATGAACTAAAATCAATTAACAGAATTAAGGTACAATATATTCAGCTCAGCTTGGGGTCCTTTAGTAATTCTAAATTTATTTAGCCATGTCCTTTGCCTGCCCGTCGACTTGAGAAAAAAGTTTTTGGTGTGCAAAAAGATTTATTTGAAGGTAAGATCGATTCTTGGTATTGCGGCGAACATTGTTGAGAACTTTTACCTGGGGTCTAATCACCGCATACGATATCGAGCAAAATTGATCGAAATTATTTATTTTGGTATCTTGAAACTCGATATCGAATGAAATGTATTGAATTTGAAATAATAGCATTCGATATCGAGTAACTCGACATTACATTTATCTAGTTTTCATTCGATACGTTAGTGTCTATCGTATGCAAAAACCGTTGATAGTTTATTCAATACGTAGTATCGAATGCAGTGATTAGACCCCTGCTTAGAAGTTATTTTTACTAAATTTTATCTCAGTACGAACATTTTTGGAGATGTATGATGATACACTTTTTTCAAAGTAGGGCTTGTATAAGAGTTGTTGTTCCTTTTGGGTCCTATACCACCAAATTTTATAAAACGATTCATATATATTTTTCTACTCATTTAAGCAAAAATATGAACAAATATTATATAGGAATTGCTATGCGAATTTCTGTTTAAGCATCGGCATCTATTTTTTTATTTCATAGTGTCATAGCAGATCTTTCAAAATATTTAAAATTTTTTTGTTTTGAATTTGTATGTATGTAGAAGGCTGTTATCACCACGACTCAGAGGATCTTTTGTGCAGCCTGCTGGTATATCCAACTTACTTTTGAGAAATTGTATTTAAAATAATGTGGGATGGATACAAATTTAAAACAGAACGCATGTTTTGAATGTATCACAAAGTGTATAACAAAAGAATCGTTTGTCGTTCCATCTCATTTCCTAAATTTTTCTTTTCCGTATTGTCTGTATTTATGAGATTAAAAGGAAGGAAAACTTATACACATCGTTACATTGTTGATAAAATAATGATTGCATAAGTACTTTATTACTTGTTGTTATTTATTTTCTCAGATGTAATTTCCTTTTCGTTTTCAGTGCTTGCTTATGCATAAAGTTTCTTTTCAGTTCACTTTCTCTGCGAATGCTGATAAGATTAAAGTCATTGTTTACTACTCATTTCAATATTTGCGTACAGAATCAATTTTTTTTCGTTCTCATCTGTGTTTTAATACTAGGGATGCCAAATGGGACCAGGTTTTTTGCAATCCGGGATTTTTAATTAAAAAAAAAAACGGGATCCCGGGACGGATCGGGATTTTTCGGGATTTCATATATAAAAGCCAAATTTAAAAATTCATATAATTATAATTTAATGTTTATGTTTAAACCCAATAAATGACGTCTGATAATCGATACCTTATTATATTGCAAACATATGCTGCCGACGAAACCAATATTTGCATTCAACACTTCTGGGTGGTATCGTAAATAAGTAGCTACATATATGCTTTATGAGAACATTTTATTTATTTCATCTCAAATATATATGCAAGTATTAATCTTATAAAATATACTTAAGCAAATATGTGTCAAAACACCTTTGGAAGAACACCCTAAAAAAGGACCAAGCCGAACTTTATCTTCTGATTTTATTTTCTGTGGTACAAAATGCATTGCATGCAACATTTATTCACTTGCGACATTTTAATTAAAAAAATGCAAGTTGGTGCCTGTTTCTTAAAAATTTTGCTCCCGAAAAGGGTGAGTTTTTTAGAATAAAATATGCCACCCTTTTCAGGAAACAGACACCAAATTGCATTTTTTTTTTAATAAAATGTCACCTTTTTTTTTGTAGAAAAGAAAACACTATTAGATTCATTGCTAGTATAAATATTAACAATGTATATTTATAGGAGGTAGCACAGAGCACACAGAGGCGTCACGAGACAGAAAATATTGTGTTTTTTTTGCATTTTTTGTTTTGATTACGCAATTCGTGTTGATAGTAGCGGCCTGTTTTTATACATACCAAAAAACCTTTTCTTTCTCTTTCTTCGAAAGCTGCCTTCGCAAATGATTTGGGCATTTTTCATACGTTACTATTTTCATCTCTGTATGCTTTGTGGGAGGTAGTCTCGGAAAGCCAGCGGTTTATTTTTTATTTGCTTGTTTTGTGATACGAACTGTCAAATGTTGTTACGTAAACAAGTTTTTTTGTCTTTATCTTTCGTCTTTTTTGTCTCTTATCAACCCCTTTGCTGTTTGACAGTTCGTATCAAACAACAACAATAAAAAGCCCTGATGTTTGTTGTATTGTACAATTGTTGTGATCTTGCCGCTACCTGCTATAAATATACCTTGAATATTAAATTTTTGGAGTTGTTTTTAACAGGGTGACTCACGTACGTTTATTTAAATATAGTTGTATATGTTTAAAAAAATTTGCACATTTTTACTTAGCCCAAAATCTCGCGATTCGGGACTTAAACTTTTAAAATAATCCCGATATTTCGGTTTTCGTAATTCCGGAATTGGCATCCCTATTTGTACTTGCAACATTTCGTTATTTTTTACAAAGTCTCATAAAAAAATGGAAGAGAGTAAAATTAAAAAAAAAAATCTTAAAGAAAATCGGATTTGAAGATCTATTGTTATTTATTTTATGTTTGAATAATTAATAAAATTTCTATTTGCAATGAACTACCGCTTTTAGCTGAAATAGAAAAAAGTTATTAAAACCTTTTTATTGTTAACACATTTTACTGAAAACTCTGACAGATGTCACTTGATTGTTTGCTAAGTTTAAGTTTGGCTTCAGAAGCAGATAAAATCTACAGCCTTACAGAACTTTAAATATTTGTTGTCCTTATTTTTGTCAAAAAAAAAGGTGGAGCAAAATAAACAAATGGGGGATTTCATGTCCAGTGACCCAGTTTTGAAATCGATGTTTTCCGATTTGGATGAAATTTGCACCAAGGTTCAAGAAGAACGGTCAAAAAGTTTTTGAGTTAGTGGGGGTCAAAGTTTGTCATTTTGGCCATACAGGTATTCTTTCTCATCCATGTTACGTACTACCTATTGGTGTTAGCAAAATTTGTCCTAAGTAGCTTCGATAGCTATTTGATCAATCTTTATAAAAATTTTTTTTTTTTTTTTTAAGTTTTTTTAAATATTTTTATACCCTTCACCGAAGGTAGAAAGGGTATATATAACTTTGTCATTCCATTTGTAATTTCTACAATATTGATCCTACACCCTGTAAAGTATATATAATCTGGGTCCTTATGAAAAGCGAAGTTCAAAACCGGTTGTCCGTCTGTCCGTCTGTCTGTTGAAATGGGTTTTCCGAAGCCCCCAGATATGATAGGGACTTGGTTGGGTATCTTTCTGTCAGGTATTCTTATTTTAATTTTGCTATTGAAATTCAGCCAGATCGGTACACAAATGGCTGAGATATGAGCAAAAAACCACGACTACCTCTAATTTTTTCCAAAAATCCCTTGTGGTTGTTGTATTTTTATTACTTTTTGCTGTATATCTGGGGAACGGAAAAGCCAAAGTTTCCAAATTAGGTACACACATTTAGGTTGTCAACACACAACCTTCCTACGAAATGTGGGCGAGATTGGAGAAGTGGGCGTGGTACCTCCAGTACAAAAAAAATTAAAAATTGTATAAAAACCTAAATTTTAGGTCTTATGGATATGACTTATATACCAAAATATCGGAAATTTTTATGAGTTTAGACCGAAATACTGGGGTATAATCACCGCATACAATATCGAGCAAAATTGATGGAAATTATTTATTTTTGTATCTTGAAACTCGATATCGAATGAAATGTATTGAATTTGAAATAATTGCATTCGACAACGCGTAACTCGACATTACATTTATTGAGTTTTCATTCAATACGCCATTGTCTATCGTATGCAAAAAAATTTAATAGTTTATTCGATACGATAGTATCGAATGCGGTGATTAGACCCCTTTATTCCCAAAAATTACTCGTTTTATACCCTTCACCGAAGGTAAAAAAATTATATATATAATTTTGTCATTCCGTTTGTAATTTCTACAATATTGATCCTACACCCTATAAAGTATATATATTCTGGGTTCTTATGAAAAGCTAAGTTCAAAACCGGTTGTATCTTATTTTAAAAAAATATTTACCAGTTTTATTTAGTTTGTGTCTAGTTGCTCTGTATTCTGCGCGCACAATGGTGAAGGGTATATAAGATTCGGCACAGCCGAATATAGCACTCTTACTTGTTTTTTTAAATTTAAAACTTTTTTTGTATTATGTTTTTCAGTGGGAATGTTTTTTTTTTCGTTTGTTTAAAAGAAAGCTTATTATGTCTTTTCCTTTAAGGTAGTTTTTATCGCTTTTTGGGATGCGAGTGGCTTATGTACAAAAAAAAAAAAATTATTTCGAACTTTAGACGAGGATTTTTAAATTTTTAGCATATCGTCGTCCGAAAGTTTAAGTGCTCTACGTGCAAAAAATGCATTTTTAGAGAATCGATTTTGAAGGTTTAGACATTTTTTCTAAAAAAACTACTCGATAGGATTTTTTAGATTTTTATACCACATATTCGTCTTAAAAAGATAATTCTGATTAGATGCTTTTTATCTCCAGATCGGATCTACAACGGTATATTTTCTTATGGTAAAAAATTCCTGTTTACTGTATACGCCACCCTAGTCATATTTCCTTGCAAATACATACACGTTGAGCAAAATGACATTAACAAAGCACTAAAACACATCTAAAATTATTTATAAAAAAGCATGAAATAAAAACTTTAATAAGTTATTATAAGATACATTTTATGAAGTTGTTATAACAAAATGAACTTTTTAATTTATTTGACTTGGGTAGTAATTTTTGTCTTTTTCAGATATAAAATTTAATAACAGTTTTAGATCGGAAATTTTTTCATTTTGAATTATTTCTTTTCTCTTAAATATGTTCAAATGTGTTTCAAAAATATTTAACGGTGTTGGTAACTGATTCCGGAATTCTGATTCGCTGTTTTCACATGAGGCTGCAAGATTGAGTTTTTAAATTTTATTGTGAGCAAGTTATTCTGTATGTATTGAAGAACTTTTATTTTACTTAATGAAAATTCTTAAAATCTAAGAATTCTTTTTTTGTAACCTTAATTTTTATGTTATTTGTTTAAAAATTTTTCAAAAAATTAGCAAGTGACAAAATATTGTGAAATTCTAAACCTTTCAGATACTTGTCAAAAGCACTGTGAACGTAATCGACTTCCTGGATTTGTGAATGACCAGTCTCAGAAAATTTTTGGATAATGCTTTTGATCTGTAAATGTTCTGACAAAAATTTTAAGATTGCTGTAGACAACATTTGATTTTTATTTTGGGTAACGCACCAATAACTCTATATAACTATATTTCGTATAATTGGATGTTCTATTATCAAAGTATTTTGTATAAATAACTAGTTATTGCGTTACCTTCACGACCGTTATTAAACTCGTCCCAAACGCAAAAATAACTTAATTTTTTCTTATTGGAATAAATAATTGTAGCAGTCATATTGTAAACATTTATTTTCGCTTATAGTAAAATGACGATGCAAACCCTTTAGAAAGGTTGAAACTGCTTTGCAAATCAAAACGTACAATAACAGAATTAGGGTCTTGATTTCGGCGATCTATGTCACGTTCTACTTTAAGGCCATTCGTTTCATTTCTGTGAATATTGAATTCTTCAATTTCATCCTCCGTTGCATCTTTCAATGAAAATTGTACGCAACGACCGCATTGGTCTTTTCTAGGTTTTTTAGAGGACTAATTAAAATTGAGGTTGAATTGATCTCTATAAAATGTTTCTGTATCCGCCACTAAAAAATATATTGAGCAAAATTTCAGAAAAAATTTTGTTTTGAAGGATATAGAGCAAAATGGACTCGATTTATCTCAGCCACCAGACGAGATAGCCGAAAACGGATTGCAGATTTGAATTTGGGGTCGAAAACCTATGGTGGCATCCTTAACTCAAAATCGTAAAAATTGCGTATAGAGCACTTAAACTTTCTGACGACGATATGCACTATTTTGAATTTTTTTATTTTTTTGGGTTTAAGTGTTTCTAAAACCTTAAAAATAAAACTTATTTAGAGAAACAAGACAAATTAACCTTTCCGACGGTATATAACATACTCAACTATCTTTTTATACCTTCGATACTGTAATGACCACAATATGTTAATCCCAGGAATAAAATAATTTTTTTTTCTGTAGAAATGTTGACAAATAATCTTTTTTTTATTTATAAATATATAATAATAATAATAGGATAAATAAAATTTAATCTTTATCACATTGGATCCTTTTATATCATAATTTTTTTACATATAATTTTTTGTAGCTGATCGGAAGACATCGATTTCAAAATTGGGTTTCATGACATGAAATCCGCCAAATGATTAAAATAAATACTTACGTTGAAATAAATATTTGGTTTTTTTTGAAGTGTTAATGGTTTTTAATCAAAATGCGATCTTATTTTTTTAATCAGGCTTAAGTTCATGTTACAAATACACAAAGTAATTCCACTTCTCTGTCACAATTTGTTTGTAGATAATCGGAATTATTTGAATTTAGATTTTTGTTATCATTAAAAAAAATGTTGCTTCATAAAAATAAGACAATAAATTCCTTTTGGATATTATAAGTAAAAACGTGTAAATGTGTTTTAACAGCTTAAATGTGAATTTTTAAGCATTTGAATTTACATTAGAGCTCAGAGTTAATAACAAGATAATTCACATACAAACACATATTTTTCGCGTATTCTAAAAAGATTCTACCCAAAAGGAGCCTTTCTCTAAAATTGCGACCTGTACTTTGCGCACAAGGTTTACATGGATAGCCTGCCGGACGGACATAGTTAGATTTACCAAATTTAATGCTTAATTAAGTTAACAAAGTGATTATATCGTCATCGAGCCACTTTTATTTGGCTCAATTAATTTATATTTATTCAAGATGGCGTTATGCCATTAAGGGAAATAATTTGGCAACAAAAAAGAAAATTAAAAGCATTTTAGGTTTTTGTATTTGTAAATAATTTATGAATATCCTATACAAAATTCAGGGACCATAAAAGTTACTTTTCAATTGTTATTTGATGAATTTATATTTGTTGTACAGTCAATTTGAGTTATATTTTTTAGCATTCAAAATGTATTTTCATTTTTTAGTGTGTGGCCCAAATCGTGAAAATTTCTTTTTCAGTAAATACGTTTGTTAGGTGGCTGTTTAAAATAGTGTACAATATTGGCCCATTTTTCTTTCTTGTGCTTTATAATGTTGCTTTAATTTATTTCAAACGGTCGCAACCATCAATTTTTTTATTTTATATAGGGCTATATGAGGTCACCTGCGTAGGCTGATAAACCAGCAACATTCACAGAAATTTAATCAGACATAAAATTTGTTAAATTAAAAATTTAATCAAGTGAATTAAACGTTTACTTATATGCAAAACATTACTGCAGAAAATTTTGTTGATATAAAAAAATATTAAATTGATACTATTAATTTGATTAAGTTTTTTATTAATATCAAAAATTTTTTTATTGAAATCAATTTTTATTTTTTTCTTAGCCGTTATGGTTCCAAACTCCATATTTCGGTAGGATTTTTGAATGAAACCAGTATCAATTTTAATCGTTTGCAATACTGGCAAGTTAAACTTATGTGTCGGATATTTGTGGCATATTTCAGAACCTGAAACTATTCCCCGTTTAAAGGCCAACATGCCTAAATTCCTCTTTCGTAAGGACAGTTTTGTGGGGGTTAAGTTTTCAAATAAATTTTGTACAACAAAAATGCGACAACTTTATCACGTCATTCTTAATCAATCAATATAGACCGGTATCATGCCAAGACCATTTTTTCAAAAGGCATACGCTAAATAATGAGTCAATCTGACTCACTTTCATGGACAAACCATTTTCTTAGGGAATGCAACATCAAAAGGTGAAATATTTTTATAATAGTTTGCCTGCATACCCGTTGGGGAGACAACCGCTAGAGTCTGGTATCACTGGATTGCCTAAATGTTTTAAAGACGTTTAGATATTGTTATATTGTTATATTTTTTGTTTTATTGTTAAGGCCCAAATACACTTGTCAAATGCTTGTCCAGCCGGCGAATTCATCGTGTACGTGTGCTTGACGTAATATTCGCCGTCATATCAAAATTTTTTGATTTTCCATCCAGCATCGTCGGTGTGACACATTCAAACATATTTTCACTTATACTACCACAATGCTTGATGAGTATTTTGATCAATGTATTTGGGCCTTTACAGATGTTGTAATTATGCGCCGGAAAGAAATTACAAGCATCATATTTAAAATACCCCTAAATTGATAATTAATTCGTTTTGATTCACATAACTTTAATTAAAATGTTTTTTTTCGTTTATTTTTTTCTGCTTAAAGCCTACAAGTACTCTGTTCGAACCTGCGAAAAATGTTGAGCAACATTGATTATTTCACACGAAAATTTTGTCATGTATCAATATTATCTATCCTGCAATTATGCAACATTATTTTTGAATGTAAGCAAAAACCATAGATGGGGGTAGTACAATAAATGTTGACTTAAATCAACATTGCACTCACACTAAATAAAACTGCAATAAATTATTTTTTACAAATTTGTACCAGCTTTAGTGATGATTGGTATTTTTTTTTTTTTACTAGAACTAAAAAAATTAATTGGTATTGTAAATTTTTTCACTATCGCTAACTGTGATTGTCTGCATAAAATCTGCACTCAATCCAAATTTGTAGTTCAAAATATGAACTTGCAGTGAAAAAGCTGTACGAAAACAGATTTAAAAAAATTTAATTTTGTACTTGCATGGTTTTCGATTTTCCGATGATATGCATAATCATAGAAAATTAAACTAAATGAAATTCTGTCAATAACGGAATAATTCTTGGATTTAATCATGCAAACACAAGTTTTGTATTTTAAATTGTGTGCAAAATTTTTAGTCAACTAAGTGAAGAAAAAAAAATTGCAATAAACTGATGATTGCTTGATTTCAAATCAAACTATTTTTTTAGCACAAAATGTTTTAACATTATAGTCACTTATGTGTAGTGAGATTGAACATTTTCAGATCATCACTTAACATTAACAAAATTATTACAAACATTTTAAACAAGTGCGCTACCCCCATCTACGACAAAACCATGTGCTTTGATGAATGTCATTAAAAAAAGTAAACAATTTTATTTTAATTATTTTCTATAGTAAAAAACAATAAAATTTCATTTGATTATTAATTTTTGCACTTTTCTACTTTTTATTTTTGAAACGCTTGTTATAAACTCCACTCCACAAAAACAAAATAAAAAATTACAAAAAATGATTAGTTGTTGCTTAAAATTCCGTGCGAAATAATAGGAGCTGCACTTGTTTCGCACGGAAAAAAAATGTTGCTAGAAACATTTCGCATGTTTTTCGTATATAAACAGAGTACAACTCTATCAACATTTTTTCGTTTGCATTTCACAGAAAGTTTTTTTATATTGAGTATTTCGCACGAAATACTGAACAGAGTACCAGGCTTAATATGAAAACAAATTTAAAAATTTGTACAAAATGTTACGCTATTTGAAAAAATTAAAATTTTCTAAAAATTTTATAAAACTAAAATTTTACGACGATGAAATATTTGGAAGCAAATCTAAAGCTTTTTGTGTATATCTGGTACACTTAAAAAAACATTATTATTATTATTATTATTATATGGACACGCAGAGGAAAAACATGTTCAAATATGGTCACCTCCAACAAAACAATTTTTAAAGAAAATATTTAACATATTATGTTTAATTTAACCATATTATTGTCACCGACAACCATATTATTGTTAAAACAGTTCTCCGACAAGAATTCACAACCATTTTATGGTGGCTTCTAAACATGTTAATGGTGATTATGACAAATATTTGTTTTAAAATAAAGAATAGCATTTTCCTCTTTTCCAAGAGCAACATGCTATGGTTAAGAAATAACCATACTATTATAAGTGTTAAGCATATTTTAGTTATTATTAAATATAATTGGTCCAGAGGCAACTATAATATGGTTGTAGCTTCTTTGTGGAGGGCTAACTGAACTTTAATATGGATGTCGGTGACAATAATATGCACGCAGAGAGTTGGGCATGGTTACGGCAGCAACACTATGTTTAATGTAACAATATATTGTTGTCGTACACAAATAATTGTAATTTTTATTTTGTTGATAATATTATAGTAACTGTCAACAGAAAAGAGAAAGACAAAATGAAAAAACAAAAAATGTACTTGGACTTCAAGAAAAATTCTTGACAAAAGTACGAAAAAACAGAAGTAAAGGAAAAAACATGTAAAATCGATTAAAATGGATAATCATTCAGGAAAGCAAATTTCGATCTACCAAATGTTAAAATACAATTTGGTTTAAGGATTGATGTTTGACTATTGACGTCAGCAGTCGTCGATGGCTGCGAGTGTAGGACGGCAAATCCATCTGAGGAGATCGAGTGGTTGCGATCGAAACATGTCATGGTAACCTGCCGGCCAGGGTTCGAGCCCGAGCCACGTCAAGAATGAAAGATTATCAATAACAATTTTAATTAATTTTCATGTTGTAAAATTCCTTTCTTCATAAGAATAATTTAATGAAAATTAAATTTCATGAACTTAAGCCTAATTAAAAATATTAAAAATTTGGATTAAAAACCATAAATAGTTCAACAAAATAACCACAATACTAATTATTGTTAAAGCTAAGGCACGAGCTCTATATGTACATTTGTCCTTCAAGTTGTGCTGAAAAAGGTCAACAGAAAAGAGAAAGACAAAATGAAAAAACAAAAAATGTACTTGGACTTCAAGAAAAATTCTTGACAAAAGTACGAAAAAACAGAAGTAAAGGAAAAAACATGTAAAATCGATTAAAATGGATAATCATTCAGGAAAGCAAATTTCGATCTACCAAATGTTAAAATACAATTTGGTTTAAGGATTGATGTTTGACTATTGACGTCAGCAGTCGTCGATGGCTGCGAGTGTAGGACGGCAAATCCATCTGAGGAGATCGAGTGGGTGCGATCGAAACATGTCATGGTAACCTGCCGGCCAGGGTTCGAGCCCGAGCCACGTCAAGAATGAAAGATTATCAATAACAATTTTAATTAATTTTCATGTTGTAAAATTCCTTTCTTCATAAGAATAATTTAATGAAAATTAAATTTCATGAACTTAAGCCTAATTAAAAATATTAAAAATTTGGATTAAAAACCATAAATAGTTCAACAAAATAACCACAATACTAATTATTGTAACTGTAAACAAATATATCAATGTTTATCGCAATTATAAATTTGAGTATTGTTGACCGAAAAATAATTATTTTTCTAACAACTAAATTTTGATAACTTTCAAAACATATTATATTACTCACAACCATATCATGATATCTAATAGCCATAACATGATAATTTTCTATACATTTATCATATTTTATTTAAGATGCAATCAAACTATATTTACTCTAATAATATTATGTTAACGCCATTTGTAAAATAATTTTAAATCAGCTGTGTCGTTTATTTTAGATGTGAGCGGTTAAACAATTTAAAAATAAATTCTCATAAAAAAATAAGTTAAAAGAAATTAAGAAAATTAAAATATTAGCGGAGTTCATTCAGTACTAGTGATTTAATAGTGCAAATGCAAAATATCGTAGTCCAACAACAAAACACACAGAGATTTCGTTATATTTTATAAAAGTGCTACAATATCTCTGTGGTTTTCATTGGCAACCGCGGATGCCTTAGAACAATTCTAAATTAAACTTCGTTAAAAAATCGAAATTGATCCATCTTTTTTCCAAAATTTTTTTGGAAACATGTAAGGAGCGTTTAAAATTCGGCAATATGGCATCAAAAACCACAGATTTTGCATTTGCTCTTTTGCAAGCCTTATATTGAACTCCGCTGTTAGATTTACATTGAAAGAAGCCACAAAATAAAAAATCGATGAAAAAAAAAATTTTAATTTATAATAAAAATATTAAGTTTTTTCGAGCTCGAGGCCAATTATTTGGAAACAATAAATATTATTTATTAATTAACTTGTTCCAAAATTTAGATATCCATCGGATATCATTATCAAGGCTGTAACAATATAAGAAAACAACAATGTACGAAAAATATTAACAATGACTGTGCTTTAATAAAAATAAAATACATAATAACAAACAAAGAAAACAAAACATTTACAATGAGTTACAAGTATATTTGTAAGAGACGTATTACTATCTCCACATTTAATATTGAACTAACTTAACTATTTAATTTTCTTTTATTATGTGTCTATAGCAGGCATTTCCAAAAATTTTTTGGTTGTGTATTAGTGAGTACCAGAGAGTAAAAAATTGAGAGAATACAGCCGAAATAAAATGTTAGTAAAATATTTTATAAGTTGTATAACACAAAGGTACAAAATAAAAATTTTTTGTGTTGATAAAATATTTGTAGCAATTCTTTACCAATTCAATGTCGCTGATTTTAAAACTGCACCTTTTTTTTATTCGGAAGCTTTTTGACTCTAAATCAGGTTCAAATATCTTATAAACAATTGTAAAAAATAAAGATTTTATTGCACGCAAATCACAGCTGATAGAAAAAAGTGCAGTTTTAAAATCAGCGACATTGAATTGGTAAAGAATGGGGGCTGATTTAAAACCATGTGAGATCAGGCCATGATGGCTTTATGGCCCATTCAAATGAAAAAAAATAAAAAGGTTTATCTGCCTATTGAACGAGAGATAAAGCCATCATGGCCTTATCTCACGTGGTTTTAAATCACCCTCCCCTAAAAACTGCTACAAATTTTCTATCAACACAAAAAATGTTTAATTTTGTTCCCTTGTGTTATACAACTTATAAAATAATATCTTCCAAATTTATACTTTTATGGCAGTTTCGTAATAGTAGAATGCTCTTCAAATGGGATGAATTTAATTTATTACGTTGCTTGGAACAAATAAATTTTAAATCCGAAAAAATTTGTTCGCATAGGTAAGTAGTGCCGAATAAAGAGAGGCACTTAAATGAATTTTTTTTTAGTTCAGGATAGAACTCGCCATCCAAATCTTTCCAGAACTCTACAATATTATTTTCGTCTGGAGCATTTACTTCGCTCCGTAGTATGATTAGTTCTGACTGAATATCAAATTCGTAGTTGCTTACATCGCAACGAAAAGGGTTTTCGAAAAGATCTAATAGCGGTTGTAAAATTACAAAATCTTGAAACCTGTCTTGAAAAGTGTTTCAAATATTTCGGCATATTCATATCTTTTGTTGATTTCGAGATTTCTATAAACAAGTGAAGTTTTTGGAAAAATCACCAGTTTTAATTTGGGAACAAATTAGAAAAAGTTTTGTTTTAAAATTGTGAATGATTTTTGACAAGTCGCAAATATTGCGTTCTTTTCCTTGCAATTCCAAATTTAGTTCATTTAACATACTTGTCGTATCTGCCAAAAAAGCTAAGTCTAAAATAAAATTATTGTCTTTTAAACACTGTACTAAAACTATTTCTATTTTCTCAGTTTCTAGGAACTGAATAACTTCTTCTCTTAAATCATAAAGTCTATTCAGCCAATCACCGCGACTTAGCCACCGAACTTCTGTAAACATTTTCAGGTCACAGATCATAGCATTTTTAAAAAGGTTAAAAATTTTCGGTGGGTAAGCGCTTGATGTCCGCCTCGAATTTTATTTATTATGTCCTCTGCTGTCTTCATAGCTGGGGTATCACTTATGAATTTCGATGCAAGAGCGGTCTGATGAATTATGCAGTGAAAATTATGAACTGCAAATTCGTGTTTTTTTTAATTGCACACAGAAAAAAATCAATGTAAATTCGTTCAAAACAAGGTTGATTTTACATATTTCAGTAGTGATTTTGCTTCATTGTTGTTTCATGTTAATTTAACATGATTTTACAATAATTTGCGAACAAAATTTTTTTCTTTTAAAATAACTATAATTCATGTTAATTTAACATTGCAGTAAAGTTAGAGCAAAATGTCATTTATATTGAAATAACAATCCGCATCAGGTTGAATGTAAGTTATTTCAAGTTGAAACAACGAGAATTTCATGTAGAATCAAATTGGTTGGAGTGTAATATAACAGTGTGAAGACAACATATGCATTTATTTAAGAATAATTCAAAACACTTACCCCTGTAACACATGTTTCAGTTATTTTGTATCTACTTTGTTAACAGCAGCATCAGCAGAATGGCCCGATATGGTTTTCGTCATCATACTACTTTGTAAACTTGATGTACTATTTAACTAAATAATTCTAATTAAAAGAATGCGGGAATTGTGTTCTTTTTTTTTGAACATATTTTAAGCATGAAAATACCAAATGTACATACTTAAGTATGTATGCATGTTAATTTAACAAGATAAACTTTTGATTTAAATATAAAACAGGTTTTTATGGTTTTAATATTGAACAATGATATTTAAACAGTGAATAATATTAAATAAACGTGATTTAAGGTTCTTTTAATATTTTTCATTTAAAATTAATATGAAATAATGATAAATTTAAATAAAGGGCATACTTTTGCAGAAATTTACCATGATTCTCAATCAACATTTCGCCATGTTATTTTAACATTGGTATTTTTTTCTGTGTGTGGCCTATAAGCCCATTATATTTGCCCAACATTACATTCGCTCCATCTGTGCAGACTCCAGCAAATTTGTTTATGTCTACAATGGAAAGAAGCTTTTCTGTGACAACGTCATACAACTAATGGTCATAAGCTAATGGTATATCATATCTTTTTACAAAATACCAAATGCGCACCTGAGTTTGCCTGCAAAAATGTATAGTCATTATGGCAGGTCAAAGTTACGTTAAATAAATACCATAAATTAGTAAGGTTAACTCTTTGTACTCGGTAATATAATTGTAGCATAAAAAAGTAAGCAAAACAAAAAGTGCGAAACAATAAAGTTTCATTAATACATCAATAAAACACATCTTCTTACCCAAAAATTTTACCTGTTCTCACATTTGCTTTTATGTGTATAGGTTTATACATAATTGTAGGAAAACAAGACTTTTTTAACTTGTTTTTTAAATATTTTTACTTACTTAAGAAAAGTGTTTTCAAAGAAAAAAACCCACCGACGCGCGTGATTATTTGTTGCCATATGCTTAGGAGAATGCACTGCTATAAATGACCTGTCTCATCTTATTATCTGTATAAGAAGTGTTATGAAAATTTTGTGTTATTCTCCAACAAGCATTATTTTCAAAAAGTTTGAATATAAAGAGTACAGGAAAAATTGTCGTTCAAATTCTGAACAAAATACGTGGAGGCCATAGTGCCTTAAGTCATAAAGAATACATAACCAAATCTCCATATTCAGCATGCACGGCTTCAAGAAAATCTTTGAATTTTCTATGACTTAAGGCATTATGGCTTCCACGTATTTTGTTGATAATTTGAACGACAATTTTCATTGTATTCATTACATTCAAGCTTTTGGAAAATAATGCCTGTTGGTGAACAATGCAATGAAAAACATACAAATCTAAATTGCTTTTTAGCAAATGTCCTACAAAACCCTCTTTTTTACCCACCATATTACATTGGCACCATCAGTACATACAGAACAAAACTTATTGTTATCTGTAAAAGAAAGAACATTTTCATTAACGATATCAGTCCTTATGCAGATAATAAGCTGAGCTATGTCGTTCATATCCGTGCATTCATCTAAGCATATGGAAAAAATTTGCAATTAAGCATTCTTTTCTTGATGTTTGAAAATATGAATGCACTGATATGCTCAGTCCGTCGAACAATTGTGCGGAGAGGGGAATATCTTTTATCAATTTACGTATCTCTTCAGATTTTTCGCCAAAACATTCTAAAACATCGTTGCTAAGCTCTTTAAAAAAGTCGCCATCTACAAAAGGACGACATCGTTTAGCTAGAGACGCAGCAACAACGAAAGATGCCTTTCTTTTTAATGAAAAATCGAGTGCTTCTTTCGAGTTTAGTTCCGCATCAGCAATCATTTTTTAATAAAAAGTTTTCTTTAAATTTACAACAAGTTTTTCTTTCTCACAACGTATCTTATATATTACGTAAGTGTTATCCAATTTGTCAAGTTTAGATTTGGTGTTTGAGAAAAGTTGTTTTAATGTATTCGTCGATGTGTGAGCAATCATAAGTTTGTCCTTATTATAAATTTCAGCATTCTTTATGCTTTCAAGAATACATTTAATTTTTTCTTTATTGTAGGAATGGAATGACTTATTGCTAATGGAAAGGACCCTGTAGCTCGTTTCTGTATTTCTCGCATCGTAAAATTTCTTACATGAAGTGTGAAACAAAAAATTCCTTCGTTTCTCGATTTATGAGATAAAAGTGTTTCTGTATTTGAATGCGAAAACAGACACAACAAATTCTGTTTATACTGGAATATTTCCAGTAATTAAGTGTCAAATAAAAGCGAAACGTCAACAAATGAAATAAATATAATAAAAACAGGGCTGCCAGATTTGACGAGTTATCGTCATCTTGACGATTTTTTGTTCCGATATTAACAAAGTGACGTTTTGATGATTTTTTCTAAACAAGTGACGAAAGCAAAAGCAAAAACAATATTAAAAATATTTTATAATTTTGTTGTTACTTTCTATAGAAATGCATCTTGAATTTTTAAATTTCAAACACTTATATTTTGTGTCGTTGCAAATTTATAAAATATTTTTGGTTTTGTTTTTGCTTTACTTAGGCCCTAAATTTGTAAAACGCAGAAGCAACGCCAAAAATTATATTGAAAGCAAAAACAAAATCGAAAATATTTCATAATTTTGTTGTTGTTTTCTATTGAAATGAATATTGAATTTTTAAATTTTAAACGCTGCATATCTTGTGGCGTTGATAATTTTTAAACGCAATATGTATTTCTGTAGAAAGCAACAACAAAATTTTGAAAAATTTTTGACATTGTTTTTGCTTTCAATGTTATTTTTGGGATTGCGTTGCGTTTTACAAATTCAGGGCCTTAGTCTTCGAAATAAGATAATTGTAAATATTTTTATATGTTTGTTTATTAGAAAAAAAGATATCTTTAGAAACAAGGGTTACATTTTTATATATATCCCTATTGTGAAAATTGTCCTCGAAATTGTTTGTCTCTTCCCTAAAAAATGTATCGGCAAAAGCAAAATTTATAGGAAAAGTAATGGACCGACTTGGCTTATTTTTAAGATTTAATACTTCTTATATACATATACAAAATATGATTGATGTTTGATATTCTTATCGTATCTGTACACTTTTGTGCCAAAACCATTATTGTTTGTTTGTCTCCCAGTAAAAACTTTTTCAAAATGGATAGCTTCTTTCACTCGTTATTTAGTAGCTTTCTTCAATAAGAACTTCGATAACTACTTTTTTCTGGATGTATTTAGATAAAAAAAAATTACTTACTTTTGAATTTGTTCATTTTGGCACAACCCTTGTAAAATTTATTAGTTTTTCAGTAGAATTGTATGTAGTGCTTTTATGTGTTTCTGATTACTTAACATATTATTTTGTAGGCAAAGATTTTACTGGGTCTTTAACCCGTTTATTTATGAACCGATTTTTTTAATTTTAACTACCAGGTATTCTACTAATGGCCATTTTCTCAATGTATCGATAAACTGGTTGTTACTTAATGTCAACAAAAATTTATTAGAGCGATAAACTGTCCGTTAACGATTTTGGGTTTCTCAATATACCGGCAAAAAACATTGTTTTCAGCTGGCAACACCTCTCAAAATACATGTTAAAGCTGGGAGTCAGCTGATTGAATTTATCTGTACGGCAAGTAATGAGTGCTGGTTAGCTTTTCGACAGAATAGAAGCAAATTAGACATTGAGAAATCCAAATTTCTTTAATGTGCAGTTTTTCGTTGGGAAAAGAGATAATCGTGTAATGAGAAAACGGCCATAAGTCTATTTCAGGTAAAAAAGAAAAAGATTATAGGAATAGGTAAATTAAAGATTTATATCTCAGCCATTTGTAAGCCGATATGGTTAAATTTCAATAATATACTATTTCGGACTACATACGATATAAATATAAAACAACGTTGTCACTATCAATTCCATAAAAACCCAGAATATTTATAATACTGTTATCAAAGCTGATTTAATTTAAAAATTTTCCATTTTGATCTCGGTTTTTGTAAATATGTATATATCTATTTTAAAAAAGGATGTATGTTTATTTTATTAAGCTTGGATTCTTTTTGCTTTTGTAAAAATATTTATTTTATTTTTTGTTTAGAATGATATTTTCTCATGCCTTTGTGTAACTTCTCCAGGGAAAAATAAAAATTTTCAATTTTTATCGGATTAAAGAAAATAAATAATTTTTTAAAAAATAATCCTCCAGCTTACCAAAATAAATATAAATTTAATGAAATTATTAAATACCCATGTACTTTAATTATGTTTTTGTTTGATTATTTTTTAATAAAAGTCGAAACAAATTTTTTTAAAATTGATTTTAAATTGCACGATTTTTAAAACAAAAAAGACGATCTTTTTTATTTTTTTCTCAGGAAATTGACGATTTTGACACAAATTTATCTGGCAGCACTGATTAAAACCAAAACAAGAAAAGGCTAAAAAAAATTTAAAATAACAAAATATAACAATTGTTTTTTGTTTATTTTCATCATATAAATTAAATTAAATTCATCATTTATATTCCTTCTATTTTTTTTATTTATTTTAAAAAAATAGTATATAAACATCATATATTATCATATATATTATTTCTAAAGCACTTTTTTTTGTCGGTTGCAAATATCTCCCATACCACCGCATCAAATTTAATGAATGATTTTAAAGCTTATTTCTAACACTAATGACGAAAAATAATTAGAAATTAAAAAATTAATGTTTTCATTGATAAAAATTACGGTGCGAAATAGTCGCACGGGCCATCTAGTGTATATTATTTCTAAAGCACTTTTTTTTGTCGGTTGCAAATATCTCCCATACTACCGCATCAAATTTAATGAATGATATCTCATTGTAAAGCGTATTTCTAACATTAATGACGAAAAATAATTAGATATTGAAAAATTAATATTTTCATTGATAAAAATTATATTTTAAAATGTATTGAAGTTACTAAAATTTCTATTAATTATTTTCATTTTATGTTACAAAAATAACAACTAACGGTGCGAAATATTCGCACGGGCCATCTAGTATTTTAAATTCAAAATATCTACATTTTGTTTTTTTCGCCACCAATTTCAAATGTGACTTATTTTGACAGTTCTTGAAAGAAACTTTTCGCAAAATATTGTTTTAGAAACACTTCTTCTCGAATCCTTCCAATAATTGCTAGAAAATTATTTAAATGACAGATACAGAAAAAAAGATACAGAAACACTTGTGTGAGAAAACCCATTTTTTGTTTCATTTCACACTATTTTTGTTGCAATTCACACGTTTCATGCGAAAAGTTTTACGATGTGAGCAATACAGAAACGGGCTACTGTTATGAGCTTGTTGGTCGTATTAATTATTATCTTTTTTGGTTGACAAGAATTGAAATTAATAATTTTCCCTGAAGCCGTCGGGTGTTGGTACCAGTCTATTTTAATTCTGTTGACGCTTCTTATGACCAGGGTATCCAAGTATGGGAGTTTTCCGTTAACCTCCTCCTCCATTGTAAATTTAACGTTTTTGTGAAATGTCTTCAGTTGTTCTAAGGTCCTTTCTATTGCACTTATCTTTATAATTCCAAAAATGTCGTTCACATATTTCGTCAATAATTTAGGTTTTTCGTCAAAATTATTCATACAAGTTCCAAGGAGTTCCTCCATCACTATATCAGCCACAATAGGTGATGCCGGTGAACCCATTGGCAGTCCTTTGCATTGGATATATACTTTTTCGTTGTACTTAAAATATCTGTTATCCTTGATGCAAAATCTTAGAGTTCTCAAAAATAAATCCTTTGGCATATTCGTATGTTTCTCTATGTCAGTATATTTGTTCTTTATGACATCTATTGCGTAGTCCACTGGAATACTTGGAAAAAGTGACACCACATCAAAGGAAACTAATTTTTCGTCCGTATCTATTGCACTGTTGTTTACCTTATTTCTAAATTGCAACGCATCCCTTACGTTATAAACCGAAAATTCCGTTAGTTTTTTTAAAACATTTGTCAGTAATTTGCATAGGTCGCTGTACGGCGAATTAACTGATGCACAGATTGGTCTAAGAGGGTAATCTTCCAAAATCTTGCACAAAAATAGTTCATCTACCAGATCATGGTCTTTCTTCTGGTGGTATATGTCAACATATCATTAAGAATACTCTTCATTCTAATATCATAATCCTTTTTATCCATTGCTACTGTGACATTACCCTTATCCGCTTTTAATATAAGTATATTCTTATTTTTGTGCAAACATTTTTAAGTCTGTTCCACTGTGCTCAGTATATAACGGTCTCTCCTATTTAGATTTTGTTTGTTAATGTGATTTTCCAGCATTGAAGTGAACTGTGTTCTTGCTGTCTCTTGTTCTTCTTTGATGATAATATGATTGCTTCTTAGCTTATTATGATTAACATGACAATAATTTGATTACTTCTTAACTTAGTATTGTCACCCTGTGGAAAATCAACCGTATAACCAAGTTGGCTTGTAATGACCTGTATCATCTTTATGTAGTAGTCTGTTTTTTAATTCGAAAAGAATCTGACACATTTTTCGTTTTTGTCTTAGTAATTTTAATAAAAGTTCTTATTAATAAAATATAGCTTGAACGTCAAAATAAAGTGTACAGCTTGTTTTCCAATATAAAAAGATTTATGTTAGTTATAAAAAGTTAAATTTTTAAAACTTCCAAAAAGTGACAAAAGCAAGTTGGATAAAAAAAAACGTGATAAAAGGTAGAAATTAGAAATTCAACGGAAAAAATATAGTCTCTAAAGTGAAGCGTGATAGGGTTAGCTTTTGTTAAACGTCATAAAACAGATGGATCAGCCCAATAGTAACTCGATATCAACTCATGTAAACATCTGGAAACATTTGGACAGACAAGTTAAAAAAAAACATTAGCAGCAAGCACTCTCTGAATAAAATTCTGCAGGAAGAATAGCCAACATTGTCTACTGAGCTAACTTTAAAATGGGTGAAATTAATGGCAAAGAGACTAGAAGCCGTCCTAAATGCAAAAAGAAATCAATCAAAGTATTAGCCACTCCACTTTTTTTAGTATTTTAAAACTGTACACTTTTTTTGATGCGTTTAAAATGGAGTATATTAGTTTTTTTATTGTACTGTTTTTGTTGTTTTTGAAGTATTTCAAATTTTTAATTTTTAATTGTAATAACATTGTCCAAAGTTTTGTAAATGATAATAAACTTCTAAAAATTTGAATTCTTTTTTGCTAAAATAACACTTTTTATATTGGAAAACCAGTTGTAAACTTTATTTTGACGCTGACAGTATGTATATCTAACTAATATAAACCAGGAGTTCTTTTGTTGTTTTTCTGACATTGTATGTTCACGTTGGTGACAGTATGATTAACAGAATAATAATATGATTAAAGGAAAAATATTATGATGTCATATTACGAATATATTTAGTCATAATATGATTTAATAATAATCTTAATATGGTGACTACGATCATGAATCTTATCATAATATGTTGCTCTTAGAATATGTTTACCACAACCATGTTTTTTCTTTGCGTGTGGTTAAATTAAAAAAAATATGTTGACAATTTTCTTTAAAAATAGGTGACCATATCGAACCCTTTGCGCGAAATTATCGTATGAAACAAAAACCAAATTTTTCAGGACAGCTATTTGTCTACTTTTCTCTGCTTTCGCTTGCAATATCAAAATTAAAATATACGTACAATTTTTGGAGCAACAAAGTGGAATTCGCCTACAATATTTCGTCAGGTGACGTCTTTTTGAATGTAGAACAAGACTGCATCAAAAACTCAATTTCAAAAAAATTGGCATATACCATAATTTCGCTCAAATGGGTCGATATGTATGTTTGTTTTCTGGGTGTAGTTAAGAACTTCGGTTTAATAACAAAGAAATATTACCTAAACTATTTTTGCTTGTGTTTAACTTTTTAACTTTGTTGCTTTTTCGTGCTTCCCAGTAGATTTCGTAATTGTACTGCAACAGCATTTTTGATTTCCAGTACATTAATTCTGACTATTCATTCGATATTCGATTGATGTGCTGCGCAATTAGTGTGTGTTTGAAAAAATTGTGTATTTTTGCATTAATGTGAAAAACGGTGTCATCTTTTTATATTATAACATCGCTTTACCATATAAGTTATTGTGATGTACACAAATATTTGTGTGGATTAAATCTTTTGACTTTTTTTTGTAAATTTTATATATGTACATATATTTGTCAACTATAAAAAATGCATTTTATATTGCACAACTACATGATTATATTTATATCAAATATTCCTAAAGTTTTCGTGCACACTGTTATTACAGATAAATTAAGTATATAAACATTTCGTTTTGCTAGAAAAAATAACTGTTTTTTTTTTTTTATTAATTTGAACATAAAACCGATGTAGGTAAATGGAACAAGCAAATTTGTTATGCACGCAAAATTAAATTTTAAAAAATTCTACTGAAATGTGTTTTATAGAAGAAAGTTTTAAAATTCGATACAGTAAAATGCAGCTTACTTTTAATGATAAAACAATTGATAAATCTTATTGGATATGTAGCTTAACAAGTCTTTAACGAAATCTTCTACAATTCCAGAAACACTTTAAAAAAGCGTACTTTAAGTTTGATCAATTTAACTTAAACTTAGGAAAAAATATGATTTCTTATGCCTTCAAATAACAGAAACTAAAAAATATTATTGACATTAAAGTTTTTATTGACATTAAAGTTTCTTTTTTTCTGAACTGAAATTAAAATTTCAAATATATTTTAACTGTTGTTTATGTAAAATTCATTATTTATTACTTTCTTGAAACTGACACGTTTTAAAGCTGTTTTAATTGAGTTTGTGAAACGTTGGAGAAAAAAACTCGTTTCTTCGAAATTCTTTGTTTTACTATAATTGGATTTTTTTTATAAAAACTCGTGTCAAAAATTTTTTTAACTTTGAATAAAACACACATTTTTTCTGCGAAATTAGTGCCATATTGTTATTTATCTGTTTGTGTGAGTGTATCACAACAAACACTGTAATAAGTTGATGATTGAATATTTGACGTCAAAATTAAACACATGGAGCTTAAACAGAAACCAAACTGATATTTCTCATTTTCTTGTAAAATATTTGTGATTTTTAGGAGGTTCAATTAATCAAAGACGAGCGGAATGTTAAATTACACAAATAAAAAAAAAACTGGCAAAACTTTTATTAAAAACAGCTAAAATTAAATTTTGCTATACGCATAAATAAGGCAGGCACTTTTACTTGTTTTTATAAATTAAAGACTTTTTTTTTGCCTATTTATATAAAGACAAAAAAAAAACGCTGTTGGACTAACCTGGGCTGTACACGTGAAAGTACTTTCTTGCAAGTAGAGTATACGTATTATCAACGAAAAATCGAAGAAACAGCCGATTGGCTGAAAGACCAAAATTATGTGTGTGTTAGTGAAAAAGTGTGAGTGTATTGCAACTTTCAAGAAATTTACTTTCACGTGTAAATGCTAGGTAACCAAAGATATATTTTGTTATCGTCATATCGACGATACTGCTCAACACCGTCGCTCCATTAAAGTATGTTAATATTTTCTTAATTTTTGTGTTTCGAATATTCTTCTTTCATACTGAATGACTTGTCTTTATGTCAACGATCATCACGCTATGCCCCCGGGGGCCGAGCACTTTTCGTGAATTTCACACACACACACAACACGAAGGTTAACGAAACAATTGTATAAAGCCATAATTTAAAAAAACAAGAACAAAACATTTATTATTATTTTCCTCTCTTTGCACTTACCACATTTTTAACTGTGTCTCTTTGTGATGAACGCTGCTTTAGGTGCATGTCCGTCCTCAGGCGTATCAGTGATTTTGTTCATGTAACTCATACGTAACGCTATCTTTATAAAAAAATTCTTTAAGTACTTTTGTTTACTGTTATTTAACGGCCTGATTTTAATGTCTTTAAAATATTTTATTATGAAAATTGTTTCAATTACAGCAAGACAATTTAATTTTTGTAAAACAATTCGATTAACTTGCGTTTTAAAACCACGTTTCAATGGTTTTTACTCTTGTTGCCTTAAATGATTTACGAGCTATCTTTCTCTGTTTCGTTTATTTCCGATTCCCTTTTAAATGGTAGTTTTTAAATACAGGTTGTTATTAAATTTTCTATTAAAGTTTTCTTTAGATTAACGATTTGATTTGTTTATTTTATTTCTTTTATAACGTGATAAGTACCATATTTCAGCAACTAACATATTGTCTTTTTTTTAAATGTTATTATTTAAGTTTATTTTTATCCGACCTTTTTATTCTAACATAGAAGAAGTAATTAATTAAGCTCGAGGTCCAGGTTTTTGTTTTAATAAAATCATTTTTTATTTTACAAAATTTCGCTACAAAACATCGAGTAGCATTATCAGGGTTAAAGATACAATTTAAAGATAAAAACAAAACGTTAAAAAAGTAGTTATCACTACTTCTTCTGATATTGCACAATATTTGGCCATTTCTTAGATATTCCTGGGCTTTAACAATACATGTTTTCAAGAATTTAAACGATTGAAAATGGTTTCATAAGCTTTAGATCCCGACTATACGATGGTTGCTACGATAAGTCAGATATATTTAGGCTAACGGCTGACGCCATCCGTTTATGTAACATGAAGAAGTGCTTTATTCGGCTATGCCGAAACTTATATGCACTTCACCATGGTATGATAAGAATAACAAGGTATATAAATACCGTTCTTTAGATATATATTAATCTATTTTGCCCACAGGTTGTCGGATGTTGTGTATTGATAACCAAGATGCTGGCGCCTACCTTAGAAACTTTGGCTCTAGCCGTCCTCCAGATATACTTAAAAAAAAAAACAACACCTACACTCAAAATATTATGTAGTTAAATTCAAATTCATTTAAAACAACATAAATTCAGTCAAAAACGGATCACTTACATTTCATTTAAAATAAATGAATTTTACATTAATTTTTAAAAAGTCTATGGCCCGTTTTCACAACTTACCGATAGCTTAAGGTAGGATTTTATCAGCCGTATAAAAACTGTTCCATTATTACAACTTTACTTTAACCTACCAGGTAGGATGAAATTTATCTACTGTATCGCTTACTTAAGGTTAAAGTATAATTTTAATATTGGAACACTTTTTTTAAGGTCGGTTAAAGTCTACTTTTAGCTATCGGCAAGTTGTGAAAACGGGCCTATATCTAACATTTTAAAAATTTTCAAGGAGAAGCAAACAACTATTTAAAACCTTAAATTAATAAGTAGTCTGGACAATTGAAAATGTTGTATATCATGCAAACTGTTGGTTAGGTCTTTAAGCGTTTATCGTATCATCTTTTGTGGAGTGGGCCGTCGGTTTTTTGTTAATAAAATCTCTATTTTTGGAAGAAAGATTCCGAAATTTGTAGTGGACATTTATGTCGATGAAAGTTTAAGGTTTTAAAAAATTTTTTTGTTTTTTAATGATGCGCATAACCAATTTGAAAGAAAAAGTTTTGTACATATTATGGTGATACCTTAAAGTTCTTTAATCAAAAATTCTTTAAAGTCTGTACAAATGATATTTGTACACTTTAAATCAAAAGTTGAAATTACTATATTTATTATCTTAATAAAATATTACTAAAGAATTAGAACTAGAAGTATTTAAATTATCTAATCTCCGTTAATATTTAAATTTTTTCATGAAATATACTCACCTCGAGTAATATCGTTAATTTGATGTAAGTTAACCTCACTGCAATATTAAAACTTGTCGCAACATCCCAGGCAGAAATTACGACTCTTCTGAATATTATGTACCGCCACAACCCTGTAAATACAAAATTGTGACTCTACCAAAAATATGGTACCATCACAACACTGTAGATACAAAATTACAACCTTAGTTTTTTAATACCGTTTTTAAATAAGATTCAACACCGGTACAACACCCTTTTTAAAATCGTACTTACCATAAAACTATACCGCTACAACACTGTATATACAAGGATTAAACCTTAATTTTCTAATACCGTGCTTATAATAATTCTATACCGCTACAACGCTGTATATACAAATATTTAGTCTTGTTATTTTAATAGTGTCGTATTAAAATGAAAACACAAAAACTATTTTAGGTTAGAAAATAAACAAATTTTTGCTTATTTATTAGCGAATTTATATATGTAACAATATTGAAAATAAGAGTCGGAAGATGGTTGTGACTACGTTCTAAATTCGTGAATCCAACATTGTAGATTTAAATTTACAGTTCTGTGACAACAGTAAAAAGAAGAGTTGGAAGACGCACATTTGGCGTTATCATTTTAATATTGTGACAACATTGTAAATTTGGTAAACAGTGCGTTGTATTGATGTTGATAGTACCCCCTGCAACGTCGGCGAAGCGTCGTGCTGATTCTCTTTTTCTGCCTGGGATGTTTCAATTC
The DNA here is from genome assembly GCA_930367215.1 of Pollenia angustigena. Taxonomy (NCBI): domain Eukaryota; kingdom Metazoa; phylum Arthropoda; class Insecta; order Diptera; family Polleniidae; genus Pollenia; species Pollenia angustigena. The sequence goes on from OV884059.1 coordinate 237,711,232, forward strand.
TCAATTGTAGCTAGCTTGCGTTAAATTAAAGCTGGTGCAACTTACTTTCGGGCTTGTAAGCAGTAATTGTGGTATTCCCTTTTTAACATCAGAGCGAACAACATTACTAATTACCCAGCAGTGCGGATAACTTAGGTCAACCTTGAGATTTTCTGAAGAATTACATTGTATGTATTACAACCGTATGCATCTAGTTAAGTGAAGATTTAACTGTTATAAAACCCCATATTTGGAAAAAATTTCTATCCGGAAAACATTAACCTTAAAATCATGAGGGTCAAAAGTAAAATTTTGAAATATTCGGAATTTCTAAAGGAATGAAATATTGAATAATTTTTTGCCGATTTCTATAAAACTTAAGCAAAATATACCCTTAAGTCATTCGAAGACAAAACGGTGCAAAAAAGGAGATTAGCCCTTAAATGCATTTAGGGTCAAAATGACCCCAAACCAAGATGCTGGCTGTTTAAAAAATCTTTCAACTTGAATGGTGCTACAACTGATTTGATGTATGTAGATTAGTGTGTCCCAAAAAGTCACCCTATTGCTCCAGAGCATTGTAATAATAATCTTTCTTTTTGAGAAGATTGTCTGAGCGGCCATTCTCTGTTGCTCTGTTTAGAAGAAGATTATTTTACACTGGTGTCCACGCCAGTACAAAGTCTCTATATGGGCACCACACCTACAGTAATGTTATGGTTGCCACAAAAATCTATATTTTTAGGGAAAAATAAGCCAAAAAATGGCTTGGAAAACAAAAATAATGTTTCTGTTTGCAAATAAACAAAACAAACCTGCTTCGTACATACAATAATTTTTAAACCCACACACAGAATAACTTTCTGAGTCGATCAAACTATGTCCGTCCGGCTGGCTGTCTATCCATGTGAGCTTCGTGTGCAAACAGCATGTGGCAATTTTGGAGATAACTTGATGAAATTCGGCACAAAGGTTGTAATTGGCTATTCGGTCTATAATTTCACGTAACCCCCATACAGGTTTCTTTCCGGATTAAGGTCTTTGTATTCATAAACCATCTTATTATGTTGGTATTTAGACAAAATTTGGTCCAAACTTATTTAATTGCAATCAAAATCATCGTACCAAATTTTATTCGAATCGGACGATACTTGACAATAGCTCCCATACAAATACTACTCCCAAAATTAGCTTGTTATGCCACAACTTCTTATAAATGTTTGTATTTACTTAAAAATTGGCGACAATAACTTTTACGATAGCTACAAAAATGTTGTCCTAGTAGGTCCAAAGTTAACCATAGGTCCCATGTAAATCCCCATCCTAAAATCTCATATAGATCTTAATTTTGTTTAGACGGGTCCATTATTCATCATATGTCCCAAAGGTTACTTTAGATAACAGTTAACAGTTCTAAAAACAATCCAAAATGGGATAACCTTCGAAAAACAATATGCGTGCATACGCGTGTGTTTATAATAACTTTTTGTGGAAACAACAACAACACTACAAGTAGAAAAATTTTGATTATTTTCATGTTTAAAATATACTTTTTTAAAAATTATTTTGTTAAATACATAAAATGTTCAAAGTACCATATTGGGCGTGCTGCTGGTGTCTTATAATTGAGAATTCTTCTGTAAACAAATGGTGGAATACAGCAAAAGTTAAATAAACATGTGTAACGAGCAATTAAAATAAAATTATTCTCTCTGGTTCTGTGGGGTAAGTGTTAAGGTTAAAATCAATCTTATTTCACTTTGGGGAGTTGCGAACCAGCTCTTGACGAGTACGGACGTGTATCAGTGAGTAACAAAAATAAAAAAAAATATTTGGCGTGGGTGAAAAAAAAAATATTTGTAATAGGTGAAAAAAAAGAATAATAACTAGTGTGCCCGAAGAGATTTGTGAATGAGCCTCACAAATACTCCTAATAAGGAGAGTAGGCCCAGCACAAATAGCAGAAATGCTTATATTGTGGTAAGCTCCCCGAGCGTGAGCAATGAAAACATTCGATACCCAGAATTAAACAAAAATTATTCAAGTGCAAAAATTGCCAGCGCAACTGGTTTTCCATACAGCAATTTGAGTTCAAGTGTGCCCAACCTGAAAAAGTGTGTTGATCCGACCGTAAATGTGGTTCAAAGTGTGAAGTCGTCTGACCAGAGGAATAATAACGAAAAACCTGGAACATCACGATTTGCATTAATAAATACAGGAGCTGTGCCAAAAACTACTAAAGTGCAAACGGGCATGGACACATATATAACAATAACTAAGAGATAGGCTAGCCCTAGGTCCAACCAACAGGAACGCATGGCCAAACAATACAAAGGCTCTAACGTAGTATCTTTGCCAACAAATGGTAACAGATTCTCTGTACTAGCCATACCTGACGATGAAGAAGCAGAATCAGCTAATGGGACAGCCACTAAAGAAATTAAACCGCCACCTATCTATCTGCGAGAGCAAACATCAAATAGCATAGTCAACATGTTGACTCAACTTGTAGGTAAGAATAATTTCTACGTCGTTTCTATACGACGCGGGCAAATTCAAGAGACCAAAATTCAAGCCAGTACAGAAACGAACTTTCGTATTATATCAAGACACCTGGACGCAGAAAATAAAAGTTACTATACATATCAATTAAAAAGTGCTAAGGGATTGATTATTGTCATAAAAGGCATAGATTGTTCTGTTCCTACAGAGGATATAAAATCTGCCGTAGAGCAAGAGGGGTATGAGGTAAAATCTGTGCATAATATTTTGAACAGGAATAAAGTTCCTCAACCACTGCACCGCATTGAGATATCGTTTGATTCATCGGTTCTCAAAACCAAAAATTCAGTTCATCCCATATACAACTTGCGCTACCTACTCAACAGAAGAATAACTGTTGAGGAGCCAATAAAACGAAAGGGTCCCTCCCAATGCACAAACTGTCAGATATATGGGCATACAAAATCATATTGTAAATTGCCTCACGTATGTGTGGTTTGTGGCGACGCTCATAAAACCGCCGAATGTAATCGTTCTAAAGCTGACCCGAATGTTAAGAAATGCAGCAACTGTGGCGAAAATCACACGGAAAACTATAGGGGTTGTAAAGTCTTCTTGCATTTATTAAAAACTGCTTTAGTTCAAAAATATACTCCACAATGTACTACACAAACAAACAAACAAAACCAAGCATATGCCCAAGTCCTAAAAGGAAACCCTAATGCGAAAAATCCCCCGAGTACTTCCAACGCAAAGCAACCTCCGTACGCTAATGTTCCTAGGGAAGGTCTACAAATGCCTACCTCAATTGAAAATTTAATTCAAACTATGAATAACTTCATGGCCACTATGCAGAACATGTTTCAGGAAATGATGCGAAACCAGAACATGCTCCTGCAAGTTCTACTCAACAAAAAATGAACCAGCTAAAAATATGTTTCTGGAATGCAAACGGTTTATCCCAACATAAACACGAAGTTGCAAACTTTCTTCATAGGCATGAAATCGACGTACTTCTTGTCTCTGAAACACACTTTACTCATAAAAACTGCTTTAGGGTAAATGGTTACCTTACGTATGACACAAAACATCCCAGCGGACGAGCTTGTGGTGGCACAGCCATAATTGTGCACAAACACATCAGACACTTACCATTGCCAGAGTTCGAAGAAGATTGTATCCAGGCCACATCTATAAATCTTACTGATTTCAAACTAACGTTAACATCCGTTTATTGTCCCCCAAGGCACAAAATTCTACACGATAAATTTCTCAACTTCTTCTCCACATTGGGCCAGAAATTCATTGCTGCTGGCGACTACAACGCTAAACATACATATTGGGGCTCCAGACTTATTAGTCCTAGAGGTAATCAGCTATATAATACCGTAACTGCAAATAACTTTGATGTGGTATCGAGTGGTGAGCCTACCTATTGGCCAACCGACTTCAACAAGCTACCAGACCTTATTGACTTTGCTGTAATCAAAAACATCAAGCGCGATCAGGTACTAGTTAGTCCCTCCTATGATCTTTCGTCTGATCATTCACCTTCAATCCTCATTTTAAAAGGTAACTCTGACGCCGCAGCTGCAAACTGTATTTCCTATCCAAACAGAAACACAAATTGGTTAAAGTATAAAATGTATGTGAGCTCTCACCTATCACAGTGCATTCCCCTAAAAAATTCATCTGACATCCAAATAGCTGTCGACCGATTTACAGAAGTCTTGGATGCTGCAGCAAGAAATGCAACCCCAATCAAGCGGACAATTAAACGTGCTCCTTACAATATATCGACGGATATAGAGACCCTTATCAGAGAAAAAAGGAAGTTAAGAAGACAATGGCAAAACAGTCGTTCCCCAACCACTAAGGCCCAACTACAATTATGCCTGACAACTCTTCGCAACAAATTGAGACAGAACCACGAGTCTGCAATAGAAGGCTATCTAAACAGCCTAGATGCCACAAAAAACTCCAATTATAGCTTATAGAAGGCTGTACGGCATATGAAATGCCCTATAACCCAAGAATCTCCATTAAGACTGGAAAACCGCACTTGGGCCAAAAACACAGATGAAAAATTAAACGCTTTCGCGGGCCACCTTGAGAAAGTTTTCACGCCACATGATACACATACTTGTTCCTGTCGTCCAATCATTCCTGATAAGGTAAACCATCCATTAAAATTTAACATTACTCAAGTAAAATCTGCAATAGAAAAAGTGAATATTAGTCGGATACTTCCCATCCTCATGGAAGAGGTCTATAATTGTTATGATTCCCAAGCCAGGAAAAGATGCTAGCCAGGTTGCGTCGTACAGACCGATAAGCTTATTATCAATCCTATCGAAGCTTCCTCATCTTAATGAACACGACATTATCCCGGATCACCAGTTCGGATTCAGAGCGAAACATGGTACAATAGAACAAGTGCATAGAATTGTCACCCTTATTAGATCGGCGTTTGAGAAAAAGCAATACTGCTCAGCCCTGTTTATAGACATTTCCCAAGCATTTGACAAAGTTTGGCATGATGGGCTACTCATCAAAATAACACGAATGCTTCCTCAAAACACTCACAAGCTTCTGGAGAGCTATCTAACAGGCAGAACATTCATAGTAAGGTCGCAAGATAAATACTCCCCCCTCAAGAAAATTACTGCTGGTGTTCCCCAAGGCAGCATATTAGGACCGCTTCTATATATAATATACACAGCGGATATGCCAACAAACCTGAGCACGCATACCTCTACATTTGCAGACGACACAGCATTTATTAGCGTTAACCATGACCCAAAAGTCGCATCGCAAAATCTGCAGTCCCACATCAATGAACTAGAGGCATGGCTAGAAAAATGGAGAATAAAAGTTAACCCGGCTAAAAGTGCTCACTTAACTTTCACGCTCAGAAGACAAATGTGCCCAGCAGTAAAAATAAATAACATCACTGTTCCGGTAGAAAACCATGTAAAGTACTTGGGAATTCATATAGATAGACGCTTGACCTGGTCTCGTCATATCGAAGCGAAAATAACGGCTATGAAACTTAAAGCAGCTCAACTACATTGGCTTCTCGGTGGAAACTCAAAATTGTCTTTAGACAACAAAATTCTTCTATACAAGTCCATCACAAAACCAATATGGACATATGGCATCCAATTATGGGGTACTGCATGCGCATCTAACATCCAAAAGCTTCAAAGAAGACAGTCTAGAATATTACGACAAATTGTCTGCGCCCCATGGTATATACGTAATGATATTATTTACAGAGATCTCAACGTCCCCACTATCCAGGAGGAAATTAAAAAATAAAAATGGTCCACCCTAACTACCTCGCTCGGGGTTTGCTTCAGTTCGAAGGTCACCAGAGGCTAAAAAGAACCGATACTTTGAGCCTAACTAGAAGACAGTCTTAAAATTTGAATACAGCAGTTAGTGGTTACACTGGTAACAACTAATAAACAACAAGTAGAATTAAGATTTGAATACATATTGTAAATTTCGATAAGAAAGATTCAATAATAAAAAAAAAATTTAACAAAAAAAAAAAAAAAAAATCACTTTGGGATTATTTCAATTACGAGTCGATCTTAAGCTAAGTCTACACGATATGTTGAATCAGCAAATTTATGTAAAAAAATTTGCTTACAGAGCTAACATATCGTGTAGACACCAAATTTTTCAACAAACGTATGCTTACCAACATATAACAGGCATTTGTTAACGATGTCAGCAAACGTTTTTTCACAATTATAGCATATCGTCTAGACACCATATATTTTACTTTTCAACAAATTTGCTACGTATGTTGACAAATATGTTATTTGTTGAAATGCGTAGTCAAGCTTTTCAGCATACGGAAAGTTTGGTAGCATATTAACTATATAAAAATAGGTATTCTTTCAATTACTTGTTTAATTTTGTAAATAACCCCGGAACATATCAAGATTTTACGCTCATTGGCAAACAAGGAACAAAAAATAGCATTTAGAAGTGCTTTGAAAATAAAAATGTTTGCCAACGAACTTTTTTAGAGTTATAGAACATAAAATTTGATACATTTTTACCAATATCTCTTGAAGTATAAATTGGATCTCAAAAACATGGGTGTCGCTGAAGGGTGTTTTCAAATACCTTTCACATGGTATGTAAAACATGCCGAACTATTAATTAATTAATAATAATTAATTATTATTAATTATGTAATGGTTGCAATATGGGTATTATTTTACTGTATGGTATGGCAAACACCGATCTTTGACTGGGCAAAGGATTAATTAAAATATACCTGTTTCGCGCAGCTGAGTTAATTTTCCTTATTAAAACCAGAGCCCCTCCAACGCAAAATTAATATGTCTGTTAAAACTCCTAACACAAATTGGTGAGATTGGATATTTGATTTGATTGATATTTAATTTTGCAAGAACTCGTTTTCTATGAATAAATATTTAACTATAAAATTTCGTGCTAATCGATCCATAATTTACCATTGGTCCCATATAAAACTAATTCTCGGAAAATTCCTTAGTATGCCTAATATGTCCGAATTACGCTATGATAGTAAATTTTGGTCTATCATAGTTATACTAGTTATATAAAACTAGAAAACACACAACTAAATTTGGAGAAGATCGGCCCACAATTTACCATAGGCTCCATATAAAACCCATTCTGGGAAATCATTTAACTGCGCCTAAAACCGTAACAAATATCGATATTGTGGTGACATTTAGTCCAATTTAGCTTTAAATGACTAGAAAAAGCGGGACTTTAAAACGGTTGAAAAATTGTATAACTGTATTGAAATTTGGTTGGATTTATGTTTTTTAATACTAAAAATTACGCAACCGAATTTGTGATGATCGACCCAAAAATTATTTTTGATACGGCTAAACAAATACAAATCATAATAGTTTATTCAAACTTGGTCAAATTTAGAATTTGGGACTCGTGGGCAATCATGGGCCCGATAAAACAAAATAAGTTTATGAATCATTTAAGAATTTTTTACGCCTACTATTATCCAGATATCTATGTATATCTATATGATATGTGCTAGTCTTAAAGAAATTTTAGAGAGGCTTGACATAGTACATATTATAAAAGTTACCGTCGCCAAATTTTACATCAATACCAAAATTTTTAAGGAAGTTATGGTATTGGTAATATTTTTAGGAGCGGCATTTGTATGGGAACTATAGAATAAGGTTGTAATATAAGGTTTTGTCCCAAATACGGTTTTTGGCTTATTGGCACAAAGACTCTTATCCGGAAAGAAGTTTGTATTGGATCTTTGAGGTATTATGGACCGCTCCTCACCATTTTCAATTACAAAAATAATTATAACCAATGTACCAAATTTCATCAAATAATTGCGATTTTTACTTTGCGCAAAAGGTTTATGTGAACAGTCATCCAGCTGGATGGATGGACATCGTTATATCGACTCTGAAAATTATTGAGTCGATCGGTACACTAAAAGTTGGTAATAGGACCAATATTCGTAGGTGTCACAAACACTATGGTGGTGTGGGTATCAAACCGAAACCATAAAATATTCTGCTGGCCGTCCCTGCAACAACTGCAACAAACAATAAAACTGGAAGGTTTAATTTATAATTTTAAGATCCACTCCTGAAGTATTCTAACTCTGTGGATTTGGCCCAGCCAAATATAACATTCTTACTGATTCAGTATAATTACGTACTAAATATATTAATTTTTGCACCAAAAGAAATAATTTATAAACATTTTAAATAAAATAATAAAAAAAGAGAATTGTCGAATTTGAATTTTTAAATAAATGTTGTCAATACTCAACATACATATCAACAAACGAAATTCAACATATCGTGTAGACACAAAAATTTTATGTTAAACTATATGTTGAAAAATCATTTGCTGGCATATGTTGAAATTGGAAAATTTGGTATTTTCAGCATATCGTCTAGACACCTAACATATTGAATATGCTGATAGAGGCATTTGTTATTATTTTGAAACATATGAGTGTAAGCATACATTTGCTGACTCAACATATCGTCTAGACTAAGCTTTAAACTGTCTTAGAAATTATTGAGTCAAGCCCAGTTTGAGATTAATTTTATCTCACTTTTCATTAAGTAAATCCTGATTTCTGTTTGTTTCAAATACGAATTAGGATTTTAATACGGATAAGTACAGTGTTTTGCGATTGAAAATCCGTACTTGAATTAATCTTTCTGTAGTTGATTCAAGAAAATCCGTACTTACCGTACTATTGGCACCGCTTCGGCTTAATTTAAGTACGAATGGATTGATTTGTTTTTTTCTGTGTATATACTTTATCATTTGGTCGGGCTTGACCGACTTTACTTTCAAACTTGTTAATTTTGGTTTTGTTGCAAAAAGGGGTTAGTGCAGCGGTAATTTTGCTCACTATTTGTCATAAACGGTTTAGACATATAAAAGAAAGGAAAATAATTTGTAGAAAAGAATGCCTAAAAAACCAATGCTTAATATATAAGAGGTTAAGAAAAGGTTTTCTAAACAAATTTTCATAGATAATCCGTTTCACGTCCTATTTGTTATGCCTGTGATGGCGACAATTTTGATTTTTATCTAATTATCTGATTTTAGTATTCGATTATGGGAAACTAATAGGTAGTTTAATAACATTTTATTAAGGGTGTATAAAAATGTTCATTAAGTTTTAATGTGTACGGAAAAAAAAAATAAATTGTAGTTAACATTGAAATTATTGAAATTAGGAAAATACAGTTTTCAGAAAATTTTCATTCCAAAATTTAAATTTAATTGAGAAGGTCGAAAAGAAAAGAACTAGGATATTTGGGAAATTCGGTTGGAGTAAAACTTGGAATTTTCATCAGTAGAGGATATTTATTAATATTTTAATTTGGGTGGAAATCGGAATTTGAAGAGCTCAGTTATTTATATTCTTTTTGAGCAATTCTCTTGGAATATTCAGGCAAGATAGAATCACAACAGAGGAAATTACTGTTACTTTTTTTTTATTTTTCCCGGTGGGGTGACCAGACCCTTTTAATTTACTGGTGGTGGAAAAAGAAAAAGGAATTTAAATAACTTTGAACAACTTTGATTGAAAAAGGAATAATTTGGAATTTATTTATTTAATAACGAGATCCGGATTGTCCACCAGATTCAATTTGATTTTTTTTAAATTCGTTTCACGAAATTTTAAATTTTAAATTCTCTTGAAATTTCAATACATCATTTAAAAGCAACTTTATCTCTAATTTTCTTAAATTTCATAATATTTTTATTTCTAAATTAACTTAAATTAATGAATATTTAAATTGTTTTCTTTTTGCAAAAAAATTTAATAATATTATTTCGGATGGTCACCTTAATTAATTTGAATTTATAAAAAAACAAAAGAATCTAAAGTGGTAAATTGAAAACAAAATTTCATATTCATAATGACATTCTAAACTTAAAATTACCTTATCAATAACTACAATTAAAAAAATACGTAATTGCGTATGGATTGTTATACAGGTATTTAAATGACATAATATTCATACGTACACAAACTTATCCTTTACTCTTATTTTGTGGTTGATATAAAAATTGATTATAATAACGCAAGTCATCTGTCACCTGGCGCCTGCTGACTTCGATGTACCAATGAACGTAAGTTAATTCTTTTTATGAAATTTTTATTCAGCCATTTCGTTTTCATGATATTCTCATTTAAAAAGATAAAACGTAACATAAATAATCATCTTTAAATTAAGATTTGTTTTGTTTCATTATTAAATTTAATATTTAATTTACTTATTTAATTTACTTATTTAAACACTTATTTATGTTACGTTGATATATACATATATATATAAAAAAAAAGGAAAAAATATTACAATATACCTTAAAATACCCTACCTACTACAAATTTAATTCATCAAACGTTTTGTTTTTTTTCTATTTATGACTTAAGTTAATTTTTTTTTTCCCTGTATAAATCTATTTGCTAGATTTCTAAAATATTGGAAATAACATTTAGGGTGACCAATTGTTATAATTACGTTTTGAATTAACATTATCACAATTGTTTTGTTATTTTAATTTCTATTATATTAATAATTATGTTCTAACTTTTCTTATGTATTAAACATAATGTCTTAAAATTTTGATATTTTAATTGCGAAAGGTGAAGAATATAGTATGGGTTAGGTAAGTTAGTAATTTTTTTTTTTTGTTTTATTTAGGGCTGACAGGGGAATTATACAATAATGTCAGCATGGTGGGAGGGTTTAGAGAATGTGTAGCGATTTCCATTCCAAGCTACACAATACTCATTCAAGCCTAGCTTATTAAAATTTTTTTTGGTTTATATAATTATCGATCTATTTTCACATGTTATCTACTAAGATACCTGAATTTTTAAATCTACTGTAAATGTTTTAAATTTAATGGGAACTTTAATTAACTCACCCCTCCGACGAGCACAGCCGTTATTAAAGGTAGCTTCCCATTATAAGAACAACTCAAATAATCGTTACATGTTTGAAAAGGTTTATAATGCTTCTTCTTATTCTTCACTCTGCAATTTTTAGCACTTGACGCCACAAATATTTAAAATGTCTGACAAATATTAAAAAAATTTAATAACTCTACAAAAATGTTTCAAATATTTTTCCAAACAGAAAACACTCCAATAACCACAACACAAAACATTTGTGCTAACGTAAAATTTTGACATGTTTGCCATGCCACTTGTGTGCAGTGTTGCCAGAAGTAGGGGAAAATCCCTACATGTTGGTATTTTTGATACTAAAATAGAAGCGTAGGGAAAATCGGACAGATTTTTCATAATCTCCAAAATGTAGGGATTTTTCGTCATATCGTATTATTTATAAAATAAATGTTGAAAAAACTTTTTTTTTTAATGATATTTTATTGTCCGAAACGGTTAAAAAAAAAGCTTCAACATATATTTCCAGATCTATGTATATGTTTTGTTTTTGGGTTAGGTTCGGTGAAATGAGAGCAAACCAAAATTTCTCTTACTAATATACAAAATGTACAAAAGTACGGAAACAATAAAAACCGAATTTCTACTCCAAGAGAAAACGTTAATATGAAATATGTTTAAATAAATACATAAATGACACAGTAACGTGCATAAAATTAAAATTCAAGCATTTATTAACATACATATTTAAACATTTTTAATTGTTTATTTTATAAACATTTCTTATATTAATTATTTTGATAGTTTTTATTAATTTTTGACATAGCTGATTGTTTAACAATTTTATAAATTTGCCCAAAGAAAAAATACGGTTTACTTCGTGCAGGAAAAATAATATTTTTCTCTTAAAAGCTCTCCCACCTTACCAAACTTTGAGTACGGGAACAGATTGGGATCCCGCGGGCTTCCAACGTTGAGTACGGGACCACGCCTACTGTTAAACAAATTTAATTGAATTTAATTAAAAGAACATAAATATGTATTATTTTATTAGTTTTGTACTTATTTTATGTCAAAGCTTTAATATACATATGGGTAATTCCAAAGTGTTGAACGGGACAGTCGTACGCATCAAAAACGCAATAACATTTTAAACAACAAATATTTTTACGTTCTCTTAACCCTTAAATAATAGCACTAAGAAAGCACTGTTATCTATGCTAAAGTTTATGGAGTGCGCGATTCTAAGTCAAATATAATGACAAAAGAAGTAGCGGTTCGAACGTGAAAAAAATAGAAGTAGTTTTTGTGATCATGTATAATAAGGCGTAATTAAGCGAAACCTAGCACAATTTTTTAGTCAAACTACTTTCAGAATTTTACGTAGCAATGTTACATCAAAAAGTCTTTGGTTTGATTCCAAAATTTTCTGTATTTTTTTTTTTTTTTTACCAAAATCTGGGTCGATACGTGACATTTTGAACGTGAAATATTTTCAATATTAATTTACCTGAATAATGATTTAAATAAAATAAAAATTTACCGTTAATCCGAAAATCATATTTATCTTTGAATACTTCCTTAGATTACAGACCATGTTATAAAATTTTTTTTGAATAATTTTTATCAAATATCACCTATTTTCAGGAAGATAATATTAAAGAAAACATACAATAAAACATTTTCAAAAATTAAAAAATTACGTTTGCACAACTTTGCAGCCTGATTGTTCATCTAAGTGAACAAAATTATTGGTATATTTATAAAATTAGTAAAATCTAAATATTTCTCTATAATAATATCGTAAAATAATCAGCTTTTAATAACTTTTAAATTTTCGGTCACGGTGGACCTTTTGACGGTAATGCCCATATTCAAATAAAATTTATTTTTTATAACTAATGTTTCTTCTTTTATTAATATGATAATACTACGTAGGGATTTTTGTAGGGGAAATTTTTTCAACGTGTAGGTAAAAATCGGATTTTTTTTAGCATGTGTAGTTATTTTTCGAAAAATCCACTGGCAACATTGCTTTTGTGGTTTATTTTCACTTAAACTCCATTAAGTACAGCAAACACATTGGTCTGCAAATTAGCTCCTCTTGAATGACACAATTTAAGTGTTGTGAACATACTTCTCACTTAAGAGATCAAGACGGCCCTTTATCCACAAATAACCGCAACATGTTGTCACCATTAAAAAGAAAATAAAATTTAGTTGTGATTAAGATTTAATGACTATTTTAATCATAATATGTTTGCGGTTACAATAAGTTGTTGCGGGCTACCCAGTGTATACAGCCTTATTACGAGTGTAATCGTAAACAACCCCTTTTGTAAAAAGGAAAGAAAAAAAAGAGGAACAAATGGGCCATGTAGGTATGTGAGGAAAACTGTAAAACGAGCATTTTCTAAAACGAGTGAAGCAAATCGAGAATTTTTAGAATAAATATCTGTATATTTAAATCGTATGCCGGTATTCATAAAGTAGTGAATTTAATAAGGGTTAACAAAGCAAAACAGTTTGTATAAGATTTGACTTGTTAAACATTTGTTAGATTTTTAAATCACTTATGAATACCTGGGTTGATCTTTTGGTCATAAAAAAGTTACAAAAGATAATAGAAAATTTCAAACAAAATATTCAGCAAATAGGCTGAAAATGGCATGGAAATACTTTCCTAAAGATGCTTAGAAAGTTTTTTATCGGTTTATTAATCGTCGCGTTCACCAATTGGTTATTCATCACATCCCTGATGGTGACTAGCATAAACTACACGAATGCAACAAACTTTCTGGGTTTTAGATCGTCATTAAATTTAATTGGTATCGACAGAAATTTCGAAAGACCGGGGCGGATTTCATAAACGCAGTACTGCCAAGCATCATAAAAAACAAATGCGTTAAAAAGGCATTACAAATAAGAACAATGCGCAAATTTCGCTACCGTTGTGCAGTGAATACAGTTATCATACTATTATGAACTCAAGGCATTGTCTACAGAAAATTTTTGGAGTTTTTTGAAGCTTTTTCTATTTAGTTAAATACTGCGTTTTTGAAGTCAGCCATAAGCTTCGACGGTGACGCTCGTAGTAGGAATGGTTCCCTACGATACCCTACTGTACGGCCCAGGAACAAATTTTTTCGTGGAGGGGCCTTAGGGAAACCACTTTCGGGAGGAGGCCAACATGTAACAGACCTCATATCCCTCATATATATTTAATTTCAAATGGGGAGGGCCCGATAAGTATGGAGCTACCACTCCTGCCCTGGTCCCAGTGGTTTTTGTGGAGAGGGGCTGGCGGCCAGCGGAGACACCACCTCCTGCCCGAGTCTCGGTGTGAACATACATATGTATATTTTTTTTGTTAGTATTTTGTTTCAGTTTGGTTAGTATTTTTATTTGTTTTTGTTTGTTTTGTTAGTTGATTAGATGTTAGTTTTTTTGGTTTAGTTCATGTTGGGTTTGATTAAGTTTTTGTTTGTGTTTATGTTAGATATTTATCGGCTGGAAAAAAAGAGGAAAAAATTAAAGATTAGCTTGGTGGTCAAGTATGGGTAAAGGAACGATACGTTTATACTTACATGCAGCCTAATTTCCAGTATCCATGAATGTAGTTAGAAATGTCCCAGGAACCTGAACAAAATAGAAGAAAATAGAAAATTAATTAAAAATGCATACTCAAGTGTGTTTTTCTTAATGGCAGTCAAATAATGAAAGAACATATGTGTTTTAGAGCGACTCACCAAAAAAAGTGCTCGATGTACCCTCCTTAAAATGAACCTTGGACTTTTTTAAGATGACATTTTAAATATCTCGGCTCCAGCTTTGTGCTCTCGTGAGCTGGACCAGTTTGAAAAAGGGTCTATTTTTGCATGTTTTGTTAATTTGTGAATCTGTTCCCTTACCAACATATACAAATTAGGTATCGTATCGTGTAAAATCCATATAATTTGCAAAAATCTTAATTATTTACATGCAAAGATGATGTACTTGGCAAAAGAAAAAATTTTATACCCATATTGCCCTATATAAAAAGAAGGGTTACCACCCCGTTGCATTTTTGTCGAAACGAATTTCAAAAAAAGCTGAGACACGTGTTTAATTAAATCGACTAAATAATAAAATGTGTTAATTTGGCACTTATATTAAAAAAAACCCCGAACAAAAAATTCAAAAACCGTTATTTTTACAGAAAATCCTTAAAAAAAAGGATATGGATGATCGTCCTTGGACAAATTGTATATACAGTTGGACGCGCCTTAAGAAAACCTTTCTTACGATACCTAATTTGTATATGTTGGTAAGGGAACAGATTCACAAATTAACAAAACATGCAAAAATAGACCCTTTTTCAAACTGGTCCAGTTCACGAGAGCTCAAAGCTGGAGCCGAAATATTTAAAATGTCATCTTAAAAAAGTCCAAGGTTCATTTTTAGGAGGGTACATCGAGCACGAATTTTGCTTCCATACAACTTGAGTCGCTCTAATGTGTTTGTGTGTAGCCTTAGCTCCAGTGTAGTGTAAAAACGTATGTTGAAAAATCAGCCGCAAAAACTACATTAAGTTGGCAACGTGGGCATAAGTAGTAAAATAGTGCAGAGCAGGGGAGAGTAACATTTTTCAGGGCTGTATTTTTCATTCAAAAGTGAAAAATAATTTTCAAAATATAATTTATTTAAATTTATGAATGAATGGAAGATACGTGTGAAATTTTATGAGCTCCTGGTAAGCAAGCTGGCAGAGATTAGGGGAGTTAGGGAGTTTATGTTGTGTATGGATCTATGGAGTTAAATAAATATTTTGTTGATATAAGCCACGGTATTTTAAAAATATTTAAATATTGCTTTGAATATTTAAATAAAAATAAAAAAAATTTTATAAGCGCGGAAAAGTTATGTAATTGTTTTGGGGTCGAAAATTAAACGGTTTTGGATACCTTTTTTTCGGCTAGGTTGGGAGGGCAAATAATGAGACCAACATCTGTCTCATCGTGATGATTCTTGTGTTTGTGGAATCATGTGGTTGTAGTTTCAGTTTTGATGTGTTTATTTTTTGTTTTTTTTTTGTGTTCGGGTACGCGTCAGGCGAGAAGGGTTGGGACCACCTGAGAATCACAATAAACAAAAACAAGAAGGAAGAGCTATTCGGAAACCTCGCCTGTTCAACCGGCCCGTAACAAAGTTTAACTAAACTGATAAGAATATTTTTTGAGAAGCCTTAAAATCTTATTACTTTTCTTAAACGATTTAATTAGTTACCCCCATATTCATAAAAAATCATTTCAGGGTTATTTACGGTTTATGAAACGAGTTTTCTATGAAAATTTGTTCAATAAACCCCTTATAAATCCAAAAATTTTTTATGAATATGGGGGCTAGTCTATTTTCTTCGATCTTTTAATTTTATTTCTTCTTATTTTTAATTCAAGCTCGAGGTCAGGCAGCGAAATATTGAATAAACAATTAATAAATATATTTTGCATAACCTGAGCTCGAGCTTGAATTAAAAATACACAAAAAAAAATATCTCAAGAAAATTTTTAACAACACAGTTTGTTAAAAATATAATTTTTGTTCAACAAACTTTTTGTTTGATTCAATGAAAAAATTTATCAAATATACACTTGGCAAAATAGCACTCAATAAAACATATTTAATAATGAAATATCTAAATATTTCTTGATATTCAATAAAACAAATATTTGAATCAACGTTAAAACAGTATTTTTACAACTCTTGTCCATTTTGTAATAGGTCATAATTCTCATTTGCTTAACAGTTTTATTTGGTCAAATATCTTTAGTTTTGCCAAAAGTCTTTAGAAAAAGGTTTCCTGATGATCCGGCCTAAGCAACCAGCGAAATGCGCATAGGAACTATCTTATCCCCCAATAATAAATTTTAGTGTATTAAGCAAAAAATAAAAATTGGGAATTTAGCACATCATTATTAATAAACAAATAGAGATTCGATAAACATTTTGTTTGATTTATTCAACATTTCCAACAATTTATTTTAACAAATCGCGTAAATATTTTGTTGAACAAAATTATTTTGGGCAACAACTTTTCTTATTGATTCAATAAACTTGGTTGTTGACTAAAAATTCAAAAACTATACCTACAAACTTTTTTTTATCAATAATGTAAAAATCGCCATCGCAGAAAATTCAAAAAATTTTTTTTTATGAAATATGCGATTTTCGTATTCAAATATGAAAATTTTTTTTTCTATGTAAGAAGAAATTAAACTATTTAATTTAAGAATTTTTTGTTTCTTTGCATGCAGTCGCCATGAACAAAAACTTACGTTATTTGTTTCGCCACATAAAAAACTAAAAAAATGTTCATGCAATGCCATAAACGTTTCGTTAATTGGCCACGAAAAATTTTCTTGAACTTTAAGGGATTAGAAATCAATAAAAAAGTTATTTATTATCGTTAATTAATTGTTAAGGATTTCCTTTTTCTTTTCTTTTTGATTGCTTCCTCATAAGTAAATGAACAAAAAAATTATATTCAAATGTTGAATATTTGTTATTAAAATGCCTTTAAAAGTTAAAGGTTTAAGTAAAAAAACAAATGAAGTGGAACCTAAAATATTTTATATTTATCGCGTATAAAAAAGATTTTTGTAACTTCACAAACCACTCAATTATTTAATTTCTTAAATGTAAGTGAAAAATTTAAGGCCTAAAATTTGAAAATTATTGTTGAAAATGTTATCAATAACACAGGCCAACAAATTCCTAATTCAAAGATCAGAGATACTCTTTTTAGGCTTTGAGTTGTGCTGCTTCCAAATCTGTACTTAGAAAATCCTACTAATTAACTTTAAAGTAAAACCTTTGTAAAATTTAGTTCCTTTGCTGAGATATTTTAACGTAAAGTTTAAAAAATCCAGATTTTTGCTATATTAATGGTATTTTTGGTATTTTTATACCCTCCACCACAATTAGTTCTGAAGAGGGTATACTTTATTTATTTATTTATTTATTTATTTATTTATTGAAGTTAAAGTTTCCCTCCCTGATTTCTATAAAAAAAATTTAAATTAGGCGCGTCCAACTGCGCCGGAATAAAACACGAACCTTTATTATCAGAACAAACTATATTAAAGGACGAGTCCTTTTATTCACAGTTATTATTTCACAATTTAAAGGCAATTAAAAGACAATTATCAATTCACAAGTTAAGGATAATTATTAATTCACGATTTAAGGACAATTATTATTTAATAACTTAAAGACCGAATTAATTACTTCACTATACGACCGCGCAACCAAGACTAACTTCATGCCACCAAACTGCTGCCCAAGAATGCTTAACTTTCTCGCTGCACCAAGTGCCAGACGCTGAGTCCGCATAAATTCGTTCCCACGTTATTCGCCTCTATCTAGCAGGTATTCGTATTGCAAATGCATTCCCAAGATATATGAAACCGTCAGCCGGTATGCGCGTGTTAAAATTGTGAAATACCTTTTATGCTGACTCTGCCAAATGCATTTCATTGGCAGAGCTGGTAATGTTGTTAACTTTGATGATCTAGCACAACAAAATAAATCTTATAAATGATAGTGCTAGTGAGTATAACAAACTAAAATAGGTATGATTAAAAATTATCAAACTAAAAAATCATTATTATTTAGTGAATTAAAATCAAACAAAAATTAAAGCTAAGTAGTATAATAACCAATTACAAAAAAAAAGCGCAGAGAAAAAATGAATTAGTTAACGTATTCAAATTTAAAACAAAACAATTTTAATTAGCATATTTAGTTGACACCCTGCGGGAAATTTGTGTCAATTGGTCCAACAGACTGGTCCTGGGAGTTGTGAAAAAAGAACAGGTACAAAAAGAAAAAACTCATGACCAATGAAAGGAGAACCAAACATGAAACTGGTTTATGAAGAACAAAAAGGTAGAAAAAGTAAATGAATTACAGTACAGTCTTCACCGTTGGTGTGATACACTTTTTTGGGACTTTCTAAAATTTGGCTCTTGAATTTAATTCTAGGACTTGTTTTATTGAAATAATACTACATCGTATTAAAATAATACTAAATTTTAGTAACTGTCACTAAACATGTCCATTGAGAATAGATTTGCGACTGGTCAAATGGTGTTAATTGACCCCCTCCAATGACAACCCCATGTAAAAGTGATAGGTCTTATTCATAGAAAGTGTTTAAACTAGAACCGGTTTCTACCACCAAAGACCTATCACGGGACTACTTTGGTGTCAGTTCGCTTTCCTCTAGGGCATATTTAAGTTTAACAAAAGTGATTTAAAAGCTCCTTTTAAAACAAGTTTGCGTTGCCTATTAGCTGCATATTATCTGGAATTTTGTTCCAAAGACGAGTGGAATAAATAAAAAAGTGACGTTCTGACAAAGGACTTCGAAATCGTTGCTGAATTATTTTCTTACCACGACGCGATCTTGCAAATTGAATTCTTCTGAATAGATATGGTTGTTTTTGAGTTATTACTTTATGTAGCAGTAAAAGGCATTTAAATTTAAGAAGATTTACATTCGGTATGAAAACAATGATATGTGTTCGCGGCGTCCTTTAGCGTAGATGTATCTTGCAATTTTATTGTAGGCAACATTTAGTTTTTTGAAGTCAGCACTATTACTATTAGCAAACATTTCGCATCCGTATAAAAGCACTGGAATAGGGTAGGTTTTTGCTAACAACATTCGAATATTTGAAGGTGTTGAAAATTTCACTGCCCACAGACTACGTAGCATACCATAAACTCTCCCTACAACAGTGTTGATATGGGCTTGTCATTCCGTATGAACCTTCATTATTTTTAATCTCAGACCGCAAAGTATATATATTCTGGGTCCTTGAGTAAGACCATATTTACATTATGCAATTAACGCCGCAACTTTCGCATGCAACTTTTTGTGTGTTAGCAAGAGGTGTAGGGAAGAAAACGGGGTTGATAAAGTTGAAAAAATGCTTGAAAAAAATGTAAATGGAAATGTGAAAAGAGTTTCGTAGTAACTACTTTAAAAGAAAATAGAAAAAAAACTCGGCGTTAATTGCATAGTCTAAATGCGGTATAATTTTAAGTCGATTAAACCATGTCAAATTGCTTGTACACAGAGAAAACAGACTCGTAATCACAACCGAATTTGGCGCTAATCGAATTTCGTCGGTTGCATGTACTATCACACAATTCGGTCCCAATTACTGAAAATTTCGTTGCTTAGCATAATATTTTTGATAGCAACATTTGAATTTTAGTACACTATCAGTTATAACAACAGGTATTGTTAGTTGTAAGTATGATTATTAGAAATCAAAAATATGCTTACACCCGAAAATATGATAGATGCAAGTGAATAAACACATAATTGGTGTTCATAACGAAAGATGTGATTGTATTTATTAATATATTTTTTTAACCGGTTACAGAAACCATTTTCCCGATTTATTAGATAGAAAATTAAAATTATTACAATAAACTCCATTTTTTGTTAGTAAATTTGTTTATTAATATTTTTATGTATAGATTACAAACTATTTAATTTTATACAAACACATACATACATGTAGCTTTCCACATCATCCAACGGATTTCCAAAGGTGTACATCTTATCCCTTAATGTACCAACAAAAACAATATTTGGCTTCAATTCAATGCAATTTCTTTTATCAACGTCGTCTTGTTCTAGTGTCTAAAGTAAAACAGAATAATTTACATGTGGTTTTTACAATACGAACAGTGATTGAAGCTGTAAATTACATTTTCCATTTTTGACCGCAAATATATTTTTTAAATATAATATTAAAAATTTATTTAATATATCAAATGTTTTGACAGAAAATTTAGTAAGCAAATTGACGAAAGCAAATTATTGATTGCAAAGACCAATGTTCAGTATTGCCCTGTATTAAATTCGGTTGTGATTCTAACCATTTGTACTAATTTCTAAAACTAAATTAAATTATTTATCATAACTAATAAAAGAATTGAAGGAATCATATTTCAGTTAGAATAACGTTTAAATGATCAAGAGAATTAAAAATCCGTTGGAACTATACATTTTTAATAGTAGCAATAATAAATTATATTTCTTAATCAATATTTTATTACTGCAACCGTTTTCCAACCAATTTGTTTTCTGTGTGTAGCTATCCTAAGCAGTTTGAGATTGAGATCCAGCAAAATCAGTTCAGTAGGATCAGAGCTATGAATCAAAATATGGAACCACCACCTAAAAAAAATTTTATAATTTTGTGTGTAAAAATGCACGGAATCATATCAGATTTTGCCACATTTCGTTATATTCCACTTGAAATCACGATGTGAAATTTCGTGAAGATCGGTCCATAATTTACCCTACGCCCCATATTAACCCTTCTCCCTGAAAACAATTTAGTATGCTAAAACCGTAATAAAGAATGCTATCATAACAAAATTAGATTCGTCACAGTTCTATAGGACTAAAAATGACACTGTGAAGTTTCGTGAAGATTGGTTCATAATTTACCCAAGGCCAATTAGAAAGCCCACTCTGGTAAAATAATTAAATACTCCTAAATCGTAACTTTCTTCCAGCTAAGCTTCATATGGCTGGAAAAAGTGTTATGCAATTTTGTGATAAACGGTCCATAATTTACCTTAGATCCCATTTTACCAGCCTTCTGAAATTCACTGCAAACGCTTATACTAATTGCACCGCTGTATTGACTTTTATGTTTTTAATACCAGATATCACTCTGCAGGATTTGGGATGATTGTTTCATAGCTTACCATGGCTTCAATATAAATTGCCCTCCTAAAAATCATTTAGGTCAGCTTAAACTGTGACGAATCATGATATTTTACTCAAGCTAGTTAAAATTGCTAAAAAACATAAAACTTTCTGATTGTCGGTCAATAATTTTAATGCTGATTTCTGTTATTAAGGTAATAATAATAAATAGACATCAAACAGATCTCCTAAAACATTCGAACTGTCGGTGGAGGGTATAAAATATTCGGCACAGCCGAATACAGCACTCTAACTTGTTTTTTTAATTTTTTATATTTCAAATTTTTTCAGGCTACAAACCCCTTTTTCTTAATTTTCTGTATTTCTAAACTTTTTAAATTCTTAAACATACATTTTGAATATATTGAACACACATCTTACATATTTTTAATGAGCAAATTATAAGTAGATTAAGAAATTTTCCTAATTCTTTTGTTTTTTAGCAGCCTTATAAATAATACAGCTTAATTACGTTTTCTTTGTTTACACAAGTAATAAAACAACCTTATTTATTATACCTCTTCACCTTAATATTCCTTACAATCTTATAAAAGATTTTATTGTACACGTGTTTCTGTAACTTCTTATCAATATCCACAACATCATAACGACCTTAATATTCATCAGATTTGAACTCACATTTTAGCTTTTTTTGTCTTTACACACAGTAAAAAATATCAATGTTGATTAAAAATCATAGTAATTTTCCGCAAAAGTATGGACTTTATGCAAAATTTTCATTGTTTCATATTAATTTTAAATGAAAAATGTTAAAATAACATTGTTCAATATTGAATCCAAAAAGTCCTGTATAAAAAGAAAAACATACATTTTTTTATTTTGATATTTAAAATAATTTATAACAAGAAAAAATTCCCGTAATCTTTTTGTTAAAATTATTTATTTAAAAAGAGCATCAAATTTTCAAATTAGAATGATAAAGAAACCCATATCGTGCCGTTCTGCTGGTGTGAAGCACTCACACTGTAGCAAAGGGGAAAACAAAAATGTTAACCTGTGTTACAGGAAAATAAATATTCATATTCTCTCTCTCTCTCTCTCTCTCTCTGGTTCCGGGTAAAGGCCCAACCATAATGTGCTTAATTTGGTGTAAGCAAATGTGCAAATACATGTTAATTATACGAGGAAACCCATAATGAACTTAAGGAAAGTTTTTGCTCAGTTTAATAAAACTGTAATTTGCTTAAGCAAGGTGCGAACATAATCGCACATTCCGTACGAAATCAACTGTTTTTTTTTTTAATTAGTATTGTGGTTATTTTGTTGCACTATTTATGGTTTTTAATCCAAATTTTATATATTTTAATAAGGCTAAAATTCATCAAATTTAATTTGCATTAAATCATTTTTAAGAAGAAACGAATTTTACAACATAAAATTAATTAAAATTTATTGATAATTTTTCATTCTTGACTGAATCTGGACTCGAACCCAGGCGTTTTTACGGACAGGTTACCCATACATGTTTCGATTGCAACCACTCAATCTCTTCAGAGGGGTTTGCCGTTGAACACTTACAGCCATCGACGACTGCTGACGTCAATAGTCAAACATCAATCCTTAAACCAAATTGTATTTAACCTTTGGTAGATCGAAATTTGCTTTTGAATGATTATTTATTTTGATTGATTTTACATGTTTTTTCCTTACTTTTGTTTTTTCGTACTTCCCTGCGGGAAAGTTGTGTCAATTGGTCTAACAGACTGGTACTGGGAGTTGTGAAAATAGAACAGGTACATAAAGAAAGAACTTATGATCAGTAAAAGGAGAACCAATCATGTAACTGGTTTATGAAGAACCAAAAAGGTAGAAAATGTAATGAATTACAGTACAGTCTTTACGGGTGGTGTGACACATTTTTTGGGACTTTCTAAAATTTGATTCTTAAATTTAGTTCTAGGACTTATTTTATTGAAATAATACAACATTGTATTGAAATAATGATACACTGTAGTAACTGTCACTAAACACGTCCATTGAGAATAGATGTGTGACTGTGCAAATTTTGTCAATTGACCCCCTCCAATGACAACCCTTATTCGTAGAAAGTGTTTAAACTAGAACCGGTCTCTACCACCAAAGACCTATCACGGGCCTACTTTGGTGTAAGTTCGCTTTCCTCTAGGGTTGTGTCTTTGTCTTTGTTTTTTTATTTTGTTTTTGATTTCTTAAGTACATTTGAGAGTCTTTTTATAATTTTTGACAGTAGGTTAAGCCTTAAGTGTTTATAATGTTTTTTAAATTAACGCATATGCTGTCTCCGAAGCTTATTTTCACTGTTATTTCAAACTCAAACCAATTGGATTATACATGAAATTCACGTTGTTTCAACTTTAAATAACTTTCATTCAACGTGATTCGGAGTGTTTTTTCAAAATGAATGCCATTTTGCCCTAACTTTACTGGACTGTTAAATTAACATGAATTATTGTAATTTTAAAAGAAAATAATGTTGTTCGCAAGTTGTAAAATCATGTTAAATTAACATGAAGTAACTATGAAACAAAATCACTACCGAAAAAATATTAAATCAACTTTGTTTTCGAGGATTTTACATTGATTTTCTTCTGTGTGTAGGTTTTCTTTGTTTAGGCTTATTATTACATTTCCTGGTCTTTGTTATTCCTGCAGCACACACACACCATTTTGAGCAATAATCTGTTGTCATAAACCAGTCAGCAAAATAATTTAGTGCGAAGAAGGCTTTTTGGTCCCGAAAACTTTATCTACAGACAGGGTTGGGCAGTGTTTTAAATATTTGTATTTGAAATACGTATTTAAAATAAAAATTTGTATTTTGTATTTCAAAATTAAAAATATTCACAAAATATATATTGCAATTAAATCCAGAGTTCGAAAAAAACAGAACAATATTTAACGTTCGGCTGGCACACTCAGAAACGATATCTATATTTTTTTTTAGTGTTTGTGTAGACGAACACAACCCTTAATACTGTTCGTAACAATTTTCAAGAAACAGACGTACATTATATAGTGTTCGGTTCTTTGTGAAAAAACAGAACAATTGTAGTGATACTGTAGACAACCATTATATTTTAATGTTCTATAATGTTTCTTTTTTACATTGATAAAGAAATGAACAAACAAAAAATTCTAGCAATGACCGCATCACGAATAGCTTATGTGTGTATTTTGTATGTGTTTTGCTGGTGCAAAATTTTTTGTGCTGGCTTTTTGATTATTTTCGTATATGAATTTTGTTTTTGTAAAAATAGTTTGGTTTATTTTTACCAGCTAAACTATACTTATGAGCTGAACCGAACACAAAAAAAACAGAACGAATGTTCTCATCATGTTGTTGAGTTGGATAAGAACAGTATTATTTTTGTGCTCGAAGATATTTTTTAATGATTTACTACAAATCTACCGAACCGAACACTAAGGATCAATATTTAATGTTTATTTTCGAACACTGATTAAAACACCTGTCACTCATGTTTTTTGTACTTCAAACACCTTAACTTATGTACATAATGCTGGGTACACACAGTGCAATCTACATGCAATCTGTTTCAATGCAACCTCAAAATATCAAAGCGTTTTGATGTTGATGCAACCTGGAATGAATGAAAATGAATTTAATTCACTAGATTGCGTAAATGTGTTGCATAGTGTGTACCCAGCATAAGGTTTGTTCAACAACAGAATATTATTGCAGAATTTCAATAATTGTGGATTCAGAGCTTTTTTCCTACTGAACCAATTTTGCTAGATTTCAATCCCAAACTGCTTAGGATAAAAAGAAGCATCTTAACACCAACATTGTTCTTTTCTTTTGATTTTTTAGAAAGTGAGCATTTTTTCAACAGACAGACGGACGTAAGGACTGGCGGACTGCTGGGCAGACAGATGGACATCGATAAATGAACTTAGAATTACACAAGGATCCGGAATATCTGAGATGAATAGTAAAAAAATTTCACACAGAATGGCAAACTTTGTATATCCTCATTCACCACTTGTGTTGGCAAATTCTGTTATCTTACAGCTGGATACAGTCGAAGTGCACAACTTGCTAGTTTTTGCTGGTAAAGCCTTCATTTGCTTTTTTAAGAATTTTGTAAATTTTCAATTTACTCTCTCGTAACAAGTTTCTGCTTGTAAAGTATATGAACACACCGATTTACTTGTACTAAATAAAAAATAAATTGTCTCTCAAATTAAGATCTTTGGCCACTGTCATGTTGAATTATTTCATAGAAAGAGTCAATATTTGTCTTTTGTTAAGTGTACTTTTTTATGGAATATTTTTTTAGAAATCGCAAATCGGCCAAAGTGATAATAGACTGCTGTCTGGGACAAAAATTATTGTGCCCATATACCACAAGATAAAACTCTCTTTATGATATTTTACTATATATTATTGGGCATAGGAACACTGCAGCTCTCCTACAGAACCCTTAAGATGTTTTTTGCCTTCCCTTAATCTCAAAGTTAATTTTATTTTTTTTAATTGAAATTTAAAATTTTCTACCATGAACTTATAACCTTTAATTTAGAGCATCAAAAACTTATCTAAACACCTAATATTTTTCTATTGTCCCTAGATTTAATGTTTCCACATTTGAAAGGAAATACTAATCTGTTGCATAACAGCGTAACATTAAAAAAGAAAAATCCAAAAATTTATATCTACATATTTCAAGACGATAATTTCTTAACCCTTATGTGCGCAGAAAAAAACACCTCACGTTGTGCGACAAGGTACTCAGCATTTTTGCACTAAATATCTGTAAAATATTAATGTGATTGTCATACAAATAAATAAATAAATAAATAAATAAGATCCTTAAATACTTACTGAGCTGTTACTACAAGCTGTTGTAGGTCTCGACTTGCTTAAAATATGTTCACCATGCGCTTCGATATTTGTTACGTTGTCTCCAGTTTGATTTACCGGGGATTCTTAGAACTTCTCTTTTTTACGTTTTTATTCATAAAGATTCTCGAAAGTCTCTTAATCCGGAGTATCCACGTTCATCTTTCGAATGTGTCGCAACCAGCGCAATCGTTGTATCTCTAAGCGTCTGACTATGTTCACAGTGGAGTAAATCTCATACAGCTCATGATTTATTCATCGCCTATACTCTTCGTCAACGCATATAAGCCAATAAATTTAACAAATTCTTTTTCACTCAAAAAGAACCTAGCACACGTTTATCGATTTTTACAAGTACACTGAACTAAAAATCCAGTGAAAATGTACATTAAGCAAACGAACAACGTTTCTGTGGCTCAACGAATTATTCTTTAATATAATGAAAATAAAATTTTTATTATATTAACGAATAATTCGTTGAGCCAGAGAAAACTATTTTAATAAACATTGTTCGTTTGCTTAAAGAATATTTTCATTGCATTTTTGGTTCAGTGTACCCATGATTCGGCACGGGACTCACATGTTGTTTTTCATTTTCATGGAGATGGCTTTACGTTTAAAATGCTTGCACGCAGAAAAAAAACATGCTTCAATTACAACAACAACAACAACAAAATTATTTTTAAAGAAAATTTTAAACACATTATTGTCACCTACAACCATATTATGGTTGAATGAGTCCTTCATGAAGAAGCCACAACTATATTATGGTTGCCTCTAAACATGTTATGGTTAAATATGACAATAGTTTGTTTTAAAATTAACAATAGTATTTTTTTTTCAAGAGCGACATGCTATGGTTGAAAACAAACCATTGGTAAACATGTATTAGCTATTTTTGACCATTATATGTTTGGCGGCAACCATAATATGGTTCTGGCTTATTGATGGAGGACTAATTCAACCATAATATGGTTGTCGGTGACATAATGTAATATGTTTACAATTTTCTTAGGTCTGGGATCACACTATGAAAGTTTTCTTTCAGAAAGTCTAAGTTTGTGGGTGAGAGAGGAGAGAAAAAAGCATGTTCTCTTCCCCTCTCACCAATAAACTCAGACTTTCTGAAAGAAAACTTTCATAGTGTGAACCCAGACTAGTTTAGTTTTGTTGTGTGAACCCAGACTAGTTTAGTTTTGTTGGAGGTGCCCATTAACACAGGTTTTTTCTCTGGGTGTGCTTAGTCTGGGTTCACACAATAAAAGTTTTCTTTCGGATTTATTGGTGAGAGGGGAAGAGAACATGCTTTTCTTCTCTCCTCTCTCACCCATAAGCTAAGACTTTCTGAAAGAAAAGTTTCACAGTGTGAACCCAAACTTAGTCCATAAAAACAAATTGTTTTCAAGCTCTATCCGTCGTTTTATTGTAAGGTTGATGTTATTTTCCTTATTTACAGCGGATTTAAGGAAGGTTAATGTTTCTAAACCTTGAATTTCTAATTGCCTGCTTACACTTTGGCAACATATTTTATTTCTGTTAATTGTTCAGTAGTTGCAACAAATATCTTTGTTTTGTCCTCGTTTATACCCAGACCGCTTTTAGCTGAATCCTCCTCAGCCTTCTCATAGATAGCAGTTACATCTAGCATGTTTCTTTCAATAATGTCAATACTACCTGCACAAGAGAGCAGCATATGACTTTTGTCTTCCACGTTGCCCTTTTATTCCAAAATTTTATTTAGTAAAATATTGAAAAAATTTGCACGATAAGTTTTCCCGTTTTCTGAGACCTTGTGGTAGTAAATGCTTCCAAGATGCCAGTTCCAATTCTTACTTCTTACAATAGTTTCAGAAAGTGATCAGAAAACAGAAACATATATTATTTTACTAAGCATCTCATTAATCGTTCAACCGTTAATCGTTTATTTATTTGGTTTTTAACATTAATTGAATTTTTGTTTTCTTTATGCTCCCGTTTTTTTTTTCATAAAATAAATCCTTTACGTTGATTTGTAAAGGGTGTTTTTTTGGAGTGTCGTATCTTTAAGTTGGCATCACTGCTTTATTTAAGCATCCATTTAACAGCTGATAGTTGATTTTTGGTAAGTTTGCTTTGAAATTTCATTACGAATCGACATACACCTAAGCAACGCGTGCAAATTGTTGAAATTTTTAATCAAAATAATTGTTCAATTCAAAACTCAAAAAATTCAAAGTTTTTTTTTCCGATGAAGACAATTTCTAGTGGAATGGATACGTTAATAATCAGAAATGTCGCATTTGGAGTAAGGAGAATCCACAAGCTTTTGTCGAAACACCATTTTATCCACAGAAAATTACTGTTTTGTAAGCTTTATGGGCTGACAGAGTAATTGGCCCATATGTCTTTAAAAACGATGATAGTCAGAATACGAAAAGTTGATGAAAAGTTTTGTTCGAGATTGCGCCTTCTACGCGACAGCCGTGACTGCCATATGGCAGAAATCATATTTAAACATTACTTTTATAAAATTTTCTTTCCAATAAAGCTTGTTTCACTGATATTGTAAATATATTTGCTTGTTTTATTATTATTTAAACTTGTATCACTCATTAAAAACACTTTTTACGTATATAAATTACTACCGCAATGACCGCATTCCCATATACACAAAATAAATTCTCCAAAATTAAAGCATTAATCAAAAATAAAATCAGTTTTAATTAAAAATCCAATCAAGTGAATTAAACGTTCAATTGATAATACCAATTTATTTGCAAATTTAATTAATGTTTTTTTTTTAATGGCATACATTTTTTAATTGAAATCAATTTTTATTTCTTTCTGTGTAAAACACGTACAGGTACCCGGGTAGTTTGGTGCGGATTTGAGGGTGTTAAGAGTAAAGTTGCACTCTCAAGAAAATTACATAAAAAAAATTGGCTAGACGGCTGCAAAAATACTAAATTTTCTTAAAATTATTAGTTCTCAAGAAGTTTCAGATATGAAGATTATTAAATTCAATGGGAAAAATTGGCTTGAAAACGCCGAAGGTACCCGGGTACCTTGCTACGCACATAAGGGTTAAGAATTCTTATGTTCGCATCAGTGCTATTCAGAAGAATGTAAAAAATTTACTATTGCTTCTCAAATACAATAACATGACTATCACAGTTTGTAAAACGAAGAAGAAAAAAGAGTTTTTATAGTCTAGTGTTGTAAAAAATTTTGTCATCTTATCATTGTTATCATTGTCGCTACTCGTGTTGCGGAATTCTCAATACAAGTGAAACTGAATACAGAAAAACTGACAAACAAGACTAGCAAAATTCTTCAAACAAGAATTTTTTGAAAAATTTGTATTCGCTCAGATAGAAATGTTGTATATTTTGTCTATTATTGAGTAAAAGAAATAAGAACAACAAAAATGGGTTTCTTTGTTTAAAGTTTTTCGTAACGATAACAAAGCTGAAGTCAAATTGTGAAATTCTTTTTGCCATCCGTCCTACAACAATCATTCGCATGTGGTGTTTAGTTATTTTTAATACAAGTTTTTAAATCCATTTTTTATTGGTCTTTAATGAAGACTATTTAAAGCATTTGGATTGTCAAGAGAAAATGTTTCCATAAACTTAGTAAATTCTTAATCGATCTATCTATCTATATATATAAAATTGGATGTGTTGACTAATTTTTCTTTCAAATGTTCGTATTAATCAACTTTAAGTTTTCATCAAAAGAAAAATTTACCACGCCTACTTTTACGCCCACTATTTCTATTAAGCGCATAACTGAAGAACGGCTTGACCGATTTGGACGATTTTTTCTTTAAAATGATCGCCATGGGCTAACTTAGGTTTTGCGGAAAGAAAATGTTGCCCCGCCCACTTTTACGCCCACTTTTTTTGAATTACCTAAAATCAGAAAACGGCTCCATCGATTTAACAAATTTTTCTTTCAAATGTTTGTACTAATCCATTTTAAGTTTTCATCGAAAGAAAAATTTACCACGCCTACTTTTACGCCCATTTTTTCTATTAAGCGCATAAGTTGAGAACGGCTTGACCGATTCAAACGATTTTTCTTTAAAATGATTGCCATGGTCAAACTTAGGTTTTTACCGAAAGAAAATTTTGCCCCGCCCACTTTTTTCGATTTACCTAAAATCAAAAAACGGCTCCTTCGATTTGACTAATTTTTCTTTTAAATGTTCGTATTATTCCATTTTACGTTTTCATCGAAAGAAAAATGTATCACGCCTACTTCTACGCCCACTTTTTCTATTAAGCGCATAACTTGAGAACGGCTTGACCGATTTAGGTTTTTACGGAAGGAAAATTTTAAAGGCTGTAAATTTCGTTTAAAGCTCAACTTAAATCGTCTGGTAATACAACACTAATGTTTGCTTGGGGCCAGCAACGCGGACCGGGTCAGCTAGTATATATATAAAAAGAAGTGTACACTTTGATGACACCACTAACTGCAAAAACGGGTCGACCGATTTAAACCAAGATATAAGTGTAGTTTGGGGAAAGTCTGTAGATGGCTTATGTGAAGTTTGCACGAAATCGGCTCAGTGGTTCCGGAGATATGGCATTTAGATTTTCCTATATATTCTTATACAAATATCAACAAAATGCCCACCATTTTCCATATTATGATTATTTATTGTCTCTTGAAAAGTTACCAAACCATGTTTCGTAATGCCTTATGTGTACAATGACATTCCGAAAAGATCTTAATGTATATTTCATATCGCTAGAGGGCGTAAAATAGGGTAAAACGGGTAATAGCTGCCCCATCCAATATCTTCTTTGTTTTGCAGGCAAATAGTGTAAAATCTGGAAAAAACTATAGCCTTTAATTTGTAACATTCAGTTAGAGGAGTAAACGCTCCCCCTCCCTATATCTTCTTAACTAATCAACCGGCTTTTTTATAATTTGGCATGCAGACACTGTAACATCTAAAGGAACTTTAAGATATAAATTTTTTGGAAATTCCAACATATAGGGCAAAAGGGGTTAAAGGGGCCTCTACCCATGTCTTCTTAATTAATTATTCGATGATAGGTACAAGTCTTAAAGGAGCTAAAGGCTATAATTTTTAACACTTACGGCGTTAAATTAAGCATAAAGTGTAAAAGCATCCCCCTATGCCTTCTAAATTAATCAACCAGTTCTTTTGAAAAGTTTATGTATTTTTGTTTTTATTTTCTGTCCGGTTATTCTACTTCGGCTTTGCAATGGTACACTATTGGTTATTAAAACATGTCTATTTACGGCTTAGATTTGGGAAAGCCATCGAGCTTATTTGTGTTGGCTAAAGACGGACTGACAAAAACTATCGTACAAGCAATTGCTCTTCGTATTAAAAATTGATTATTTCTGTTTAATTTATACTGAGACTTCAGGATTAAAAATACATCACTTTTTTATGTAACTTTTGAATATGTAATAACCATAAATAAAGAAATAAATTGCTATTGTTTTTTTCATCGCCGATCACGGTATAAAGCGCTATATTACTCTTTCTTTATAGTTATAGTGCAAAACAACGTTTGCCGGGACAGCTTTATAATAAGATTTTTTGTGTGATTTCATAAAGAAAATAATTCGAAAAATTTAAACTTAAAAAAAAATCTGCCCAGCTATATTCTGCAAAAGTAAAGTTGATTATTTTGTATCAAAATTCGTATTCCCATTTTATTTCTTGAAATCATGACAAATTTAATGCAGGTTGACAAAACAAATTTTGTATAAAAAATTTCCTTAACAAACATGTGTTAAATTTAACAATCGCTTATGAATACGAACGTTAGTATAGTAAACAAGGAATTAAATTTGAGAATCAAAACCGATGTCATCGTTTAAAGAAATCGTTCCAAATTCCACGAATTTTGCAATCAATGTTGGGCTGCAGCTCTTCAAGTCCCTTTTCTTTTGCCAAATCATAGAAAATGTGTGAATGTACAATCTGATAAATAGGAGAATATATTTCTATATAAGCGAATTCGTGACAACATTATCTTCAAAGTAAAATTAGTTAGTATGATTGAGAAAATCCTTACACAACCACAACTTTCAAGTTATTGACCTCCATGATCATTTTGTGTCAACTACAATAAATTTGTATCGTAGTCCAGAAAGTTAATACTGCTGCTTTGTTATTTTTAATTTGTTCGTACTATTTTTTCTTTGTTTGCCTCAAAAATGTCTAAGAAATTTAACAAGTCATAACATTCTTTTTATGTAAAAGTATGCAAATTGAAAATTCTTTTGCCTTCTCATAACATCTGTTGAAAATATCTCGTAAAATTTTAAAGTTGAAAAACGTTTTTCCTTGTTGGCGTTTTTGTTTCTGTCTGCTTACAGTAGTGCAATAGCAATAGTCTATACATTTTTCGTCAACAACATTAAACGTATTGAGGTGTAAAAAATTAAATTTTTTATATAAAACAAAAAATTTATTGTTTCTATGAAAATGTTTTGTAACACTTTTGTTTTTGGTTATTTTTTCGTGGAATCAGGTTGTTATGGCTCACTGTGACAGAAAATTGTAAATTAATAAAAATTAAATGGTTTTTATTTAATTACGAATTCACATGAACGGCTGATTGGTTCGTTACTCTGTCCCATTGTGTCAGAATATTTATTTTAGCTTAAGTACTACGTTTTGTGTCAACCTTAGTATAGGGTGTTTTTGCAGCTGCATCAGAAATTAAAATTATAATAAGAGACAGAAGTATTGTTGGACTTAAATTTTTTTATTATAATTTGGTAGATAATTTCATGGCATTTTGTTTTAAAATATACGTGTTGAATGGTCCATTCGACCAGTTAAATTTTTGACTACTTTTTCTAATAAGTCTGGCTGTGTTGCGCAAATGGTGGCTACATAATTAGCTTCCAATGCTTCATGACTTGCTAGTTTTTCGGCTTAACCCATTGGCTTAACATAGCCCCATAAAAAGTAATCCAGAGGCATTAGATCACACGAACGAGGGGGCCTGTGAACAGGACCACTTCTGAAATTAAGGTTGTCACTAAATTGATTTTGCAATGAAACGATTGTTAAGCGAACTGCATGGCAATTTAAGTCGGCTGGTTGGAACCAAATGTCGTTGATGTTTAGGCGATTATTTTTTTGGAAAAAATCGAGTCAGCAAGGCTCGATAGCGCTCGCTCCCTACCGTAACAAAAGCTCTTTGCTTATTTCGAAAGAACGTGTAAACCGCACAACACAGTAAATTTTAATGGATGTAATTGTGATTCGTTAATGGCTTGATGCTTGTCTTCGCTCCGAATACGTTAATTTTGCTAACTGACAAAGCCGTTTAATAAGAATTAAACGTAAAGTGGACAAGAAGGTGCACAGAAAAAAAAAAAATCTCAAGAAAATTGTTGTTAAAAATAAAATGTTAGGTCAACAAGTATTTATTATTTGATCCAATATAAAAAAATTTATCAAAATTAGTCTTTTACCGCATTTAAACTATGCAATTAACGCCGAGTTTTTTTTCTATTTTCTTTTAAAGTAGTTACTACGAAACCCTTTTCACATTTACATTTACGTATTTTTTATTAACTTTTGCAACCCCGTTTTCTTCCCTAAACCTCTTGCTAACACACAAAAAGTTGCATGCGAAAGTTGCGGCGTTAATTGCATAATGTAAATATGGTCTTTGAAAAATAGCACTCAATAAAACATACTTAATAATAAAATAATGAAATATTTCTTCATATTTGGTATAAAAAAAATATTTCAATCAAAGTAAACACACTATTTTTACAAGTCTTGTCCATTTTTTATTAGCCTTAATATCGTTGCAAATAAGACTTAAGTGTTTGTAATTCTAATTCGCTTTGCAGTTTTATTTGTTCAGTATCTTTAGTTTTTCCAAAATCTTTGGAAAAAGGTTTTCTGATGATCTGGCCTAACCAGCCAGCGAAATGCGCAAAGGAACTTACTTATACCCCACAATTAATTTTAGTGTATGTATAAAAAAATAAATATAAATAATATATAAATTAATAATATAAAATTTATAAATAAATATTCGATAAACATTTTGTTTGATTAATTAAAAATTTCCAACAATAAATTTTAGCAAATCACATTTTGTTGTAAAAAATTATTTCGGACAACTCCTTTTTTTATTGGCTCAATTAACTTGGTTGTTGACTTAGTATTCAATAACTATACGTACAAACTTTTTTTTATCAATAATGCAAAAATCGTCCTCGCAGAAAATTCAAAAATTCTTTTTATCAAATATGCGATTTTCGTATTCAAATATGAAAATTATTTTTTTCTGTGTGGAAAATAATCTCTCAACGTCAACTGAGTTTATAGAATATACATAAATATATTTTTCAATTCAGATCCCACATTTGATTCCAGATCTAAAACGGTTGAAATTTGTTTTATTTTTTGAAAACCTTTATTTTCTTACAAAATGTTTTGTATTTTTTTTTTTAATCCACATTGATAATTTTACTTTCTGCAATATAAATTAATTTGAGCTGACTATTAAGGACGGGTTTTTGAGATGGGGATTAAGTTTAAACTTACTTTAACGTTCTCTGCAACTCGGATTTTTCCGGTGAAATGTGATTTTTTTTTTTATTATTTCCTTAAAGACCCACATTTTAAGCAAGACTGCGCTGTTCCGGCAACATTTTGTATACAAACTTGGTATTGGCTTCACAAATCAGTTTTTAGATTAACTAAACCTAGTTTAACTGAGATCTCAAAAACCCAGCCTAAGTGAAGTAAATCCCTCCAATCTAGTTATTGTTTTACCAATATATCCGTAGTTGGAAAATATAAATGCTAATTGATCTTTTACTTTTTTATTTGCATAAGCATCGGTAGCAACAAGTTCTGTAATAACATTCTTAAATTGCTCAAAGTTTTCTGAATAGTATTCTACAACGGGGGGTGCTTTAAAACCATGGTAGATAAGGCCATGATGGCATTATTGCTCAATTGAATGGGAGATAAAGCCTTAATGGCCTTATTGCCCAATCATTGAGAGGTAAGGTCATATGTAAAATTTTGCGAAATGAGAGATATAGACATATTTTATTTCCGCAAATGAGAGATAAAGCCATATTTTTTCAGAAAATTGTTATGCATGGTTTAAATATTCTGTAAAAGGGAAAGTCCTAAGTTATCATTGAAAAACATTTTTTTATTCTTGTGTCGCACGCAGGAAAACTTTATTCAGCGAAGCCACCTGCCGCGTCCTACTGGAGGAAAAAACCCCTAAGCACGCAGAAAAACTCTAGTATGCGAAGCCAGATTTGAATACTTAACTTTAGTGTCTCCGGAACTGAAATGAG
Organism: Pollenia angustigena; assembly: GCA_930367215.1. Classification (NCBI taxonomy): domain Eukaryota; kingdom Metazoa; phylum Arthropoda; class Insecta; order Diptera; family Polleniidae; genus Pollenia; species Pollenia angustigena. Next base: position 237,747,118 of record OV884059.1, read on the forward strand.
AGATTTTCTAATATTGCTAATGTGAGCTAAGGCCATGATGGCTTTATCTCCCATTCAAATTAAAATAAAAACCAAAAAGGCTTTATCTCCCTATTGGCCTTATCTACCATAGTATTAAAGCACCCCCCTTCTGCAACATCCAGCCAGCTTCCCAATCTTGTTAATACTGGCTGCGGTGGTAACGGTTCATTAAAAATTTCAAGTCGTGAAGAAGCCTTTGAAAATATTTTTTTCTCGAATGAATCCAATAAATCAATATGTATTATCGAATTTGATTCTTATTTCCTCTGCAACTCGGTGTTACTCATGTGCCAAGCAAGTAACATGTAACAGTTTTGAATAAAATATTTCAAGCCCATTGGCAGCCTTAGTCATGTTATAAGGTGCTGCATTGGTTAAAAATAGAAGGATCTTTTGTCGAAATCTTGAAAATCTTTTGTTTGTGTTATAAAAATATTGTAAATTTAATTTCCTGAGGATGCTAACCAAAGGTTAGCAAAATATCGAAAAAATAATTAAATAAATTAATATTTTTTATATAAAAAAGAGACCTGGAGCTTAAAATTAAAAATAATCAAAATATTATTGTAAAAGGTCAATTAAAACTGAATTATGAAAATATTTTATTTTAAGCAGAGCTCCAAAAAAATTCATTATACCCCCACCACAATAGTGGGGAGGGAATTATGCATTTGTGCTGATGTGTGTTACACCTTAAAATATTGGTCGTAGACCCACCATAACTTATACCGATCGACTCAGAATCACTTTCTGAGTCGATCTAACGATTTCCGTCCGGCTGGCTGGCAAACTAGATGGCTGTCCATCACGAGGGGAGATAAGGGGCAACTCCGAATCTCCAAAACTATCTAACAGATTTTAATGAAATTTAAAACATAGAAATATCCTTTTCGAAAATTTGTTTTTAGATACTATGGTGTATGGTATCATGTGGTCGGGCTTGACCGACTATACTTTCTTACTTGTTCATTGATTTGAAAATTTTTTTTGAAGATTTTTTTTGTTAACATGGATATTTTTTAAATAAATTTTTTTATAATATGTAAATTAAAAAAATATATCACTCAAAAATTTTAAAATATGCAAAAATATACCTTTCAAAACAAAGTATGCAAAAGTATGCATTCTGATTTTGATGTAATTTTTACCAAAATTTAAAGATTCGGAAAGATAATTGGTCAACATCGATCTTAGACGCTCCACAAAAAAACATGCATTTGCATGGAAATCGCATCCCTAATTATCACTAATACCTACGTCCCTCTAAACTTTAACTTATCCATCCATTACGAATCGAGATTAAATTCTAGAAAACCACCTCTAATGCAAACTAAACAACTGCACAATGAATACATCAATATTCAGACGGATTGGTCGACACAGTAGAATGACTTGGCATGTAGAAGTCCTTATTCGCACTTCCACCGGTAGATTGCTGGTATTGCTAATGATGCTTTCTGTAAGTGTGATGACCCATTACAGACAATCGAACAAATCATTTACATTCTGAATGTATTATCTAGGATATACAAATCCAGACGCTATACCCTGGCTTAACGTATGAAACTTGTAAAAATAAAACCTTAAGAACTTGTATACATGTATTTGCTCAGTATTTAAAAAGCCATATGCTAAAGAAATTTTTTCTTAAAATACAATTCAAATCTATTTTTATTTTTTATGAATACGGCACAATATGATTAAGGAAGAATACTTCAAGCTTTTATATACCATATTTTTAGTAACTCCATCATATAGAATTTGAAAAATTAAAAATATTGAATATAATATAAAGTTACCTTCGAAAGGATATAGTTCCCAGTTTCTATTTGTTAAAATTGTTGAGTTAAATACATTCAATTTATAAAGTATCACTATCCAGTGTGACACAAAGAATGCTGACGAAGGCCGTATCGTACCAGAAAATGCATTACATTCTGCTGGTGTCTAACAATTTTTAATTTTTCTATACATACAATATACTTCATTGCTGTCCAAAGGAAAGCCAAGGAAAAATGTAACAAGAAAATACAATATAATAGTCTGGTAGTGTATAAAGTAATTTCTGAAAATTTGAAGGAATAGGACTATTACAAAAAAGCTTTATAAAACATAACTGAAATTAAGATCATAGATAAAATTCGAAAAATAAAAAATGTTGAATATAATATAAAGTTACCTCAGAAAGGTTTCTATTTTATATTTATTAATATTTAAAAAATTTTATTTTGGAAAATTTCTTAACTATCAAATCATATCAAACGATATCAAAGCTTTAACAAAATGTTAACAATAAACATGGACTTTATCTTTTCTTACATTCCCCACTACAATTGGTAGGATTTCTCCCAACATTAATTGAGGCTATCAGCGCAGAAGTGGTGTAACCCCAAACTACTACTCTTGCACTATATTACTTGGTTGTTAGGGCCCGCGCACAAACTATGTTTCTAGCGCCATCTGTTTTGGATAAAAACAGTTGGCTTACTCGACTATTGCACTGTAAAGAACAGTACATAGAACATATGGGCAAATCCCAGAAACAGTCCACCAACCCGACATTTTTCAAATGAATTTATTTTTAATGGAATATAAGACTAGATGTATAATTTCATTTTTATATTAAAAAAATATTTATTTTAATGATCATTAATGCCATAATTTTTACCAAATCCTACCCCACTGCTGATTTCTTAATGTTATACGTGAATTTAGCATTATTTTAGGTGATTTTTGTGCTTAAAATAGCACTTACAGTAACCTTATCAAAATATAAATTTCGTTAAAAAAAAAAGTTGATATTTATTAGTTAAGAAATTAGTTTAAGAAATTCAATTCATAAAAATATAATTTGTTGTGTTAAAATAAATAAAACATAATAATAAAATACTACTGGAAAAACTGTAGCGTGCGTTATGTAGCGTGCGTCGCAAAGGGTTCACGGCTTTTGTCTAAAAATCACAACATTTTTTGGCTGCAAATAAGTGCGCTTAGAATTCTCTTATAGTCATCTTTCTTTTAGGAATACGATTTTGTATATCTTATCATGCCAAATTCGCTAAAAATTAGGAAAACGCACTTCAACCTTTAAAGTTACTTCCACTTTTTGTAGCGTACGTCACAAAACTTTGTGATCAATTATTTCGCAACAAATACTTGCTAAGAAATTATGATATATGCCATTCGTAAGTACATATTATATTATAGTATTTAGTTTCACATACGCATAATATGACATATATTATATAAGTTAAAGCTATCTTTTCTGAAAGACCAAAAAATTTTTATATTTCAATCAGAAAACGCGTGCGAATGTAGCGTTCGTCAGGATTTGCCCATATCTTACACCAAAACCGTAACCAAATTAAATTGTGGATTACACCACTTCTGCGCTGATAGCCTCAATTGAAGTTGTAAGCAGGTTAAGAAAAAACAAAATAAAAACAAAAACAAATTGCTTTCTTGTTCTTGCAACAAAATCAAAATAAAAAAACTGAATGTTTCCTGATGTTCTGGCCTAAGCAACCAGTTAAATGTGCATAGAAACTAGCTTATCCTACAACAATTAATTCCAGTGCTTTTATCAATAACAAAAATTGGCAATTAAGCACGAAAAAATAATCGTATTAATTAAAAACATTTAATATATAAATTTTTTTTTTGATAAATACGGCGGTTAATATTAATGTACATGAACTTGAATCTAAAAGAACATTATTAAAATTTTACACTCTTTTTTACAAAAAGAGCAACATGTTGTTGTCATAGAAGCATCTAACCTAGCATTTACACATGCCAATTCTATTTCGAAAAACTCAATACACTCACACTTTTTGACTAATACACTCACATTTTTCGCAATGGCAGCTCCAGTGGCAGCAAAAATTGCATGCGAGTTGAAATTTGGCACTTGTATGCCACTACATGTCAAAACGATAAGCAATGTTACCCTATTAAAAATTTAATGCAAATTTACTGCATGGTTGTAAAGTTGTAAATTATGTTTTAACTTGTTAAATGTATTATTATGATGAATTTTTTAAAACGCGTATTAATAAAAGCAAGTATGTTAATTATAGAGCATTAATATTGTTTAAATAATGCTGATATAAATAATGTGCCAATATGATTAACTCGGTAACTTTTTTTTGTTTTCTGGAATTTTTTTCTTAATTTGAGAAGTAAACAAATTTGCTCAAGTTGACGCTTCAAAGACATTTTAAAGATGAACTCGCAGTGGCAGTTGTAAACACAAAAGCCAATGGCATGATATTCGACTATTTCAAACAAATTTTCTTTGATAATATGTATACAGTAGTGGCATGCCACTACATGCATGTGTAAAGGCAGGGTAAAGGAATATGTGTGCTAATTACATAAATGGTTATTGAAATCATAGCCAACCATTATATGATTGTTTGCCCAATATAGATAACTAAATACTTTACAATATGAAATTTGCTTATGGTTTTTATTTATGGCATTACATTATCTACATTTGTACCCATGTTCTGTAACTTTAGTGAGAACTTCTTGCATCGAAAAGATGTGAAACAAAATGTTTCATCGTTTCTCGAAAAGTGAGAAAAATGTGTGTCTGTAACTGATGTCGAAAACTATCAAAAGAGATTACGTCGTTACGTTATAAATGTCATAATATTGCACTCGAAGCCGATGTGTCATTGCAGACGTTCAGAACGCCAGTAACACATATCGTTGACGGCGTCCAAAATTAACTAAAATTAAAAATTTTTCAACGACGGCGGCGAAAACACAACCGTCGGCTATACCAAATTGTGTAAAGAGCGACTTTAATGTTTGTTGTTTGCAACCGAGCTTTGAAGACATTCGTATATTTTATAAAAATTTTAAAAGCAAAATAATAAAACAATGAAAAATGTGCCAAGAATAAAATATTATTATTATTATTCTTAGCATTTTGCATTTTTAATTGTTTTTTAGTGTTAAAATTTTTTCTCGCCCCATTTTTATACGTGAGTTTATTTGACAGTTCAAAGCGAGAACTTTTCTCACCAAAATGTTAGAGACACACTTTTTCTGTAAATTGGCTAGTAATTTCCTTACGTTACAGCTTGTACTCGACAAAAAAAAGTTACAGACACAGTTAAGTGAGAAAAAACAGCTGTTTGTTTCAATTTATGGCTTTTTTATTTCATTTCACACATTTCAATCGAAAACTTTCTCGACGCGAGAGTTACAGAACATTGCATTGCGGTTAAAAGTTTTTTAAACGATGTTCAAGACAACCTTCTTGCGCTCCCCTAACATAAAAAATCACTTTTTTTTAAATTAAAACTTGAAATTTTGGGTCATGAGATAATAACTTTTAATTTAATAAATTCTCTAGCATCTAGCATTAGGACTCCAGCTTATGTTTCTACTTTTGAAATTAAATACTCTCTCCAAATTCTTATCTGTGTCATTACGGAGTTACATTAAAAAATCAATTAATTTATATCTTCATATTTCAGGGCAAGATTTTCTTTTAAACTTGTATATTCGCATCATTGCTGCTTTTTTTTCAAATATAAAAGAATAACAATTACAGTTTTTATAACGAAAAAGAAGAAAAAAAAGATTATTATAGACTTATGTTGTAAAATTTAATCATTGTTATCATTCTCTCTACGCGTGTTTCGGAATTCTCAATACATGTGAAAACAAAAAAACTGACAAACAAGGCTTGAAAAATATATTAAACAAAAATTTGTCCAAACATTTTTATTCGTTTAGATAAATTTGTTGTCCATTTTGTTTTTTTTTTCGATAAAGAAAGACACGCAAGATAAAGAAATATTTTTTGTGTAAAAATGAAACAAATTGAACAACAATCATTATCGTTAAAAGAAAGCCATTCTTTGTATAAAGTTTTCATAATGATAAAAAGATAAAATTATATGCTGGAATTTTTTTCCTATCCATTCTACAACAATCATTCACATGTGGTACTTAGTTATTTTTAATACAAAATTTAAAATCTATGTTTTATTGGCTTTAACGAGGACTATTACAAGCACTTGGGCTAAACAGGAAACGTTTCCATAAATTTAAGCAATTGTTTATTAACAATAAGATTTTTTTTGTGGTTTCACAAGGATTAATTAAAAAAAAAGTTTGTCTATCTTAAAACAAATTTCCCAGCGATATTCTGCAACCTTAAAGTAGAATACATATTTGGTATACAAACTAGTCACAAAAGTCTTACTTTAGTAAGGCATTGGACTTGAAAGAATTAATAAAAAGTTTCCCTGCATGTAGGTTAGGTTTGGTAAAAGTTGCAGTCATTTTCCATCTGGCACACTAAGACCAAAAGATCCACTGCAGAGCCTTCACGAATTTTCAAAGAAGTTTAAAAAACACTCCAGTTAAAATTCAGAGTTAAAGCATGGTGGGGTGCCATAAAGCCATAGGACATAAAGCCATAATGGCTTAGGTCTCAAATCAATTTTAGTGGAATGAGACATAAAGCCATTATGGTTTTATGTCCCATTTGATGTTTTGCGTTACAAATGCTTTATTTCACTTAATATGCCTATTTAGGCGGTATGGACTAAGCCCCAATGAGCTAACTCCCCAAACCCTAAATGAATAAAGCCCCTAAATTTGGGGACGTCGTTCATTTATGGAAATAACCCGAAAAAGCCAATATGAACTAAGCCCCCAAACAGGTGAACCAAGTCCCTAAACAGAAATTAACTAAGACCCCAATTTCCCCAAATTAAAAAAATATAAAAATTGTTTTGTTGTTTTTTCTCTGGTTGTATATATTAAAAATATAACGAAAACACTTTTGGGCGCAAGGATTTTCTCCTCTATGGTATATAAAAAACCGGCTTCGCTAACTAAAGCTTCTCTGCATAGCCGGTCTTCTGCCGGACGCAAGGATTTTCTCCTCTATGGTATAACAAAGACCGGTTTCGCTAACTAAAGCTTCTCTGCATAGCCGGCCTTCGGCCGGGCGCAAGGTTTTTATCCTCTATGGTATAACAAACACCGGCTTCGCTAACTTAAGGTTATCTGCGTATTCGCCCTTCGTTCGGAAACAAGGCAGATTTTTGAAGCTTTACTTAGCGAAATCGGTACTTGTTATACCAAAAAGGAGAAAATTCTTACGCCCGCCCAAAGGCCGGCTATACAGAGAAGCTTTAGTAAGCGCAGCCGGTGTTTGTTACACCATGGAGGAAGAAATCCTTGCGCACGGCCGAGGGCCGGCTATACATTGAAGCTTTAGGCAATAGGGTGACATGCAATCATTATCAAAAATATGGCTTTATGTCTCACTTTTCGGAAAAAAATTATGGCGTGAAGTCCCATTATATTGAGACTTAATGGCATATGCCCTTTATGTCTCAATGGAATGGGACTTGACGCCATATGGCTTTATGTCCTATGGCTTTATGACACCCCACCATATAGCATTACCCGTCAAAGGTCGCGGATTCCATTTCGGCCAGTTGACTTCTAGCCAGGACAGTGTTAGAGATGGTGCTCTCCACCTCGTCTTCGTCATCACATTTGTGACAGTAATAATAGTATCCAGCTTCCAGTGGATATGTATGTCCATCTATTAAACTAAATACAGATCCCAAAATTGGCACGTCCCTCTCGATCATCAATAGAAGAGACAATGTTTCTCCCGTCATCAATGCGGGGCAGTTCTGCATCCAGTACCCATGTTCTGTAACTTTAGTGAGAACTTCTCGCATCTAAAAGATGTGAAACAAAATATTCCATCGTTTCTCAAAAAGTGAGAAAAAACTGTGTCTGTAACTCACGTCGAAAACTATCAAAAGAGATTACGTCGCACAGTGCTTTGGCCCATAGACATAAATCAAAAAAAAAAACAAGTCTTATATTGTGCTTAAAAATGTACAGATCGATAGATAACAAAATAATTAAAATTAATTTTGAAGAATTTTTAAGATTTAACTCTTTTTGGCGGCGCTAGAGGGCGCCAAAGTTTGAGAATTTATAGTAAAAATGGCCAAACAACTACTTGAGTTTTACATGCTTTAGGAAAACTGTTGTAAAACTGTTGTTTTTTAAAGCACGAGATTGAAATTTTTTTCTGTAGTAGTTTACTATATTTAGAACTAACTGTAAAAAAATTTTATTGATTTATTTTCTCATAAGTGTTTTTTTATTGGTTTGAAAAATGCTTATTATTTACTTAAGCTCTAAAAATTTTCTAACTTTGATGGAATATTAAAAAAAAAAGAAAAATATGGTCTATGGGTTTTTTTCTGATTTCGAATATCTAGACTGTTTTCTAATAACTACAAAAAAAAAAATTGAAAAAATTTTACCACAACTTGAAAAAAAAAAACTTTTTTTAAATGGCTATTTTCATGATTTTTGATCAAATTTTGATAGTTTTCAGGAGTTTAAAAGACAATTAACTACAAATACTGTGAAATATTAATTCAAACTTATACCATTCAATAAAAAACAACAAAAATCAAAATATGTATAAAAAATTTTTTGTGTTTGTCTGCATTTTACGGCATAAGAGGGCGCTGAAATCACAAATGCCCTTGGTTTTTTATTGTTTCAAGAAAATAATTGTTAAAAATTAATTTTTTGGATTACGAGATTCAAATTTTTTTCTGTAGCAGCTAATTATATTCTAAACCATCTATAAAAAAATTTTACTGGAATTATGCTCCTATACATATTTTTTAATGGTTTGAAAAATGCTTATTATTTAGTTAAGCTCTAAAAATTTCTTAACTTTGATGGAATATTAAAAAAAAAAGAAAAATATGGTCTATGGGTTTTTTTCTGATTTCGAATATTTAGACTGTTTTCTAATAACTACAAAAAAAAAATTGAAAAAATTTTACCACAACTTAAAAAAAAATTTATTTAAAAAAAATGTTATTTTCGTGATTTTTGCTCAAACTTTAATAGATTGAATTAGTTAAAAAAAAATAAACTAGGAACATAATAAGAAAAATATCCAAATAGATATACTATTGAATTAGAAAAATTGACAAGATAAATTAAAAAAAATTAGTATAACAGTTGTGTCTGTTTCTTTTTGTCGACACAAGATGGCGCTAAATTCACAGATGACGTTGGATTTTCATCGTATAAAGAATATTTTCAAAATGTGACTTAGTGCCGTTATTTTTTATTTAAATTGAAGATGGTTACGTGACAGAAGTTTTTTTTGGTAACAGCCTTTGTTTGTAGTAAGAGCAATTCTATTGTGGAGTGTTCGAAAATATTGCATACAGGGTTTTAAATTTAAAAGAAAATAAAAATTTTCTATTAAAATGTGAAATCAATTTATATATTTAATAAATACTTACTTTTACAAACGAGTAAAAGTGAGGGCGCGTGGTTCAAAAAATGAACGTGCACATCTCTAATCAATTTTATTGCAATCAAAATCAGCTTATCAAATTTTATTGGAATCTTTCTATTTTTAAACATAGCTCCCATACAAATCATTCTCCCGAAAATAGCTTTTAATGCCAGCTTCCTTAAAAATATATGTAGTAACATACCAATATAAACCATAGGTTACATATAAACCCTCATCCAAAAAACCCATATATGAAGATGAAGATATCTAAATAATATTCGGCAGAAAGAACTTTGAAACGAATCTTAACCTCATAACATAATTTTGTTCTGGTGGGTCCATGATTGCCCATGGGTCCCAAATAGATTACAATCTAGGAACTTTGTTTTTAAATACTATGCTATATGATATCACATGGTCGGGCTTGACCGATTATACTTTCTTACTTGTTATTTTTGCACGAGCATTTTTAGCGTTTTTCACTCATTTTTTATTAAATGATGTTTTTGTATTTTTCACATTTATAATCCGATTCTACCAAAATTTGGCACACATATATATCTAACAAATATGAATTTTCATACCAAATTTTATTACGATCGGATAATTTTTGGAAGTGTTATAACATTTTTAAGAAAAAGGATATATGGCAGGACCTTGAATCCTTGTTCAGATTTAAGTGAAAATTTGCACATACGTTGCTAGTTGTGTGTGTATTAGTATAACCATTTTTTGTAGTTTTGTGGGCATTATTGAAGCTAAAATTACATTTTTCCATTTCAGGACACATGGGAGGTAGGCGTGTCCTTGGACCGATTTGTCCAAAAATTCACATTTTTCTTAACTAAGCTATTCTATGCTTGTGTACCAAATTTCAAAAATTTCTGACAACTCCTTCTATTTATGTCCCTTCGTTATATGGGGACAAAGCACTGTGCGTCGTAACGAAATTATTGTAATAACATTGCACTCGAAGCCGATGTGACATTGCAGACATCGGGAACGCCAGTAACACGTATCGTTGACGGCGACCAAAATTTACTAAAATTGAAAATGTTCAACGGCAACGGCGAAAATACAACCGTCGGCTATAGAAATAATGTAAAGTGCGACTTTAATGTTTGTTGTTTGCAAACGTATATTCGTATATTTAAAAAAAAATGTTAAAAGCAAAATAATTAAACAATGAAAAAATGTGTCAAGAACAAAATATTAATATTATTATAATTTGCATTTTTAATTGCTTTTTAGTGTTAACATTTTTAAACCCCCCATTTTAATTCGTGAGTTTATTTGACAGTTCAAAGCGGGAACTTTTCTCACAAAAATGTTACAGACACACTTTTTCAATTAAATGGCGACAGCTAGTACTCGCCAAGAGAAAGTTATAGACCCAGTTTAGTGAAAAAAAACAGCTGTTTGTTTCAATATATGGCATTTTTGTTTCATTTCACACATTTCAATCGAAAAGTTTCTCGACGCGAGAGTTACAGAACATGGGCACAGTATTCGCGGTTCATATATCATTAGCATTATCGATCGTCGAAGTTCGAGTTTGCAGGAGAAAAAAGGCACTCCAATGCCTACAAGTGCAAAATTAAAGAATATATTTTCGATGAATATCACGTGGAATAAAATAATGAAATAATAAAGTTTAATTATAACTTTGTATATAATTTAAAATAATATGCAAACGTTTAATAAACAATGTATTTATAAACTTTTTATTTAGATCGGTTTTTAGCTATACTCCGAAATTTTTATATCAATAAGACTTTAATAAAAAAGTCTGACCTAAGCAATCAGTGAAATGCGCATAGAAGCTAGTTTTCCTTAAACAATAAATTTCAGTGTGTTTATCATATATGAAAAATTGGGAATTTGGCACGTCAAAGTTCAAAAACCTGACCAGTGAATTATAAAAGAAATAGTTTATAATATGCAATATGAAATTTCAAAGGCCATTTGTTTCATAATTTTCACCTTTTTCTTAATTGCATTTTATTATGTCTTTTGAAAACGCCTGCAAGAGTTTTCCAAGTTGTCTTTACCTGCACACGCAACAATATATTTTAAGAAAATTAAATCGACGAAATAAATCTTCAAATTTAAAACATTCCAACGAAGCAGAATTTCAAAGTCATTTGTCTACAACACCCAACGAAATGTGAAGATTAAGCAGTGAAACTTTATTTTTGGAATGCCACGAAAACGAAAATTTCATACTTAAGTTAAAATATCCAACAGCTTGTCTTCAGTGGCTCCAAGTTATTTAAGACTGTAGCGCATTTTTAGCTTTATGGACTTTTTAAGAGCATTGTGGAGTTCCGACTAGGGATGCCAATCGGAACTGGTTTTCGAAAATCCCGGGATTCGGGATTTTACGGGATCCCGGGATTTTTCGGGATATCGGGATATTTCGGGATTCGGGGTTTTTGCAAATTAGAAGATTAATGCTTTTTATAGATATTTATTAAAAAAACGTCATTAAAAGCGGTTTGCAAACAAAAGTTTTATATAAATTTGTTATTTTAAAGTTAAAGATAATGTCATATTTATTAATAACATTTAAAAATATTGAAAATTGTGATTTTTTTTTTTAATTAATGATTGATTTAATTAAAAATATGATAAAAAAAACAACGTACGATTTCTAACAATGTGTTTATTGATTCAACTAAAAAATTGTTACCACAAAATCTATATTGTATTGAATTACCTCAGTTGATTCAAACTAAATAAAAAAAAATTTAATAGAGCAAACTTGTTTGTAATTGATTTATTTGTAAGATTCTATTTTTGTAAAGTAAATTAGAATCAATAATTCAAATTTGAATTCGAAATTAATTATCAAAATCAATTTATTTAGTTAACCATAAAAATCTTATTTTAACAAAAATACATTTCTATGCCCACCACATAGTGGTAAGAATTGTGTAGTGTTTAAAATACACTTCTTAATTTTGTAATATCGCTCCATAAATTGCCGTAGTTCCTATGCCTTCTCTCGTACAACACTTTTATAATTCTAAACCTGTGAAGAGCAAAGTTTTAATGTCGGATTTGGTGCACCAGTGGAATGTTTTGTGCATATCAAAAGACATTTTTTCGTTTATTAATTTTCTTCTTTAATTATTTTCTTTACTTTTCGTTAAAATTTCTTTATTATTGCTGGAAACGCTTAAAACAAACAAAGTTTAACTTTTTTGTTTCGTTTTCAATGACAGTATTAACAGAAATAATCAAGGAAATATTAAAGATCAGTATTTTGTTCCCAATGCTCTCAAGGGGGAATGTCATGATGAATTTCTTTTTTAAAAAAAGGTAAAGCAAGAAAATTTTGTTAACAATTTCGGGATTAACTAAATCCCGAAAATCCCGGGATTACACAATTTAAATCCCGTGATTTTCGGGATCGGGATTGGCATCCCTAGTTGCGACTAACTTTGGTTGGTATCATGAGTGAGATTAATGCCTTTAAGAGAAAAAATAAAAAAAACTGCAAATGCTTTTAATTAATGCGCGTTTTTTGGATTAAAGTTTATAAATTCTAAATGTGCACTGTTAAGTGCAGTCGTTTTCGTATAAACATCTAACAAAATAATGAGTGGAAAATTTTAAACAGTTGGTTTTAATGCAGAAAATAAATGTTTTTTAATAGCTGCGTGATGACAACACAATTAACGACACATTAAAAATGTATATTTTTATGCATAATCTTTTAAAAGGATTTTAATTTCCTAATCGCTGTATTTTTCCACAACTGTCTCTTTAAAGTGTTGTGTGTTGTTGGTGCCGCAGCATGCCGTAGTAGCATATATAAAAGAACACTCTAATTTATTAAAGACTCTGGCATAATAAATGTGAAATATGTGCTGTCAGATGTCCTCAATTAATAAAACCGCAGTTTTTGCTCACCACAATCAATGGATTAGTGAATTGTGTGGACTAAACATTTTATTTATTCAACAATGTTCAATAAAGTGTTGATTTTATCTACATGTTCAAAATGGAATATATGAATGTGAATTCGAGATAAATATTAAATTGGGGACTGCTTGAATATGTTATTGCTAGCATTTTTATATTAATTTGCAATTTAAACTCCCAAAAAAATCAGTTGGCAAAAAGCTATTTAAGTTTTCAAAATCTAACTTTATATGCAGATTAAAAAAATATTTTTTTGCTATGACTTCGGTTTAGTTTGAGATATAATGCTGATTTTTTTTTTACATATAAAGAAGGTATGATGAAGAAAGTATGCTTTAGTAACTCAAAGTATTTGATTTTTTGAGATTTGACTATGAAAAGAGAAAACCATTATTGTATGTGTCTTATATTTATTAATATTATTATTATTAAATGTAAAGTATTTTCAACAGAACGTTATCCTAAATAAAGAAGAGGAATAAAAATTAGAAAAAAACAGCATTGAAGTTTGTGTTGAAAATCCAGATTTTTACAAGCGTTTACAGAGAGGTTAATTTGCAAACATTCGTCCAATTGGTTTTTTTGCATACTATACCCACTGAGGAGCAACCTGAGAAAGAAAATCACTTGCGATAAATCCAGTTTTTTATGATTACGAGTCGTACTCAAAAACCCAGAAGTTCTTGAAATAAGTATAAAATTCTTATATCTTGTAAAATAATGAATGCTTACGCATGTTTTGATTTTCTATACACATTGAAAGAACTTCTGGTCAGACTCTTGTGAATTACAAAGGGTGAACAAGTAAATTTGAATTCTTTCTTCTCATAAAGTTTATATTTTTGGTTAAATATGTACATTAGGGTGTCCCAAATTTTTTTTTGTCAGAGGCTCAAGCATAATTTGAAAGCTTATAGGGTCCAGTATTTTAAAATTTTTTTTAGATTTTTAGGAAGAGGTTTAGAGGTCGCGCAAATCAAGTCTTTGTTAAAAGTCTGGTTTGTCGGCGTTTTTTCAAACTTGACTCATAACTTTGTCAATAACCACGTTCATTTAATTTTTTGACGGAATATTTCTAAAGAAAATTTCCCAAACTTTATTTCCATATGCAAAAACTTTAAGTTCCGGCAATATTTTTGTCCATTACGATTCCACATATTAAGTTCTTTTGTAATTTTTTAACAAATTCTGTAAAAAACGGTTTATTACTTTTCAAATTTATATGAAAAAAATAAAAACTAGTGACGCGATTTTGAATACCACGTTCTATACAATTAAAAAAAAATTGAATTTTGTCTTACAGTTTCCGAGTTACACTATTTTTATAGTTTGTACCTTAAAAATTGTGATACTTTTTTCGTTATAATTATTGCATATTTCCATAAATTTTTATAGTTAGGTTTTAACTGTCATTAACTTCTGACATTTATTGATCTGAGTCGTTGCACGCTGCCATTTTCACTTTCTATTTTATGTGTGCTCCAGGAGCTATCAATCGGGCTCGCTGGATGATGAAAATTATCTATTCTTTAAAAATATAAATTTTCCGAAACCAGTTGACATCTTATATAGACAAATCAACAGTTGATGCCTTGCTTGAATTTAGTTCATTTATTTTAAGAATAATGTCAAATATTGGTACCTCTGCCAGTGCCCTCGATACGCTCCTTTTAATGATCTGAGCCTATTGAAGGAATTGGATAATTATAAAATTATTAACAAAGCAGTTGCAAAAGCCTCGCTAAAAACTTTTCTATGTCATTAGTGGTACTTAACTCCGAAATTGGCTGCCTCAGCGTCTTTTGATGAACGTATTGACACCAAAACTTTGCACTTAATGAAAACAGATACTCCATGCAGCGATTATGAAGTAGCAAATGTAACTTTAACAGAAGAAAACTTTAGAAATAAAGAAATTCAACAATTCATTTCAAAAGCCAGTCTTACTTTTTTTGAAGCTTGCAATATTTCAATCGATTTTTTAAAAATAGATCCACAGAATTGGAAAGCCAACAAGTCATTTCAAGAGGCAAAGAAAAAAGTTCAACTACTACAAGTGGTAAATGATGTGGCAGAACGAGGTGTGGCTTTGGCTAATACTTATATTAATGTCCCAACTTCTGAAACTGATTACCAGAATTTATTGCAAGGTATATAACTACATCGCAAAAACCTCAATAAATGATTTTTCACAGAGAAAAAGAAAAGATTTTTTTTTTTTTGTTGATTGCGTAAGATTGGTGAACTGGCAAACAGCTTATAATAAAATATACTGAGTATAAAAATAAAAACGGGCATAACTCAGGAACGATAAGAACAAATTTAAAAATAGTTTATTCATATTAATAAAAACTAATTTGTCTTGTCTGCATCATTAGTTTTTTTCGTTTTTATTTAAACTTGAAAAGTTGTAAAGCGTTATTACAACATTTTTAAAAAATTACGAACCATTCTAAATAGGGTATCTAAATGAGTAAACTCATCACAAAAACTTATAATTTTTTCACACAGGAATAAAGCTCCGATACTTTTCTTTAAAACTGTTTGCTCAGGAGCGAAGAAACTCTTGGTATTAACCAAGTTATGAGCAAAGTTAAAAAAGGCCGAAAACTCCTTTTTTTATGAAAACTCCATTTGCGCGACCTCTAAACCTATTCCGAAAATTCTTAAAAAAAAACCAAAAATACTTTACCCTATAAGCTTTTAAATTTTAATTGAGCACCTAAGAAAATCAGAAAGAAACAATTTTTTGGGACACCTCTAAGGTGTAAAACGGGTAAGTAAAGCAATCATAAAAATTTTTTCTTTCTAATTTCTTTTTTGGTTTTTTTCAAGAACGAATTTGGGATAAAATTAACTTGATAATACTTGAATCAAGCGAATTTTGGAATGGATTCAATCTTAGTTTAACTAATATCAATATCATTTTCGGATTATTTCAAGTACAAAATCGGGATTGAATATGGATAATTCAAGTATTTTGCGATTGAAAATCCGTACTTGAATCAATCTTTCTGTACTTGATACAGGAAAATCCGTACTCGCCGTTCTATTAATACTGCTTCGGCTTGATTTGATTACGGATGGATTGATTTGTCTTTTGAGTGTAGGTATCGAAACTTGTCGACGTCCTCTATGGCATTGTCGTCGATGTTGAAGGTCTTCGATATAACGCTGTTTATTCTCTGTACTTTCAACTTACCTGCGTTTATTCTTAATGATTCGCTGGGTGCGGCTTGTACAACTATGCCTAGTTTTTTTGACATATCCGTATAATTGTGAGGCATCAGATACATATCGTCGTAATAATGGAACACTTTTTCTACGGCCTATTAAAACCTAACTTACGTTGTGAAAGGTGTCGTTAATCAAATAAATATAAAAGATCAATATTGTGCTCCTTATTCTCTCATGGAAAATCGTCCTGATGAATTTGATAATATAAAAAACAAATCAAGTAAGCGATTTCGGGATAGACTAAATTCCGAAAATCCCCGGATTGAAAAACTAGGATCCCGGTATACGGGAATGACATCCGTAGTCCAGAACAACGTGGAAGAGCAATTAAGACATTTGGTTTTATTGTGGATGCGACCCTTTGCTTTCCTATACATACACCTTAATAAATATTTTATTTTACTTCCCATAAAATTGATTTTTACACAAAATTCAACCTTGCTCTCCCATTAGAAGGCACTTAAAAGGCGTAGAACCCCTTTATTTCATAGGTTGACCAATTATCTATCATACGCCTTTTAAATTATTTGATTATCTCTTTTGGTTCAAAAGCTATAATGTTTGGGACGAAAAATCTGTGAGTCGGCAACGAGTGCTACGGACATCTTAGCTAAACACTTACTGTGGTATTATCGATAAAAGATTTTTTATAATAATTTTAAAATAATAACAATAAAACAATTTTAATAAAAAAAAATTTTTTAACAATTCTTTCTTTCTTTCTTTCTTTCTTTTCTAAATCAAATTATACCCACACGCAGAGAAAAAATATGGCTGGGAATGGTTACGGGAACAACACTATGTTTAATGTATCAATATATTGTTTGCGTACCCATATAATCGTTATTTTTATATAATATCAACAATATTATAGTTAATGTTAACATACCAATGTTGATCGTAATTATAAATTTAAGTATTGTTGATCAAAAAATAATTTCAAACATATTATATTACTCGCAATCATATCATGATATCTATTAGCCATAACATGATAACTTTCTATACATTTATCATCTTAAATGCAATCAAACTATTTTTACTCTAATAATATTATGTAAGCGCCATTTGTGAAATAATTTTGAATCAGTTGTGTCGTTAATTTTATATGTGAGCGGTTTATTAATTTAAAGGATAGATTCGAATAAAAACATACGTTTAAAGAAACTAAAAAATTAAAATATTAGCGAAGTTCATTCAGTATTAGTGATTTAATAGTGCAAATGCACAGAGATTTCGTTATATTTTATAAAAATTATATGAAATTTCTGTGGTTTTCATGGGCAACCGGGTATGTCTTAAAACAAATTTTTCAGGAGAGCCGAAAAACCATTATAGATCAAACTATGGGCTAGGTATTGCACTTTTTAAACTTTGTCACTACGTTAAAAAATTGGAATTGATCCATCTTTTTTCAAACATTTTTAGAAACATGTAAAGAGCGTTTAAAATTATGCAATATCTCAAAATCGGAAAGGACATACGCAGTGGCCCATGAAAACCACAGATTTTGCATTTGTTCTTTTGCAAGCCTTATATTGAACTCCGCTATTTGATTTACATTAAGAAAAATTATAAAAAGCCCCAAAATAAAAAATCGATAAAAAATTTTTTTTTTTATTTTATATTTTTGTGACAGTTTGATTGCTTCTTAATTAATTATGATTAACCTGATGTTAATATGATTACTTCTTAGCTTATTATGATTAACATGACAATAATATGATTAATTTCCTTACTTATTATGATTAACATTACAATAATTTGATTACTACTTTACTTAGTATGATTAACAGAATAATAATATGATTAAGGGAAAAATATTATGATGTTATATTACGAGTATATTTAGTCATAATATGATTCAATAATAATCTTAATATGGTGACTACAATCATGAATCTTATCATAATATGTTGCTCTTAGAATATGTTTACCACAACCATGTTTTTTCTTTGCGTGTAACAACTAAATTATGATAACTTTCAAAACATATTATATTACTCACAATCATATCATGATATCTATTAGCCATAACATGATAACTTTCTATACATTTATCATATAATGTTTAAGATACAATCAAACTATTTTTCCTCTAATAATATTATGTAAGCGCCATTTGTGAAATAATTTTGAATCAGTTGTGTCGTTAATTTTATATGTGAGCGGTTTATTAATTTAAAGGATAGAATTAAAAAATTAAATTAAAGAAACTAAAAAAATTAAAATATTAGCGGAGTTCATTCAGTATTAGTGATTTAATAGTGTTAATGCAAAATGTCGTCGTTATTTGTAAAATCCAACAACAAAACACATAGAGATTTCGTTATTTTTTTAAAAGTGATACGATATTTCTGTGGTTTTCATGGGCAACCGCGTTTGTCTTAAAACAAATTTTTCAGGAGAGCCGAAAAAAACAGTCTAGATCAAACTATGGGCTAGGTATTGCATTTTTTAAACTTTGTCACTACGTTAAAAAATCGGAATTGATCCATCTTTTTTCAAACATTTTTAGAAACATGTAAAGAGCGTTTAAAATTATGCAATATCTCAAAATCGGAAAGGAAATACGCAGTGGCCCATGAAAACCACAGATTTTGCATTTGTTCTTTTGCAAGCCTTATATTGAACTCCGCTATTTTATTTACATAAAGAAAAATTTTAAAGCCACAAAATAAAAAATCGATGAAATAAAATTTCAATTTATTTTGTATTTTTATGATAGCTATGAAAGGTGCTGTATTATAATATGATTGCTTCCTAATTTATTATGATTAACCTGACAATAATTTGATTACTTCTTAACTTAGTATGATTAACAGAATAATAATATGATTAAGGGAAAAATATTATGATGTAATAGTACGAGTATATTTAGTTATAATATGATTCAATAATAATACTAATATGGGGACTGCAATCATGAATCTTATCATAATATGTTGCTCTTAGAATATGTTTACCGCAACCATGTTTTTTCTTTGCGTGCACACCACAATAGTGGGGTATTATGCATTTGTGCTGATGTTTGTAACACCATAAAATATTGGTCCTAACCCAACTTTAAGTATACCGATCGACTTAGAATCACTTTCTGAGTCGATTTACCAATGTCCGTTCGTCCAGCTGGCTGGCTGACTGTCCATGTAAGCCTTTTGCGTAAAATACAGGTCGAAATTCTTAAGATGAGTTGATGAAATTTGTTACATAAGTCTAATTACCACAACGCCCATACTTATTGCGAATCGGTCCATAATTTCAGACAGCCTCCTAAAACCCTCTTTCCGGAATAGGGCATTTGTGCCCATAAATCATCTTATTATGTTGGTATTTGTTTCAAACTTATTTTATTGCAATTAACATCATCTTTACAAATTTTATTCGAATCGGTCAATATTTGACCATAGCTCCCATACAAATAGTACTCCCGTAAATAGCAGTAATAACCATAACTTCCTTATAAATGTTGCTATTAACATAACAACTGGCGATAATAACTTTTACTACAGCTTCTATGTCCTGACAATGAATTTGGACCTGATAGGTCTAAAATTAACCATAGTTTTCATATAAGCCACTGCAGTTTACGTATACTTACGTACCAAACTGTACACAGAAAAAATGAAAAACTAACTTCAATTAACGTTAGAAATTTGTACTATTTATTAAATTCCGTATTGATTTTCCGCCTGCAAACAAATTGATCATATCAATTAACACATTTGTAAGTGTAAGCTTTTCTTGCTGTTCAGTTTCAATCAATAGGTTTAATTGAAATGTGACCACCAGCAAAATAGGCAATATAAAACGTAAATACAAATCAAAATATTTTTCTCAATCAACGCAGTTAATTGAAACAATTAAAAAATTGTTTGAAACTTTCAAATATTTTAAAGTTTGTGTGTATGTTTTCATATTTGCAAATATTCACACAAACATTATAATTTTTATTTTCAATTAAGGCAAATTAATTGAAACAATTAAAAAAATTGTTTGAAACAGCATTATTGAATTAATTGAAATAATTTTAGTGAAAATTTTTTCTGTGTAGATTATGTAAGATATTTTTTCTGTCAAAATTATTGTATTTTTATTGTTAAGTTAAACGTCAGCACAATTGAACTTAGTTTAATGCCCACTAGTGCAAAGACACTTTATGCAAGCGTCAGCACAATCAACGGCTATTGAACATTGCTAAATGCGGAAAAATAATCAATCCAGTTCAGAGATCAGCAATGAATCGTTTTTTCGCTACTCATACTGACTCATGCAATTGTAAGTATAAGTGCGTAGAAATCATTTAAACTAAACTACTCTGATTCACTCATACTCACAAGAGAAATATTTATGAGTGCGACGTCGACATTATACGCATACTCATAAATGACCTCAGCTTGATTTCTAATTTCAAGAAAATACTTACAATACTCACAATGATTCAAATCATTCAGCTCATCCATTTACCGTTTTAACACAACAGATAAAACACACAACTTAATAATGAGCGCAGCCAGATAAATTTGCCAAAAAATCGTCCTCTTCATACACGCAACTTTAGTAAACTGTAATTGCCAAGTCGTCACTTTGCTATTTCGGGGACAAATCTGGCAGCCTCGCATTTTGCTTCGCATATACACATTGAGTTGAGTGGATTCTAAATCAAACACTGCAAATGTTGCTAAGTATGAGTACGATGAGTAAAATGAAACTTTTGAGTGAATATGAGTTTGAATAACATTGGAATAAGTATGAGAGTATGATAAGAATTTATGAGTCATGATTTAGCTCTACTCACTTTTTCACTACTCATTGCTGATCTCTGATCCAGTTATGCTGATCGATTTGCAAATAATATTATAAAATATTGTAAACACTTCAAACTGCTATAACAGCCTTCTTTATATTTTAAATTCTCAAAACTTTTCTGGCAGTTCATTTGAACGCTTACACACAAGCTGATACCCTACAGCTGGATAAACATAAATTGGTCTATAGGGATAAGAATAACGCTACAGTCCTAAATAATTAAACCTCAGAGTTTTCATAATTTATTGCACCACTATTCTAAAATCTCATATATGTGAAGATATCGAAATAATATTCGGCACAAAGAACCTTTAATTGAATCTAAACCTCATAACTAACAATC
The DNA here is from genome assembly GCA_930367215.1 of Pollenia angustigena. Lineage (NCBI taxonomy): Eukaryota > Metazoa > Arthropoda > Insecta > Diptera > Polleniidae > Pollenia > Pollenia angustigena. The sequence goes on from OV884059.1 coordinate 237,768,789, forward strand.
CCAAAAGGGTACACCCGCAAATAAAATTTTTATATACGGTTGCGTAGGGTATTATATGATCGGGCTTGTTCGGCTATACTTCTTAAATTGTTTTACTTTGCGATTTTTACTTTAGCTTATGAATGATTTGAAGAGTTAACAGCACTGATGTTTTATCAAACTAAGGAAAAGTGTAGTCTCACAACTTCTTAGTCATTAACTGTTTTGAGTTTTAAAAACTTAAGCTGCGTTCACAATCAAAAAAACATTTTCACTTGGTGTTCAAAAAAGAGCAACAATTTCTTTTGTAACTACACACATTTTGCATCAAGAAACCGTTTGCAAATTTTAGCCACAACAATATTATGCATTTATTATTATTTTTTCAACATTTTGTAAACATTTTCATTCAAAACTAAATTTAATTATTTTAAACGTCAAAAACAATTTCATACAAATTGTTGCTGAAGTTCTAGTTGACTCAATTTTAGTTACATTTTTTAAAAAAATTTTAGTTATATTTTTGTTCTAAAAATGAAAGGAAAATATATAAAATACTTTGGGAAGAAAAAAGAAAGAAGAAAAAACGAAATTGTTTTTTTGATTGTGAACGTAGCTTTAATTTGTTAAAATATTTCCGTAGGAAAAGCTTTGTTTAATTTGATATTATATATATGTAAATTGTCTGTTATAGAAGTTAATTAACGTTTTATATTCTATTAGTCTCCTAATGGCTTTATAACACTTAAACAATTATGTTGTATATTCGAAACACATTTTAAAATAATTTGCGCTAAATTGTCTAGTCAATATTGTAAGTATTTTCTTTCAAGGCAACTGCGGCAGTCAACAATGTTATAAAGTCATTAGATGTGTGTCGTGTACAAGTTGTTATGAAGAGAGAAGCATATTTATAGAATATTGCAAGCAAATCAGTAAGCAATAAGAAAGAAATTATATTAATATTCAGTGAATTTAAATAAACGCCTTGCACTGTTATTTTTTTATTATTGTAATTTTGATATGGCCTTAAGTCTCATATCAATTTTAGCGGAATGGGACATAAAGCCATTATGGTGTTATGTCCCATTTGATGTGTTGCGTTACAAATGCTTATATGGTATAACAAAGACCTGCTTCGCTAACTAAAGCTTCGCTGTATAGCCGGCCTTCGGCCGGGCGCAAGGATTTCCTCCTACATGGTGTAACAAACACCGGCTTCGCTTACTAAAGCTTCTCTGTATAGCCGGCCTTTTGGCGGACGCAAGAATTTTCTCCTTTATGGTATAACAAGTACCGATTTCGCTAAGTAAAGCTTCTAAAATCTGTCTTGTTTCCCAACGAAGGCCGTTTATGCAGAGAAGCTTTAGTTAGCGAAGCCGGTGTTAGTTATACCATAGAGGAGAAAATCATTGCGTCCGGCCAAAGGCCGGCTATGCAGAGAAGCTCTAGTTAGCGTAGCTTTTTCGGGTTTTTTCCATAAATGAACGACGTTCCCAAATTAAGGGGCTTAGTTCATTTTGGGTTTGGGGAGTTAATTCATTGGGGACTTAGTTCATACCGCCATTTTTGACATAAAACAGGGCGACATGAAACAACAAAGCATTTTCTACATGAAATAGGGGGAAATACAATCATTATCAAAAATATGGCTTTATGTCTCATTTTACGGAAAAATTTATGGCGTTAAGTCCCATTATATTGAGACTTAATGGCATATGCCCTTATGTCTCAATGGAATGGGACTTGACGCCATATGGCTTTATGTCCTATGGCTTTGTGACACCCCACCAAAAAAAACAAGTTTCTAAATAGTTCATGTTAATATATTTAAGAGAGCTCAAGGAAAATTAGTACCTTAATAAACTACAACAGAATTTCAATCAAAATATGAAACACGTGCTAAAGACGAGCCCGTCATGTGTTAAATATTGTTCACGTTTTAAGCAAATGTGTTACACTTTTTCTTGTTTTTCGGCAATAATTTTTAAATAACAAAATTAGAAAAATTAATACAAGAAAATATTTTTGTTAAGAAATTAAATAAAGAAAACTATTAAAAACTTCAAACAGTTGTAAAATTACTTATTATTTAAAATATTTTATAAATCACCACAACACTTGCTTAAAATCGCTAAGTGGGTGAAAAATATGTCGGAAAATAACAAAAGAAAAAAAAAAAAAAATAAATTCAAAAATGGCGAAAATTTGGGAAAATTTTTTTTATTTCAAAAAAGCCATAAAATTGATTACAAATCCCTAAAACTTTAAGGAATGGCAAAAATTCCGTAAAAATTTCTAAAATAGCGGAAAATCGCAAAAATTTCCTAACAGCGGCATAAAAGCAAAGTCTGCTTTCTATTATAATTCGTTAAAGCTGTTATGATTCAGAAAACTTACAGGAACCAATCGCTTTTATCGCGAACATGGCTGAAATTCGCGAAATATTGCAAAATTTTAAACAAACCCAAAAATTAATTTGAGATCGTTAAATCGAAATACAGAACACCAAATATGCTAAAGTAATCCACTTTCGAGTGGATTTAGGTTCTAAATCTTAATCTAGCGACCAGGGTATTTATCTTTATAAATTAAAACAAATGTTGTCCCATTAATACCTGGCATTCACGCATTTATTGTGTCTCATTTGACGAACTTACGCAACGAATTCTTGCCGAGGAATTCGTCATACTATGCGAACGAGGTTCGTCGTTCGTCCCAGTTGTGTTGGTACCATTAAGGTTTTAAGACTGGAGTTACTTATGAATTGTTTTTATTTTCTCAATAGTTGTAAGTTTTTATTCGACCAAAGCATAAAATAAAATTGTTTTCCACTTATATTTCGAACAACAAATGTTGATAAAAAGAAAATGTCATATAATTTTTCGAATGTTATAAGAATTGTGTCCATATTGTTTTATCGATTTTATTGTACCAACAAAGCCTCCAATATATTCAAATTGAACACAAAATTATTGTATAAACTCAACAACAAACCATATTTCGAATGCCGTGTTTCACAGTATTAAAAAACACATCATGCTTATATGCCCATAAAAATATGGATTAATCTATATTTATAAAAGTCATTAAAATCGGTTTAAAAGTTTGTGAGAGGCAGAAATTGCCCCCTACCTCCCCTTGTGGTACTATTTTTGAAAAACTATATAGCTTATGTGTCCATATAGATATGAATCTATGTATGTTTTGAATTTCATTATAATCGGTTTGAGAGGCAGAAATTGGCCCTATCTCCCCTCGTGGTCCTATTTTTTAAAAAATGCATCCTTTTTGTGTCTATAAAGATATTGTTCTATGTATGTTTTAAATTTCATTAAAATAGGTTTGATAGTTTCTGAGAGAAAGAAATTTCCCCCTATCTTCCCTCGTGGTCCTACGACTTGGCCCATTTTCAATAGGCTTGGTCCTTGTGCCAATAACCACCTATGTCCTAAATTTTATTAAATTATCTTCAAACATACATGGACAGCCAGCCAGCCAGCCGGACGGACATCGTTAGTTCGACTCAGAAAGTGATTCTGAGTCGACTTTAAGGTGGGTCTAGGACCAATATTTTAAGGCGTTACACACATCAGCACAAATGCATAATACCCTCTCCACTATTGTGGTGTGGGTATAAAAAGTTGCACTAAAGTGAATAAAATTTTAAAACTTTATAAAATTTTTAGATTTATGTGGTTTTAATGTTGAAAATATTTTTTCGTAAAGCACCTGAAACAATTTTAAAATTATGCAGTAAATTGCAATTCATTTGGGATGAGGGCATACAAAATTTAGTTTGGGTATAAAAGAATTTGTTAGGAATTTGTATATGTTTTAGAAACATAACTTTAAAATTTTTTTATATTTTTTTTTTCTAATATTATTGTAATCTTAGTTCAAAATGCTTTTTTTTTAAAGAAAAACTAGATTTATTAACTTTATATAGAATTTATACCGATATATCGGCGATACTTCAGGTTTGCTGATATCGTCGATACATTTTTATTGATACAACTATACCTTTATAAAATTATTACAGTTACTGATTGTGGGTTAATAAATTCGTTTTCCGAACTGTTAAAATTTAATAAAAATATAGTTATTTTACAAATAATTTTATTTTTTAACATTTTTGTATGTTATTCCAAAAACAAACTTTTGTTATGTAGTTTGATTTTTTTTGGTTAAAATATATTTTTTAAAAGTAAAAACTATTCAATTTTAAGGAATATGCTGTTAAATAAATAAAAAATTTAAAAATTAATGTAAAAATCATTTGTTTTAAATTAAATGTATGTAAATGATCCGTTTTTTAAATGTATTTTAAGTTGTTTAAAATGAATTTTCGTTTAAATATACCTACATAATATTTTGAGTGAACATTAGGGTGGTTACAAGAAATCAATGTTGGATTTTCCATCGGCGCAATCCCCTAATATGTGCCAATAGTATTAAAAATACGATTGACAAACTTTCAGCTTAAGCGGATAATGCAAACATGTGCCTCATTGAGAATAATTTAAGGAAAAACAGCGATTTTTCACTAAAATTCGTATTTCTTTATCTTTATAACCGAAACCATTCATTCTATGAACCTGAGTCGAGTCTTGTTTTATAGGAAATTTTATTCTTATTAATTTAGATTTTAATAGTTTTTTTCCTTATACCTTATACACTGTACATATGTATATGGTTAAATTACTTTTCAAGAACAATCTTCTAAACAAGAGATCACATGTCTTTATATGAGAGTGTGGGTAAAAACATTAAATAGCCAGTAAAATACTCCAAATCAGGCATTTCGTGCAAATGTCTGACTTCATTCTTAGAGACTTCGTTCAGATTTCTGTCAGGCATTGAATATACTTACTGTCTGACCGATTTCTGATTGATTTCGCTTGGATATATCGGGGGAATTTATGAACAGATCTGTCCAATAGAATTCCAACGGAATTCATTCAAATTTGTCTAACGAGACTTATTATCAGAACTTCTCATGCTTTTTCATTAGATTTCTGTTGGATATCTATCAGAAATGCCGACACAAAACCAGAATTTCCCACGACATGTCTATCAGAATTCGTGTCAACCACTTCATACATTTCTGGGTCAGAAATCTGACAGAATTCGTATACGATTCCGACTTTTATTTCGACTTTTCTCTCAAATATCTTAACGACGTCGGATTATTTTGCTGGCTGGGTTATTTTGAAAGTAAATTTTGTTAATATGAATGAGAAAGTCCCTTAAACGACAGCAGCTTATGGTCCTTTACGAACCTTTTGGGAGTTTCACAACTATTTATTTATTTATTATTTTATATATACATGTTTTATTTGGCTTCTATAAGGAGCATAGGGCTTCGATGTATATGTTTACTAAAAAAAATAAAAATCAAGACGGCTGCCTTGAGAAGACATCCTTTTACCATTTTTGATTAAAATTGTAATGTGCAAACTTTATTCTCACTTGTTGTATTTTTTAGTTTTATTTTTATTTTTTTTTTAATATTCAAAGGGAAAAATTCATAACGGCTTTCGGACTAATTTAGAGGGTATGTTCAGTGCTTCTTTGTTAGGGAATGGCTTGTATAAAAAGTGGTGAAGTGCTACCTAACTTATAAAACCCCAAGAGTATCTTCAATCATTTGCCATAAGGCTTGCTAAAAATATCCATTTTGATTCTCATGAAGTTAACTACGATCAAAAGTTAGCCGCCATCGTTCTTTCCATTTTACCAAGATACCTGTTAACACCGTCTTTAGTGCAATTAATTGATTTTAAATAAAACGTGGTCAAAGGAAAGAAATATGTAAGTTTAAGAATATCGAAAAGTAAAAAAAATTATATATTATTACAAATTTCCTGAAATAAAATAATCAATCGTTTAGAAAAAAATCCAACCTGTTAGTGGATGGTAAAGTTAACAACTTTGGAAATTTTATTTTTTTGGAAGAAACATTTGTTAACTAGGACGTTTGATAAATTTGGGTTATCGAGAAGGGTTCGATAGGCAAATAATTGTTTTGTTGCGAATATATAATCACGAAAAGAAGAGGCAGAATCGTCCGTACCACCCTATTAACACCCTTGAGCACTGATAGTGAGCCATTAGTTTTTGCTAAACTTCTTCCCAGCACCCGCTTCATTAGCTTATAGCAGGGGAAGAGGAAGGTAATTTATATGAATGGTTTTGTTATATTCATCGTATTAAATTCTTCATGTCTTGGTAGTTTCTATCATCGTCAAAGAGGTATTCTCATCAAGTCTCCAGTTAGGGGGAGTTAATAATAAAGCGGAGACTACGTTTACTCTCTAAATTGGCAAAATAATCACTCTTGATCAGTGTAGTGCGGAATGTAAGGGTATACAAATCAAAAGTGCTAAGTGCTCAAAGAAGATAACAAAGATGTTTAAGTAATTTTTTTTTTTTTTTTTAAGTATAGAATGCGACAATATAGTGGTGCGTTTGTTAAGATTTTTTCTAAATTGAAAGTGCATGTATAAATTCTTTTGTCACAGAAGGGCGCACCTAAAGCAAAAATTATAAAAAAATCGAGAAAGAAATTATAACGCAATTTTTTCAGAGGAAAAAAACAAAGCTAAATTTAAAAAAAATCTAAAAATCAAAAAAAAAAAAAAAAATAGAAAAAAATAAACAAAAAAAAAATAAATAAAACATTTAAAAAAAAAATTTTTAAGAAACGCTTTTCTTAAAAAAGAACATTTAAAAGAATTTAATTTCTTGTTTGCCGAAATTTTTTGGTAAGCCCGAATGTTAATGAAATTATAGTTTTTTTTTTTATTTTTCTTGAAGAATCGTTTAAGTTCAGTTTAATGAACGCAAGTAATTTATTTCTGAATTTTGTTTTGTTTCAATAGATTAACACGTTTAAATGATATTATACATAGTTTTTTTTTTTTATTGAAGAATGTAATTTTTTTAATTTTAATGATTTTTTGTTTTTAATTTATATAAAACATATACTTATGTATGTTTTGAGTTTTTACATTAACAGCCAGACTGATTTAAAAAACAAAAAAATAACACAAAAACTTCTTTAAGTGCTTCTTAGAGGGAGAGTTATTATTCTCTCACAAAAAACAAAAAGTCTGCATGTATGTGTTGCCGGGCACTGGTTTAAACAGTGTAAAGTTTGTGTTTTTTTAAATTTTTGTTCAATCAAAAGGAAAAAATAGTAAATTTGCGAGAGAAAAAACCAATCATAAAAGAAGAAAACTAATAATTTATAAAACAACAATCGTTAAGAAAAAAAAAACAACAAAAGAGATAATTTCCGTCATTCAGAGAAATAAATTCAGCTTTACCTTAATTATTGGACTTAACCGCGGCGAATTGAACAGCTTTTCAACATTCCTGCAAGTAAGACAGCATTATTAATCATTTGCCAAAGGCTCTGTAAGTTCGACCTCTGTGTAAATTATTCCAGTTAAATATATATATGTATATATATATATATATATATATATATATATACATATATGTATGTGTTTATAAATAAAGATATACATTTGTGATTCTGGATGTATATATGTATATATAATGTATTCATCGGCTAGTTGGCCGTTGTTATCTACCAGAGAAAAACAAACAGAGTTGAGCTTCCACAGTCTTTTGTTTTCATTATTATTTTAGTTTTTTTCCAAAACACAGTTATATGCATTTTAATATTCATATGGCTATAAACTAAAAATTGTATAACTATAACTATAACTATTTATATAAATATATATAAATTTTTCCCGAAAAAAATCGGAAAAAACACTAGTTTTATAAATTATAAAAACTTGTATTGCAAATTTTTAAAGAAACCAAATGATAACCATATGTTTATCTCGCGATAGTTAATTATGATAATTTGAATAACGAGTTAATTTTGTCCACCTGCGTTAAAAGAATTTATCGTGCATGCTAGTTACTCGGTTGGAGTCAAGTTTTTCCCAGGGTTACTATATTGTTAATAAGTTTGATTGTTATCGTTGTAAAAAAAAATTATGAAATGGGTTTGATTCCAAGCCGGAAGAAGACCATCTTATTGTGATTGATCCCAATTTGGATTGGTACTGTAGTTTTTGTTAATTGTTACGGATTATAGTTAAGCACAAAGAAAAACATGATATACGCCGAATATTTGTCTGATTTGCTTATGGAATGTAATAACTTTAAGTATGAAAAAATATATTATGATGTTGGAGTAAATTAATCGGTAGACTTATCCTTTGAGGGGGGTCGATAAAAACTATACGGTGCTTTTGAGTTCTCTTAAAATTGGATCGTGTAAAAGGGAATAAAAGGTTAGGGTGGGTTATAAGCACCGGGTACTTCCAGGCCCGTGGATTTTCCATTAACTTGAGATATATTGATTGTAGTAGAAAGGCGAATGTACACTACTTTTTTTGCGGACTCGGAGAATGATTGGTAATGGTGTTTTGTGTGGCAGGAGTCAAGAACCTCCCCAAACCGCTGTGGCTAGATGCTAGAACGGGTCCCACCGTTACGGCAACAACACTATGTTTAGTGTAACAATATATTGTTGTCGTACACAAATAATTGTTATTTTTATTTAATATCAACAATATTATAGTTACTGTAAACATATCAATGTTTATCGCAATTATGAATTTGAGTATTGTTGACCGAAAAATAATTATTTTTCTAACAACTTAGTTATGATAACTTTCTAAACATATTATATTTCTCACAACCATATCATGATATTTAATAGCCATAACATGATAACTTTCTATACATTTATCATAATATGTTAAAGATGCATTCAAACTATTTTTACTCTAATCATATTATGTTAGCGCCATTTGTAAAATAATTTTGAAGAAATTGTGTCGTTTTTTTATTTGTGAGCGGTTAAACAATTAAAAGATAAAATTCCAAAAAACAAATAAGTTTAAAGAAATTAAAAAATTAAAATATTAGCCGAGTTCATTCAAGTATTAGTGATCTAATAGTGCAAATGCAAAATATCATAGTCTTTTTGTAAAATCCAACAACAAAACACACAGAGATTTCGTTATATTTTATGAAAGTGCTACGATATTTCTGTGGGCAACCGCGTTTGTCTTAAAACAAATTGTTCAGGAAAGCCGAAAAACCATTCCAGATCAAACTATGGGCTAGGTATTGCACATTTTCAACTCTGTCACTACGTTAAAAAATCGGAATTGATCCACATTTTTTCAAAAAAATGTAAAGAGCGTTAAAAATTAGGCAATATGGCATCAACATCTTAAAATCGAAAAAATGGACACACGCGGTTGCCCATAAAAACCACAGATTTTTCATTTGCTCTTTTGCAAGCCTTATATTGAACTCCGCTATTTGATTAACATTAAGAAAAATTGTAAAAAGCCGCAAAATAAAAAATCGATTCAAAAATATTTTAATTTATTTTGTATTTTTATGACAGCTATGAAAGGTGCTGTATCATAATATGATTACTTCTAAATTTATTATGATTAACATGACAATAATATGACTAATTTCTTAGCTTATTATGATTAACATGACAATAATTTGATTACTTCTTAACTTAGTATGATTAACAGAATAATAATATGATTAAGGGAAAAATATTATGATGCAATAGTACGAGTATATTTAGTCATAATATGATTCAATAATAATCTTAATATGGTGACTACAATCATAATTCTTATCATAATATGTTGCTCTTAGAATATGTTTACCACAACCATGTTTTTTCTTTGCGTGTGTCATTCATATTGTGTGGAAGGAATTTAGAAAAAACTTCATAAGAGTTTTCTTTCTATTCCATTAAATTGTCAGCCGCAACCAGCTCCATTACAAAATTTTTCTCTTGTTCGTATTTTTTGCTCTTTGTTCTCTTAAAAATTTTCTTAGAAATTTTACCATGTTAAATTTTTTAATGTTAAATTATGTAAATTGAAAATTCTTCCACATTCTTATTGCATCTGTTAAAAATATTTCCTAATATTTCCAAGGTAAAAAACGTGTTTCGTGGTTGGTGTTTTTTTATAAGTTTGGTTGAAGTATTGCAACAGCAGTAGTCTACAACCATAAACGTATTGAGGTGGAAAATACAAAAATTTATTGTTTCTATGTAAATATTTTGCAGCACTTTTGCTGTTGCATTTTTACCGAAGCAGGTTGTTATGGATTAGTATGGTACAAAATTTAATATAAAAAAATATTTTTATCTGGTTTTTATTTAATTTCGAGTTTACATGGATGGCTGATTGATTGTTAAAAATGACACATTGTGTCAACATATTCATATTTTTAGCTAAACGATTACACTTTGTGTTTCCTATAAATATGCGAATTTATGTCATTTTAAATATCTTTTGGTTTCATGTTTTAAAAACACTCGATTTTTATCTTCTGAATATTGAGTTTTTTAAATTTAAATCAGCGCGATCTTCAACACAACTAAGCAAAGTTAAATATTAAAAAAAAAAAAAATAAGAATCTTATTGTTTTCCCTCAATTTAACTTTAACAAAATATCCTCCAGTTATTCAGACAATTTCAAACTTTGTTTTAACACAAACTTTTTCTTTCTTGTTTCGTGTTAAAGTAAAATTAAAATAAATTACTTAAGTTATTGTTTCAGTTTTCCTATTTACCACTTATTCAAGAAAACCAGGCTAAAGATTTTTTTGAATTATTTTCAAGTTTTTATTTTTAACAAAATTGAAATAAATGAACATAATTTTCTTTTTATTTTTGTGTTAAAGGAAAACTTTTGTTTGAATTACTTGAACTTAAGAATAAAGATAAACTTTGCCAAAAGTCTTTTTAGAGAAAGTATTTCATAAAGTTTTTTAAATGGAAAAAAATTAAATTTAAAATAAATTTTGGTGTTAAAATGAATATTAAGACCATAACATAAGACTAACCTAACCAACGAAGCTGTTGCTACTGAAGATACATGGTTATCCATAAAGAAAAATCTACAAGATCTGTGCAAAAAAACTTTAGGTTACCGACAATCAGAACAGAAAGAGTGGATATCTGTAGATTCATGGGATATGATTGAACAGAGAAGAATTCTCGAAACAACTATGCTAGGAGAGAACGACCCGCAAGCAAAGGAGAGAAACAACGTAGAGTACAGCAGATTAAGCAAACTTATTAAACGACAAATAAAACAAGACAAGAAAATGTTTTATGATAACATGGGTACCGAAGCTCAGACAGCGGCAGAAAAGGGGGATATGAAGGAGCTATTTAAAATAACAAGAAAACTTGCTGGAAGTAACTTTAGTGGGTGCTCTCCTGTTATAGATGATGAAAACGGCGTTTTAGTTACAGCTAAACAAGAACAACTACAAGTTTGGAAAAAGCACTTCGAAAAGACCCTTAATATTTTACATAGTGAAGAAGATAGATTTCAAATAAGAACGCGACTAAGTCAAAATATTCGAATTAACGTTAATTCTCCATACGTGATGGCAGAAATTTTGTACCCGCTCTTCAGTCAAATTTGGAGTAGTGAAAGTTTTCCATTAGAATGGAAAGAATCAATAATCGTCAAGGTTCCCAAAAAGGGTGATAAGAAAAAATGCAATAACTGGAGGGGAATTTCTTTACTCCCTGTGGTTTTTAAAGTATTTACAAAAGTTGTCCTTGAAAGAATTGCAGAAACACTTAATGATAGCATACGTAACACACAGGCAGGTTTCCGCCCTGGAAGATCGTGCACAGACCAAATCAGTACTGTGCGTATCTTGATTGAGCAAGCAGCAGAATTTAATTCGACCATGTACCTTGCTTTTATAGACTACGAGAAAGCCTTTGATGCCCTAAAAAGAGAGTACATATGGATGGCATTGGACGCAAGAGGAATCCCCCAAAAAATAATCAACATCTTAAAAAGCAGTTACGAAAATTCAACGTGTAGGGTGTTACATGATGGTGCCCTTAGTATGTGCGTTATCACCACTACTATTTATCACCGTAATGGATATCGTATTTGATGCTATAGACGAAGTGCCTGTGGGTTTAAATTGGAGAATGTACCAAAGATTGGGTCATCTTGAATACGCAGATGATGTGGTTCTGTTAAGCAACAAACAGACAGATATGCAAACCCTTATAACATCTCTTACAACTGAATCGATGAAAGTAGGTCTGAAGGCAAACATATCAAAGACGAAGGCAATGAGAGTTAACGCAACAAATTCCGATAAATTCACAGTTAACGCTCAAGAAATCGATGATGTAACCAGTTTTGAATATCTTGGCAGCATAATTAGCACAGATGGCGGGACGTTGCTAGATGTACAAAACAGATTAAAAAAAGCCAAGGCCAGTTTTGCAATGTTAAGCAAGGTATGGAGATCCAACACAATCACCAACTCAACGAAAATTCGAATATTTGACTCATGTGTTAAATCTACACTGCTGTTCGGTTGCGAAACCTGGTTCCTAACCGAAGCACTTAGCAGGAAGTTGCAAACGTTCATCAATAGATGTTTACGCAATATCCTAAGAATTTGGTGGCCGCAAACTGTGTCAAATGAGGATTTACTTTATAGAACCAGACAACTACCAATTAAAAACGAAATACAGAAACGTAAATATGGTTGGCTGGGGCACACTCTCAGAAAAGGAACTGATGAAACAACACATTCTGCCTTGGAATGGAACCCACAAGGACGGCGCGATGTTGGTAGACCTAAAGCGACCTGGAGGAGAACAGTTGCAGCTGAAACTGGAAAATCATTTAACCAGTTGCGATACATAGCTAGGAATAGAACGGAATGGAGAAGTTTTGTGAAAAATATTTATTTGTGATTAGACTAAGTTCGAATTTTATATATTTTAAATAAGAACATGTCAAAATAATAATAATAATAACATAAGATAATAAATTGATTTTTTTTTGGCTGCGTTTTTAGATTTTTTATAATTTTTAGGGATTTGAAAGCCACAAGAAAACACACAAACTTCGTTCAAAACAAAAATAGCAAAAGCAAAAATGATAGAAAATTAGTAAAAAACAATTTAAAATTCAGCGGCGACTAATGCATTTGTAATTGCCTTTTTACAGTTCCTAAACATCTGCCATAAATTCTATTATTATTGTGGGATCACTGACAAAATGATATTTGTTTTGAAAGCAGCGTTACCATTTGTCAAGTTTTTCCTTTTGTGCAAGTACTTTTTTTGTTTATTTTTTTGTCCATATAAATCTTGGTGTTTTCTTTTGAAATCTCGGGTCTTGTGAATACAACATCGGAAATTGTGGAAATTATAAAAAAAAAAATTCAAAATTTTTTTCAAAGTAATGAAGACTGAAATATGCTTAGACTTCAAAAAGCCTTTCGGAGAAAATTAAATATTGCTAGAGTACACACTCAACTAGGAGTTGTTGCACGAGCTGTATGGCATAATGCCTATTCTTGTTAAAACACATATTGACCACATCAAAATTAATCAACTTAAGTGTTGTCATAGCGTGATTAAGAGCAAGGGTATCAAACCATGGTGGATAAGGCCATGATGGCATTATTGCTCAATTGAATGGGAGATAAAGCAATAATGGCCTTAATGCCCAATCATTGAGAGGTAAGGTCATATTTAAAATTTTGCGAAATGAGAGATATAGCCATATTTTTTTTTCACAAATAAGAGATAAAGCCATATTTTCCCAGAAAATTTGGTATGCATGGTGTAAACATTCTGTAAAAGGAAAATCCTTAGTCATCATTAAAAAACATTTTTTTATTCTTGTGACGCACGCAGGAAAACTTTATTCAGCGAATCCACCTGACGCATTCTACTGGAGGAAAAAACCCCTACGCAGAAAAACTTTAGTATGCGAAGCCAGATTTCAATACTTAACTTTAATGTCTCCGGAACTGAAATGAGAGATAAAGCAATTTTCTAATATTGCTAATGTGAGCTAAGGCCATGATGGCTTTATCTCCCATTCAAATGAAAAAAAAGCAAAAAAGGCTTTAACTCCCTATTGAATGAGAAAAAGCCATCATGGCCTTATCTACCATGGTACCCGGGGGTATATCAATCACTGCTTGACCAGCCTTATTTTTAAAAAGTTCCACCCAAAATAGGCACCAAGAAATGCAGAAGCAGTGGTTTTTCGCACTCACATGTAGGGTTTCTAAGCCACAAATGCGCACATGAACAAAGTCATTGTTGGAGCCTCATATTGATCTTGCTATTTATTTGTTCAACCATTTATCGTATAATATTTTATTTGGCATATTATTGGTCTAACATATGCTTGTAATCACTTTATAATTAATATTTTATTGATAATCAAACTTAATTTAAAAAATCCTCTTCTGAAACATCTTTAATCTATATTCAAAACCCATAAATTTCAATGTTAAACTGGGTAAAAAACAGCAATGCCTATCGGGAAATTGCCACATCTGTTAACCGTGATCACATGTTTTTGCTTTGAAATTCATAAAGAGCATTAATCCAAAAGCTTAAAACTCACATATTTTAGTAATATGTTGTGTCTTGCTAAAGATTAAAATTGCAGTTCAAAAATTTTTTTAATATCAGTTGAAATTAAAATTTTAGAAAAACTTTACGTGCATAACGTACATGATAATGCCAGTTATAAACAGTTTAAGAAGATTTTAGCTTGCTTAATTAAATTTGCATACAAAAACAACTTTTTTTAATGTGACCACCGTTAACAAATTTTCAAGAAAAAATGTTAAAATCGTAAAATGGATACTGAAAAAATATTAGGTGAGTAGAAGCAAATTTATATTTATTCTTTTTGAAATCCTTAAAGCAAAAGTATGAAGCCACACGCATAGAACGCGTGGCAATTAAATTTTCTTAATTCATTATCCCAAAAAGCATATTTTAAACCTTTATAGTATAATAACCTCAGACAATTTCACAAATTTGGTTTTTGTTTCTATTTGGACTTTTCTTTTGTATTGTTTTATCTAAGAAGTACTTTTGCACCAGTTCACAGTTAATTTTATTGTGGTAAAACGAAGAGAAAACAATGCTGACCTTTTTTTTCTAAGCACTTTTAAAATATTACAAAAAAAAAAAAAAAAAAAAAAACATTAAAAAAATTCTCCAAAGAATTTGGGGTTCAAATAATATTTTTGTTACCAAAACGTAAATATTTTTATAGTGATTGCTATGACCCTTTTTCATTGTCTCTTTCGGCTTAAGACACTTAATTAAGTTTGTTAACCCTTCGGGTTGTTTTTCTGAAATTTCAAAATAAATTTCACTCCCATTGGATTGACTTAATAAATTAATAAAATATAAACAATATTGGCAATTGAATTCGATGAATTAAGATTCTTAAAAAGTCTTTACAAAATATGCAAGAAAATAAAAACATTAAATGCATAAAGAAAAGATTTATTCAATAAAATTAAATTATATAACAAAAAACTGGACTTTTATATCAATCCAAATCAAACCAAAATGGTTAACTTGATTATTAAAAAATTCTAAAAACTAAGTTGACGATAAGACAACACTACTTTTTCCCGGTGGCATGTTATAACAGTGTCCATGAACATGGCTATGCTTTTGAGTTTCTAGGTGGCATGTCATAACGTCCAGTGTCATAGTGGCCATGGACACTATGACACTCCAAATAGTGTCCAAGGTCACTATGACCTTATGAACTTAAATAATCCTTACTTATGCCCAATTTTAAGGATTGATATTAAAACATATTTATAAGGTGCGTCTGAGTACTTTTACAGTTAAATGCAGTAAATGAGTAAACTAAAAACTTTCTCTCACAAAAAGCTGTTGTCCAAAAAAGTACGCGAACGCAAAATTTGTAAAAATTCGTAAAATAAAGGCAACAGCTGATGGCAAATAATTGAAGTGTTGAAAAATATGGACACTTTTGACTACTTAACTCGTTTTCTTATCGGTACTCGATTAAATACTTTTTATAACACGAACATTTTAGGAAAAAAACTATTGTGTGTAATCTTTCATATTTGTTTGTTTTTTATTTTATTTGATTTTACTAATTTGTAGCGGGTTAATTAATTTAAAAGGACATGAATCATTTTTTTGCTATTGATTACTTAAATACCCAAATACTTCACACTTTAACAACTCTAAAAAAATTAAAATAACGAAAAAAATTTCAAAAGTTTTTATTTAGCCACATAAATGCTTCACAAATAAGTTTAATTAATTAATATTTATTCACTTTTTGTTTTGGTCTAATTTGTATTTCAACTTTTCTTTTATTTAACAATTTTTTCACAATTTGTATCCTTTTTATTTGTTACTTTTGTTTGTTTACTTTCTGAAACATATGTTTTTTTGATTTACTAAATTTTACTGCAAAAATTTCTGCAGTAAAAATTTGTAAATACTCAGACAAGAACTGTCACTTTTCGCACTCAATTTATGTTCTCATTTACTGCATTTTGTGAACTCGAACGCAATTTCGTAAAATGCAGTAAAGTTTAGTAAAAAATAGTAAAAACTTTTGTGATCTCGAACGCAACTATATTTTAAATCGTTTTAAATACGAAATTCTTTTCTTTACTAAACAATTAAATGTAACTTAATTCACCGATGTGGTACATTTAAATTAATTTTAAGTTTCCATTGGAAAAACTTAGCAAGGTGGTCTCAATATTAAACCAATACAACAACAACAGGCAAAGCAACAGCAGAGAACTGTTTTTTGAGGTCACCTTGTAAATAAATACACTTGTTTGTGATATTTTTTGTTTTTAGTAGTGGTGCCATACTTTTATCTTAATTAAATAAGACTTTTTAAACAAAACTCAAAAAATTAATCTGCATTTAAATACGATTTAAGTTTATATAAAAATTAACTTAATATAGATTTAATTATTATCTTGAAAATTTGGCATTAGTTTATAATTTACATATTAAATAATGGGGTATCTATTCATTGTTTTTTATAAAAGAAGTTACATATTTGGAGCATTTGTTTTTTTTTTTCTTAATAGTGGATAGATTTGTAGAGGGACCAACCTTCTGTCCATATGTTACCTTCCACTCAAAGCCGTGAATGTTTTATTTTCTTTTTGTAAGTCAATAATATAAATAATATCAGAAAGTACCAACTGATAAACAAAAAAGTACCAAAAAGTATCGTCTTACAGTTTTTCATTCACTCTGACCTCGGCATGTTGAATTTTATGTTTCTAGCTTAGTATTAATAAAAATTAAAAATATACCATCAAAGAACGAAAAAGTACCAAAACAGATCCTTTTTACAGATTCTCGTTTACTCAGAATCGTGCATGTTTCATTTTATGTTTCTTGGTCCAATACTAACAAAAATTCAAAAAATTCCAGTTGAAGAACAAAAAAGTATCAAAAAGTTCCCTCTTATAGATAACCTTCCTTTCAGAACATTGCATGTTTTATTTTATGTTTCTAGGTCGAATGTTAGCAAAAATTAAAAAAGTACCAGTAGTAGAAGCAAAAGTACCAGTTGAATAACAAAAAAGTATCAATATTTTTATGTTATTAAGTTCAATATTATAGAAAAAAAATTATCATATGCAGCACGGAAAAGTAAAGAAATAAATTTAATTTCCCGTATATCCCCTGTTTGATATTTTTTCTTCCCATTGAAGTATCAAATACTGCAAAATTGTAGTAGAAGCCCATAATTTAATATGAATATAAAGGTGGATCCAAGGCGAATTGAACTATAGGTGGTTGTTGAATTCATATTAAATTCGGTTTTTTGCATGGCATTGTCAGTGCTTATAGCTAGAAATGTCAACCATTCTTATCAAAACACTAACAAATCAAAATAAATAAGCGCGAACTGTCAAAATCAAATGCCGTTTCAATACCACCTGTAGTTATCCCATTGAGGCCTGAGCCATGATCCCATTGAGCTATAATGATGAAACTTTTACAATTTGATTGTTTATACCTTAATATGAAAGAAAACAAATTTTGGGCTAATCGGATACGTGGGAGCTCAGATAACCCCCGTTGCGAAAACGCAACGTTGGGCCTTAACGATATACAAATTAAGCGCATTTGTAAAAATTTTAAATTTAAATATTTTATTCACGTCTTTAGGAGAAAAAAATTAAAAAAGATATTTATTTACATTTTATTTTTAATTCAATTATGATATGCTCCAAGGCACTTTGGGTGCACTGCTACGTCACTCTTTTCACATTTGTAAATTGATCGGTCCATAATTTAACATAGGACCCATATAAAGCCCACTCTCGAAAAACACTTTAGTTCGCCTAAAGCTATAACAAATAATTCTATTGTTATAAATTTTGTTCTGTCACAGTTTTATATGACTAGAAACCACACTGTCAACATTCGTAAAGATCGGTTCATAATTTACCACAGTGGTTTCAAATATTTGTCATAGCCGAACAAAGCACTCTAACTGGTTTTTCTTTATTATTCTGGGAGAGGATAATTTCACATTACTTGTTCAGTTTTCTATTACTGTAGCTATTGAAGTAACCCTGCTGGAAATTTGTGTCAATTGTTCTTGGATTTGTGAAAATAGAACAAGTTAAAAAAGATAGAACTCATGACTAGTGAAAGGAGAACTAATCATCTAACTGCTATATAAAGAACAAGAAGGTAAAAAAATTAATGAATTACGGTGCATACTACATGGTATCGAAATAATCTTACATTGTTATAACCAACACTAAACACCTTCATTGAGAATAGATGTGTGACTGGTCAAATGGTGTCAATTAACCAATGACAACCCCATGTAAAAGTGATAGGTCTTATTCATATAAAGTGTTAGAACCAGAGTACGAAAACAAACAAAACGAAACGTTTGCTTTCGTTTTGTTTTGTTCTTTGCAGTGAGTAAAACAAAAACAAAACCAAAACAATGAGAATGGTTGTGCCATTTTGTTTTGTATTACTTTTGCTCGTGATCGCAAATTGTACATTAATATAAACAAAATTGAAACATTCAGAGAAAAAACGTTTGACAAATGTTTGGTAATTGATTTACTCACTACTATTGTTTCTAAGTGAAATAAAAAGAGAGGTTTTTAGTTTTTTTTTGTTTTTGTTAATGCATATATTGACTACCATAGTAATAAAAAAAAAACAAGTTAAATTAAATAAAAAGTAATTCAAAGAATAAAAAAATAACGTAACAAATCGTTTTTTGGACGAGGCATTGTGGATTTTACTCTTGCTATGCCACTACAAAAACCAGACAAGAACTAAATCAATTACTCAAAACAAAACGTTTCTCTATCTGTTTTGTACTCAGATGTACGATTGTAACGGTAAATTAAATAATGCAGATGAGTGGAAAGCCAATTGTTTCGTTTTCTCTCTCTGACACTTGAAAAGTTTTTGTTTTGGTTTTGCTCATGTACAATACAATTTAAAAATTTTGAATAGTTTTGTGCATTTTGCAAACGTTTGCGAAATGTTTTGTTTGTTTTCATACTCTGGTTAGAACTAGAACCAGTCTCTACCCCCAAAGACCTATCACTGTACTTTGGTGTAAGTTCGCTTCCCTTTAGGAAAATAACACACTTGACATAGAGAATTTACCTACTGCGTAATAACAACAATTTATAATTTACATGTATACATGTTTTATTATGTTGTTTTAAATAGCAAGTGATTGTATAAATATATTTTATTTGATAATTTTATGTAATTTGTATATAGTTTAGGCCCATTGTTGCGTTTTCGCATCACGGATGTATCCAAACATAAAAAAAGTTTCAAATGTCTACGATGATTGGATTATTAAAATAAAATAAACTTATGTATGATACAAAACCAAAAATAGGTCGATTAGATATTAAGTTAAATTTTATTTCACTGTGCTTTATAACAACAAAATGCCTGAGGGGAGGTTTAAGTGAACGATGCGAAAACGCAACGCAGGGCCTTAATGGGTTAATTCGCCTTGGGTGGGTCAAACCATTCTCGTATCGACTTCTAATAGCGTAAATATGTTGTAAGTTTATCTGCATTCGAACCCTGTAAAATATTATTTATTTATTTTTAGTGTAAGAGCCCGCCCGCGCTTTGATCTTCAATTTTGTTAAATTTTAAGATCGCGAAAATAGTGTCAGAAGCATTTTAAGACTCTATGCGATAAAAATTCAAGAGAAGGTTAAATATAGATGAAACTTGAATCAAGACCAAAAAAAATAACTTATATAATTTCGTGATTTTATTGTTTTATGTTGTATAAGAACCAAAGTTATATTTTTTTAAGTTTAATTAAAAATATTTTCAGTTTTAATTAAAAAAAATTTAAAGAAAATAAAATATTAAAATTTAAAATAAACGGCTTTTTACAAAAAACTTAGTTCTTAGGAGTTAGGAGCTCCTTTGCGGGCGCAAGATGTTACTCTTTTTAATTTGTTTTAACGATTTGTATTTGTTTGAACGTTAAACTAAAAAAGACTATTAGAATATGATTCGAGAACTTTTATTTTTTTTACATATATCAGTGACGCCCCTAATGAATATGTCAATAAGTAGAGAAACATATTTTGTAAAAAAAATACGAGTTCTGAAAAAGTTCAAAAGTTACATTTGTATTTTTTAGATAAGCTATGAATTTAGTACCATCTTTATTTCTATGTTTATTGGCTTAAATAGAGATGAGGTAACAAAAAAAGTTCAAAAATTCAGTTTGTACCTGTTAACTCCCTAAAAGAGCCGAATTTCAAGAAAAGTACCAGACACCTGTCTGATTATTATTCTAATGAGCAGTGATAAATATTAAATATTTGTATCTCTTGTCTTATATGACACTTTTTACACCTGTTTCTAAGCGATATTCAAAAGAGGTGCATGAAGTAAATGTCAGTACTTCCCTTTCTGCACTTAGTGATTCAAATAACTTCAGTTTTCTTCCAAAGCTAACAAATCTGGCGTAATTGAGTCGAAACCGTATAAGCTGGAAGAATAATACTAAATTTAAATCAGTCTGTTCTCTCGATAATGGCCGTACAAATCTAAACGCAAATTTTGTTTTATGGTGAAAACTAACGAAGCCGATTAATTATTTTACGTACTCATGAAAATTGCATTCCTGGAATAAGGATTTTTAGTAACATGATCAAACCGAAAAAAGAACTGAATGTTTAAATTTTGCCCATATAAACTCTCTTTATCCGGATAAGTTATTCCAATAGGCCCATTAAATCACCTACACAGATACAAATTTTGCATCAGTAAAAACATTAATCAAAAATAAAATCCGTTTTAATTAAAAATATATTCAAGTAAATTAAATTTAATCAAGTGAATTAAAAATATAATCATGTTAATTAAACGTTTAATCAAGCTAATTAAACGTTTAATTGATATTATTAATTTGTTTACTGGTGCAAAGTAATATTGTCAATTAAACGTTTAATACAATTGATTAAACGTTTAATTCTTAATTGGTTTTTTTCTGTGTTGCCTCCATGCAATAGTCCTTCGGAACATCTTTTTTTTTAATTAAAATCGGCTTAAAGAATTTTTTTTCTGGAAAAATTAAAAATCCAATTACGAAAACAATGAACGTAAAGGAAGACACCAATAATATTAATGCCAGTTACATAGTTGCCATAAATTAAGAAAGTAGTGATATTAAATTGAAAAAGTTTAATTTTTATTTAAAAAATGTAAAAAAAATCCTTTTAATGTAAATAACATAAAATATAACTACCACTGAAGATTTCGGCATATACCGACGAAACGTTGGGAAAATTGTAATTAAAAAAATGTTGTTTTAATTGCAAAGAAATTTAAGGCCTTATTGGCTTAAAAACAACAAATACCAATTAACTAACAACCATTTCATATATACTTAAGTAATGTTCTCAAAGAGTAATGTTAATGTTAACATTTAAAGTTCATACTGAGAATAACAGTTTGTAGAAAGTATATTTACGTATGTACGTGCATACATGCTTATGAACGCTAAAGTTGTTCAGCAATACTAATTAAGCTATCAATCTGTTTAAGTAAAAACTATAATTGAATAAAGAGCTTGTTAAGAATACACAACATGATTTAACGATTTAAGAGGAAACATTATTATTTAAAAAAATATCTTTACAGTGTACAGTGCATATAAGATTAGGCATAGCCAAATATAGCACTCATTAGTGTTTTTTTCTATATATTTTCGTTAAATAAATATTAAATACCTAAAGGCGTATGCTGTTTTATTAAAAGCGTATGTTAATTTTTCATTTTTATAAAACCAGACTTGAACTGTTCTTCATATAGTTGCAAAAAATGTTAAACAGCTTATTATTAAATAACTACAGAGCAAAATAACAAAGTTCTTTTGCAGCAATTTCTTAATAAATACGTTTTTTTAGTCTTTTATAGTAATTAAGTGAAGAAATGTTGTGAAACGCAAACTGCCTTTTCGACAAACGTTGCACATATTTGCACATAATTTCATTGCTCAAAACATATATTTGGTCTTTTATTAAGTTCACAATAGAAAGTGTATTTAAAACATTATTGGTTTTTGTTTTCTAAATATGATACAAAAATCCCTTTTAATATATTTTCTTTAAGATATTGTCCATATTGTTGTTTACGAGACTTTATTTATCTTTTTCTTTATTCCGTTGTTTTTTCTTTTAAATAAATAAAATAAATTTATATAGATTTTCTTAACAACTGTTGCGAATATTTCAATAATGTTGGATGACCTAGACCCCGCCTATTTATTTTTTAATTCTTGTTTTATTACCAAAATACCAGACAGTACTTGCAAAATTAAACGACTTTTGGAAATTTATTACAATAATGATTTTTTTAAAGGCAAACGAATGATACAAAATATGTGTTTGATTGTACAAGTAGACAATATACGAGAGTCGTTTCAAGTTTAGTTTTCAGTGTTAAGCAATGGTTCTTTAATTTGAATGTTTCGCACTTAAATTGCAAACATTTTTGAAAAGTTCGTTTGAAGACTATTCTGAACAGTGATGCCAACTTTTCTTTGGTAAAAATTTATAGATTTTTAGTAAAAAAGGGTTAAAAAAAGTAGAGATTAAAAAATGTCTAAAGAAGATGTATAATCTTTCTGGTACCTTGGCTGCACAACTGAAGATCAAAGTATTTAACACATGTGTCTCACTCATATACTCATATTCCTATACGGATGTGCAACTTGGGGTCTATCCAAAAATAATGTACTACGACCGCTAGTTTCCCTCACCGTTGCTTACGAAAATTACACTAGCCAACAAGGTATTAGGCTGGAGCAACCAAATATCTTTCCTAGAGTAATTTGGTGGGCTGAATTCAAATCTGTAATTGGTTTTTCTCTATCACGTATCGAGATACAAAAAAAGTTTTTATTCGTCTTTTACAAAAAAAATCACTAGTTTATTTAAAAATCAATGAATTTTCAAAAGTGAATGGTGTTATTTAAACGTCGTTTTTATTTTGTTGTATGGGTTTCACGTATAAGAGTCCAGCAATAGTCTCCCAGAATGCTTTTTTCCCAAAATCCTTGATAATTTCTTTCAATTTTTATTAAATCTTGGTGAGCACGCTCCTCTTGTTTGGTCTTGCGGAAAATATTTAAATGCGAATGAAGAAAATGCAAAACATTAGCCTTGTCCACGGTTTGTCCAAGTTTCTGATTGCTAAACCAAAAAATTTAATGTAATTATGCATATTTTAATTATTCTGATATTTAATATCCTTTTTTTCCTACCAAATATTCACCACACAGACAAAGCAAAAATAACTTGAATCAGTAACACATGATCTCCCTGACATGCTTAAATGCTGCTATTATTGAATCAGTAACACACGATCTCCCTGGCATGCTTTAACGCTGCTATTATGAAGATTAAGAATGCATGCGGGCTTCTGCCAAATAAATAATTGTGAATTTGTAGTGTCAGTATTGACTGTTTTACAGTATTGCCAGCATGTGATGAAAAATGAGCAAGACGTCAAAGCCCAATTTTTATGCCAGATTCGAATTCAGCGCACCCAGCTTAGTTAAAAAACATTTTTCGTTTCTGCAGTACTTTTTTTTCCAAATTTGTAAACCAGTGTTATGCGATGTTTTTGGCCCAACACAATAACTAAAGCTGAGCTGCTTCGAAGCACAAACCAACAGCCAATACAGTACGATATCATGAAAAGGAAATTCGAATGGATTAGTCATACACTGAGATGCGATAACGAGGTAGCAAAGGCAGCGCTGCAGTACAACATCCAAGGTTCTCTGCGTCGTGGAAGTCCAAAAACAACCGTACGTGGGCTGACAACTGGAGGGTTTTCATGGAATGAGGCATTTTAAATAGCGCACAACAGAGTCCGTTGGAAGTCATTAATTGACACCGTTTGGTGGAGAATAGCGGAACATCATCAATAACACAAAGAAACAAATTTGAACCTTTTTTTTACGGTCTGTAATTCGATTGCTAACTTGAGGGCGCTGATTTCAAATCTAGTCAAAATTTTTCTCTATCAGCTCTACTTTTCGAGTTATACCGTTATGTCCAAAATTTAGGCACTTCCACAGCATATATTGGAAAAACTTGCAAATGGTTGACCATATTTAGTTAAAAAGAATACGAAACTCGGCAAAAATATTATTTTTAAGCTGTGCTTACATTGTTTTTAAATTTGCACTGTAGTTTCAGAGATATCGTTGAATTTTTTAAGACAAATTTTGAAAAAAACAAAATTTTTGTTCTTTAAAAATTCATAAAAAATAAATATGCGACAAAAATCACAGGTTTGGTATACACTAGGGATTGCTGTTCGGTTTTAACCGAAACCGAAACCGCGGTTTTAAATGCCTTAAAACCGAAACCGAAAACCGACAAAAAAACCTCGGTTTTAGCTTTTACTTTAACAATTTATTTATGCTTAAAGAAATTGCAAATTAAACATCATACTAGTACTTCATATACAATAACTTTATACATAACAGCCTTCAACAATGACAAGGTATTTCAAAATTCTCTTAAGTACACACCTTATTTGTGAGGCATAAACTCCCACCCGGGCCACTTGAATTTTGTAAGGAGTATCTTGTGGCTATAGAAAGAACTCACACTAACGAACCCCTGGGCAAGGCTGGAAATACTTTTATATGTATGGAGTTTTATGGTTATAGCAGGAACATTTTGTAGGGAAATAAAATACTTTTTCGAAAAAACATAAAAGAAGGAATTTTTATGTTGTGTATGCTTTTAGAACCGTTTTATTTTGATTTTATTTACTGCAGTACATATATTTTAGGGAAGGGCCTGACCAGGCCCAGGTGGTTACAATATGGACAAAATTTTCATTTGGCCAATTGCGAAATTGAGGAAAACATAAAGTTTCGTTCTAATATACTTAATAATTACACATATAAAAAAACTGGAAAAAAGTCCAAAAATGCCTGGCCAGGCCCAGGTATACACTTAAGGGCGAATAAAAGTACCTGATTTGGAATAAATAAAAATTTTATTACATGCAATTAAAATTAATATTTTTATGTATGAATTTAACTTTGGTATTTTCAAAACCGAAAACCGAACCGAAACCGACCGGTTTTAATCATTTTAAAACCGAAACCGCGGTTTCATATTTTTACGGTTTTTAGCAAACTCTACTATAAACACATTTAGCTTAAAATAATTTCGAATTTAATTAAGTTTGTTTCAATATAATCGGTGCGCAACTTTTGAAAATATTCAAAATTTACTGAGAAAACTGAATATCGATTTTTATACAAAAATAACATTTTAAATATGTATGACACACACAACGCTTTTTCCTTTTGTTATGGAAATCGATATTCAGTTTTCTCAGTAATTGTGAATAAAATCAAAAGTTGTGCACCGATGACAATGAAATAAACCTCATTCAGTTCGAAAATTTGTTAAGACAAATTTTTTTTAGACTAAAACTGTGAATATTGTCACATTTTTATTTTTAATGAACAAAAAACTGGGTTTTTTCAAAATGTTCATTTTCTTTTTACAAAAATCTAACGATTTCTCGGAAATTACAGGGCTAATTTAAAAAATGTAGAGCTGATAGAGAAAAATGGAGATTAGATTTGAAATCCGCGACCTGAAGTTAGTAAAAATTTGCAATCAAATTCCAGATCGCAAAATGACTGTAATACATGGTCAAATTATGAATATAATTGATTTTTTTTTGTAAAAGAAATTTCCTTAAATAATTAAGAAAAATACAACAACACCACTAATGCTGCTTTATAAAATTTTTTTAACAAAAATTTGGCTAAATAAAAATGGTTTATGGCAAAATGAATGGCTAAGCGGGATGACAGATAGCTAAATCTAGCCCGTAAATATCGTAATTGACAATACTGAGTTGAGTGCTTTTTCTGCGTTTCAAAAACCAGAATTTTTTTTGAAGATCGATATGATACTTCATAAGCATTAAATTTAATAATTCAAAACATTTTTGCTGATCTCTTGTATTATTTCGACAACCCTCGGATTCAATTCCATGTTTTTATATAACAAATTTAAGTCTCGGATTTTTATACGTTTGCATCAAATAAAGGAAATTATGTGTGAAGCCACCAAAGAAAAAAAAATTGAAATTAATATCAAATACGTAAAAAGTGCAAGCTGTTGTTGAACGGCATAATCAATTTGAATACAGCAATAACTTATTTTTTTATTTGTGTTGGCGTGTGCAGAAAATATTTAAAAACAAGTAAGAGTGTTATATTCGGCATTGTCGAATTTAAAATACCCTCCTTCATATTTAAAACTAAGAAATTAGATTTATATAAAAAGTTTTTAGATTTTTTTCTGGGATTTTGAAACATTTACGATGTTTTTTCATAACTCGCCAATTTTTTTTATAGGCTTTTTCTAATTCCCTAGAGAGAAATCCCTTTCTATTCAAGACGGACATTCGAACATCGCTAAATCATCTTTGCTACTCATTTGGACCCAGAATATACATATACTTCATAGGATCCCAGATAAATATTGTAGAAATTACAAACGGAGTGACAGAACCCCTTCTACCAATGGCGAAGGGTATAAAAAATGTTTTGTTAATTTTTTATATTGGCTGACAAGAGGTATCGAAATTGTTGGAATATAAAATTTTCGAAAACGTACTCACTTTTTTGCAACAGTGTATTTAATGAAAAAGCTATTTAACTTTTTGTAGTTAAGTCAAATGAAATTGATAGTTTCGAAGAAAACCACATTGTATACAATAAATACTCAAAAATAAAATTTCATGTCCTCAAAATTTAACTGAATATAATCTTAAGCTCAAGCGCTTTTTTATATGCTATTCAAGTTCAGAATATTTTACTAATATTCACTTGATTTCAAATTCAAATATTACTGCAGAATGATATTGAAAGTATATGTATCTTAACCCTTGAAACTTGAAATTCGAACTTGAAAACCCATTGTTTTGCACTTGATTTCCAGCAAAATTGCTTCTGTTTCACAAATGTTCAACAAAGTCGTGACCTAATGAATTTGACGCCTAACCTTTTATGTAAAATTGTGCGCTGAATCCGAATATGAAGTGAGAATGATCAAAAGTAGAAAAGTTTGGAGATATTCCAACATAACCTTTATTTGTGTTTTTTAAAAAAAGATGATATCACTTTAATAAAATATCTTCGAAAATATTCAATGGATTTTTATACCATCCACCACAATTTAGTTGTGAAGATGGTATACTAAATTTGTCATTCCGTGGGAAACTTTTTTATTATTCACCTCAGACCCCATAAAGTATATATATTCTAAGTCGATTTAGACATGTCCGTCTACACGCTCACTTTCGACAAGCTCAAAAGAAATGAACAAAATTGGTGTCCAATTGCTTGTAGCTATCCTAAGCAGTTTGGGATTGAAATCGAGCAAAATCGGTTCAGAAGGATCAGAGCTATGAATCAAAATGTTGAACCACCACCTTTTAAAAACTGATAATTTTGTTACAAAAACTAACATAAATGGTGCAAAAATGCACGGAATCATATCAGATTTTGCAGTAGTTAGTTATATTCGACTTGAAATGTCGCTGTGAAAATCGTGAAGATCGGTCCATAATTTACCCTCCGCCCCATATAAACCCTACTCCTGGAAAATAGTTATGTACTCCTTAATCCGTACAAAATAATGCTATCAGAATACAATTTAATACTTCACAGTTTTTTTATGACTAGAAATCACACTAATAAATTTGGTGATGATCGGTCATGCAATTTTGTGATAAACGGTCCATAATTAACCTAAGCTCCCATTGTCGGTCAATATTTCAATATAGGTCTAAGCCGCAACCCATTTAAATGCTGATGTCTGTTTTTATAAAATAAATTAATAATAAATAGACATCATACAAATATCACTGCTGAAATATTCGAACTGTCAATGGAGGGTATCAAAGATTCGGCACAGACGAATATAGCACTCTTACTTGTTTTTTCTATTTTCTTTTTGTTGATAGATAATAAAATAACTAAGACAACCACGTGTAGTTTGTAAAAATTGTTAAAGAAATTACTGAGATCAAATTTCACAAAAATTTTAATAATTGTTTACAATTTTGCTCTATTTAACTTATATTTTTATACCAAACAATACATTTTTATAAAGTTTTATTACTTACGACGTTAGTTAATTTTATTACAAAGACTTTGTACTCAATAGGATCCAGGTTAATGCAAAAATGACAAAGAAACAGAAGATTTATGCAATTATCCCACTTTTTTTATTTTTATCAAATCCAAAAAAAAGAGAAAAAAAACAACTAGTAGCTATACAAGGCTAAGGACCGTTTTCACAACTTACCGATAGCTAAAAGTAGGCTAACAGACCTTATTAAAAGTGTCTATTATTAATATTTTACTTTAACCTAAAGTGAGCGATAAAGTTAATTACGGTTCATTCAACCTGGTAGGTTGAAGAAAAGTTGTAGTAATGGAAAACCTTTTATATGACCGATAAAATCCTACCTTAAGCCATCGGTTAGTTGTGAAAACAGGCCTTAATATTACAACAAATATAAAAAATGGCTTAAAACAGTTGCATCAACTATTGTGATGTTTTTCTAACTCTATCACACAAGGAACCAACAACACCCCTTGACACCGAGGCACAGTACTTTGTTCCATTGGTGTTGGTGTTTTTAGAGCACCCCGTCAGAGATAAGGCGAAAAGAAGTATTGTGAGGAAGGTACACGGTCTTCGAGTTACTGACACACCATACGCTTTTTCATCGAGTGAGGTTGCATAGGTCATCAGGGCCGCTAAATCATCCAAAGCCCTTGGCCCCGACGGAATATCCATGCTAATGCTCAAAAATCTGGATGAGCCCAGGGTAGAGTACCTAACAAACGTCCTCAACTTATCAATAACCACCCTAATAATACCCGAAGCCTGGAATTTGGGTAGGGTAGTTCCCCTGCAAAAGCCAGGGAAAGATGCGACTCAGGGAGACTCATACCAATCTCCCTGCTATCACCAGTCGCCAAGATACTTGAGGTACTACTCCTCCCGGAGCTAGTGGAACATTTCCAATTGGCGAACCATCAGCATGGATTCCGCAAGCAGTACAGTACAACCACTGCTCTTACCTCCATCTCAACACAAATCAGCCACGGCCTTAATCGTGCCCGACCGTGTGAAAGAACGGTCCTGGTGGCTCTTGATCTATCAAAAGCGTTCGATACGGCCAACCTTGCCATCCTCTTCCGAGACATAGCGACTTCCAGTCTCTCGGACAACACGAAGAGGTGGCTTGTGAATTATTTGTGTGGAAGACAGTCGTTTGTGGAGCTTAGAAACAAGAGGTCGAAGTGCCGTAGAATTAAACAGGGAGTTCCCCAGGGTGGAGTCCTATCCCCGATCCTGTTTAACTTCTACATGTCTAAACTCCCGATACCTTCCCAAGGTGTCCAAATGATATCGTACGCAGACGACTGTACTATCATGGCGACTGGCCACAACATCGATGACCTATGCAGTTTGGTAAACGTTACCTCCGTGATCTGGCGAACTTCTTCCACGCGAGGAATATGAACATCTCTCCCGCAAAATCCTCGGCGAATCTATTCACGACATGGACAAAGGAAGTGGGGTAATAGTTGAATGTGACTGTCGACGGCGCCATAATTCCGACCAAAAATCGCCCAAAAATATTGGAAGTCACATTTGACAGCCTGTTCACGTCAGCGGTGCATGCCACTGCAATCTGCGATAGAATGCGGAGTAGAAACAAGGTTCTCAAGTCTCTAGCCGGCAGCACATGGGGCATGGAAAAGGAAACCTTGTTAGCTACATATAAAACGATTGGCCGGTCAGTGGTTAACTACGCAGCGCCTGAGTGGACCCCAAGAGTCAGCGATACTTAGTGGAAGAAGCTTCAGAGCTGCCAAAATGCCGCCTTAAATACCGTAACAGATTGTGTTCAGATGACGTCAATAGAACACCTGCATGATAAGGCGAAGATGATGACGGTCAAGGAACACAACATAATGCTAACAAAGCAGTTCCTTCTGGGATGTCATCGGGGGGGACATTCGAACCACTGTGTGATGGAGTCATCTATCTTTATAAACTTCATTCAAATCGGTTTGAAAGTTTGTGGGAGGCAGAAATTGCCCCCTACCTCCCCTTGTAATCCTATTTTTGGAAAACTGTATATCTTATGTGTCCATATAGATATGGATCTATCTATGTTTTAAATTTCATTAAAATCGGTTTGAGAGGCAGAAATTGCCCCAATCTCCCCTCGTGGTCCTATTTTCTTAAAAAGGCATAGCTTATGTGTCCATACAAATATGGATCTATCTATGTTTTAAATTTTATTAAAATCGGTTTGATGGTTTCTGAGAGGAAAAAATTTCCCCCTCTCTACTCTCGTGGTCCTACGATTCGGCCCATTTTTAATAGGATTGGTCCTTCTGCCAATAAAAACCTATGACCCAAATTTGATCAAATTATCTTCAAAATTGCGACCTGTACTTTGCGCACAAGGTTACATGGACAGCCAGCCAGCCAGAAAGTGATTCTAAGTCGATCGGTATACTTTAAGGTGGGTCTAGGATCAATATTATAAGGCGTTACACACAAATGCATAATACCCTCTCTACTATAGTGGTGTGGGTATAATTAAACTTAATTGATGTACTAGGAAAAAAATTATTAAAAATTTATTTTAAAGAAGAACCACAATGTTTATGTTAGTATTTGGTAAAAGAGACATTCTTCTTTGATTTAAGCATACAATTTATTTAAAGTATGTATTAATTATGCTCTGGATGAATCTTAAAAAGGGTGGCCGTAACCAAAAAAGCAATACAAAATTTTATGATTGACAAATAAAAAAAATGAGTGAATACTTTTTCAATTTTCTCTGCCTTTTTATAAACCAAGTGTCCGCCACTAAGAATCAAAAGAGTTACTTACCACTTTTAAGTTCTAACTTAGAGGTATATGATCTTTTTTAGAACCCCCAAGCGCATTTATTATTTTTTATAATTTAGTACTTTAGATTAAAAGCTATAAATATTTTTCTGTACCATAAAATTATCTTATTTTCTTTGTACTGTGTTTAAAAATTAACGTTCTAAAGAAATTAACTTCAAGAAAATCTTTACCGTTATTAGACATTATTCTATAGCCGTAAAAAAATCAAGGTTGTTTTTCCAAAGAATATGAAAATCGTCAATATTAACGTTAAATTTAAACAAACTGAGTGCAACGATTTTTCAGTTTTATTAAAGAACTAGCTGACCCGACAGACGTTGTCCTGTCCAAATTAGGAAAAATGTTTGCGTTCGATTTTTAAAATCCGTTAAAAAGATACGAACATTTGAAAGAAAAATACGTCAAATCGTAAAAACCTAAGTTGGACCATGGCGATGATTTTAAAGAAAAAAATTTTCAAATCGGTCAAGCCGTTCTCAAGTTATGCGCTTAATAGAAAAAGTGGGCGTTAAAGTGGGCGTGGTACATTTTTCTTTCGATGTACATTTTACATTTTCTTTCGAACATTTAAAAGAAAAATTAGTCAAATCGATGGAGCCGTTTTTTGATTTTAGGTAAATCGCAAAAAGTGGGAGGGGCAAAATTTTCATTCCGTAAAAACCTAAGTGGCAATCATTTTAAAGAAAAAATCGTCCAAATCGGTCAAGCCGTTCACAAGTTATGCGCTTAAAGGAAAAGTAGGCGTGGTAAAATTTTCTTTCGATGAAAACTTAAAATGGATTAATAAAAACATTTGAAAGAAAAATTGGGTCAAATCGATGGAGCCGTTTTCTGATTTTAGGTAATTCGAAAAAAGTGGGCGTAAAAGTGGGACCATGGCGATCATTTAAAAGAGAAAAATCATCCAAATTATAATGATGTCATTGGTGGTGCAATATGAAAATTGGATTTAGCCACGCCCCTCCGCCCGCAGACCGAAAATCAAAAATCAGACTTCACAGTGTCACCCGCCTGAATTTTCTGAAGATTCCGATACGTTATATACACATATACACACATCCTGTTTTATATATATAGATATATGCTCCGTTGCACTTACTATTGACGTAAAGAAAAAAATTTACCACATTATGAGCTTAAGTGTCATTTTTTGTTCTTTTTACGGAACACCAAATTGTACTTGTTTTTTATTTTTTATATTTTTAAATGAAATATTTTAATTATGAATATTAAATAAATATCAAATATATTGTAGTGAATTTATAATCAAAATATTTTTAATTAATGTTTCGATTGCAACCACTCAATCTCTTCAGAGGGATTTGCTGTTTAACACTCGCAGCAATCGAAACATGTATGGGTAACCTGTCCGTAAAAACGCCTGGGTTCGAGCCCAGCTTCAGTCAAGAATGAGAAATTACCAATAAATTTTAATTAATTTCATGTTGTAAAATTCCTTTCTTCATAAAAATAATTTAATGCAAATTAATTTTGATGAACTTTAGCCTAATTAAAAATATTTGGATTAAAAACCATAAATAGTTCAACAAAATAACCACAATACTAATTATTGTTAAAGCTAAGGCACGAGCTCTATGTTTGCATTTGTCCTTCCAGTTGTGCTGAAAAAAGTCAACAAGAAAAAGAAGGGGAAAAAATTAAAAACGAACCAAAAAATGTACTTTGGACTTCAAGAAGAAAAGTAAGGAAAAACATGTAAAATAAATTAAAATAGATAATCATTCAAAGCAAATTTCGATCTACCAAAGGTTAAATACAATTTGGTTTAAGGATTGATGTTTGACTATTGACGTCAGCAGTTTATATGGAAGAAATTTAAGTGCAGAAGGTGTATTTTTAAAGATACATTAATTCCTCTTTTAAGTAAGATACAAAAATTAATATAAATTTAAAAAAATTAAACAGAAAACTGTTCCAATGTTCTCATGTTTTTTTTTTTTTAAATTTTGAATGATGTCTTAATCATTTGGGCTCCAGAACTTCTACAGAAAGCTTGACACAACCAAACTAGATGATTCCAATGCCTATGACTGACTCATCTTCACACCAAATCTAATCAAATTTGGAATCTTGCTTTAGTTTTTTAATTTGTGGTTCTTTAATTTTGGCATCTGATACGTTGGGAAAAACGATATTCAGGTATGCAACATTTTCCTCATTTTAGCAAAACATTGACAAAACTTTTTATATGTAACAGTGGCAAAATAATGTTTTTCTTTTCTACCAGAGCTTTGTTCATGAAATTATCTTTACCAAGCGTAAAATTTACTCAATTCTCTCAATATTTCTGGGCGCCTGGCTGACCCATTTGGTCAAAATATAGCAATATTTTGTAACCATGGCAACAGATTTTCCAGTTAAGCTGTTCGTACTTTATCAAAACCAGTAACTTAGAAAGGTACTGATGCAATTCTTTAACGTTTCTAATAATTACAGCGTTCGTTTCTCAAATTCTGCGTATTTAAATTTAGTGAGGATTAAACCAAAATAAGATTTAAAGCAACATTTTAAAGTCACATTATCAAATTACTGGAATATGTTAAAAGTCTTTATACAGAGAAGTATTCGTTCAAATCCTATACAGAGGAAAATTTAAATTTTAAGCACAATTTTGGTCGTTTTGAACGACATGTGACTGGCGTTCTCAACGTCTGCAACTACTGATCGGCATTACATTATAACGTAACGACGTCATTGCTTTTGAAAGTTTTCATCTTGGGTTACTGACACATTTTTTTCTAACTTTTTGAGAAACAATGAAACATTTTGTTTCACATCTTTTCGTTGTGAGAAGTTCTCACTAAAGTTATAGAGCTTGGGTACTAGCTTAGCAAAGCGAAGAGGTCAATGATTTAATGTAAAGAAATTTGTATTGTATTAAAAGACTTTTGGTCTACCAAAATAGAAAATTAATTGTAAAAGGTAAAAATAATTTATGTATTTAACTTTTTAATATATTTCGAGCCAACCACTTTTAGGAATACTTAATATATTTATTTCGGCACATTTAATTCTTTAGCCTTAATGTTTTCTTTTATTTATGTTTTATAACAGGTAATTATTTTAGCTTAACAAATGTTTTATTTTATGATACCACAATTTATTCATGGTTTGCTTTTCAAACCTCAAAGTTGTTCAATGGCTCTTGGGAAAATATTTGGCGCGCAAAAAAGATAAATGACCAAGTCATTTATTTTTTATCTTTTATTAACTTCAAAGATGAAGAACGTTGAAGTTTTTTATGTTCTAATAAACCTTTCACGCCATAATAAAACAATTATTTTAAATTAAGTGTTCTTCCGTTATGAAAAACTTTTTTAACTATGTCTAGAAAAAATTGCTGTAATTATATTTTTTTGTGTTTATATTAATTTTAAGTTAAATTTTTTTCTAAACAGAAGGTTAAAAAGACAAAATCTTGAGAAAGTTTATTACAGTGGATGCGAAAGAACAAATTATTTTCAATGAAAAAAAAAAAAAAAAAATATTTTTATTTTTGTTTTAATTTCTGTTATGAATTCTATAAAATATGTTACGGCCTCCGTTTACAATAATCAAAACTACGCCTGTTAAATTTAATGTTTTTCCTATAAAAAATTGCTCAGTTGTAGGGAAGAGAGACAAGAGAAAAAACTAAACAAACAGAAATTACTAACCAGGAAAAAGTTCCACAAATATTTCTTAATTCCCGGCAACGTTAAAAGATAATTTTGTAGTTAAATATACCACGACAGCCACATTAGTGCACCGATCTGGATCCTATTGGGCACAAAATATTCGTATTGAAATAGGCTAATGTCGCAAGTTATAAAACTTAAAAAAGTTTTATTTTTTGGTTTAAAAACAATAACTTGAAAAGAGCAAAATTGAACAAAATCATAAAATTTATAATGAAGTTTGAAGTTTTGTCCACTATAACTCCGCCATTTAATGACTCATCTCTTCAAACGACCCATGGTAATTTAAAACATTTTATAACCTCTCAATAAAAAGAAAGAAATACACAGTCCGTTCAAAATTGTTGAAGATATTTGCATTTCAGTCACATCATCTTTTTTAAAAACACAAATAACAGTTATTTTGGAATATCTCAAGAACTGTTGTACTTTTGACAATTCTGACTTCATATTCGGATTCAGGGGAAAGTTTTACATAAAGATAAGCTGTCAGAATCATTTGGTCACGACTTTGTTGAAAATTTGTCACGTAGTGTAATCACCAGGCAAAGAATGCGAAGATATGTGAAAATTTCGGTGTTATTTTTTAATTTGGTTTTTTCTGGATTAAATATTCATGTTAAAGAAAACTAGTAGAGAGACATTGTTCATAAGATACAGCCCTAGAATATTTATAAATAAGGTTTTTCTCTAAAATAAATATTACGGAAGTTATCAACAATTAAAGCGACCCATAGTTACAAAAATAGCATTTTAGCAAACTTTGTGGGCTCAAGGCACGGCTAATAAATATGCAAACTACCTAAAATTTTATATATATATTTTTTTTCTAATTTGGAATCATTCTAAGGGGTTTGCCAATTGAAAATACGAAAAAAAAAATAACGGTCACCCTAAGCCACCCAATAAAAAATTTTATCATTTTGCGAAGCACTAATGGTACATTTAAAAGAATAAGCGCACAAATATGCGCTACGCTATAAGACATACCGAAATGCAGTAAAGTGCTACGGCATTCCCTTACTACGAATCAGGTTTGTAAGGGAGAATACTAAAAAATAACTGTATCAAATCATTCAGTGTGTAAGGCTTATCGTTGCATCCAACAACTTTTATATGCGCTGAATAAAGCGCTTTATGTGTCAAAAATGTATTGCTTCAATATGGGAACTCGCCATATAAAATTCATGCCTTCTGTATGCGCAATGGTAAGCGAAACGTTTATGTTTCTCCCTTACAAACCTGCTTCGTTGGAAGCTCCATTTTTTATTGGGCACATTCTATCAATATTAATAGTGAACAAACTGCAATTTGGAATTCAAGGTTTCAAATACTCAAGTTTTTACTTATTTATACTTTTCTTTACCTAAATCCACGCCCTTTTTTGCGACCACATTATAAAAAACTATATTTCCTATAATATTTTCTTTAATCAGACTTTTTTGATATGTTTTACCAAAACATCTTTAGTTGAGATAAGATAGCAAAAAAGATTTCTAAAAAAAACTCGGTATAAATTATTACATAATAAAAATAAACTTAAAAACTAAAGAAAAATTTCGTCATAATACAAAACTTTAAAAACGTCAACAAATGATGATTAACAAGATTTTTTTAACTTTTAAAATTTGACTTAAGATGTCTTGTTAAAATGACTTAGATATATTTCCTTCGATTCTATAAGGAGCAAAGAGCATCGACAATCGCTATCCATTTTAATCAGTCCATTGCTGTGTTCTTAAGTTCACTCCAGCTCTTTCACGACTTGACAATGTCCTTGTCGAACTGTTCCCAATAAATGTTAGCGGGCCATCCTCTTCGCCGGCTACCCTGTGGATTCCAATCAATTTTAATATCATTATGAGGCTTTCCTAGCGTATGATCCATCTAGTTACATTGGCGTCTTTTAATTTACCTAGATTTTTGATTCTACACCACACCAATTTAACGCCCACTTTTGACAATGAATTTGGTATGCGAAATACTCAATATTTTTTTTACAAAAATAATTAATATATAAAATACATGAGTTTAAAAAATGTAAATTGGGCTAATAGGAACCGGTCAGCGTCGGGTCCAAACAGCTTATAACTAATATGAAAATTTACTAACATGTGTCTGTGAGACACATTTTGATGTTTATTTCACTGTAGTAACGAAAATATTCGGCATATCGCAACCAAACTTCTTGACTATTATTTTTCATATGTTTTGTATAGTTAAACAAAAAACAAAGATTTTAACTTCTTAATTATTCGAATTTTTACAAGTCGAAACACAAAAACGCAACATAAAGTACCGACATGTGCCTCATAGTCATTGGAGCGCTTATCGGTCTCCAAATACGCCTAATGTCACGAAATTAATTACAACGGCATATACTTCATGTATGCAGAAAGTTCTTTAGGAAAAAGATTCACCAAATCTTACTTTATTTTTATACCCTCCACCACAATTAGTTGTGAAGAGGGTTTACAAAGTTTTTCATTCCGTGTGAAACTTTTTTATTATTCATCTCAGACCCCAAAAAGTGTATATATTCGGGGTCCTTGAGTGATTCTAAGTCGTTTTAGCCATGTCCTTCTGTCTATCCGTCTGTTGAAAACACGCTCACTTTCGAACAACTCAAAAGAAATGAACAAACTTGGTGCCAAATTGCTTGTAGTTATCATAAGCCGGTTTGGATTGAAATTCAGCAAAATCGATTCAGTAGGACCAGACCTTTGAATCAAAATATGGAACCAACACCTAAAAAAATTGATAATTTTGTTACAAAATATAACATAAATGCTGGAACAAGGCACGGAATGAGACAAGATTTTGCAAAAATTTGTTTTATTCGACTGGAAATCACGCTGTTAAATTTCGTGAAGATCCGTCAATAATTTACCCTTAGCCCCATATAAACACTACTCCCGGAAATCAGTTTAGTACTAAAACCTAAAACCGTAAATAATAACGGTATCGTAACAAAATTTGGGACGTTACAGTTTTAAAGGACTAGAAATAACACTGTGAAAGATCGTGAAGATCGGTACAAAATTTACCCTAGGCCCCATAAAAACCCTACTACAGGAAACAGTTTAGTACGCTTAAACCATAATTAATAACGCTATTTTGGCTCGTCAAAGTTTTATAGGACTAGAAATTACAGTGTGAAATTTCGTGAAAATCCATCCATAATTTACGCTAAGCCCCATATAAACCCTACTCCCGGAAACAGTTAAGTACGCCTAAAAACGTAATTACACGGCTTTCATAATTTAAATTGGTGCGTCATAGTTTTATAGGACAAGAAATGACACTGAAGATCGGTTCATAATTTGCCTTAGGACCCATATAAACCCTTCTCCCTGAAAACAATTTAGTATGCCTTAAACCGTACAAGATAATGCTATCAGAATAAAACTTAATACTTTACATAACTAGAAATCTCACTAACAAATTACGTGATGATTGGTCCATAATTTACTATAGGCCTCATATAGAGCCCATTCTGGTAAAATAATTAAATACGCATAAAACCGTAGCAACTATACACTCAAAAGAAAAGTCGATCCACACGTACTCAAATCGATCCGAAGCGGGATTGATAGGACGGTGAGTACGGATTTTCTTGAATCAAGTACAGAAAGATTGATTCAAGTACTGATTTTTAATCCCAAAATACTAAAATTATCTATATTCAATTACGATTTCGTACTTGAGTAATCCGAAAATGAGATTGATTTAAGTAAAATAAGATTGAATAAATCTCAAAACTCGCTTGATTCAAGTATTATAAAGTTGATTTTATCTCTAATTTGTGCTTGAAAAAACCAAAAAAGAAATTAGAAAGAAAAAATTATTATGATTGATTTACTTACCCGTTTTACACCTTAAAAATGATAAAACTCCAACATGCCCTATAATGGTTTTTACTTTAAAAATCTTATGTACATATTTAACTAAAAATATAAACTAAATGGGAAGCAGGATTTCATATATACTTTTTAACCCTTCGTGGTACACATAAGTCTGGTCAGACCTTTGTTAAATGTGCATAGATAATCAAAACATGCGTAAGCCGGAGGGTTAAACATGAAAATAATACATACATATATATGTATATGTTTTTCTTCTTGTTCTCCCTTTTTTGTTGTTACTACAAACAAAAAGCAAATCGTTTTGTTCGAACTTGTGTTGTATTGTTGTAATTGTACAATAAATTTTGAAAAACACACACGTATGCACGCTTAAAAGAATGCAATGCTGAGATGAGACTAATAAGTTTTATGAGATCAAAACCCTCATTTCGTAACTTCACTCTCAGAGTAGCGCTATCAACGAAAAGTTTAATCTTTTTAGTACTTGATTTAAGCATTTTATACTTATTTCAAGGAATATCGTGATTGATTTTTTAAAGTAATCTCATTTAGGATTGATTTAAGTACGTTTTAGTGTTATTCGTATTGGAAGTTTTGAGTACGATTCGTGATTAAAGCATAAAAAGATTAATTTTTCTCGAGTGTTTTTCTTTCTGTGTAGTTATTGCGGTAAACTTTCTTCCAACTTAGCTTCATATGGCCCGAAAAATGTTATGCAATTTTTATGATATACGGTCCATAATTTACCTTAGATCCCATTTCAGCAGCCTTCTGAAATTCTCTGTCGGTGGAGGGTATCAAAGATTCGGCACAGCCGAATATAGCACTCTAACTTGTTATTTATTGAAATTACTTTATTTATAACAAAACTTCATTAATGGGTTAACCGATCGATAATAAAATTAACCGATTAAACCAAACCTCGGTTAATTAATCGAGTGATGAACCGATTAACCTAGTGTTTATCCAAAAAAAAAAGTTTCATGTTTTTCGAACCTTTAATAGTAAATTTTAAAAAGTAGGCGCACATTTATGCGCTACGTAATAAGACATGCAAAAATGCAAAAATATAGCATTTGAAGAGCTACGACATTTCCTTACTACGAAGCAGGTTTGTAAGGAACATATTAAAAAATAAAAAATAAATAAAAAAATTAAGTGTTACATACTGAATATATTGCTTTTAAGTGGGAGCTCGCCATATTAAAATTATGTCTTCCTTAAACGGTTTGGTAAGCAAAACATTTACGTTTCGCCCTTACAAGCCTGCTACGTCGGAAGCTAAATTTTTTATTGGGTAATAAAAAAATTTCTCTAAATTTACTTGTTTTTAATCATTGAAAGCTTTCTTCTTCAAATTTTTTTTTTATGTGTTTTAAAACACATGTTGGTAGATAGGATTTGTTATATTTTATGTCGGTATGATAAGGCTTAAATTAAAAC
Source organism: Pollenia angustigena (assembly GCA_930367215.1). NCBI lineage: Eukaryota > Metazoa > Arthropoda > Insecta > Diptera > Polleniidae > Pollenia > Pollenia angustigena. Next base: position 237,809,225 of record OV884059.1, read on the forward strand.
TTCATTCGTTATAGCAGCTTGTGCCAACAAAATCGGCCACAGCTAGAACACTATTTGCAGGTTTTTTGCTTTAAGTTGCTTAAAAAATTCTTGTGCCTATTTCCGAAGCACCTCAAAATTTTGTTTGTTGATTTTAAGCATTTTTCCATTTATTAAACCGTCAGCTTGCAGCTAGTCTGAGTGTTGATAAGAGCAGTTAAGTTAACTGTAGTGTAAAGTTTTGGATTTTTTCTAGACAGTAACAAGTTAATTTTTACATCTTTTGTTATCTTTTGCTTAACCCTGTGCCCTTCGCTGCCCTTATTAAGCTTAAATATCTAATTTGTTTATAATACAGATCTCGTTCATTGTTTACGAAGATATTTGTACCAAGTTTTAATTCCCTTACTGTTGCCATTCAGCGGTTACACAGAAGTCAAAATTTGTTTTGAAGATGCTCCGCCTTTGTCTACAATATCGACCACTTTTTTACAGATACTGTTCATTTATAACAAAGCTTTTTCTGAAGAAATACATAAATCTAGTTATCGCCGCGCCCACTTTTCCAATACCGCATATTTTTAATTTTTTAATAAATATGTAAATCGATACCTACTACATGGACAGACTATTGAAATTATTTGAACTATTTTACCAGAAGTTATTCTTTTATTTATTGCATTTCCTTGATAATAAGTGTTATTGTGCCAAATTTTGAAAATTTTACACAATTTTCAGATATACGGGATTCTATTTTGCGCAACGCCTATTTATGTGATTCTAATCGCGCCCACTCTTTGACTGATTTTGCATATTGATAACCCATCTATGGAAAATATTTCTCTTACCATTGCACTTAGGGTAAAACGTTGCTATTTTTGGCATAAATTCAATTTTTTTTGTTAAAAATTTAAAATCTGCTTTCGTGTTTTGAATTCGTATATTCTAAAATTTTTACTTAATTTGATCGTGAGTAAAACATTAATTTTAAACACTGTGAAAAAGTTTAAATATGGAAGAAGTTAGACAAGGTATGTAAAACAATTTGGGATATAGTTTAAAAAATAGTTGTGTGTTATTGTCTAGTAAATCAGTGTATTGTTGGTGTGTTATTATAGGTCAAAACTAACAAACATACGTGTGTTGTGTGGAATATAACTTCTGTGTATAAAAAGGTATTTGCAATATTTTTGAAAAAAGTTATTAATCAAACTGTATATAATCAGACATCATTGACACTTTTTGTTCCTTTTCGGAAAAAACTTAATTTTGTGGTTTCATACGAGTTTTGCCATTCAGCACTGCTTGAAGTTTGGAGCAGCAAAAATCGACAAGCAGATAGTGTTAAAAGTTATTTTGGAAAATATTACACAACAAAACTTATCAGGTGAGCAACATCAGTTATTTTAACAAAAAGTCAAGCAATTTATTGCTTTTATAAATTTAAATTTGCCAAAATGCAATCGAATACTTGAAAAAAACATTCGTGTTGCTTGCATCCAATATAACTATTGAAATATGTGATTGCGGATTGCCCGGCAATAAACGACTATACTTATGCAGGGCCTCGTTTGAAGAGAAAGTTGCATCTGAGCTTGCCGCAGAACAAAAACATTCAACAACTCTTTTATTGCACGCTGCTTCCATTTCCGCTAAAAAATCAAACTGCATTTGTTTTGAAAAAGCTGTTAGCAACGAGAACTTAACAGGAATTATAAAGAAGCTGGAAGGGAGTGATCCGTTGCCAATAAGTGCTAATGAGGCATTAGCTTTTTTAATTGAAAATGGCTTTACAAAGCAGCAATACATTAACATCAAAGCATGGATGTGACATTTATCCCCCTTACTCCGAGATTGTAAAATCAAAATTAAAATGCAGACCTAAGGAAATCAGCTATTGTGATACTCAAACAGAAGTAACAATGCAAAATTTACTGGACCATACATCGCATACTTGAAATGCAAAAGGCCGTCCTTGATGTTGCTGCACCAACACATTGCAAATTAATTGTAAGTTATGGGTTCGATGGTTCGACAGGACGGAGTTCATATAAACAACGTTTTGAATTAGATGAACATATTGGACTAGACCATTCACTCTTTGTGACAACCATAGTTCCATTGAAATTAATAGATGAGCTGAATAGAGTTATTTGGCTAAATAACTCTCCACAGTCTGTCAGATTCTGTCGGCCTCTAAAAATAGAATTTATAAAAGAAACAACTGAACTTATTTTAAGTGAAAATAGTAAGTTAGATATTAAAGCTAGAAATTAAAAACATCCAATAACACATCCATGCACACAAGGTCAAAAACATTCTTGTTTAATACGAAGCGCATATGACTCTTATAGATGGCAAAGTTCTGAATATTTTTACTGATACCAACTCATGTCGATCCTGCCCACTATGTGGTTCTAAGCCAAATCAACTGTTAAAAACCCATGACTACAACTCGAAAATCTTTGGCGTTAAACCAAATAATCTTAAACATGGCGTAAGCTCTTTACATGCATAGATAAGATTTTTTGGATTTGTGTTAAAAATCTCTTATAGAATGGAATTAGAGATATGGCGTGTTAAAAATAATGACAAAGTCAAAGTCTCTTTACGAGAACAGTACCTTCAGGAAAGATTGTGGACGGAAATGGGTCTCAATGTAGACAAACCCAAACAAAATGGCAGTGGGAATACCAACGATGGAAATACTGCAAGAAGAGCATTTAGAAATGTTGAGCTCTTATCTTCCATTTTAAATTTCGATTTAAGGATTCTCAAACACTTTTACATTATATTGATTGTCATTTCTTGTGAATATAAGATTTATACAAAAAAATTCAAAAGCTTTTGTGGCCAAACTCAATATGTATGTGGGATTGGGTATTGACGGACGAACAACTAGGAGTGGTAACACTTACTGAGGCATGCAACTCTGTATGGGACTGAGTGGCGAGTAGGCTGGACAACGGGTGGACGGGCGTCTGGGAGTTAGTTGCGTAGAGTTGAGCTTAGATGCACGAACAGAGCGGACAATAATAATAATAAATACTATTTTATAACAATAATAATAATTATAATAAATTCTATTTTTAACAATAATGATAATCATAAGTTCTTTTAAAAAATAACCAAATAAATGAATTTAATAATACATTAAAACATAAAAAGACAAGGTTTTTCATTAAAGAGACCTACAATTTTGGGGGCTCAACCGGAATCGAGCATGTTGTGAGCGTTGGAGTCTGTGTGCTGAGTGCTACAGAAAAGTGATAATTTCTAGAGATTAGAGATATTGAAAACTCGTGCAAAACATTGTGTTGTTTTAAACGCGGACTGGATATAAAAAAAAAGAAAACTGAGTGTTTTATGTGTTTTATTGTGTAGTGTGAAAATAACAGAAATAAACTGAGTATTTTGCAGAAAAGAGAGAAAAAAAAATTATATATTATATAATTTAAATAAAATATTGCGTCATAGTAAAAGAGACGCATCGAGAAAAAACCCTTGAGCAAATAAAACAAAGTCATTAATTCAAAAGCTCAAAAACAAAAAGATCAAAACGGCAGATAGATCTAACGTGTAGAAAAGTTTTGTGTTGAAATAAAATATTTCGTCGTAGTAAAAGAGACGCTTCGATGAAAAAAAAAACTTGCGCAATTCAACAGACGTTAATTTGAAAAATAACGAACTGAATAAAAACGAAAAAAGCAAGAGAGAAACCAATGTGTTAAATATTTTTGTGTATGTTTGCTCTCATTATAGGCAGAAAAAAAAAAAAAAAATAAAAAATGTACAATACTTGTGTGTGTTCGTTACTTTAAACTAAAAAGTAAAATCTCTAATGAAATTAATCAAAACGAGAAAGAGCAAAAGAGAAACTATCGTGTAAAATATTTTTGTATATGTTTGTTTTCATTATAGGCAGACAAAAAATATGTACAATACTTGTGTGTGTTCGTTACTTTAAACTAAAAAGTAAAATCTCTAATGAAATTAATCAAAACGAGAAAGAGCAAAAGAGAAACTATCGTGTAAAATATTTTTGTATATGTTTGTTTTCATTATAGGCAGACAAAAAATATGTACAATACTTGTGTGTGTTCGTTACTTTAAACTAAAAAGTAAAATATCTAATGAAATGAATCAAAACGAGAAAGAGCAAAAGAGAAACTATCTTGTAAAATATTTTTGTATATGTTTGTTCTCATTATAGGCAGACAAAAGATATGTACGAAACTTGTGTGTGTTCGTTACTTTAAACTAAAAAGTAAAATCTCTAATGAAATTAATCAAAACGAGAAAGAGCAAAAGAGAAACTATCGTGTAAAATATTTTTGTATATGTTTGTTCTCATTATAGGCAGACAAAAATATGTACAATACTTGTGTGTGTTCGTTACTTTAAACTAAAAAGTAAAATATCTAATGAAATGAATCAAAACAAGAAAGAGCAAAAGAGAAACTATCTTGTAGACAACATAAATATTCAATACTCGTGTTCGTAACCATAAGGTTCTAAATAACTGAATGAAAGTGAGAAAGAGAAAACTGAACTTTACAAGCCGCAAAAGGAGTAAACGCTCAACATAAAAAATAACGAGCTAAATACAAGTGAGAAAGAGAAAATAAATTGAAAAAGACGTTTATTTTAAAATTAAAAAGTTTTAATACGCGTGAGCGATTAATGTAAGCAGATGAAAAACAATAATAGTGAACTGAATAAGGGAAAAAGAGACATTAAAGCATATTGAGTAACTTACTTTGATCGAGAGATTATAAGAAGGAGAAATAAAAACTAAACAATAATAAAATACCAAACATTTTACAACAACAACGTGGTTGAAGATTGATTGATGTGCCGCAGCGATAAGTAATCAAATTTATTGTTAAATAACATTAGCTTGGAGAAAATTTGCCTAGAACTTTGAGAAGTGAAGTCTATTGAGTGAGTGAGGCTAATGAAGGAGAAAAATTCGGCAGCCAGAGTTGGAGTTCTGTAGAGCTAAGTTTTATAATATATATGTATGTGTAAATTATATGTAAGAGTTCACATTTGTTGTTGTTTGGTAAATTAATTTTGAGAGTTGTATTTAAATACTCATGTTTGTGCTTAAATTGATTAAACTAAATCAAATTTGAACTAATACATTTTGTAAACGTTTATGTGAAATTTAATGAGAATATGTGTAACGATAATTAAAATTTTTAAATTTGAATAGTAACGTAACTCGATACATTTATTTTTGAAATTGCGAATTAGTGTTTGAATTTCAGAGAATTAAAATTGTAACGTAAATTTGGATCTGTATTTCGCTTTAAATTTTTTTTTGAATTCGGTAAAATCTAAATAAATTTTTAACGTAACTTTGGGTGTATATGGAAAAGAATTTTAAAATTGATAAGTCATTCTGTGAAATTTTATATAGGATATTTTATGATTAATTGAAAATTAATTTACTTTGTTTGGATATTGTATATTGGTGTATTGAATTTTTTACTTTTGTATTTTGTAAACGGACGGAATGGATTTACAGGCTATCTTGGATTTGAGCGTAGAGGGTTTAAGGGCGAAGTTGGTTGAGTTGGGTTTGCCTACGGGGGGGCTTAAGGCGACGTTGCGCGATAGACTTAGGGAACACTTCGGCCTGAATGATGATGAATCGGGTTCCGTATATGATGATGTTGCATCGCAACGGGGGGCAGTTGCCGATATGCTGCCTAGGAGTATGTTTACTCTTCGCGATATAGAAGATTCCCTCACAATGTTCAGTGGGACGGACAATATTGAAATACGCCACTGGATTGAAGAGTTTGAGGACAACGCAGATGCGGTTGGCTGGAATGAACTTCAAAGATTTATTTATGCCAAACAGCTTTTGAAGGGAGCAGCTCGTATGTTCGTACGTAGTCTAAGTGGTGTTAATTCCTGGAGTTTACTTAAAATTGAATTAATCGGTGAGTTTGGAGCTAGGCTAGCTACTGTCGATGTTCACAGAATGCTGAAAAATCGTAAGAAGAAAACTAACGAAAGTTTTAGAGAGTATCTTTATGCAATGATGGAGATAGGAAAGCCAATTAAATTGGATAATGAGAGTTTAATCCAGTATTTTGTCGACGGAATTCCAGATTCCAAATTCGGTAAAAGCCTTTTGTACCAGGCTACTGATATTCAAGATTTAAAGGAAAAGTTGAAAATTTATGAGAAAATCCGAGGAACCGTTCAGCAGCCGTCAACATCTAAGCCTTCTGGGGAAATAACTAAAAAGGATGTCGGTTCAAAGCAGAGGAAATGTTATAAATGTGGTGAGGAAAATCATATAGCCAAGGATTGTAAGGCTGCTACTATTAAATGTTTTAAGTGTGGAAAACCAGGCCACAAATCGTTTGAGTGCAAAACACAGCCACAGGTGGTAAAGAAGGAGCCGAATAATTCGTGCATGGTAAAACATTTTGGTGATTTAAAACAGGAAGTTAAAGCTGTGGCGTATCGGAATTTTAAGGAAATTAAGGTTAATGGTGTGAGATTTTCGGCGATTGTAGATTCGGGAAGCGATGTTTCTATAATTCGGTATGATGTGTATCAGAGCTTGGGAGATCTACCATTTATTAGAAAGGAGCAAGATTTTATTACTGCGGGAGACTACCGGTTGGTGACGATGGGCTATTTCGAGACGCTAATAAATATCGATGGTATTAATTTCAAGGTTAAGTTTTATATCGTTAGGAATTTTGTTTACATGGCGGCAATCGGTAACGACATTTTGGAACAGGCTGATATAATAATGACCGCGACTGGCGCAACGTTTGTAAAAAAGGGAGACCGTGAGGAATCAAAAAAGGATAGTGGCTTAAACTTGCAAAATTGCGAAAGTGAATTTGAAAAATTTTGCGCTACGGTCGTAATTGAGGAGAATGTCAAATATGATTTGTCATACTTACCAAAGGAGAACGAAGTTGAGGTAAAGCGTTTAATTGATGAGTATACTCCCGAGAGGCGAAAAACATCACCAATAAGTATGAAGTTAATTTTAACAGATGAGATACCAGTTTATCAAAGACCACGACGGTTATCTTATGCAGATCAAATCGTAGTTGAACAGCAAATTAAAGAGTGGATACGTGACGGTATTGTACAACCGAGTACATCTGAATATTCATCGCCTATTGTGCTAGTGGACAAGAAAGACGGCAGTAAACGGCTATGCTGTGATTTTCGTAAGTTGAATGAAAAGGTTTTAAGAGATAATTTTCCGATGGTTTTAATGGACGACGTTCTACATAAGTTACAATCCGCTAAGGTGTACACGACATTGGACTTGAGAAATGGGTTTTTTCATGTGCCCGTGGAGCAAGGATCAAAGAAATATACATCTTTTGTAACGCACAACGGCCAGTATGAGTTTAATTATGTGCCTTTTGGAATTTCAAATTCCCCTGCTGTATTCTCCAGGTTTATTTCTTCGGTATATAGGGAACTCATTCAGGATGGAACTATTGTTGTGTATATTGATGACATAATTATTCCATCAGCGAGCGTAGAGGAAGGTATGGAGAGTTTAAGGAGGGTACTTAAAGTGGCTGAGGATCACGATTTAAAAATTAAGTGGGAGAAGTGCCAGTTTTTAAGGACAAGAGTTAACTTTTTGGGTTACATAGTGGAAAATTCGACGATTAAACCTTCATCTGAGAAAACGTCGGCAGTATCAAATTTTTCGGTTCCTAGGGACAAAAAAGCGCTTCAACGTTTTTTGGGCCTAGTTTCGTATTTTAGGAGATTTGTTGGTAATTTTGCAATGATTGCACGACCGTTATCTGATAAGCTGAAGAAGAATATGGTGTTTGAAATGGGTGACACGCAGATGATTGCATTTAATCAGCTGAAGTCGAATTTAATCAATGCGCCGGTGCTAAATTTGTACAATCCTGCGGCCATAACAGAGGTGCATACAGATGCGTGTATGTATGGTTATGGAGGTGTTTTATTGCAGAAGAACTCAGATGATCAACAATTACATCCAATAGAGTATATGAGCCGGAAGACATCATGCGCTCAACAAAAATACCACTCGTATGAACTGGAGGTACTGGCCATCATCGAGGCACTTAAGAAGTGGCGAGTTTATCTAATGGGTATTAAGATCAAAATAGTAACGGATTGTAACGCGTTTACGATGACCATCAAAAAGAATGATATACCCTTGAGAGTCTCCAGATGGGCAATGTTCTTGCAGGAATTCGATTACACAATAGAACATAGATCTGGAAGTAGAATGCGTCATGTAGATGCTCTGAGCAGGGTGTCTTGTTTATTGGTTGAAGATTCCATCAAACACCGACTTAAAGAGGCACAATTGACTGATGAATGGGTTAAAGCTATTCGAAATATAATTCAGAAGGAAACGTATGAAGATTTTTATATGAAGCATGATTTACTTCACAAAGATCCAAATCGGGAAATGATAGTAATTCCCGCTAGTATGGAAGAGGAGGTAATCAAAATTGCTCACCGTGAGGGTCATTTTGGAACCAAGAAAACTAAGGAACTCGTGGAAAGGGAGTTTTTTATACCTAATATAATGCCAAAGGTAAATAAGATCGTACGAAGCTGTATTGAATGTATTATGAGCGAAAGAAAAGCTGGTAAAGCTGAAGGATTACTGGAACCAATTGATAAGTCGGATAGGCCATTAAGAACCTATCATATTGATCACGTCGGTCCTATGGAGGATACACGTAAGCGATACAACCACATAATGGTAGTAGTGGACGCGTTTTCCAAATTTGTGTGGTTATATCCAACTAAAAGTACTGGCACAGAAGAGGTAATAGATAGATTGGAGCGTCAATCAACAATTTTTGGTAATCCGGAAAGAATAATATCGGATAGGGGAACGGCATTTACGTCTAATTCGTTTAAGGATTATTGCGAAAGGCGGAATATTCAGCATTTATTAATCGCGACTGGTGTCCCTAGGGGAAATGGTCAAGTTGAGAGGCTTAATAGGACTGTGGTTTCGTTATTGTCTAAACTATGTGTGGATAATCCTCAACAGTGGTACAAGAATGTTAATAGAGTTCAACAATGTATCAATAACACTCCACCACGAAGCACTAAAATTTCGCCATTCAAGATAATTACTGGTTTGGATATGCGTGTTGAGGGGCATGACGATATTCGAAAGTTAATAGAAGAATCGGCCATTGAGGAACTAGATCAGGAAAGACATGAAATACGTGATGTAGCAAGGGAGAACATATCTAAAATACAATTGGAAAATAGGCGTACATTCAACAAAAAGAGAAGGGATGCACAGATATATAGGGAAAATGAGTTGGTGGCCATTAAACGGACCCAATACGGAACAGGGCTGAAATTGAAGGCAAAATATCTTGGTCCATACAAGATAGTAAGGGCACTAAAGCATGATAGGTATGAGGTCGAGAAGATTGGTGGCGGCGAAGGTCCTAGGCAAACGAATACTGTTGCGGAATTTATGAAGAAATGGAACCCGTCATTCGGGTCGAATGACCGCGCAGGACGGCCGAATGTGGGATTGGGTATTGACGGACGAACAACTAGGAGTGGTAACACTTACTGAGGCATGCAACTCTGTATGGGACTGAGTGGCGAGTAGGCTGGACAACGGGTGGACGGGCGTCTGGGAGTTAGTTGCGTAGAGTTGAGCTTAGATGCACGAACAGAGCGGACAATAATAATAATAATAAATACTATTTTATAACAATAATAATAATTATAATAAATTCTATTTTTAACAATAATGATAATCATAAGTTCTTTTAAAAAATAACCAAATAAATGAATTTAATAATACATTAAAACATAAAAAGACAAGGTTTTTCATTAAAGAGACCTACATGTATTTTGAAAAGTATTCCTGGTATCCAATGTCTCCAACTGTGCACAAAGTTTTGGTACATGGACACCAAATAATGGATACTTGCATACTTCCTGTTGGAGTTCTAGGAGAAAATGCATCAGAAGCAAGAAACAAGCTGCATAAAAGCGACAGGAGATCGCATGCAAGGAAATGTAGCCAATTGGATAACATGACAGACGTTTTAATAGAGCAATGGATTCTTCAGACCCACAAATGCCACCATAAGTTTAACGAAAAACGAAAAAATATCAACAAAAAGAAGAGCCTGCCCAGAGAAGTCATTGCCCTTTTCGAAATACCTGGTATTGACTTTTCAGACACATTAGAAGGTGATGAAAATGAAAATGAAGCAGAAGACGATGAGGCCGACGAAATTGACAGTTTTGGACTGGAGAATATTGAGTTGGAAGAAGAAAATGAAGACGATTAAGTTAGAAGTGATATTCATAAATGGTTTGTAAAATGACAAAGGCATATTCGAATTTGTCTCATATGATTTTTTTTTCAGAGATCATGAGCAGTTTTATATCTTAACAAAAAGGCTGAATGAAGCCTTGGCTATCATCTGAGTCTACCAAAAAAATATAAACACATTGAACTTAAGTAATTTTATCCAAAAAGTGAGGTTAAGAAATTAGTGTTTTTAGTACTGCTCCCTAATGGGTAAATAAAATAAAATATTTTTAGATGCAAACTTACAAATTCTTGAAACAGCTTTCTAGTGACATATATTTCAATGAACGAAAATAAAAAAAAGAATTTATGTCAAAACCTGACCTAATGTTTTAATTGGGAGGCGAAAGTGGGCGTGGTTCAAATAAAAAAAAACCAAAATTCCATTTTGGTGTTAGATAAATTTGTGCTAAATTTTAAGTGACTAGCTTTAAAACTACAATTAATGCCAAAAATATCGCTTTTTTGCCCAAAGTGCATTGTTAAGATATAAATAAATTTATTATGTGCCACGCCCACTTCTGCCACAGTTCTATATATATATATATTTATATTTTGTGCCACACCCACTTCGGCAATCACTCCAATCGGACGTTGTGTATTGACAACTAAGATGCTTGTACTTATTTTCGAAACTTTGGCTCTTGCCGTTCCATTTTTTTGTCTTTGTAAGAGAGGTGCCACGCCCACTTAAAATTTGAAATATATATTACTTCAAGATCCTTCCAGACCATCAGATTTATGTTGTGATAGTTTCATAAAGATCGGTTCATCAGTTTAGGCGGCTATAAAATACAAACAAACATACATTGATTTTTCTATGTATAAGCAAATGCAAACATTGAAGATTTTTTAAGCAAGATTGTGAATAACGCTATTAAATTTTTGTAAGCAAAAATTTTGTTTATACAAATAGCTGTTATTAATTCAATTAATACTAATTGCTTTAGCTTTTAAAAAACAAATTAAAAAGATTAAAAATAAAACTTATTGTAAACATTATTAAATAAATGGTTTGTATGTAAAAGCATTTGTTCAATATATCTTTAAAGACTTTTTTTGAAAGACATGATTTTTTTTTTTAATTCTAAGATTAAAATATTTACGTAGCCAAAAATTGTAAACTTAATTATAGTAACTTTCTCTGCACTGAACTAGAAGATAAATAATAACATAAAAAGAATGTTAATTTGATTTCGTAGGAGCTCCAGGAAAAATGCTTTTTTGTTTTTGTTCCAAACCATCACAACACAAACATTTTTCTTTAACACAACCATCAAACATGTTTCCTGACAGCAAAGACTTCACTTGAGGTTATTTTTAATACCATCAAATTGATATCTTCTTTCAAACAGTAGATATTTTAAACAGATTTGTCACACGTTATCACATACTTTCCTTAAATAACGAACACAAATTTTAAAACACAGACTGACTGTTTTTTGGTAAAGCAAAAAGTCTTTCAGCACTTTAGAAAGTTCTTAAGGGGTGTTCACACTTAAGAAAGCAACGTGACCACTAAATTAATCAAGCATTGACTTTCATTTTTACAAACTTTATTTCTAACAAAATCGTCGTAGAATTTAATTTATTTACCTTCTTAGATTTCCAGTCAGGGATGTAGCATTGCTTCTGTTAAAAGCCTTGCATTTCTTCTTCTAGAGCCTGCACTCAAAATATTATGTAGTTGAATTCAAACGAAAATTCATTTGAAACAAATTAAAATTCATTTAAAAAACGGATCATTTACATTTCATTTAAAACAAATGATTTTTTCAGTAATTTCTAAGTTTTTTATTTATTGAACATCATATTCGTTAAAATTGAATAGTTTTTACTTTTAAAAAATATATTTTAACCGATAAAAATCAAACAAATTAACAAAAAAAAATACGGAAAACATTATTTTTTGGTAGTTTGTTTTTTTAATAACAAACATAAATGTTGAAAAATAAATTTATTCGTAAAATAACTATATTTTTATTCAATTTTAACAGTACCGAAAACGAATTTAATAACCTACAATCAGTTACTGTAATAATTTTATGAGTGTGCGTATACATCTTCTTCAACATTCTGTTAATCAAAATTCTTATGGCGTGCCCTGACCAGCGAATTCTCTGGCCCTTCATGTATCTAACTTTATTTTGCTGCCAACAATAGCACTTTTACTTGTTAGTATAGCCAACGTTAAATAAAATAAAACAAATGTTTAATAGAAATAGTGGTTGCGTGTGAGATACAAATTTTTGTTTAGTGCGACTGCCTTCTTAAGAAATGTCTTAAGAGATTGCTTTGTGTTAAAAGACTTGCTCTGCTGACATTTTAAAGAGTGAGTTTATTTTCTAAAGAAAATCTCTAGTTATGACAAAAGTAAAACCAATTTGTCATACAAATGTTCAAGATTTAACCAAACAAAAATATATGTTTTACAAATATAAAATAACAAGTACGTGTGTTTCATTTGACTTTGTCGAATCTTACATACTGTTCGCCAAAAAATATTTAAAGAATGTTAACAATTTTAATTCTTTGTTAAAAACAGAATCACAAAATTTAAAACAATTATTACATAAAAAAATAAAAAAAATAAAAATCTTAAATAACTTACACACAAAGAAAAAACAAGGTTGTGGATATTCTTAGAGCAACATATTATGAAAAGATTCATGATTGTAGTCACCATATTACGATTGTATTAAATCATATTATGACCAAATATATTCCTAATATTACATCATAACATTTTTCCCTTAATCATATTCTTATCATCTTAGTCATAATAGGCTTAAAAGTTATCATATTATGATACAACACCACTTTTACAACCATAAAAAAATTTAAATTTTTTTGCATCGATTTTTTATTTTGTTGCACTTTACAACTTTTTTTTTTAATGTAAATAAAATTTCTTTATTTTTTTGTAATTTCTTTGAACTTGTTTTTTTAATGGGTATTTTTTATAATTGTTCAACCACTCACTAACAAATAATTCGATAGCCATATTTAAAACAAACGATACAACTGATTCAAAATTATTTTACAAAATATTTTAGACGGATTTGCCTCAAAATCCCTTAAAAAATTTTAAGATTACGTGAACCTGCAGCTGAAATCACACCTCATACCATAACTGATACTAAACTATATTTTACTGACGGTCTTAAATATTGTTCTAAGAGCCCAGTATTAAGTTTTCTCAACATGTACAGCGCCCATCAGACCTGCGAAGTTGACATTTTTTACTTCACTTTGTTGATGAATGGTTTCCTTGCTTCTCCGCCATTGAAGAAACTACACGCAGAGAAAAAACATGTTTAAATATGGTCACCTCCAACAATAGTATGTTTAAGGAAATTTTTAACCATATTATGTTTAATTTAACCATATTATTGTCAACGACAACCATATTATGGTAAAAATAGTCCTCCATCAAGAATCCACAACCATAATATGGTTGCCTCCGAACACATAATGGTAATTAATAACTAGAAAATGTTTAACACTTATAATAGCATGGTTAATTTTCAACCATAGCATGTTGCTCTTGAAAAAGATGAAAATACTATTGTTAAATTAAAAACAAATTATTGTCCTACTTAACCATAACATGTTTCGAGGTATCCATAATAAGGTTGTGGCTTATTGATAGGGGATTTATTATCTATAATATGGTTATCGGTGACAAAAAATATGGTTAAATTAAACATAATATGGCTAAAATTCTCTTTAAACATAGAAGTGTTCGAGGTGACTATATTTAAACATGTTTTTTCTCTGCGTGTAGGCATTCTTAACACATATGAAAGTTGAAGGATTAGCATTTTTTCCTTAATTGTAATTCGGCGCCGACAGTAAGTTTGAGGTACTTAAAAGCGGTTTCGTTAAAAAAAGTTTATAAATGTATATATGAACATAAATTTCTATTGCAATTAAAAATTAAAGCTTTAAACGCTGCAGGTTTGTAAGGGAGAAATGTCGTGTCGTATGCCATTTTTCGCTTGTGGGGAGAATTCCTACTTTGGAGCAATACAATTTTTTTATTTTTCTTTCCAGACCATCGTTAATATATTTATTTTACGTGGAATATGTGATTATTGTTAAAAAAATAATAGACAAGCTAAGATCTTAATATTGATCAAATTTGTATTGTCTGCTGCATATATTTTCATTTAAGTTATTATAAGCTTTTATATACCATCTAAATACTCAAAATAGCATTGAGTTTGCTTGGAAAATCACTAGTATTTACTATTGGTTTTAGACTTGTACTAGTACACTTGCACCACATTGGGTGCTTAAGAACCAGTTTGTTACTAGTTTTTGTGTATAGAAAAAATTATAATAAAAATGGCATAAATAAAAGATTTGAAATCAGATTTAAGTAGTAGTATCAAAATACAAATATGTACTCGAATTCTACAAGTGGTGCCCTTGAACTACATCAAGTACTGATGCTCAAAGCACTAGCATTTTTATATAAAAACTCTAATCCCGTAAGCACTAGTACTTCTTGTTCAAGTACTTCTTGTTCAAGTAATTATACTAGTGGCATTTTGACAATTAACTCTTCATTTCCTGCAGGGAATTTTTATGATTACGATATATGTATATATTTAAATTAGTTTGAAAGATTTAATAGAGTGGCTTAATTTGTGCCGGGCCCAAGTAATTGACAAAGGGTATAGAAGAAACGAAATCAGCCGGAAATTTTGAAGAGATGTTTAGAAAAAATCTTTGTTTTTAATCAAAATGCATCTTTGATTTAAAAAAAAGAGTCTTATTAAGGTGGGTCAAAAAAATTTTTATTTTTGTATCGACTTCTAAAAGCGTAAATATATATTTTTTTGTCTGTATTAGACCGCACTTTGATATTCAATTTTGTTAAATTTTAAATGTAACAACAATTGTATTGTATTGTAGAAAAGCATATTACTGCATTTTAGCGGTTTTTCACTTCTCGAAAAGAGTATCAAAATAAATGCTTCTGATGTGATACAAATCAAGAGAAGGTTTAATACAGACGAAACTTGAGTCAAGACGGGAGATGTCCAGATTTGACAGTAAACAAAATTTTGGACCAAAAAATTATTTTATTGTTTTTTGTTGTATAAGAACCAACGTTTTATGTTTTTTTTTTTATGTTTACCCAATAAGCACTCAAACATAAAATTTCAAGTGCTTATAATTTAAGTTCAAGTTTCAGAATATATCACTATTATTCAGTTGAATTCTAATTCCCATATTACTGGAGAATACCATTTAAATAACGTGTAACAAAAGTATATCTCTACCTTGAAACTTGAAATTCGAACTTGAATACCCCAATTGTATTGCACTTGATTTCCAGAAAATTATTTAAAATGTTTTTAGTTTTAATTTATAATAATTGATAGAAAAAAAAATTTTTTTCAATAAACTTAATTCTTAGGAGCTCCGGCGCGTGCTCAAGATGTGAATTTTTAAATTATTTTAAGCAATTTTAATTTGTTCTAACGTTAATATAATGCTATTAGAATATGATTCGAGAACTTAAATTTTTTCTCATACATCAATGACCCACCTTAGTGTATATATTTCGAGCCATAACCGCAGAAAAAGCTTAAGAACAAATTGGCATTATGCAATTAATGCCGCAACTTTCACATGCAACTTTTTGTTTGTTAGCAAGAGGTGTAGGGAAGAAAACGGGGTTGAAAAAGTTGAGAAAATGCTTGAAAAAAATGTAAATGTGAAAAAAGTTTCATAGCAACTACTTTAAAAGAAAATAGAAAAAAAAACTCGGCGTTAATTGCATAGATTTAAATGCGGTCTAAGCGACAAAAAACAAAATTTTACAGTAGAAGGTTTTTTATTATAAAAAGAAGAAAACATACTAGAAATGGCGCTTGAATTAAAATTTTTTTTGCTATAAAATCGTAACGGTAGCTTGTATGACCATAACATTAAATAACTATTTAATTACGAAACCGAAAATTGAAAATGATGGTAATGGCTCGATTTTAGTAAACATTGTTTGTTTGAAATATAAAAAAAAAACATTTTACAATTTTTCTCGTGAAAAATAGGAGCTTTATTTGTATATTACAATAATGGGTTCTTTGAACATTTTTTTTTGGAATTCCCTGCATATTTCGCTTCTAAAGGGTGTCCCAACTAGAACGCAATGTTTAAATTTGGCGCCATTCGACGAAGTGCTATTGTTTGACATTTGAACAATTGTTATTGTTTGCTAGTAGAAGGTACGAGGTTAGTAAAAATGGAGCGCTACACGAATGAACAACGCATTCTCATTGTGAAATTGTTTTACCAAAATGGTGAAAGTTTTGCGGCTACAGTTCGCAAATTGCGATCAATTTGGGGTCACAATAATGCTCCAAAAGAGTCAACTGTAAAGAGATTAATGGATAAATTTGCCGAAACTGGGTCTGTTAGTGATGTAAAGACAACAACGCGCCTTCGACCAGGTCGATCGACCGAAAATGTCGCAGCTGTACGTGATGATGTCGCTCAAACTCCAATTCGATACCGAGCTCAGCAAATTGGTGTCTCCAAATCCACTATGCAGCGAATTTTGACGAAAGATTTGCATCTTAATGCATACAAAGTTCAATTGACTCAGGAACTGAAGCCAGCTGCCCATGGACAGCGAAGGGAGTTCGTTAATTGGGTATTGGAGAGATAACATGAAAAAGCTGATTTTGCCGATAAAATCATCTTCAGTGACGAGGCCCATTTCCATCTTGATGGCTTCGTCAATAGGCAGAATTGTCGCATTTGGGGCTAGGAAAATCCTCGAGTGATTCACGAGAAGCAAATGCATCCTCAACGTGTCACTGTGTGGTATGGTTCTTGGGCAGGAGGAATCATTGGACCTTTTTTTTATGAAAATGAGGCAGGTCAAGCGCAAACAGTCAATGGTGTTCTGATCGTGAAATAACCAGTTTTTTCTTGCCTTGAATTGAAGAAATGAATGTGGAGGGCATGTGGTTTCAACAAGATGGCGCCACATGTCATACAGCCAGAGAAACAATTCAATCAGTCATTTTCCGGTCGTGTTATTTCGCGTTTTGGAGACCAGAATTGGCCGCCTAGATCGTGTTATTTAACACCTTTAAATTTTTTTCTTTGGGGTTTTTTGAAGCCTTAAAAAAGGAAATTGGACGCTGCATTAATGAAATACCGCAGCATTTATCCAAAAAGGTCATTGAAAATTCCATTAAAAGATCGCGTGTGTGCCAGCAAAGCCGCGGCGGCCATCTGCACGATATGTTGCTCCATACATAACCTCATTCTGTCTACTTTACGATATAATAAAGTTTCACGACTTTTTTTTAAATATCTGTGTTTTATTTAAAATTTAAAAATTGCGTTCCAGTTGGGACACCCTTTATTAGTCCCTTGGTTGACAAACAAATTTATCAACCCTTGTAAACTTATTTACATTTTTTTTGCTAATTAAAAACCTTTGATATGCAACAAATAAATAAAGTTCAATAGTACACAAAAAGAGTCTTATATATATATGTATCGGAAATAAAAATGATTTAAGGGGACGAACGGGATAATATATGTAGTCTTGGCAATTTTTCTGTTCACACGCATAATAATTCTTGGAAACTTCAAAAATATAACTTAAGCACCATTTAAATTAAAAGCAAAATAAATCTCAAAAACATAAAATCATAAATGAGAGCATAGCTCGAAAAAGAAATAAAAGAAGTAAAAAAAGAAAATCGTATAGAATAGTTTTCATGGAAATTGTATCCTCAATTACA
Organism: Pollenia angustigena; assembly: GCA_930367215.1. Lineage (NCBI taxonomy): Eukaryota > Metazoa > Arthropoda > Insecta > Diptera > Polleniidae > Pollenia > Pollenia angustigena. Next base: position 237,827,333 of record OV884059.1, read on the forward strand.
CTATAACTAATCCTACCATTTATATGTTTACAAAAAATAGTTCTACAATTGATTAAAGTACTTTAACATGCTGCTTCAATAAACTTTAGCCTGATTAAAACATTAACATTTGTATAAAAAGCCATAAAACAGTTCAACAAAATAAGCACAATACTAATTAAGTAATAATAAATATGGGTGATTTTTTAAGAGCTATGGGAAAGTTTAAAAAAAAACACATAAAATTCATATAATTTAATGTTTGAAGATTATTTCATGCAAATGTTGACCGTGACTACGCCTCAAATGATCCATCCGCTTAGTCCAATTTTGGGATACTCTTTCCAACATTTCGGCCGGTATCTCATGAATAAATGCTGAAATGTTGTCTTCCAATGCGTCAATTGAAGCGAGCATGTGTGTATAGACATGAGCTTTAACATAGCCCCACAGAAAATAGTCTAAAGGCGTTAAAATCGCACGATCTAGGCGGCCAATTGACCGGTTCCGAACGCGAAATAAAATGTTCACCGAACTCGCCTCTCAATAAGTCCATTGTTAAGCCACATGTCACCATATCATGCAAGCCAAGCTCTTGCAGTTTGGGCAAAAAAAAGTTGGATAACATCTCACGGTAGCGCTCACCATTCACAGTTACGTTACGATTCACATCATCTTTGAAGAAGTACGGTCCAATGATGCCACCAACCCATTAACCGCACCAAACTGTGACTTTTTCTGGATGCATTGGTAGCTCTTGCAATGCATCTGGCTGATCTTTACTCCCAAATCGACAATTCTGCTTATTAACGTACCCATTGAGCAAAAAATTAGCTTCGTCGCTTAACACAAGAACCGCGCGATGAACTTCCTTAACAAAGCACGCATTTTGATAATAAAATTCAATAATTTGCAAGCGTTGTGCGTTTGTTAGACTATTCCTGGTTAAATTATAGACCAAACTGAAGATGTTTGACAGTGAAACAAAAAGATAATAGCTAAAAAATAACCCATGTAGACAAATGTTTTCCTGACTGATTAATGTTCATCAATACGCTTGAGTAATTTTCGTTTAAATGTGTTAATCATACGCTACGGAAACTCTGATAACATTTATTTAAGAGCAAAATTTTTATATTCATAAAACAAAATTTTTATATTCATAAAAGAAAACAAAATTTTACCTTAATAACCTAAATTCTATAATTGTAAAAATCGTGTTTTTATCAGCTCTTGATGGTTTCTCAACTTTAAGTTAAGGAAAATTTCAAAAACACTGTATGTAACGTTTAATTTATATCATTTATACCACCATATTGCGGTGGGTGTTTTACGTTTGTAATTACTGTGTATTTAGATGGTCCTAGAGACACCTTTTTATATACCGATCCAGTCAGAATCACTTTTTGAATCGATCTTAAGATGTCCGTCCAGCTGGCTTTCCATTTAAACTTTATGCGAAAAAAACTGGACACAAATTTTGATGCAACTTAATATGCATTGTCATATTCAAAATTGTCATATTCGGTATATAATTTCATAAAGCCCCCATACGACCAGCCATAATTTCATTGGCGTGGAATATGTGATTATTGTTAAAAAAAATGTTTAATAGGCAAACTAAGATCTAAATATCGATCAAATTTGTATTGTCTACTGCAAATAATTTCATTTAATTTCAGAAATTTTTTGATATTTAAAATTCTTTGGCAAATATTTGCTTGTTTAAAATATTTTTTTCGAATTTTTAATGTTTTTGTGAACTTAAAATTAAGAGAAAATAAAAGTCAAAGACTTAGCAAAGATTGAAGTGATAGAACAAAGTTGAAAACTATCAAAAACGTTGCAAATTTTAATATTCCAATCTGAATTTTCTTTAATTATAAAACAAACGTTTTTGAACTATAAATAGCTTTCTTTTTTTTTATCATCTTCATGCATTTGTGTTTAAAATATCTTTTTTTTTTATGTATATGGAGTTTCAATTACGTGATTTGGAAAAAAGTTTTAAATAAAGTAACAAAAGACACAAACGAACTTTTTATACAATTAATGCAGAAGAGTTTAATTCAAATTAACCAAGAGTATTCCAGAAACGGAAACTGCGGAAATTCCAAAAAACGAAAATTTTCTAAAATCAATATATTAATTTTTCATAATAAACCAAAAATAAAATTGTTTAAACGGAAGTGCATTAAGAATAAGAATTCGCTGAAGAAAAAATCTAACCAAAAAGGAAAATATGAAAAAGTTGTAAATGTCGATAACACAATGCAAAGAGTCACATTCCGGAAAAGGTGAAAATTCAAATTAAGTTTTCAATTGTTTTTTTTTTATCTTTTTGTGTGTTGTTGCGGTAAGACTGTATGCTTTGCTGTAGCGATGTCAAACAGAGTGTGATATATTGCTGATGGTACTAGTTTCTGGTGTTGTGTATGTTGCAGTTTGCTCAGTTGAGAAAAGCTGTGAAAGAGTAGATTCGGTACGGCCAAATAGAACACCCTAAATTTTTTGTTATTTTACTTCGTTTGTTTATAAAGTATATAAATAACATATTTTAAGTAAATTTGATTTCCCCTGACTATCATGATAAGCTGCAGTAGTAGATAATCATTATCGTTTTTTATTTGAGTTAAAACAAAATTATATTTAAATATATGAAAATAATGCTGCAAAGCAGAGTAGACTTTGCTATTATGCCGTTGTAAGCAATTTTTTGCGAATTTCCACTAATTTAGCAATTTTTACAGAAACTTTTCCATTCCCTGAAAATGGAGAAAAGTTTTTAAAGTTTTTATTTTTCTTTTATTTAATCCGTTTAATTCTGCGGTCTTGTTGTACATTTTTGTTAAACAAAAGTTTGTGTTCATTAAACTAACAAATGCAAATTTGAATTTAAAAAATATGTTTGTTATTTTTCTGTGCGTTTTATAGTTTTTTCACTAGTATTTTTTATTTGTTTTATTTAAAATATGTAATGCTTTATTTATGTACATAAGGGTGTCCCAAATTTTTTTTTTGTCAGAGGCTCAAGCATAATTTGAAAGCTTATAGGGTCAAGTAATTTTGAATTTTTTTTTACATTTTTAGGAAGAGATCAAGTCTTTGTTAAAAATCTGGTTTTTCGGCCTTTTTTCAAACTTGACTCATAACTTTGTCAATAACCACGTTCATTTAATTTTTTGACCGAATATTTCTAAAGAAAATTTCCCAAACTTTATTTCCATATGCAAAAACTGTAAGTTCCGGCAATATTTTTGTCCATTACGATTCCACATATTAAGTTATTTTGAAAAAATTTCCCAAACTTTATTTCCATATGCAAAAACTTTAAGTTCCGGCAATATTTTTGTCCATTACGATTCCACATATTAAGTTATTTTGTAATTTTTTTTAACAAATTCTGTAAAATAACGGTATATTACTTTTCAACTTTATATGAAAGGTATAAAAACTAGTGACGCGATTTTGAATACCGATAAGTTCTAAACAATTAAGGAAAACAAAAATGGAATTTTGTCCTACAGTTTCCGAGTTACACTATTTTTATAGTTTGTACCTTAAAAATGGTGATACTTTTTTCGTTATAATTATTGTATATTTCCATTAAAAAGTGTTTACCTAATGGTCGAAATTCGGCCATAATTTTTTTTAATATGAAGAAAATATAGTATTGTTACGTTTTTCCTTTAATAAACGCGTTTGAGTTCTTTTTAATTGCAAATCCGAATAAAAACACACTCTTATTCAACTTAACAAACTTTATTGAAATTAATTATTTTGTTCACAATTGTTAGTTACGAACAGAACCGTTTTTCAAAACAGACTAAACTAATTTTACATGAGTCACCCCTTTTTATATTTCATAATTATTTCTAGATTTTTCCTGGACCTTCCCGTAAAAACTATTTATTATGTTCTATAACCATTTCTAGAAATTACTGGGAAATTTATATAGGAATTATTTTTAAAATAACAGTTGTGTTGAAAATTATACATGACAATTTTAAGTAACATAAAACTATGACTTACAAGATAACTTATAACTATAACTATAAATAATTCTTAGATAATTTAACTTTCGTAACACTGCCCTCCACTTAAGCCTGTTCGTCCCGAATAGGCTCAGATTCTCCTTTTCCATAATGGGCTAGGCGTTCTAGATGTACCACTTTCATTTTTGATCTTGGGCTCTTATATTTCTGGATCCGATACACCACGTCATTCAATTTCTTTATTACTTTATATGGGCCATCCCAATGAGTCTGCAGCTTTGGAGATAGTCCTTTCTTTCGTTGCGGATTAAAAAGTAAAACCAACTGGCCCTCTTTGAAACCTTCCGAATTTGCCGCTCGATCGTATCTGGCTTTCATCTTGTCACTGGACAGCTTAATCCGACTTCGCACGAACTCATGAAGTTCATTAAGGTCATCTTGTTCCTGTGAGGTAGATCCTTCATTGTTGTCATCTGTTGGTCCAGGCTTAACACCAAATTCTAAATCTCCAGGTAGTCTGAGCTCCGTTCCAAAGACAATTTTGGCAGGTGTACGAGAGGTGGAGTTGTGAACAGCTGATCTATATGCCAACAAAAACTTCGGAATGTGTTCATCCCAGTCTTTCTGATGTGTGCTTACTACTTTACGCAAGTGCTCCTCTAGTGTGCGGTTAAATCTTTCGACCATACCATCGGATTGTGGATGCAAAGGAGTTGTTCTAGTTTTTCTTATTCCGTATAATTCACACATTTCTTTGAACACACCAGATTCAAAATTTCTGCCTTGGTCGGAGTGTAATTCTATTGGAACTCCGTAGCGGCACACCCAGTTATTCAAAAATACGTCCACAACGGTTCTAGCTTCTTGATTTGGGATGGCATACACCTCTGGCCATTTACTAAAGTATTCGATAACTACTAACACATAACGGTTGCCGGCATCACTCACAGGAAAAGGTCCGGCTATATCCATTGCGATTCGCTCAAATGGGGCACCCGAGTTGTACTGTTGAAGCGGTCCCCGACTTCTCCTTGTTGGTCCTTTGGCGGCAATGCATTGGGTGCAATTTGATATCCAATCGGCCACAGCTTGTTGGCACCCAACCCAGTAGAAACGTTGTTTTAATTTTTCTAATGTTTTTGTTACGCCAAGATGGCCACCACTTGGACCATTATGGAATTCATTTAGAATTTCATGTACTTTTGACGATGGCACCACAATGAGGTTACGAACTGATTTTCCATCGGCACTTTCCCATGCTCGGTACAGGCAGCCATTTATCAACTGTAGGCTGTTCCTAGGGCCCAGTATGCTTTTGTTAGCGGACTTTCAGATGATATTTCGTTTCGATTCGGCCTTCTGCCTTCTTCTTTGGCCTTCATGATTTTCTCTAATATAGGGTCAGCTTTCTGTGCCATTGACCAGTCTTCGTTGGACTCTATATGCAGTAGGCGAACTTCACAGTTGTATTCCTTTCCTTCAGCCTTTACACAATGCTTGCATTCCAGTTTGCAGGGTCGTCTTGATAGAGCATCCGCGTTGCCATGTTTTCCACCTTTTCTGTGCTCAATGGTAAAATCATAACTTTGTAGGCGCTCAATCCAGCGAGCTATCTGACCTTCCGGATTCTTGAATTGCAGCAACCACCTGAGTGCAGAATGGTCCGTTCTTAACTCAAAATGTTGACCATACAAATACTTGTGAAAATGTTTTACGCACTCTAGTACTGCCAGGAGCTCCCTTCGCGTTACGCAGTAATTTCTCTCAGGCTTCGAAAGTATTCGGCTGTAATAGCCCACGACTCGCTCTACACCATTGACCACTTGGGAAAGCACACCTCCAACTCCGTATCCGCTCGCATCGGTATCAAGCACAAATTTCTCTCCAGTAATGGGGTAAGCCAAAATTGGTGCTGAGCACAACAATTCCTTCAGTTTCTGAAATGCTGTTTCCTGTGCTTCACTCCAGATGTATTTTTGCGCCTTTTTAGTCAATTCGTGTAAACTTGCAGCAATATTTGCAAAGTTTGGTACAAAGCGCCTGTAGT